>CM055906.1:55510948-56770948 GCA_029582155.1 Panopea generosa
AATCTGATTGGTTGAAACCGTAACTAACCAGGTAAAATTAAAATACTGACCACTTATTCCTTAAAAATTGAACTACTTATTCTGTTGAAACAAGTTTCATCCCATCGAATCTGGTTTCATCTGGTTATCGCGTCAGTAGTTTTCCTTTCGTGTCTGGGTTATTCAACTGTTGTTTTTCCGTTAGTTAAAACAGCCGTATATGTTAAATAACTGAATTGTTCATTACATTTCGTGAATTTAAACTGACACTGGTATATCAATTTTCAATGAAGAATAAATCATATCGAACCGTTTTCTACCATTGATATTGTCTTAATAATAACATTGTTTACATATTGACGTTGATGGGTTCGCGTTGTTTTGCTCAAGCGCGGATCTCGCAGTTGGCGTTGAAATAAACTTTGAATCATATGTAACACATTTATTAAAAGCAACGAATTCTTTATTTAAGTATATTTATGTAATCCATCATTAGGAATGTGACTAGTGGAATTGTTAATGGAGAACAGGCCTTCAAAGGTTACAAAAAGTGTTTATAAAATATAATATGTATTTCACACGTCTATTATTTAACAGTGAGGGGACTTCTAATAAGTATGAAAACCTAAATCTTTATTTACTCTATTTTACCGATATTCAATATAATGAAACAAATATCTACATTTTAAGAGGTCAATCGTTAAAATTATTCATCCCAGGAAAATGATAATTGACCCAAAGAAATAAAACTAACAACCAACTTCGTCTTTGTCAATAATTTTCTGCTTAAGGTCAATAGTCGTTTTACTTGAATTATTTTAACGATATAACCACTTAAAGGTAGTTAATTGTATATATATATTTTTTTATTATTAATAAAAGAACAAGACAAAACTCATTACAATTGTCAATAATATTACCTATGCAGAACTTCTCTCTTCCATTGAACTTTTAATTCAGCAAATACAAAATGTTTAATTCAAGTGTTCTATAACGATTACATTTCAAGTTGTATAATTATCATTTCATCATTGGTGTCAACTAGATATGAGGCAGACTAATGACCAAGATGTAGTTTTAGTGTCCTCTGTTGCTATATGGTCGCTCATTTCGTGATTACGTACCTGTCACTGCCGACTTTTACTGACATAGTCTGCTAGTTACTTTTGAAAGGAAGGCTGTTCTACTTAAATTCATTGTGTATTAGTGCTAAATTGGGGAACAGAATTTTAGGTAGCATGCCTGGCTTCGTATCGACGATTGGTTATCTGAAAAAGTGAATAAATAATAAAAAATTGTGTTTGCCGAGAAGTCTTCTTTATGTCTTTTTTTCTTATCGTTTATTATCTTTTCAATTCTTCTCATTTTGATTGCACATTGCTCAACGGTTGTTTATCTAACATGTACACTTTTAGGTTAATTTTCCCTTACCCATGTACTCTGGCATTTCACCAACCAATTTCTCAAGATTTGTCCAGACAACCTACCCCTTTTCCAGTACATGTACCAGTAATTTCAGTTTCATTTCTTAAAAGAAATATATCAGGCTTTTTTTTTAAATTAGCTAAATCATACCCCTCCTCCTCCTTAATATATCATGCGTATATATACTCACTGACCCCGTTTTGTCAAAATGATACATTGAAAAGGACTTTCCTACCTTTGGATACCCTTTTAGGTTAGACTTAAATAGACTTTCCGCCTAGAATTGCAACATATTTTGTGACGTATTAAATGAGTCGCGTGATTTCATATCAATTTAATCTGTTATAAAGGTCTACACGTAACACACATTGATTCATCATAGCTACAGTCCGAATGACGATGCGTAGGTCGTCAAGCAGTATTTAAGTGCTGTCTACTTTTAGAATGGGGATTTTCTTTCAAGTTTACCACTCCAATTGAAATATCGAGAAATTTATAGTGTTCTATCCTGGTATTCTCAATTTAACATGAATATTTCTTTTAAAAAGGCGGTATTCTGGTGAAAACGGTGTTGGCAGCTCGTGCCAGAGCTTGTGGGTTCGACCCAGCTTGACATTCCAATGCTTCTAAAACTCAGAACTGTTTCTACCCAGTAAGCAGACCCGACAGTGGTTCATTTAAGCTTTAAACTTTTGCACAATCGAGCTAAAATAAATTATTCAAACTACTGTTATTGAATCCCAATACGCATTTTCTTTAAAACATTAGACCGCGGCGTGGTCTAGTGGTAGAGCGTCCGCCTCGCATGTGGAAAGTCGTGGATTCAATTCCCGGCCTGGTCATACCAAAGATTTTAAAATGGTACTAGAAGCTTCCTCGCTTGACGGTCAGCATTTAGAGGAGAGTTCTAGGTCTGGTCGGCCCGGTGTCAGTATAATGTGACTGGGTGGGGTATCAAACCACGTGTCTGCGGCATGATACTCCAGTGTGACAGCACTTAGAATACTGTCTCCAATAGGCACCGTAGCGATATGACTGAAAAACTGTTGAAAGCGACGCTAAACACCATACGACAACTTTAAAGCAACACATCCACGTTTGAACTTTTAAAAAAAAAATTAATTGAGTTATGAGCACATTTCCCATACAAACATATGATCAATTAGCTGTATATGAGCATATAAACACAATCCGGAACAAAATGATGCCCAAATTATAATGCGTGACTAACACTTTATAGAACAAGCGTGTAACTCACCCGAGTCAAAAAAATTGTCAAAATGACTTTCAAGGCAGGTAAAGTACATTACGCACTAAAACGTGAAGTTTTTTAATACGACTCGCATAATTCAATTTGAAGCCAATTGGAATCCTCGGCAATTTAAAAATAATTTATAAAGCGTTTGTTACGCTTTATAATTTGGACATCTTTTTTTATAATTCTAAAGCGTTCTGGATAGTGTTTGTTAGCACATATACAGCTCACTGACCATATATTTATGTATGGGAAATGTGCTCACAACTCAATTGAAAAACTTTTTTAAAAAAGTTTAAACGTGGCTGTGTTGCTTTAAAACATTACATGAATTCTTCTTATGGTCAAAATCATAAGATTGGTTTCCATTTATAGAATGTTGTTTACATATTATTCGATATGTTGCTCAACTGAACTTGTCATTAGAATAAATGTAGATTTGTTTTAATTCAATAGATTCCCTTTTTTATTTAACCGGCTTTGAATTGTTTCCACCAGCTTTGTTATAGTTCTTTAAATTTACTTTTTTTCATTTCCCATTTTGATTACCTTGAAGATAAATATAAATTCAATATAGTTCATAATTTGTTATTTCAATTTTTAATATATATCTTAAAACATATTTTATGATTCCTTTTTTATCGGCCACTTTATTATAGTAAGTAAATACCATAATGTCAATTTAAGTAAAATTCATTTGACTTTTCTGACTGTGACTGTGCTATTGCCGTCATAACCAATGTTTATTGTTATATCTCTTACCCAACTATATATAAAATTTTGTATCTTATCATTGGCGATTATACAGATAAAACATAAAACAAAAGGGCCAACATGGCCCTATATAGCTCACCTGAATGACCTTGAGTCACCCAACTTAAGTAGATTTTATAATACAAAACGAGATAGGCGAGTAGTTAGAATTTTGATTTGTTTTGAGATGTAACAGATGCGTCGAAGATTTGTGCGATAACAATAGTATCCTTGTGCAGATATCTGGATATCAGATATCAAAAGAAAGCTAAGCATGTGTAGAACATGATAATATATGCATTTTTTTTTTTCAGATCAATTTCATTTGAACATTTTCAGTTTAAATTATTCAGGTTGTGAGGTCTGAATAATTAAATTCTTAGACTCTAGTAGATAATGATATCTTACTAGTAGTAATAAGTAAAAAGTAACAAATACATTGATGAAAGTAAACATTTATTTAACAGAAGGATAGATTTGAGACAATGTATGATACATGGTACTTTTTTTTCAAGTACTATCGTATTATGTTACATAAAGAATGTAAACTTTTTTATACTTTGCTCCATAAGCATTCAATCCACGTCAGGAAATTGAAGATAATGTGAATGTCAACTGTGTTAAACAGTGCAGAAGAATTTCGATTGCTCATTTAAATCGACTAGAATATGAAACATGGATACTGTATTGTACTCGTCAAAATCTGAAAGCAGACATTTACTAACCAAAGGTCAAGGATGAATACTGTACAACTCAATCAAAATAAACTTTAGAAAGTTGAAGACCAAACATTTCTGTGACGTAATGCTTCGGGTCGTTTCGCTCCAACGTAGATTCCTACCTGGATCGCTTCGTACCCACTTTTGCTTGTCTTTAAAATCGAAGCGCTTGTCATAAATGAAGTCGTAAATAGCAAACGATCGACAAGGCCGACACATGTATACAGTTACTGCCAACGAAATTAATCAAATTAAACTTTAAACTATTTGAAGACCAAACATTTCTGCGACGTAAATGCTTTTCTTCTGATAGATATTGCGCAACCGCGAAGCATCGGGTAGTTTCGCTCCCAGGACGATTCCTACATTGAACGCTATGTACCCAGTTTTGCACATAGCGATTTATATACATTTTGACGTCCTCATTACGTATAAACTATACTATACTAATCGGGTTTTGATGTATTTTTTATTCTTTTTTTTCGGTGGGGGAGGGGGTTATAGACAACCATCATATGCTATATGATATCTTACTTGAAACTATTGTATTTTAAAAAAAGAAGGATGTTTTAAACACTTTCACAATTTTATAAATGTTTGAGGTCCTTCTCCTTATTAGATCATATTTTTTGGACACATTACCAACTGTTATAACTAAACAATGATAAGACATCGAAGTGAGAGAGATAATACCTATCTAATAGATGACAAAAACAGAATTCAACTTTTCCCATAGAAGTTATATGTAAAAATTACAGCACTAAGAGTGCTGGTGAGTAATTCAGCTGTTGTTTTTTTGTAGCTAACCGCATCTATACTCTCAATGATTCTTGCATCCATGCATATGAAACATAATCTTATAACCTCATAGACTAACCAATGTTGTTGGTTTCAGAGGAGATGCCGTTTTGAAGTTTTCACTATATATCCATATAAAGAAAACCAGCCTCCCCTCCTTGCGACTATGTTTTTCGACAAATCATTATGACTGTAACAAACTTGGAATCGGTTCACCCATGGTAAATATCAGTGATATTACAATGAAATTAAGTCAGTAGATTATGACAAGAAGGCTTTTGAGTTTTTACTATAGCTGCCTATATAGTTAACTAGCACCTCACTGTGGCGGTCATGTTTTTAACAAATCACAACGGCTTGAACAAACTTGGTAAAGGGTCACCCAAGGAACATTTCTGTGAAATTGTTTTAAAATCAATCCGGTGGTTTATGACAAGAAGATTTTTTAAGTTTTTAATATAGCTTACATTGTTAACTAACCCCACCCCCTTGTCGCCATGTTTTTTTGATGAATCACTATAGTTAGAACAAACTTGGTGAAGGGTCCTCCAAGAAACATTTCTGTGAAATTATTTTAAAATCGAGCCAGTGGTTTTTGACAAGAAGATTTTTTTAAGTTTTTACTTATTTATCTTGCCCCGCCCCCATGTTTTTGACGAATCACGATGGCTTGAACAAACTTGGTAGAGGATCACTCAAGGAACATTTATGTGAAGTTATATCAAAATTGGCCCAGTTGTTTCAGAGGAGAAGTTGTTAGAAGCTGAAAGTTAACGACGGACAACAGACGACAGACGACAGACGACATACGACGGACACCAGGCGATCACAAAAGCTCACCTGTGAGCCTTCGGCTCGGGTAAGCTAAAAATGATAGCGGGCTAGACATAAGATTTGAACCCACAACCCAAAACAATGGATTTACAATTTTAAAAAACGGGCGTGCGCCTCTCCCCCTCTCCCCCTCCTTCAAATCCCATATTTTATTAGAATTCACTATATTTCCACTGAAAAATATGTGTGCCCATTCAACTTTTGTGTAGCGCACCGTAAGTATCCATTCAGCTATTTGTGAATGTGATATAATTCCCATTGACGTTTAGTATTGTATTGGTATCAACAGTCATATCGCTATTGGCGCTCAAACACCGAAAACTAGTTTACGGACATACACGAAGTATTCATGAGTACCAGGTAAATACTTACGCACAATTACATGTACTAAAGTTTGTCTTCATTTGTGTATTTGGCTTGAAAACACATTGCAATGAATGTAATATTATCTTCCTGTTGCATAGAACGATTTACCAGTTATCCACGACGTGCAACATATTTTAAACAGATCAAAACAAAAAATGTTTAGCAAAGAATAATTTAGCTGGATAGTTTAAAACAATGGAACACCATACATCAGTTTTTAACTACCTGCTTGTTTGCACGTGATTTGCATATTTCAGATAAATACTTTGCAAGGCGAAATGTAAAAAAAAGCAACTAAAGTGTATTTTCGTATCAAACACCGGCCAAAGTAAAGTTGCAAAATCAATGATCAACAACTGCTTGTACTAGTTTTGTTAATATAACTTATCTATATTGAAAGAAACTCCATCTCCATCATTCATACAATCGCACTGGAGGAACTGTAACTTATGTTGATATAACTTGTAAATGTCTCATCATTATGTTGGGTTGTCATAGCATTGTGTTCGGGTATGTAATTATTGTATTGGGTTGCCATTGCATTGTGTTGGATTGTCTCATAATCGTGTTAAGTTGTATTATCATTATGTTGGGTTGTCACTGCATTATGTTTGATTGTCTCATCATTATGTTCGGTTGTTTAACTATTATGTTTAGTTGTCATAGCATTGTACTTGGTCGTTTCATCACTTTCGGTTATGTTAACATTCTGTTCTGTTCACATGTAATTATGATCGGTCTACATGACATTATATAAGGTTCACATGTCATTATGTTTGGTTGACCTGACGTTATGTTGTGCTAAAACCGAGGAGAACGGATGTCCCACAGATAATGTCACTAGCTCCGTTTAGCCTGTGTGCTTTCACGCATTACTATATTAGTAATGCGTGAAAGCACACAGGTTAAACGGAGCTAGTGGCATTATCTGTGGGACATCCGTATATATATATATTTATTTCGAAACAGTATTTTAACAAACACATAAACTTCGCGCCGAAGCATTTTCGTGCTTGAAATATTGCTGAACATGACCTCTTTTCTGCAAGAGACGCCATTATCTCTTGGCTTCGCCAAAACACTTAAATTAGAACAAATTGAGTATTTGAATGCTGAAAGGCGTTATTGCTACGGAAAAACTTCGGAATAAAATAGTTCTAATGAAAATATCTCCCAGGGTCCATGAGTTTGGACATAGGTCAGTACGCTAGCGCCTACTCTTAGGAAGACATGCATGGAAATGCTTCATGATTGTTTTCAGCAGGAGAACATTGCAACCATTTCCTCCAAGAGTTGATGCGGTTGGTTTCAGTGACTATAACCTATCAGAGTATCGTATTATGTTGAAGAAACCTGCAAAAGAGGCATGCACTATTTGTCACGATGTTTGGAGGGGAGTGAGGGTGGGGGAGGGGGGGGGGGTGGTGGGGTCGGCCATTTCCGAACAGAGTTTAAATATGATATCTTTTGTAAATAATATCAGTATCACACTTTGATTGAATACTTGAATACTTATTGCCATCAGGTTTTTGGCGCGATGAAGAATACATTATTTTCCTCAATGTAGAGTTATTCCGAGAAAAAATATCGACATAAATGAGCTATTTAAGAGGGTTCCGTGAGGAAACACACGTTTGTTAAGATTACAAACTTCGTATTTTTGTTTATATTGATACTATATATCCAAAGTAAAAAGTGACCCGCCCACAAGTTCTACGTTGAGAAATTAAGAAACCATTTTCTAAAGTAAACATGATTATAAGCTATTCGCGAATACCGGTATGGATGGTAATTTCTGACGATATATTATGTAGGCCTATATCGATTTAGAAATTACATTGGCGAAATAGGGTATCTTGCATTTTTTATTCATTTTTTTAATTTATTGGATCATCCATTATCATGAAGAGTATGCTATGACAACCCGACATAATGCTATGATAACCTAACATAATGATGAGACAACAGAACATAATGATTAGACAACGGCATACAATGCTATGACAACCCAACATAACGATGAGACAACAGAACATAATGATGAGACAACCCAACACAATGTTATGACAACCTAACATAATGATGAGACAACAGAACATAATGATTAGAAAACGGCATACAATGCTATGACAACCCAACATAACGATGAGACAACAGAACATAATGATGAGACAACCCAACACAATGTTATGACAACCCAACATAATGCTATGACAACTCAACACAATGATGAGACAACAGAACATAATGATGAGACAACCCAACACAATGTTATGACAACCCAACACACTGTTATGACAACCAGCATAATGATGAGACATCCCAACATAATGATGAGACAACATAACATAATGATGTGACAGCGTGACATAATGATGAGACAACCCAACACACTATTATTACAACCCAACATAATGATGAGACATCCCAACATAACGATGAGACAACATAACATAATGATGTGAGAGCGTGACATAATGATGAGACAACCCAACACACTGTTATTACAACCCAACATAATGATGAGACATCCCAACATAATGAGGAGACAACATAACATAATGATGAGACAGCATAACATAATGATGAGACAACATAACATAATGATGTGACAGCGTGACAAAATGATGAGACAAACTAACACAATGTTATTACAACCCAACATAATGATGAGACAACCCAACACAATGTTATGAAACCCCAAAATAATGATGAGACATCCCAACATAATAATGAGACAATAGAACATAATTATGAGATAACATAACATAATGATGACACAACCCAACACAATGTTATAACAACAGAACATAATGATGAGACAACCCAACACAATGTTATGACAACCCAACATAATGCTATGACAACTCAACACAATGATGAGACAACAGAACATAATGATGAGACAACCCAACACAATGTTATGACAACCCAACACACTGTTATGACAACCCAGCATAATGATGAGACATCCAAACATAATGATGAGACAACATAACATAATGATGAGACAGCATAACATAATGATGAGACAACCAAACACAATGTTATGACACCCCAAATTAATGATGAGACAACCCAACATAATGCTATGACAACCCAACATAGTGATGAGACATCCAAACATAATGATGAGACAACAGAACATAATTATGAGACAACATAACATAATGATGACACAACCCAACACAATGTAATGAAAACCCAACACAATGATTATATACATCCCAGCAAAATGATGGCACAAACCTACACAATGCTATGAAAACCCAATATAATTATGAGAAAACTCAACACAATGCAATGACAACCTAACAAAATGATGATACAATCCAACACAATGTTATGACAACCCAACATAATGATGATAAAACCCAACATAATGTTAAGACAACAGAACATAATGATGTGACAACCCAACACAATGTTATAACCACCAAACACATTGCTATGACAACCAAATACAATGATTATACAACCCAGCATAATGATGAGACAACCCAACACAATGCTACGGGAACCCAATACAATGTTTCTACAACCCAACATAACGATACAACTACTCAACACACTGTTTATAAGACCCAACATAATGCTATGACAACCAAACACAATGTTTATACAACCTAACACAATGCTAGGACAAGCCGACACAATAATGAGACAACAGAACATAATGATAAGACAACCCAACACACTGTTATTACAACCCAACATAATGATGAGACAACCCAAGACAATGTTATGAAACCCAAAAATAATGATGAGACATCCTAACATAATGATGAGACAATAGAACATAATTATGAGATAACATAACATAATGATGACACGACCCAACACAATGTTATAACAACTGAACATAACGATGAGACAACCCAACACAATGTTATGACAACCCAACATAATGCTATGACAAACCAACACAATGATAAGACAACAGAACATAATGATGAAACAACCCAACACAATGTTATGACAACCCAACACACTGTTATGACAACCCAACATAATGATGAGACATCATAACATAATGATGAGAAAGCATAACATAATGATGAGACAAACTAATACAATGTTATGACAACTGAACATAATGAGACAACCCAACACAATGTTATGACACCCCAAAATAATGATGAGACAACCCAACATAATGCTATGACAACCCAACATAATGATGAGACATCCCAATATAATGATGAGACAACCAAACATAATGATGAGACATCCCAACATAATGATGAGACAACATAACATAGTTATGAGACAACATAACATAATGATGACACAACCCAACACAATGTTATAACCACCCAACACAATGCTATGACAACCCAATACAAAGATTATACAACCCAGCATAATGATGAGACAACCCAAAACAATGCTAGGGGAACCCAATACAATGTTTCTACAACCCAACATAACGATATGACTACTCAACACAATGTTTATAAGACCCAACATAATGCTATGACAACCAAACACAATGTTTATACAACCTAACACAATGCTAGGATAAGCCAACACAATAGTCTCCTAACCGAAGACAAAGACACGATAACCCAAGATGATAATTCATTGACCAGCTGAATATAAGACAGCTTCGACGTTCCATCAATGCAGGTTAATTTCAATTCATGGATGCTGCATTGGCTCTAAACAGTGATGTGCTACAAGATAAAATGCTTCTCTACATATGGAAGCAAGAAGAGGCCAAAGGAGAGAAAGAACAATCTGGGTCAGGGAATGGCTCAGGCGCGGATCCAAGTTTGGCATGTATGAACAGCTGATGGGGAAACTAAGGAGGGAAGATGTGACTAGCTCCAAAAACTTCCTGAGGGTCGATCCAGCCATGTTCCATGAGACTGTGGACAGGCTCAACCCCAGGCTGCAGAAAAAGGACACATGGTTCAGGAAGGCACTACCTCATGCACTACAGGTGGCCATCACCATGAGACACCTTGCAACCGGGGACAGCTACCACTCCTTGATGTACTCCTGAGGGTCACCATCCCTAAAGTGCTATATTAAGTGTGTAAGGTCAACATTGCTGAGTATGCAGAGGAGATAACCAACCTTCTCACTGACGATGAAGAGTGGCGGGATGTAGCCAACCAGTACAGCACCAAGTGGCAGTTCAACCATGTCCTTGCTGCACAAGATGGAAAAGCATGTCGCCATCAGGAGTCCACGCGACGGAGGCTCTACTACAAGGGTTAGCACTCAGTAGTCCTCCTTGGCCTGGTTAATTTCATGTGGGTGAACGTTGGTGCCTCTGGCTCATGCTCAAATGCCCAGATCAGCGTGATTTGAGGGAACGCATCATGGGTGAACCAATTCACATACCACCGGCTGACCCTCTTCTTGGAGATGACAGGAACACTCCCTACTTCATCATTGCCGATGATGCCTTTGTCTTCTGCAGCTGACGGATTAAACTTGTAGCAGTTTTAGAAGTTCTAGCAGTTGATCACTCTCTGGAAATTAGATTTGGTTTGATTTGGCTTGTCAATGCGCCGCGTTTATTTTGGGTTTGCCGATCTTGTAGTAATCCCTGACACTACCTAGTAAATACGAACTGAATCGTAGTAAAACCTAGCGAAACCTGGCCTATACCTAGTAAAACGTACTTATTCCTAGTGAAATCGTAACAATGAGTCGCTTTGATACCCGGCCTGTTACATGTTAGACGGAGCGATATGTAGTAAAACCGTACAAAACGAAGTGAAAACCCACTAGAAACCTAGTAAAACATAATACCCCTCCAAACGGGGCAAATCTGGCAATACGTAGAGGCGGAAACGTAGTTATATGTAGCCCTCAATACCTGACAGTGTGACTGTGTAACTGGTACAAATAAGAATATATTCGTTATTATTGTTAACTGGAGTGATTTTTGTTTTGGGATATACGTTATATTAGTTATAACAAGCCATATACCTCTATATGTAATGTTTTCGTGAAACTTTGAAACCTGCCATCAATGCCATACGTCTCTGTATGAAACTTAAATATACCATATGGATTAAATACAAATATTTTGCTGTGACATATGTATCTCACACACACTTTAATATGTAATATGTCATATGTTTCTATGTGGCATTTGACAATGCCATATATCTTGATAGGAAACCTCTCTATCTCACAACAGGCCATGTGTCTCTTTATGAAACACTGTAACATGCCATAAAATTATGTACATGTACTTATATGAAAAATTAATATGCCATATGTTGCTTTAAGACACTTAAACTTGCTGCTATAAGACACTTTATACCACCATATGAACTTTTTACAATGCATTCGTCTTTATATGACACTTTATCATGTCACACCCTTCCTAGAGCGGAGATCAAGTAATTCTTGAAATTTTCCAATGAAATTGTGTAAGGCGAGGTATTTGAAAATATGTGTATTCAGATGTAAGTATATTATATAATTGTCCCTGAATGATTTTACGGCAAATGACACTATACTACTAAAATACCATTTCCGTTAGCGGCTCAAATTGTATATGTATATTTTCAAACGCTCATATTCTCAATATGAAACTTTAACATGCTGTGTATATACATACCATATATCACTATTTGACATTTTGATCTAACAAAGTTTGCTTTTTACTTTTATTGGACTAGTTCTGTGCTTCCGAAATATTATTTTATAAAACATTAATGCTACTTCCCTAATTATATTGAAATCAGTTACATATTATATCTGATTGCCGTGACTATACAATTAAAATTATATTGGAATAAAAAAAGACTTAAGCAGACAAAAAAAAATAGAAAAAAAAGAGAGACAAATTGTATATATTATTGAAGTTCCATATCAACATACAATAGAACTTCGATGGCTCAAGTATTGTTCAGCTTCATACCATGTACAAGCATATGCATCGAAATAGGAATTCGGCAGGGACCAGATAAGTGGTTCGAGCTATATGAAGTGTTCCAACCATCCGTGTTCGAGTAAACGAAGTTCTACTGTTTTGACATTTTCATTTTGTTTTATTCATAGCATGTATCTGATACTCTTATTGTCGTACTTTTACATTTTATGACAGTATTACGACTACTAGCATATGGTTTTAATATAACAGTTTTATCAGGCAACAATGACAATTTGCAATGTTTAATATTTCAGTAAAAAGCAAGATATAAAATGGCGGGATCACCTGCGTGGCAGGAACAGGATATGTGCTTCCGTTGTTGTGAGCTGACTTTAGATGGCGGAGGATATTTTTTAAAGCAACTGCTCTTGCAGGAAACAGTGAACAATGGATTATTCAATAACGTGGATGCATTCCTTGCAGCAAAGAAAAAACAAATCATAATTCTTAAAACCAGAAAGAAAGTTACGGACATACAGTATTTTCTCATGTTTCCTAAAAACGGCACCCCTACAAATTTGAAACAATGGGATATAACTCTAATAACCTTAATACTAACAAGCTGTGTCACTTTGAATGGAGGACAAAAGAACGCTATTCAAGACGTACGAGAGTTGAGGAACACCGTCCATGGTCATACTGTTCAATTGTCTATGACCGAGTCGATATTCCAGACGACCTGGGCAAAGATTTCTTCAACGCTAACACGTTTATCATTATTGTTGACTGATCAACAATGCCAGACAGCTATAGCAGATATGATTAATTCTATAGAACACGAGGCACTGTCGTCAGACACAGTCGTGAAATCAATGAAGGAATGGTATGAATCAGATAAGAAGGTGGAAGAAATGATAGGTGTGCTGGGAGAGGAAATGAAATCAGAAATATCGTCAGTTAAGCAAATGGTAAAAAATACAGAAGGTATGACTTTTCATAATGTTTAATTGAATGAAAACCATACACGTATAGCTAGTAGATCAATTTAAAACTTAATGCTAAAAATATATCGAATAGTCCTTTTACAAATATATTTTCTTCAATAACTATGATATTGATCAATACCAAGCTCTGTGTGAAACATATATAATATAATTTCAATGTGTAATTAATGTTTATATTTTGCTCCATATTTTGCTATCGCATTTTCCTTCATATGTAAATGGAGTGTCATTTTCTTGTTATTGCGATGTACATAGATGAGACTGAAATAAAGATTAAATATATAATATATATCTACCACATTTCACTACATATCTTATTGTGATACAGTGTATTTAGTTTTCTTCTATTTAAATAAGTAAATACATTTATTTAACATACAGTTAAATCTGTTTTAAGTAGCCATTCAAGATAATGAGCAAAAACAGCCGTTTAAGATGGGCTGTTGTTTAATACAAGTTAATTTGCTCTGAAGCAAAATAACGCGAAATAGCAAAATTGGCTGCTTAAAACAAGTGACTGCTTAATAGAGGTGACCACTAACTCAGGTTCGACTGTATATCAATATTAACATATACAATGGGCAAGCAGGTGTATATATGTATATTTCAGGAGAACGAAAAAAAGAAAATGCTCATGTAGAAAACCGGCTCTCTTTGATGGAAGACAAACTAGACTGTTCTTTGATAAGAACAAAGTTCCATCATGACGATTTAAGGAAGCGAATAGGTATATAGATATATGCAATTATTACTGTATTCCCAGGCACATAGTGACTTTCCGTTTCTTAAGTGCTTTATGGAATATGAACCGGTACTCTTGAAAATGAAGCGCTGTGATTTATAGAGATATTTCTTAATGCGAAGTATCTACAAAATATTATATAATTATGTGTGCGGTGTTAGATAAAACATTTTAGCATTAACACGGTAAAAGCATTGTTATATAAAATAATTTTACTTTTTCTCATTATTTATTTGGCCATTTGTGACTTTTTGATCTAGACGATGAAGTGCATATTATAATTATGTTATATCAGTATTGTATTAAAAACATATTCAATGAATATACAGTGATGTCATTTCCTTACAGAATCACACTGATTTTCCGGACTACGTTCATGAAACGTAATCATATCAAAACATAAGTAGCCTGATTGATAATTGTAAACATTATTTGTTCTTTTAAATATTCAATTTAAATAGTAAAATGTTATCGATAGTAATGTTAAAATGCCACTGCTACGTATAATGGTGTATAGAAGAGAGTTCCTGATTGAGCTAAGCAGACTGCCATAAGTTTGTTACTTTTCATAATTGTGTATAGCAGGAGATTACTAACTGAGCAATAAAACTGACTGCCAAACATTCGTTACTAATCAAAATGGTGTACAGAAGGAACTTCATCATTGAGCTAAGCATACTGCCAAACGTTGGTTACTAGGTGTAATGGTATATAGCACGGGATTCCTGATTGATCTAAGGAGACTGCCTAACGTTCGTTACTAAGTTGAATGGTACATAGCAGGGGTTTCCTGATTGAGCTAAGGAGAATGCATAACGTTGGCTACTAGGTGTAATGGTCTATAACAGGGGTTTCCGGATTCAGATAAGGAAACTGCCTAACGTTGGTTACTACGTATAATGACGTATAGCAGGAGTTCCCAGATTGAGTTAAGGAGACTGGCAAAGGTTGGTTACTAGATGTAATGGTGTATAGCAGGGATTTCTTGATTGGGATAAGCAGACTACATACTGTTAGTTACTAGATGTAATAGTGTATATCAGGGGTTTCCTGATTGAGCTAAGCAGACTGCATAACCATGGTTACTAGATGTAACGTTGTATACATGTAGCAGGGGTTTCCTGATAGAGTTAAAGAGACTGCATAATGTTGGTTACTAGATGTAATGGTGTACAGCAAACGTTTCCTGATTGAGCTAAGAAGACTTCATAACGCTGATTACTAGATATAATGGTGTATAGGAAGGGTTTTCTGATTGAGCTAAGGAGACTGCCAAACTTTGGTTAATAGGTGTAATGCTGTATAGCAGGGGTTTCCTGATTGAGCTAAGCACACTGCCAAACGTTGGATACTAGGTGTAAAGGTATATAGCAGGTGTTTTCTGATTGAGCTAAGGATACTGCCTAACGTTGGTTACTAGGTGGAATAGTGTTTAGCAGGGGTTTCCTAATTGAGCTAAGGAGAATGCATAACGTTGGTTACTAGGTGTAATGTTGCATAGAAGGGGTTTCCTGATTGATCTAAGGAGAATGCATAATGTTGGCTACTAGGTGTAATGGTGTACAGCAGGGGTTTCCTGATTGAGCTAAGGAGACAGCATAACTTTGGTTAATAGATGTAATGGTGTATATCAGGGGTTTCCGGATTGAGCTAAGCAGACTGCATAACCTTGGTTACTAGATGTAAAGGTGTATAGCAGGGGTTTCCTGATTTAGCTGAGGAGACTTCATAACGTTGGTTACTATGTGTAATGGTCTATAACAGGGGTTTCCGGATTCAGATAAGGAAACTGCCTAACGTTGGTTACTACGTATAAATACGTATAGAAGGAGTTCCCAGATTGAGTTAAGGAGACTGGCTAAGGTTGGTTACTAGATGTAATGGTGTATAGCAGGGGTTGCTTTATCGAGATAAGCAGACTGCATAATGTTGGGTACTAGATGTAATGGTGTATAGCAAACGTTTCCTGATTGAGCTAAGAAGACTTCATAACGTTGGTTACTAGGTAAAATGGTGTATAGCAAAGGTTTCCTGATTGAGCTAAGGAGACTGCCAAACGTTGGTTACTTGGTGTATTGCTGTAAAGCAGGGGTTTCCTGATTGAGCTAAGAATACTGCTAAACGTTAGTTACTAGGTGTAATAGTGTATAGCAAAGGTTTCCTGATTGAGCAAAGGAGACTGCTAAACGCTGGTTACTAGATGTAATGGTTTATAGTAGGGGATTCCTGATTGAGCAAAGGAGACTGCTGAACGTGGGTTTTTAGATGTAATGGTGAAATCAGGGGTTTCCTGACTGAGGAAAAGAGATTGCCAAACGTTGGTTACTACGTGTATTGCTGTAAAACAGGGGTTTCCTAATTGAGCTAAGAATACAGCTAAACGTTAGTTACTAGGTGTAATAGTGTATAGCAGGGGTTTCCTGATTGAGCAAAGGAGACTGCTAAACGTTGGTTTTTAGATGTAATGGTGAAATTAGGGATTTCCTGACTGAGGAAAAGAGATTGCCAAACGTTGGTTACTAGGTGTAATGGTGTATAGTAGGGGTTTCCTGATTGAGCTAATGAGACGGCCAAACGTTGATTACTATGTATAATGGTGTATAGCAGGGGTTTCCTGATTGATCTTGGGAGAATATCTAACGTTTGATACTTAGTGTAATGGCGTATAACAAGGGATTCCTGATTGAGCTAAGGAGACAGCATAACTTTGGTTACTAGATGTAATGGTGTATATCAGGGGTTTCCCGGCTGAGCTAAGCAGACTGCATAACCTTGGTTACTAGATGTAAAGGTGTATAGCAGGGGTTTCTTGATTTAGCTAAGGAGACTTCATAACATTGGTTACTATGTGTAATGGTCTATAACAGTGGTTTCCGGATTCAGATAAGGAAACTGCCTAACGTTGGTTACTACGTATAATTACGTATAGCATGAGTTCCCAGATTGAGTTAAGGAGACTGGCTAAGGTTGGTTACTAGATGTAATAGTGTATAGCAGAGGTTGCTTTATCGAGATAAGCAGACTGCATAATGTTGGGTACTAGATGTCATGGTGTATAGCAAACGTTTCCTGATTGAGCTAAGAAGACTTCATAACGTTGGTTACTAGGTAAAATGGTGTATAGCAAGGGTTTCCTGATTGAGCTAAGGAGACTGCCAAACGTTGGTTACTAGATGTATTGCTGTAAAGTAGGGGTTTCCTGATTGAGCTAAGAATACTGCTAAACGTTAGTTACTGGGTGTAATAGTGTATAGCAAGGGTTTCCTGATTGAGCAAAGAAGACTGCTAAACGCTGGTTACTAGATGTAATGGTTTATAGCAGGGGTTTCCTGATTGAGCAAAGGGGACTGCTTAACATTGGATTTTAGATGTATTGGTGAAATCAGGGGTTTCCTGACTGAGGAAAAGAGATTACCAAACGTTGGTTACTAGGTGTATTGCTGTAAAGCAGGGGGTTTCCCAATTGAGCTGAGAATACAGCTAAACGTTAGTTACTAGGTGTAATAGTGTATAGCAGGGGTTTCCTGATTGAGAAAAGGAGACTGCTTAACGTTGGTTTTTAGATGTAATGATGAAATCAGGGATTTCCTGACTGAGGAAAAGATATTGCCAAACGCTGGTTACTAGGTGTATTGTGGTGTAGTAAGGGTTTCCTGATTGAGCTACTAAGGAGACTGCCAAACGTTGATTACTAGGTATAATGGTGTATAGCAGGGGTTTCCTGATTGATCTAAGGAGACTATGTAACATTTGTTACTAAGTGTAATGGCGTATAGCAAGGGATCCCTGATTGAGCTAAGGAGAATGCATAACGTTGGTTACTAGGTGTATTGCTTTAAAGCAGGGGTTTCCTGATTGAGCTAAGGAGAATGCATAATGTTGGTCACTAGGTGTAATGATGTATAAAAGGGATTTCCTGATTGATCTAAACAGACTGCATAACCTTGGTAACTAGGTGTAATAATGTAAAGCAGGGGTTTCCTGATTGAGCTAAGAAGACTGCTAAATGTTGGTTACTTGGTGTAATAGTGTATAGCAGGAGTTTCCTGATTGAGCTAACGAGACTGCTTAACGTTGGTTTTTAGATGTAATGGTGTATATCAGGAGTTTAATGACTGAGCTAAGGAGACTGCCAAACGTTGGTTACTAGGTGTAATGGTGCAAAGCAGGGGTTTCCTGATTGAGCTAAGGAGACTGCCAAACGTTGATTACTATGTGTAATGGTGTATAGCAGGGGTTTCCTGATTGAGCAAAGGAGACTGTATAACCTTGGTTACTAGATGTAATGATGTGTATCAGGGGTTTCCTGATTGAGCTAAGCAGACTGCATAACCTTAGTTACTAGATGTAACGGTGTATAGCAGGGTTTCCTGATTGAGCTAAAGAGACTGCCTAACGTTGGTTCTAGATGTAATGTTGTATAGCAGGGGTTTCCTGATTCAGCAAAGGAGTCTGCTAAACGCTGGTTACTAGATGTAATGGTATATAGCAGGGGTTTCCTGATTGAGCTAAGGACACTGCTTAACGTTGGTTACTAGGTGTATTGGTGTAAAGCAGGCGTTTCCTGATTGAGCTAAGAAGACTACATAACATTGGTTACTAGGTGTAATGGTATATAGCAGGGATGATTGAGCTTAAGAGACTGCATACTCTGGTTACTAGTTGTAATGGTGTATAGCAAGGGTTTCCTGATTGAGCTAATGAGAATGCATAACGTTGGTTACTAAGTATAATGTTGTTTAGCAGGGATTTCCTGATTGATCTAAGGAGAATGCATAACCTTGCTTACTAAATGTAATGGGTGTAAATAAGGGGTTTCCTGATTGAGCTGAAGAGACTGCATTACGCTAGTTACTAGGCGTAATGGTGTATAGAAGGGGTTTCCTGACTGAGCTAAAGAGACTGCCAAACGTTTGTTACTAGATGTAATGGTATGTAGCGGGTGTTTCCTGATTGCGGAAAGGAAACTGCCAAACGTTGGTTACTAGGTATAATGGTGTAAAGCAGGCGTTTCTGAGTAAGCTAGATAGACTGCATAACAATGGTTACTAGGTATAATGGAATATAGCAGGTGTGATTGAGCTTAAGAGACTGCATATACTAGTTACTAGTTGTAATGGTGTATAGCAGGGGTTTCCTGATTGAGCTAAGGAGAATGCATAACGTTGGCTTCTAGGTGTAATGGTCTATAACAGGGGTTTCCGGATTCAGATAAGGAAACTGCCTAACGTTGGTAACTACGTATAAATATGTATAGCAGGAGTTCCCAGATTGAGTTAAGGAGACTGGCTAAGGTTGGTTACTAGATGTAATGGTGTATAGCAGGGGTTTCTTGATTGAGATAAGCAGACTGCATACTGTTAGTTACTAGATGTAATAGTGTATATCAGGGGTTTCCTGATTGAGCTAAGCAGACTGCATAACCTTGGTTAGAAGATGTAACGTTGTATAGCAGGGGTTTCCTGATAGAGTTAAAGAGACTACATAATGTTGGTAACTAGATGTAATGGCGTATAGCAAACGTTTCCTGATTGAGCTAAGAAGACTTCATAACGTTGGTTACTAGATATAATGGTGTATAGCAAGGGTTTGCTGATTGAGCTAAGGAGACTGCCAAACTTTGGTTACTAGGTGTAATGCTGTATAGCAGGGGTTTCCTGATTGAGCTAAGCACACTGCCAAACGTTGGATACTAGGTGTAAAGGTATATAGCAGGGGTTTCCAGATTGAGCTAAGGATACTGCCTAACGTTGGTTACTAGGTGGAATAGTGTTTAGCAGGGGTTTCCTGATTGAGCTAAGGAGAATGCATTCCGTTGGTTACTAGGTGTAATGGTGCATAGAAGGGGTTTCCTGATTGATCTAAGGAGAATTCATAATGTTGGCTACTAGGTGTAATGGTGTATCGCAGGGGTTTCCTGATTGAGCAAAGGAGACTGCTTAACGTTGGTTTTTAGATGTAATGGTGAAATCAGGGGTTTCCTGACTGAGGAAAAGAGATTGCCAAACGTTGGTTACTATGTTTAATGGTGTATAGTAGGGGTTTCCTGATTGACCTAAGGAGACTGCCAAACGTTGATTACTAGGTATAATGGTGTATAGCAGGGGTTTCCTGATTGATCTAAGGAGACTGTCTAAAGTTTGTTACTAAGTGTAATGGTGTATAGCAAGGGATTCCTGATTGAGCTAAGGAGAATGCATAACGTTGGTTACTAGGTGTATTGCTGTAAAGCAGGGGTTTCCTGATTTAGCTAAGGAGAATGCATAATGTTGGTCACTAGGTGTAATTATGTATAAAAGGGATTTCCTGATTGATCTAAACAGACTGCATAACATTGATAACTAAGTGTAATGCTGTAAAGCAGGGGTTTCCTGATTGAGCTAAGAAGACTGCTAAATGTTGGTAACTAGATGTAATGGTGTATAGCAGGGGTTTCCTGATTGAGCTAACGAGATTGTTTAACGTTGGTTTTTAGATGTAATGGTGTATATATGGGGTTTCATGATTGAGCTAAGGAGACTGCCAAACGTTGGTTACTAGGTGTAATGGTGCATAGCAGGGTTTCCTGATTGAGCTAAGGAGACTGCCAAACGTTGATTTCTATGTGTAATGGTGTATAGCAGGGGTTTCCTGATTGAGCAAAGGAGACTGCATAACCTTGGTTACTAGATCTAACGGTATATAGCAAGGGTGCCTGATTGAGCTAAAGAGACTGCCTTATGTTGGTTCTAGGTGTAATGTTGTATAGCAGGGGTTTCCTGATTCAGCAAAGGAGTCTGCTAAACGCTGGTTACTAGATGTAATTGTATACAGCAGGGGTTTCCTGATTGAGCTAAGGAGACTGCCTAACGCTGGTTACTAGGCGTATTGATGTAAAGCAGGCGTTTCCTGATTGAGCTAAGGAGATTGAATAACATTGGTTACTAGGTATAATGGTATATAGCAGGGATGATTGAGTTTAAGAGATTGCATACTCTGGTTACTAGTTGTAATGGTGTATAGCAAGGGTTTCCTGTTTGAGCTAATGAGAATGCATAACGTTGGTTACTAAGTGTAATGTTGTTTAGCAGGGATTTCCTGATTGATCTAAGGAGAATGCATAACCTTGCTTACTAGATGTAATGGGTGTATATAAGGGGTTTCCTGATTGAGTTGAAGAGACTGCATTACGCTGGTTACTAGGCGTAATGGTGTATAGCAGGGGTTTCCTGACTGAGCTAAAGAGACTGCCAAACGTTTGTTACTAGATGTAATGGTATATAGAGGGTGTTTCCTGATTGCGGAAAGGAAACTGCCAAACGTTGGTTACTATGTGTAATGGTGTAAAGCAGGCGTTTTCTGTATAAGCTAAAGAGACTGCATAACATTGGTTACTATGTATAATGGTATATAGCAGGGGTGATTGAGCTTAAATGACTGCCTATACTGGTTACTAGTTGTAATGGTGTATTGCAGGGGTTTTTCTGATTGAGCTAAGGAGAATACATAACGTTGGTTACTAAGTGTAATGTTGTATATCAGGGGTTTCCAGATTGAGCTGAAGAGACTGCATAACGCTGGTTTCTAGGCGTAATGGTGTATAGCAGGGGTTTCCTGATTGAGATAAGAAGACTGCCAAACGTTGGTTATAAGGTGTTATGGTATAGAGCAGGGGTTTTCTGAGACCTAAGGAGACGGCCTTAGGTTGGTTACTAGGTGGAAATGTGTATAGCAGGGGTTTGCTGATTGAGGTCAGGAGAATACATAACGTTGGTTATTAGGTTTAATGGTGTATAGCATGGGTTTACTGATTGAGCAAAGGAGACATCATAACCTTGGTTACTACATATAACAGTGTATACCAGGGGATTCCGGATTGAGCTAAGCAGATTGCATAAACTTGGTTACTAGATGCAACTGTGCAACTGTGTATAGAAGGGGTTTCCTGATTGAGCTAAGAATACTGCTTAACGTTAGTTACTAGCTAGGTGTAATGTTGTATTGCAGGGGTTTCCTGATTCAGGTAAGGAGAATGCTAAACGTTGCTTACTAGATGTAATAATATATAGCAGGTGTTTCCTAATTGAGCTAAGGAAACTGCATAAAGTTGGTTACTAGGTGTAATGGTGTATAGCAGGGGTTTCCTTATTGAGCTAAAGAGACCGGCTTATGTTGGTTATTAAATATAGTGGTGTATAGCAGGGGTTTCCTGATTGAGGTAACGAGACTGCATTACATTGGTAACTAGGTGTAATGGTGTATAGCAGGGGTTTCCTGATTCAGCTAAAGAGACTGACAAACGTTGGTTTCTAGGTGTAATGGTATAAAGCAGACGTTTCCTGATTGAGCTTAGGATACTGCAAAACATTGGTTACTAGATGTAACGGTGTATAGCAGGGGTTTCCTGAATGAGCTAAGGAAACTGCCAAACGTTTGTTCTAGGTGTAATGTTGCAAAGCAGGGTTTCCTGATTCAGCTAAGGAGAGTACTAAATGCTGGTTACTAGATGTAATGGTATATAGCAGGAGTTTCCAGATTGAGCTAAAGACACTGCCTAACATTGGTTACTAGGTGTATTGATGTAAAGCAGGCGTTTCCTGATTGAGCGAAGGAGACTGCATAACGCTGGTTACTAGGGGTAATGGTGTATAGGAGGGGTTTCCTGATTGAGATAAGGAGACTGCCAAACGTTGGTTATAAGGTGTAATATTATATAGCAGGGGTTTTCTGAGTGACCTAAGGAGATGGCCTTACGTTGGTTACTAGGTGGAAAAGTGTATAGCAGGGGTTTGCTGATTGAGCTCAGAAGAATGCATAACGTTGGTTACTAGGTGTAATGGTGTATAGAAGGGGTTGTCTGATGGATCTAAGGAGAATGCATACCGTTGGTTACTAGGTTTAATGGTGTATAACAGGGGTTTACTGATTGAGCAAAGGAGACATCATAATCTTGGTTACTAGATATAACGGTGTATATCAGGGGTTTCCTGATTGAGCTAAGCAGACTGCATAAACTTGGTTACTAAATGTTACTGTGTATTGCAGGGATTTCCTGATTCAGCTAAGGATAATGCTAAACGTTGGTTACTAGATGTAAACGTATATAGCAGGGGTTTCCTAATTGAGCTAATGAGACTGTATAACGTTGGTTACTAGGTGTAATGGTGTATAACAGGGGTTTCCTGATTCAGCTAGGGAGACTGCTAAACGTTGGTTACTAGATGTAGACAATAGACAATAGACAATATTTTATTTGAGTAATGTAGGCCTCCGGCCCATAATACATTTTTAAACACATGGTAAACGTGGAATCTAACAAATAAACATTCATAATACGAACATTATAATTTCAATACAGTTTTAATATGATGAATGCAATATATTTATATATATATATTGTTATTTTTAACGTATTGACTGTTCTGTTGTTTTGCTCGTGATCAATGTTTGTGTCTATCTTATTTCTAATATTGAAAAAAGAAAAAAGGTAAAACACAATTTCTAGATTTAATTCAAGTCATTATGTTTTAAGTTATTTTGTTTTAAGATTGGAGGTAAAGAGTTCTTTTATTAAACATCTCAAATACAAACTTTGCCAGTTTGATTATCTTGTCAGAATTGGCTGTACTCATCAAACTGTAGAATTCATATACATTATGGTAGTTGTGATCGTTATAGTTAATAATATCAGTAAGATATTGGTTACGTAGATCGTTATAAAAGGTACATGTCATGACAGCGTGAAATTCATCTTCTATTTGTTGTGAGTTACACAAAATACATACTCTATCAGCATAAGCAACATTTGTATGTCTCCCTGTTTCAACAAATAACGAATGTTTTGAACAACGCAGTTTTGAGAGTGCAATTTTATATTTTAAAGGGATTTTCAAAGTAAGGTATTGCTCAACGTTTAGTTGCGTTTTAAAGTGCTTATAATGAATAGCTTTTCTTGATTCATGGACATCAGCGTGCCAATTTTGCAGAGCACAATCTGTTACACGTTGTTTAAATCTTAAGATAAATAAATGATCATCACCAATGTCTTGTGATATCCAAGCGAAACCAAACCCGTATTGAAAAAGTAGTGTTTTGACCTTCGTAGCCCAAGTTACTCTCCCAGCTTCATCTAAATGACGTAGCATAATATAGCATTGCTTATGGTATCTTGAATTGTTCTTTTTGAGAAGACGTAACCAATACTTCACACACTTACTATAATAATTTATAAACAATGGAAACCTACCACACTCACCTCTTGAAAAGGCGTGAAATGTATTTTTGTACAATTTTAAATAGCGAGAGCAGAATTGACTATGTACGTTTTCAATTTGCGTTGCGCACTCAAAACCCCATAACTCTGATCCATAAATGAGGATAGGTGTGACCATAGTGTCGAATAATTTAAAAAGTTCATTGTGATCAAAATATCCAACATTTTTTTTTGAAGTTTATAAATAGAAATTATGGCCTTTTTACTTTGAACGGCGAGCATATCTTTAGCTTCCGACCATATAAGTCTTGGTGTAATGTATAAGTCCATAAATTTATAGCAAGGAACAGTTGTGATATTTGTCCCGTTATATGTCCAGATTTCATTTCTGCGTAAATAGCTGCCGTTTCTAAACACTATGATTTTGGTTTTCTTAAGATAAATTTTCATACCCGTTCTGTTACAAAAATTTAAAATTATATTAATCTGCGACTGTAAAAGTCGAACAGTATCACTGCAGTTGGCAATGTCATCAGCATATAAAATGGCATATATATCTTCAACTTCTTCAGTTAAATGAATACCATTTGTACATGATTGTTTCAATTCATCAACTAAATCATTAATAAAAAGATTAAATAAAATGGTGCTTAATTTACAGCCTTGTCTGCAACCAATATTACAGTTAAACATCTGTGTATACTTGTTATTTCCATATCTGACACATGATGAAAGCTTAGAATACATTTTATGAAGGAGGGATAAGAGTTTCCCACCCATTCCTTTACGAATAAGACTATTAAATAATTGTACATGGTTAATTGTATCGAACGCTTTGGTAAAATCAACAAATAAACAATAAAATCTCCCACCTTTTTTGCTTAGATATTTCTGTACCATTGCTTGTAATGTAAATAAATTATCAATAGTTGAATACCCATTTCTAAAACCAGACTGAGCTTGATCAATTTTATTATTATTTTCTGCCCACTCGTTAAATCTATTAAACATCATTCCTGTTAAAATTTTATTTAAAGTGTCTATGAGTGAAATGCCATGGAAATTGTTTGGATCATTTAAATGTCCCGCTTTATGAAACGGACAAAGAATACTTTGTCCCCATGTTTCAGGAAAACTCGAGGTGTCTAATACCCTATTATAAAGGGGGAGCAATACATCTGACATGTCGGTAAGGGTGCATTTAACCATCTCTGATAATATTCCACTAGGGCCTGTGGATTTCCCAACTTTTAATTTCAGAATACTCCTCTTTAACTCTGCTGATGAGAAAAAGTCATTAAACATGTCATCTACAATTTCATTTTCAGGTAAAATATTATCGTTAATCAAATTATTTACTGCATTTGCATCATATAGTAGATCTCTGAAGTGATTATACCAGGTTTGTTTTAAAATTGTGTCATTACAATGTTGATTGTGTTTAAATCTAAACTTTTTTACTGCTTTCCAAAATAAATTTGGGTTCTTACGAGATTCTACGAGTTATTGTCGAAATTTCTCTTGAAGATCAGTCTGTTTTTGTTTACAGCAATATTTAAATTTATTTCTGCTTCGTGTATAATCTTGTAAACTAGATTTTGTATTGAATAATCTAAATAATCTTAGTTTTTGTAATTTTTCCCTTTTTAAATGTTCACATTTAGAATCCCACCATTCGGGTTGTGCAGGTTTACGATGTATATAAGTCGGTTTTATTCTCATGCTAATTGCAGCTTTATGAAACATGTCTACAATTTTATGTATAGCTTGGTTGATATCAGTACGGATGTCCTCAAGGATAGTATCTTTTATAGTTAATAAAGCAGATCTTATATTATTCGAAAACTCTTCACTTTTGTTTTCATTCCATTTAAAGCGTTTAAAATCGTTTACATCATTGATTTCGTTATCATTATCATCAGTATCACTGCTATTTTGGTCGGATTTAAATGCTAGTCTACAAATAAGAGGAAAGTGATCAGACTCATGTCGATCTCCTATCTCAAAATGTGTTATATGTGGAAACAGATTGCTAGACGCAATTACATAATCAATTAAACTTGAACCACCGTTTGCTGTTGATGTGAAATTTCCTTCTTTATCGTTAAACAATCTGCCATTCAAAAAGTGAATACCATACATTTTGCATAATTCAATAAGCGTAAACCCGAATGTGTTACATAGAGTATCTTTGGAGTTTCGATATACATTAAAAGTATCATTGTCATACAATGTATCCCCATGGTCAAAAATAAAATCAACATTATCATCATCAATAATATCTTGCAAATTACCACATCTGGCATTAAAGTCACCCGCCAAAATAAGTTCATCATCAGTATACTCTGATACAACATCTAATAGATTTTCTTCAAATAGTTCAATACCATTTCTTGTATTATCCGTATCATACAAAGTCGACCCTTCCGGAGTTATGTAAACAAAACATAAAATAATACCCTTAGTTACATTAATAAAATCACTATTTAGTCTTAAGAATACACAATTATCTAAATGGCTAAATATCCTCTTCACTAAGCCATTATCTATCAAAGATGTTTTAACAAATGCACATACACCATCTGAGTGGCGACCTTTGTAACACCTTTTATTTCGAGCATTATTAAAACATGTGTAACCTCTTAAAAGGTCGTTAAACTCGTCTTTATTTTTAGACCAAGTTTCATTGAAAGCACATATATCAAATTGTCGTACAAATGACAAGAAATCAATGTTACATGAGTATTTCGATAAGCCTTGTATATTCCATCATAACATGTTTAAATCTAATGTTCGCCTTCTATTTTCCGCATTATGACATTGACCTCTGTCCTATCTATATAGCTGTTTCAGGTTTTTATTATCAGCATCAAAAACGAATATATCTCCATTAACGATAAGTTTATCATGTTTCAAATAGGCGTTATTGTTTTTCCCTAATGTAATGGTATATAGAAGGGGTTTCCTTATTGAGCTGAGGGGACCGGCTTATGTTGGTTACTAGATATAATAGTGTATAGCAGGGGTTTCCTGATTGAGGTAACGAGACTGCATTACGTTGGTAACTAGGTTTAATGGTGTATAGCAGGTGTTTCCTGATTCAGCTAAAGAGACTGCCAAACTTTGGTAACTAGGTGTAATGGTATCAAGCAGACGTTTCCTGATTGAGCTTAGGAGACTGCATAACATTGGTTACTAGATGTAACGGTGTATAGCAGAGGTTTCCTGATTGAGCTAAGAAAACTGCCTAACGTTGGTTCTAGGTGTAATGTTGTATAGCAGGGTTTCCTGATTCAGCTAAGGAGACTGCTAAATGCTGGTTACTAGATGTAATGGTATATAGCAGGGGTTTCCCGATTGAGCTTAAGACACTGCCTAACGTTGGTTACTAGGTGTATTGATGTAAAGCAGGCGTTTCCTTATTGAGCTAAAGAGACTGCATATACTGGTTACTAGGTGTAATGGTGTATAGCAAGGGTTTCCTGATTGAGCTAAAGAGAATGCATACCGTTGGTTACTGAGTGTAATGTTATATAGCAGGGATTTCCTGATTGATCTAACGAGAATACATTACCTTGCTTACTCGTTGTATTGTGTGTATATCAGGGGTTTCCTGATTAAGCTTAAGAGACTGCATTACGCTGGTTACTAGGCGTAATGGTGTATAGAAGGGGTTTCCTGAAAGAGCTAAGGGAACTGCCAAACGTTGGTTACTAGATGTAATGGTATATAGCAGGTGTTTTCTGATTGCGCAAAGGAGACTTTCAACCGTTGCTTACTAGGTGTAATAGTGTAAAGCAGGCGTTT
Source organism: Panopea generosa (assembly GCA_029582155.1). Classification (NCBI taxonomy): domain Eukaryota; kingdom Metazoa; phylum Mollusca; class Bivalvia; order Adapedonta; family Hiatellidae; genus Panopea; species Panopea generosa. Next base: position 55,539,664 of record CM055906.1, read on the forward strand.
TCTGTGTGAGCTATGGAGACTGCATAACATTGGTTACTAGGTATAATGGTATATAGCAGGGGTGATTGAGCTTAAGAGACTGCATATACTTGTTACTAGTTGTAATGGTGTATAGCAGGGGTTTCCTGATTGAGCTAAGGAGAATGCATAACGTTGGTTTATAAGTGTAAGGTTGTATAGCAGGGGTTTCCTGATTGATGTAAAGAGACTGCCTAACGTTGGTTACTAGCTAGGTGTAATGTTGTATTACAAGGGTTTCCTGATTCAGCTAAGGAGAATGCTAAACGTTGCTTACTAGATGTAATGGTATATAGCAGGGTTTTCCTAATTGAGCAAAGGAGACTGCATAACGTTGGTTACTAGGTGTAATGGTGTATAGCAGGGGTTTCCTTATTGAGCTAAGCAGACCGGTTTATGTTGGTTACTAGATGCAATGGTGTATAGCAGAGGTTTCCTGATTGAGGTAACGAGTCTGCATAACGTTGGTAACTAGGTGTAATGGTGTACAGCAGGGGTTTCCTAATTCAGCTAAAGAGACTGCCAAACGTTGGTTACTAGGTGTAATGGTATAAAGCAGAAGTTTCCTGATTGAGCTAAGGAGACTGCATAACATTGGTTACTAGGTGTATTGATATATAGCAGGGGTGATTGAGCTAAAAAGCTGGGGTTTCCTGATTGAGCTAATGAGACTGTCTAACGTTTGTTACTAAATTTGACGGTGTATAGCAGGGGCTTCTTGATTGAGCTAAGGAGACTTCCTAACGTTGGTTACTAAGTGTAATGTTTTATAGCAGGGGTTTCCTGATTGAGCCAAGGAGACTGCTAAACGTTAGTTAGTAGATGTAATGGTGTATAGCTGGGGTTTCCTGATTGAGGTAACGAGATTGCACAACGTTGATTACAATGTGTAATGGTGTATAGCAGGGGTTTCCTGATTCAGCTAAAGAGACTTCTAAACGTTGGTTACTAGATGTAATGGTTTATAGCAGGAGTTTCCTGACTGAGAGAAAGAGACTGCCTAACGTTGGTTACTAGATGTGATGGTGTATAGCAAGGGTTTCATGATTGAGCTAAGGAGACTGCATAACGTTGTTTAGTAGGTGTAATGGTGTATAGCAGTGCTTTCTTGATTCAGCTAAGGAGACTTCTAAACATTGGTTACTAGGTATAATGGTATATAGCAGGGGTGATTGAGCTAAAGAGAATACATATACTGGTTACTTGGAGTAATGGTGTATAGTAGGGGTTTCCTGATTGAGCTAAGGAGAATGCATAACGTGGGTTACTAAGTGTAATGGTATATAGCAGGGGTTTCCTTATTGAGGTAACGAGACTGCAAAACGTGGGTTACTATGTGCAATGGTGTAAAGCAGGCGTTTTGTGAGTGAGCTAAGGAGACTGCATAACATTGGTTACTAAGTATAATGGTATATAGCAGGGGTGATTGAGCTAAAGAGACTGCATATACTGGTTACTAGATGTAATGATGTATAGCAGGGGTTTCCTGATTGAGCTAAGGAGAATGCAAAACGTTGGTTACTAGATGTAATGTTGTATAGCAGGGGTTTCCTGACTGATGTAAGGAGAATGCATAACCTTGCTTACTAGATGTAATGGTGTTTATAAGGGGTTTCCTTATTGAGCTGAAGAGACTGCATAACGCTGGTTACTAGGTGTAATAGTGTATAATTGTGGTTTCCTGATTGAGATAAGGAGACTGCAAAACGTTGGTTATTAGGTGTAATGGTATATAGCAGGGATTGTCTGATTGATCTAAGGAGAATGCATAACATTGGTTACTAGATGTAATGATCTATATCTGGGTTTCCTGATTGAGCTTAGAAGACTGCATAAACTTGGTGACTAGATGTAATGGTATATAGCAGGAGTTTCCTGATTGAGCTAAGGAGACAGCCTTATGGTGGTAACTACATGTAATGGTGTATATCAAGGGTTTGCTGATTGAGGTAACGAGACTGCATAACGTTGGTTACTAGGTGTAATGGTGTTTAACAGGGTTTTCCTGATTCAGCTTAAGTTACTGCCAAACGTTGGTTTCTAAATGTAATGGTATATAGAAGGGGTTTCCTTATTGAGCTAAGGAGACCGGCTTATGTTGGTTACTAGATGTAATGGTGTATAGCAGGCGTTTTGTGTGAGCTAAGGAGACTGCATAACATTGGTTATTAAGTATAATGGTATATAGCAGGGGTGATTGAGTTAAAGAGACTGCATATACTAGTTACTAGATGTAATGGTGTAAAGAAGGGGTTTCCTTATTGAGCTAAGGAGACCGGCTTATGTTGGTTACTAGATGTAATGGTGTATAGCAGATCTTTTCAGATTGAGGTAACGAGACTGCATAACGTTGGTTACTAGGTGTAATTGTGTATAGTAGGGATTTCCTGATTCAGCTAAAGAGACTGCCAAACGTTGGTTACTAGGTGTAATGGTATAAAGCAGACGTTTCCTGATTGAGATAAGGAGACTGCATAGCATTGGTTACTAGGTGTAATGATATATAGCAGGGGTGATTGAACTAAAGAGCAGAGGTTTCCTGATTGAGATAATGAGACTGCTAAACGTTGGTTACTAGATGTAATGGTGTATAGCAGGGGTTTCCTGATTGAGGTAACGAGACTGCATAACGTTGTTTACTAGGTGTAATGGTGTATAGCAGGGCTTTATTGATTCAGCTAAGGAGACTTCTAAACGTTGGTTACTAGATGTAATGGTATATAGCAGGGGTTTCCTGATTGAGCTAAGGAGAGTGCCTAACGTAGGTTACAAGATGTAATGATGTATAGCACGGGTTTCCTGATTGAGCTAAGGAGACTGCATAACATTTGTTACTAGGTGTAATGGTATATAGCAGGGGTGATTGAGCTAAAAGGATTACATATACTGGTTATTAGGTGTAATGGTATATAGCAGGGGTTTCCTGATTAAGCTAAGGAGACTGCCAAAAATTGGTTACTAGATGTAATGGTGTATATGAGGGTTTCGTGATTGAACTAACCAGACTGCATAATGTTGGTCACTAGATATATTGGTGTATAACAGGGGTTTCCCGATTGAGCTAAGGGGACTGCCAACTGTTTGTTACTAGATGTAATGGTGTAAAGCAGGGGTTTCCTGATTGAGCTAAGGGGACTGCCAAAAGTTGGTTACTAGATGTAATGGTGTAAAGCAGGGGTTCCCTGTTGAGCTCAGGAGACTGACAAACGTTGGTTACTAGGCGTAATGGTGTATAGCAGGGATTTCCTGATTGAGCTATGGAGAATGCCTAACGTTTGTTACTAGGTGTAACGGTATATAGCAGGTGTTTCCTCATTAAGCCAAGGAGATTTCCTAACGTTGGTTACTAGATGTAATGGTGTATAGCAAGGGTTTCCTGATTGAGCTAAGGAGAATGCATAATGTTGGTTACTAGGTGTATTGGTGTAAAGAAGGGGTTTTCTGATTGATCTAAAGAGAATACATAACGTTGGTCACTATATATAATGGTGTATAGCAAATGTTTCCTGATTCAGCTAAGTAGACTACATAACCCAGGTTACTATATGTTATGGTATATATCAGTGGGTTTCCTGATTGACCTAGACAGACTGCATAACGTTGGTTACTAGATGTAACGGTGTATAGCCTGGGTTTCCTGATACAGCGAAGGAGACTGCCAAACGTTGGTTACTAGGATTTATGGTGTGAAGCAGGCGTTTCCTGATTAATCTAAGGAGACTGCATAACACTGGTTACTATGTGTAATGGTATATAGCAGGGTTGATTGAGCTAAAGAGACTACATATACTGGTTACTAAGAGTAATGGTCTATAGCAGGGGTTTCCTGATTGAGCTAAGAAGAATGCTTAACGTTGGTTACGAAGTGTAATGATGTATAGCAGGGATTTCTTGATTGATCTAAGGAGAATGCATAACTTTGCTTACTAGATGTAATGGTCTAAATCAGGGGTTTCCTGATTGGGATGAAGAAACTGCATGACACTGGTTACTAGGCGTAATGGTGTATAGCAGGGGTTTCCTGACTGAGCTAAGGAGACTGCCAAACGTTGGTTACTAGGTGTAGTGGTGTATAGCAGGGGTTTCCTGATTGAGCTAAGGAGACTGCCAAACGTTTGTTATTAGGTGTAATGGTATATAGCAGGGATTTCCCGATTGAGCTAAGGAGACTGCCGAACGTTGGTTTCTAGGTTGAATGGTGTATAGCAAGGGTTTCCTGATTGAGCTAAGGAGAATGCATAACGTTGGTTACTAATAGTAATGGTGTATAGAAGGCACTCCCTGGTTGATCTAAGGAGAATGCATAACGTTGGTTACTAGATGAAATGGTGTATAGCAGGGGTTTTACTGATTGAGCAAAGGAGACTGCCTAACCTTGGTTACTGGATGTAATGATGTATATCAGGGGTTTCCTGATTGAGCTAGGCAAATTGCATAACCTTGGTTACTAGATGTAACGGTGTATAGCCGGGGTTTCCTGATTGAGGTAAGGAGACTGCCAAACGTTGGTAACTAGGTGTTATGGTATATAGCAAAGGTTTACTTATTAAGCTAAGAAGACTGCCAAACATTGATAACTAAGTGTAAGGTATATAGCAGGGGTTTCCTGATTAAGCTAAGGAGAATGCCAAACGTTGGTTTATAGGTGAAATGGTGTATAGCAGGGGTTTCCTGATTGAGCTATGAGGACTGCCAAACGTTGGATATTAGATGTAATGGTGTATAGCAGGGGTCTCCTGATTGAGATAAGGAGACTGCCAAACGTTGGTTACTAGGTGTAATGGTATATCGCAGAGGTTTCCTGATTGAGCTAAGAAGACTGCATGACGTTGATTCCTAGGTGTAGTGGTGTTTTGCAGGGGTTCCTTGATTGAGCTAAGCAGACTGCCAAATGTTGATAACCACGTATTATGAATTATAGCAGGGGTTTCTTGATTGGTGATGCCGTCCTTCTGATGTTGGTTACTACGTATTATGGTATAAAGCAGGGGTTTCTTGATTGGTAAACCAAACTGCCAAACGTTGATTACTACTAATTATATTTAGCATTATTACCACGCTTTACTACATGTTGATACGTCTTATATCAGATATTTCTTTATATCAAGGTCACGTTGGAAACTTGCTAGAGAAAAAAGTATGCACCCTGGAAAAGCAACGAAGTAAAACTGTTGATCAAATGAAACTCAAAAGAAAACTTGGTAAGCCATTGTAGCTATAATTTATCAAAATATAGATTATAAACTGTCTATTATATTATCGTCATCTTGACAATGTCTCTTAAATATTTAAAAGTGACTTTATTACGAATGTAAAACATGATACTTTTATAATGTTACATCTTCAATAATTATTGCACGTTTTATAACACAAACATAATGTCAAAAGTATCATGTAATGTCACTAACACACATCGGTACTAATTAAATAACTCCCTTCGCCACCATTACGAAATGTTATAATAATACTTGTACATAATCAAATATCATTATATCAGTTATCATTAGTTATATCGTTCTTCTAATATATATTTGATATTTTCTACCTTCTACTGATATTCTATTAAGTTTGTGCCATATTCTAGCTTCAATTTCAACTCTTTGTGAAGACACTCTTAATCTAATCAATGCATATCTAAACTGTTTCATCCCAATATCGTCCTAATATGTTTTGAAGATAAAATTTGATTGAAATTGATAACAGTTTGCTCTGTAGAGTTTTGAATATTTTTATTCCAGTTCTGATAGTCTTTGTTTATAAGTATCAAGAAAACATTACCAACTCCTTAAACAACCATTCATAATTAAACCCTAAGCTTTGTAATAATGATTTAACTGATGAGGCCCAATAATTTGTATTTGTATATTTTTTATGCCTGCAATTATATTATAACAGTGTTGGCATATTTAGTTTCATCACATTGTAACACCTTAAACCAATATCTAACAATAGCTTAACCATCTATAATTCTTAATTCGAGTTCTTCCTAATTCACCATGTATAAAGTTATACTGAGTACAAGAAATATTGCACCATTTTTTGCTCAGATGAACATTTAATTCATCGAATTTCATAACAAACATCAAATTAGAAAATCCGTCTAAACATAAACTGTCACACACTCACAGATCAAAAGTAGAGCTTTTGTCAATATCGGGTATGATACCGTTGTTTGCTATACAGCTAAAGCACCGTGGTCGCATTGATCGTATTACTGTCCTTAAATCTCTTTTGTGCTCTAAGCCTACCTACTTTTATATTTCATCAGCCTTTAACCGTTATCGAAAAATTGCCATTTCAAAAACATCTGAAACTCAGTATATGTTGTGTTTGGTTTTTAACTCCTAATAATTGCTGACAAAATTGTAAATAAACTCGTTCTGTTTGAATAGCCCCAAACTTCACTTCCATAATTTAAAATTTGTAAAATAAGTTGATCAAATAGACCTAACATATGACTGACTGACTGATATTTCAATGAATTTATAAACATAGGATTTTAATTTGAAAATAGCCTCGTGTTGTGGCGAAATTAATATTAGAAACACTTAATACAATTACATATTTTAATGCACATATTTCTTAACCATATCAATTATTATAATCGTTTTAATGTAAGATAAATATAAGTGTATATAAGTGACGAATTATGTTCCTCAAGTTTGTAGTTTAATAGTTGTAGTTTGTAAACATTACTGTTGTTCAACACAAATATTATACGTTATTTGATAGTTTCACATTGACAGTCATATTATATTTTATTGAAGCTGATAGTTTATTTTTAAATGTTTTTCTTTCTAGTTAGGTTTATCAGTAGTTAGGTTTTTAATTGTAAATGGCCCAGCGAATGATTATCTGTTATGGCACTGTATTCATCTGGACACTCGATAGGGTATAATTGATGATTCAATCGACGCCCCAGAACGTTACACGATGTCATTAAAACTTTGGTTGAGCGTACCTACCATCACGACTGACTATAAGTGTTTGGATCTTTCCTATTCTCCAGCTGCCTCTAAGAACATCTTCTTGATTAAAACTACACCATCAATTTTTGCTAATTCCTGTAATAGTATTCTTGGGATTTTAGCTTCATTTTTGTTCTTTCTCTAAGACTAAGTAAATAGTCGTCTTTCCAAATTTCCAATTGGTGTCCTTTTTTCCATGTTTCTCAGCAGAACTCATATTTGGATTAAATCACTATCTTCATTGTCTTTATCGCATTGTGGTTTTCCTGTTTTTGGGTTTAGGATAAAAAAATGAGATGGTGTGAGCGTGATTTGTGATTCAATATCATCACCAACATACACCAAGGTTCTAAAATTCACAACAGCTTATGCTTCTTCTAATATTGTCTGAAGATGATCATTTGTTAAAACACTCTACCAACTGCTTTTCGCAGTGATCCCATCCATGGTGCAAGCTCAACATTAAACGGCCATGTAATATTTTCGTTTGCTATATATGTTTCAAATTCTGGATTTGCAATGATTTGTTTCCATATATCTGTAATTGTTTCACTCTCCAGCTTGAACTGCATTATCGGACGTTATTTACTTGAGCTTACCACATCGAGGCTACAAATCTTCCAAATCCAAGTAGAAACTGTCTTGCGTCAATTCTAAATGGATGGATCTGGCTACTAAACATGTATATAGACACATCCACACCTTTTTGTTCCCCGAACTTGTTTTGATATAAAGTGGCGCAAAATAATCGATTCCGGTATATGAGAAGGGGGTTGATCCTGATAACCGTTTTCTTGGTAAGAGTGGCATAACTGGCATTTTATAAGGACCACCCTTACATCAAATAGTACATTTTTTTCATCACAATGCAAACAGTCATTGAGTAATCCAATATTTTTGACGAATTTTGTGTTAAAGTCTGAAGTGATTTTCTATGAACAATGTCTATTAGAAGATGGGTAAAAGAGTCACGTTTGAGTAATAACAGATGTATTGCTGCTTAACATAATTGTATTTTTCATCCCGGTAAAATCCAAATTGAAGTTGCATTTTGTTTTGCTTCCTTTTAAGTATTGCTCCAATAACATTACTGTTATGTACACATTATTAATATGACATCCACATTAAATTCGATTTCTTTAGCACTCAATGAACCACTTCTTTCAAAATGTCTCTTTAATTTCTTTGTAAACCTCAGACCCCATGCAGTCACTCTTAATAGTTTTGTCAATGAAGAAAACCTTGTACATTCTAATTCCCATGGTGCACTTATAATTTGTTACCCCCCACCACCCCCTGCTCCACACAGATCATATATATGGTCCATAATTCCGTTTAGATTTTTAACATATATGTTGGAGTGGCGTATTCTATCGAACCCTTCACATTTCTTTTTTTTTTTCAGTATTATTTGAATATTTGCAATATATGTTATTGATATTATGGCACATGTGTGCCTTGCTTTTGAAGATGTAATGTATAAAACATTTATGGCACATGTGTGTCGTTCTAATAATGCATAATGATAACCATGTTTTATGACACATATGTGCTTTACATATATTGCATAATAATAACTGGTCACAATGTGACCCATTCAATGCATCCTTAGTTCAGTTGTTTTTTCAAATCCTTGGCAAGATTTATAAAAGATTCTTAACACCTGTCGTCTCCGAAGGATCCTCCCTTGAATGAGGTTAGCTTCAAACGTGACCTTTTAACTTCTGATTCATACCTGTAATCAATGGTGCTAAGTTTCCTCTTTGACCAATTGTTTTCAGGCAATATCAACCAATCGGGTCCATGTCACCACAAATCATTGTCAATGCGTTCAGCTGTTGATGATCCCCTAATCGTAATGCCCGCTGGGTTTTCTGTGGTATTGACATATTAGAACACAATATCATTGTGTCTTTTAATCTCAATCAAACGAATATCGAAAAACACAAACAATAGTTTACCAGTTTTCAAACAATGTAATATATATTCTGAATATGTCCATCAATATTTTTGAGAAACATTGAGCTGTAGTCGTTTTTTTTAACAAATTCGATACTATAAGAACGGCTAACAGTTCAAGTCTCGGTATGGTTATGTCCTTATTTTGGTACAAGGCAGTTTTTTTAGATTATTAAGTCCGTCATAGAGATCGCTTCAATTGACTGACGTAAATATATGCTTGTAGCATATGCTTGTGGATGCATCACAGAAACACAAAAGTTGGTATTTAACATTTCCTTCTATACCGATATATCGTTGAAATTCATAGTTTGAGATGTCTGTCAATTCTCTATTAATAGTGTAAATGTACCATTGCCGTCTTCTGTGACAAAGTATCATCACATTTTAATATTTTGTTCCAAACATTATGCAGGGAAAGGTTTGCACGTAGAGTCACAGGACTGAAAATCCAAATGGATCATACACAGAGGCAATATGTTTTAACACTTTTCTTTTGTGTTTGTCAATTTGATGCCCTCATACTTGGATTTATTGATTGTCATCATGTCATTAGTAACGATCCATGTTGTCCCTTATACCTTGATTCTATCATCCTTTGCTCTGTCAGCTTCTGGAATAGTGTTTACGACTTCTTCACAGTTTGATGCCCAATTACGTAAATTCGTAGACGCTTGTTGGAACATTTTCTTGGCATCCTTGTAGACATTAGCTTCACTTTCTGTATATGTACCAAGTTGAACATTATCAAGAAAAAGGTTCGTTCTTATCTTATTTGCACACTCGTTCTCAAATCTCGAAAGTTTTCAAATCATAATCTATGGTTGCCCCTTGTTAAAATGGACTTGAAATATCACCAAAGAGTTCTCTACAAAAACACTTGAGCATTTTCCTTCTACGTTTTTGCCAAAATAATCTGGTGACATCTTTGTCATTGTCCTGCAATCCAATTTGTAAGAATACTTTCTCAATATCTGTAACCAGTGCCACTTCATTTAATCGAAAGCAAACAGAATTTCACTAAAGTCTTGTAACATAACTGGTCCACGATACAGACACTCATTGAAACTTTTGTTTTCTTGTCTTGTTTTTTTGCTGAAGCGTCATATACCACTCTGACTTTAGTACTAGATTTTATCGGATTAACAACAGCATGATGCGGTATATAATGTTTAATTCCTTCTGATGAATGTGATACTCTTTCAACAACAACCAATTTGACTTGTTCACTTATGGTGTCATCATATTTTGTCATTTACTCTGGGTTTTTTTTCGTTAAACACACAAGTGATTTAAATCATGAAAATGCAAATTCGTGATTTTCAGGTAAATTTGGCTCATCTTCTTTCCGCGGTCATGTCACATAATATCTTTCATTTTAAAGTCTATTAAAGTTTAGAAATACCTCTATATCACATGAATCCACTGGAGAATCCATTATACTGATTGATTCCATATACGCAAAGTCCTCGTGTTAATAGGGTCATTCCTGATTCAATTTCAGGTCCATATGTTAATATTAAAATATTTTATTCGTTCATTCCATCAATGATTTCGGTTGTTCTACCAGCGATGAATTTCTTTTCAGATCAAGATAATAAACATTGTCAATGAGCAACTGAATTGTTGATGTTTCAGTTTCTGTAGGTAATGTATCCGCTAATGAAAAGTCCTTCCACAAATACAAATGTTTTATTGACTGGCCGTCTGTGTATTGATCCTATGATATTTAGTACAACATTAGCATTTATCGTAAGTACGTTCCTATCTTTCAGTACAATGTCAATGGTTGTTGTTGGTGTTCTGATTACCTTTGGATTATCTGATTCAAATGACACTAATGATATTTTATGATCTGCACTCATGTTGAGATTCAGTTTTTAGCAAGTTGTTTTGTTATGTATGTTCTTTCACTTCCAGAATATAACATCCATCGATTTTTTTCGTTAGTGTTATTTGCCGGATGTTTAACTCTTGTTGTAGCCGTTTTCATTGATACCATTTCATCTGATGTCATAAGAACATTTTCAGAAATGAATATATTGCCGATGGTGGAATTAACTCTTCAGTCAAATTTATGGTTTCTCCCATTGAGACACCCCCCTTGACGACCACCTAGATTACACATTTAGTGAATTAATAACAACATACAGTTATCATTATATAATGATCCAACGGTAACAAATGAAAATTGAAAATCATACATTATTTCAAAAGCCGTTATTCACAAATAAATTACAACTCTTTAAATAACATATGTGTACATTGACATGATAAAAAAAAAAATTTAAAACAGGTATATAAACATTTCTATTTTAATGAGATAAAACGATACATAATATACCTATGATATACATCATAAGTTGTACATAATAATACACATAAGCAATTAACTAATACATAAAATGGTAAAGAATAAATATTCATTTTTACATTTTGATATCGATGGTACATGAAAACAGTTTGGTACATGTATACAGTAATCATTAATTAATAGTTTGAAGTTCAAAGAGCGTACAGTTAAAAGTACTCAGTGATAAAAATAACACGGAAAATACAGAAAGTATTAACTTAATATATAAATGGTACAGAACATGGTATTTGTATATAAAAGTGTAGAATTTTCTATAATAATAAGCTTATAACCTGAGAGCTACAGAATATACATATTTCATTAAATATTGATAAGAATGATACAGATTTTTGATAATTAGCTAATGATATAAATATAACAAAACATACTCCAACGTTAGCTTAATATATAAACGCTGCATAATATATATACAAATGTATATTAATCTGAAACACTTATTTCAAATATTTTTCAGCTGAGGCTAAGCAACGAATGGAGATGCACATAAGCGTCTTACGGAAGCTACATATCGATCATAAAACAAGACTAACAGATATGGCAGTAACACTGCTTCAAAGTAATAAGATAGTGGTAATTCAAGGCAAACCCGGAGTAGGCAAATCACACATTGCACTGAATGCTTTAAAGGGGATGACGGACTCTGTATCCAGTTTGAAAACGTTGGTATTTAATGATCCGAACGTAAATGAAGTTAAAGAAATGATAGATACCTCAAACAAATATCTACTACTTTTTGATGATTTTTTAGGCAGAATAAACATAGAAAGGAAACACGTATCAGATTGGAATCGATACGTTTCTACATTGCTATCATATATTAAAGGTGGCATTGTGTTTGTAGTTATAACTATTAGAAAGAATATACGAAACAAATGTTCAAATGAAATTGTTAACACAATTTTAGATGAGGTGTGGACGTTAGATTTAGATGAATCTTCAATCAACATGGACGAAAAAAGAAACATGCTTAACAACTATGCTGATCACTTAGATATTGACATTTCAAAATTAGATATAGATAAAGTTATTAAAGAAACACAATATGGTGTCGGGTTCCCTTTACTTTGCCGAGTCATGAAAGGTAAAAATGTTCTAAATTTATTTACGAGACCTGTGGAAGTATTGAAAGAGGACATACTGCGTATGCCAGAAAAAGATAATGCAAGTTTTGTTTGTTTACTAATGACAATGTTCTGTGACGAAACCTTTAAGACATCACTACTTGATGATCGTGAGATACAATGCTTTGAGCAAATAAAAGAATACTTTGGAGCAAATACCCTGAATCGGCACACAATGCGAACTGAAGCACGATCTCTATTGCAGACATATCTTAAAATTAACGAAGATGGGAGTTACACGTGTGTTCATGATACAATCCTTGAAGCTATTTTTAAGGTAGCACTTGTTATACTTCCAGAAATACTAATACAATATTGTCCATTAAAAACTATTGTTACGTTTAGTGATACGTTTATAGAAGGTGAAACAAACAGGACATATCTTCTGCAATATCAGTTGTTACTAAAACGTTTTAAAGAAACGTGTATTTTAGTAAAGTTAGCACAAGAAATAAAAATCATCGCAGGATCGCCACTCTGGCAACGGTCAGACTTTATTAAAGTTGCTGTTCAAGTGATATCACCGGAAATGTGGTATCAGGAAGACGACAGCACCAACTCGCTCGTAGTATATTTTGCGGGGTATGGATACATTGACATTATTGAAGCAATAGAAAATGAAATCAATAAACAACCATCATTAATAAGCATAAGTCACAAGAAAATACAAAAAGAAAAAGCAATGAAAGAAGCGTGTCTTCGTGGGAAAAGTAAAATAGTAAAATATTTAATAAGTTCTAGAATTACAATATCAGAAGAAAGTATGTTTGCCACTGTAAAGGGAGGGAGCGTTAAGGTTATGGGACTGCTTCTGGATGCCGGTGGTAACATCAGTGCTCACAGATATGACACTGGTGAAAATTTACTCCATGAAGTGTGTCGCCATGGTAATATTACAATGGCTCAATGCATACTAGGAAAATGTGATATATCTATGAAGTTAAATCTTCTTGCGTCTGAAACAATAAACGAAAAACGGACACCGATTCTGTATGCAACACTTTATTCAACTGTTGAAATGTTGAAACTGTTGGTGGACTCAGGCTCTGACGTAATGAATAAAGATACAAGTAACAAAGGTTGCCTCCATCTGGCTGCAAGCAATGTAAATTCTACAACACTTGACTTGCTTCAAATCTTTATTTACCTTGTAAATAATGGAGTAGACCCTGAGGTACCCGATATTGAGAATAAAACTGTATTACATATATCGTCACACACGGGACATTTGAAACTTGTGAACCATCTTTGTACCAAATATTCTAGTTTAATCAATATGACAGATAATGGTAACAACACTGCTGTTCATTATGCGGCAGACGGAGGACAATTAGAATGTTTAGTTTATCTTATAGAACAAGGTGTAAATCCGGTGGCAACTAATTCCACTGGAGGAACTACATTACATAGAGCGTCATATAACGGGCATTTGGAGGTTGTGAAATATCTTTGTACCAAATATTCTAGTTTAATCAAAATGACGGATAATAAAAACTACACTGCTGCTCATCATGCGGCAGAGGGAGGACAATTAGAATGTTTAGTTTATCTTATAGAACAAGGTGTAGATCCGATGGCAATAAGTCCCGCTGCTGGAACTACATTACATATAGCGTCATTCAACGGCCATTTAAAGGTTGTGAAATATCTTTGTAACAAATATTCTAGTTTAATCAATATGACAGATAATGGTAACAACACTGTTGTTCATTATGCGGCAGACAGAGGACAATTAGAATGTTTAGTTTATCTTATAGAACAAGGTGTAGATCCGACGGCAACTAAATCCGGTTGTGTAACTACATTACATAGAGCGTCATATTACGGCCATTTGGAGGTTGTGAAATATTTTTGTACCAAATATTCTAGTTTAATCAAAACGACGGATAATGATAACTACACTGCTGCTCATTATGCGGCAGAGGGAGGACAGTTAGAATGTTTAGTTTATCTTATAGAACAAGGTGTAGATCCGATGGCAATTAGTCCCGCTGGTGGAACTACATTACATAGAGCGTCAATCAACGGCCATTTGGAGGTTGTGAAATATCTTTGTAACAAATATTCTAGTTTAATCAATATGACGGATAATAAAAACTGCACTGCTGCTCATTATGCGGCAGAGAGAGGACAATTAGAATGTTTAGTTTATCTTATAGAACAAGGTGTAGATCCGATGGCAATTAGTCGCACTAGTGGAACTACATTACATAAAGCGTCATTCAAAGGCCATTTGGAGGTTGTGAAATATCTTTGTACCAAACATTCTAGTTTAATCAAAATGACGGATAATAATAACCACAATGCTGTTTATCAAGCGGCAGATGGAGGACAATTAGAATGTTTAGTTTATCTTATAGAACAAGGTGTAGATCCGATGGTAATTAGTTCCTCTGGTAGAACTACATTACATAGAGCGTCATTCACAGGCCATTTGGAGGTTGTGAAATATCTTTGTACCAAACATTCTAGTTTAATCAAAATGACGGATAAAAATAACAACACTGCTGCTCATGATGCGGCAGCGGGAGGACAATTAGAATGTTTAGTTTATCTTATAGAACAAGGTGTAAATCCGATGACAACTAGTTCCACTGGTAGAACTACATTACAGAGAGCGTCAGTCAACGGCCATTTGGAGGTTGTGAAATATCTTTGTACCAAACATTCTAGTTTAATCAAAATGACGGATAATAAAAATCGCAATGCTGCTCATCATGCGGCAAGGGAAGGACAATTAGAATGTTTAGTTTATCTTATAGAACAAGGTGAAGATCCGATGGCAATTAGTCCCGTTGGTAGAACTACATTACATGGAGCGTCATATTACGGGCATTTGGATGTTGTGAAATATCTTTGTACCAAATATTCTAGTTTAATAAAAATGACGGATAATAATAACAACACTGCTGCTCATGATGCGGCCGGCGGAGGACAATTAGAATGTTTAGTTTATCTTATAGAACAAGGTGTAAATCCGATGACAACTAGTTCCACTGGTAGAACTACATTACAGAGAGCGTCAGTCAACGGCCATTTGGAGGTTGTGAAATATCTTTGTACCAAACATTCTAGTTTAATCAAAATGACGGATAATAAAAATCGCAATGCTGCTCATCATGCGGCAAGGGAAGGACAATTAGAATGTTTAGTTTATCTTATAGAACAAGGTGAAGATCCGATGGCAATTAGTCCCGTTGGTAGAACTACATTACATGGAGCGTCATATTACGGGCATTTGGATGTTGTGAAATATCTTTGTACCAAATATTCTAGTTTAATAAAAATGACGGATAATAATAACAACACTGCTGCTCATGATGCGGCCGGCGGAGGACAATTAGAATGTTTAGTTTATCTTATAGAACAAGGTGTAGATCCGGTGGCAACTAATTCCACTGGAGGAACTACATTACAGAGAGCGTCATATAACGGGCATTTGGAGGTTGTGAAATATCTTTGTAACAAATATTCTAGTTTAATCAAAATGACGGATAATAATAACCACACTGCTGCTCATGATGCGGCAGACGGAGGACAATTAGAATGTTTAGTTTATCTTATAGAACAAGGTGTAGATCCGATGACAACTAGTTCCACTGGTAGAACTACATTACAGAGAGCGTCAGTCAACGGCCATTTGGAGGTTGTGAAATATCTTTGTACCAAATATTCTAGTTTAATGAAAATGACGGATAATAAAAATCACAATGCTGCTCATCATGCGGCAAGGGAAGGACAATTAGAATGTTTAGTTTATCTTATAGGACAAGGTGTAGATCTTGTGGCAACTAATTCCACTGGAGGAACTACATTACATAGAGCGTCATATAACGGGCATTTGGAGGTTGTGAAATATCTTTGTACCAAATATTCTAGTTTAATAAAAATTAGGGATAATAATAACAACACTGCTGCTCATGATGCGGCCGGCGGAGGACAATTAGAATGTTTAGTTTATCTTATAGAACAAGGTGTAGATCCGGTGGCAACTAATTCCACTGGAGGAACTACATTACATAGAGCGTCATATAACGGCCATTTGGAGGTTGTGAAATATCTTTGTACCAAATATTCTAGTTTAATCAAAATGACAGATAATAAAAATCACACTGCTGCTCATGATGCGGCAGACGGAGGACAATTAGAATGTTTAGTTTATCTTGTAGAACAAGGTGTAGATCCGGTGGCAACTAATTCCACTGGAGGAACTACATTACATAGAGCGTCAGTCAACGGCCATTTGGAGGTTGTGAAATATCTTTGTACCAAATATTCTAGTTTAATCAATATGACAGATAATGGTAACAACACTGCTGCTCATTATGCGGCCGGCGGAGGACAATTAGATTGTTTAATTTATCTTATAGAACAAGGTGTAGATCCGGTGGCAACTAATTCCACTGGAGGAACTACATTACAGAGAGCGTCATATAACGGGCATTTGGAGGTTGTGAAATATCTTTGTACCAAATATTCTAGTTTAATCAATATGACAGATAATGGTAACAACACTGCTGCTCATTATGCGGCCGGCGGAGGACAATTAGAATGTTTAGTTTATCTTATAGAACATGGTGTAGATCCGGTGGCAACTGATTCCACTGGAGGAACTACATTACAGAGAGCGTCATATAACGGGCATTTGGAGGTTGTGAAATATCTTTGTACCAAATATTCTAGTTTAATCAAAATGACGGATAATAATAACTACACTGCTGCTCATGATGCGGCCGGCGGAGGACAATTAGAATGTTTAGTTTATCTTATAGAACAAGGTGTAGATCCGATGGCAATTAATCCCGCTGCTGGAACTACATTACATAGAGCGTCATTCAACGGGCATTTGGGGGTTGTGAAATATTTTTGTACCAAATATTCTAGTTTAATCAAAATGACGGATAATAATAACTACACTGCTGCTCATGATGCGGCCGACGGAGGACAATTAGAATGTTTAGTTTATCTTATAGAACAAGGTGTAGATCCGATGGCAATTAATCCCGCTGCTGGAACTACATTACATAGAGCGTCATTCAACGGGCATTTGGGGGTTGTGAAATATTTTTGTACCAAATATTCTAGTTTAATCAATATGACAGATAATGGTAACAACACTGCTGTTCATTATGCGGCAGCGGGAGGACAATTAGAATGTTTAGTTTATCTTATAGAACAAGGTGTAGATCCGATGGCAACTAATTCCGGTGGTGGAACTACATTAAATACAGCATCATCAAACGGCCGTTTGGATGTTGTGAAATATCTTTGTACCAAATATTCTAGTTTAATCAAGATGACAGATAATAATAACAACACTGCTGCTCATGATGCAGCAGAGGGAGGACAATTAGAGTGTTTAGTTTATCTTTTAGAACAAGGTGTAGATCCGACTGCTACTAATTCCGCTGGTCAAACTGTATTACATAGAGCGTTTCGTAACGGCCATTTCGAGGTTGTGAAATATCTTCGTGATAACTTTGTTGATTTATTTCCTATTGCGAATAATTACAAACATATATTTGATCATCACAGGGCACGACGAGGTCAATCAAAATGTTTTATTTTATAGACACCAGAGATATTTAGGTATTATCAATCGAAAAGTTCTAAGTGTTATTCCTGTATGTCATGTGTAATCTTGTCTAATGGCACGGACAAACTTTAATATTTAATTATCTTATTAGAATAATAATCGAATCCTAAATTCAGCATTAGGGCCTTTATAATTAACAAACAATAAAACATTTAATTTATACGTTAGCAGCATCAGGTTCGTTATTAATAAATATTATACCTCATATGTAGAATATAAAAAACAGTACAAGGGCCTTTATAAATCAGTCAACAATATATCAGATTTAGATTATACATTAACAGGGTCATTATGAATTAGCATTTACATCATATGTAGAATATAAAAAACAGTACAAGGGTCTTTATCAATAAGTCAACAATATATCAGATTTGGATTAAGCATTAACAGGGTCGTTATAAATCATTAGTAGCTATTACAATGAGCTTCGAGTATTTGTACCACGTGATTGTACATAAGAAATCGTTATTGTACGCTTCAAACCGGAAATCCGGATAAATATTTCGTATTGGTCAGCTACCACCATTGAGAGGAGCTCTCTGATTGGCTGAAAAAAGTATAGGGATGTTCAGGGCATATATTTTTATAGTAAGCTTATTTCTGGTTGGATGAAAATGTCAAACTGGCAAATGATCACAATAAAATATAAGTTTATTATGTTTGTGTCAATAAATAATTAAAATTATGTTTCTGTGACTGACTTAATTCATTTTATTAAGGAAACTGTATGGAAAGTAAAATCGGTGAAATTTAGTTGTTTGTGGTTTTTTGTAATAGTAAACTAGTGATATAATTCATATTCGTTGAATTGACCTGAAGGGCTGTCAATTAAACAAATCGATAATCTTTCATTGATCGATATTGTTTTCAAGGCCGCCATTTTCTTTAGACGAGTAAACACTACATTGTATTACATTGTATTTACTTGGACAAACAACGCCACGTGGCCGGTGGGTGGAACGGTAGTCGGTATTGCGTCAGGTCATTTGAACTTGAACATGTTTATATAGTATTGTATGTGACATGTTGTACTACGTACAGTTTATTCTATGTGTCACTTGTACTACACATATCGCTTAAACTGTCATAAATCAGACAAATAAGATTTGTGTCTGATTGTCTGCAATAAAATACAATTGCCGCTTTCGGTGACTTACATGTATCTGTAATAAAATAAAATTGTTACATTAAAAAACACTGTTAAAACTGGTAAATCTATAATGGTAATTTTATTGTTTTAATTATATAAAGAAAACAAAAATGTTGTATTCAGATATCAGTTATATTTCACTCGTGAACACTC
Organism: Panopea generosa; assembly: GCA_029582155.1. Classification (NCBI taxonomy): domain Eukaryota; kingdom Metazoa; phylum Mollusca; class Bivalvia; order Adapedonta; family Hiatellidae; genus Panopea; species Panopea generosa. Next base: position 55,559,003 of record CM055906.1, read on the forward strand.
GAATTAGTCCACGTGACGCACAGTGAATGATATTTCACTAAAATCAACAATCAAATAAAAGAGGAAATACATTTATTCTCTGAGTATTATTTTGTCCAAATATAATGTTCAAATAACACCTGTCGTTGTTGTAAAACTGATTAAAATAACGTATATAATGTCAAATAGTGTTGTCATACTTTCTCAGCCAATAAAATTGCTCAGATTTTTCAAAATAGAACATCATGAACTTTCTGTTTTACATAGAACGTTATGACCGTCAGTAGAGGTAGACCTACTTTCTCAGCCAATGAAATTGCTCAGATTTTTCAAAATAGAACACCATGAACTTTCTATTTTACACAGAACGTTATGACCGTCAGTAGATGTAGACCTACTTCCTTAGCCAATGAAATCGCTCAGATTTTTCAAAATAGAACATCATGAACTTTCGATTTCACATAGAACGTTATGAACGTCAGTAGATGTAGACCTACTACCTCAGCCAATGAAATCGCTCAGATTTTCAAAATAGAACATCATGAACTTTCTATTTTACATAGAACGTAATGACCGTCAGTAGATGTAGACCTACTACCTTAGCCAATGAAATCGCTCAGATTTTTCAAAATAGAACATCATGAACTTTCGATTTTACATAGAACGTTATGACCGTCAGTAGATGTCGACCTACTTCCTCAGCCAATGAAATCGCTTCAGGAACCGGTATGTAGATCAACATCTAAGCCGCTTAGAAGTTACATGGATTATTTCTACAAGCGTAGAAAATCCCACATAACTTTTAACATACTAATTAAACACATTGACACACATACAATTACAATATATAAAGGAACTTACATAAGTGCTCATTAATTATTGTATTTATTTAACGAGTTGTCATGTTAAAATATTATGCGAGGCTCTGCCGAACATATAATACATAAGCACGAATATAAAATTATTTTTTATCAATTCGAACAAGATTGTATTTGCACAACTATCGTCTTTCACCAGGTTGATTGAAGAAGTTTGAGGTTTAGCATCCATCCAACAATGTTTCATTTTTACCGCTACGTTGTCTATTTGAAACATTCTTGCAAGCGCTGACACATTGCAGTATCATGTCGCAGATATATGGCATGACAATCCACCCAGTCACAGTATACTGACACCATGCAGGCCAGACATAGACATCTAAATGCAAAGTGTCAAGAGAGGAAGTTTCTAGTTTAATTTGCCTTTGGTATGACCCGACAGGGGATTGAACTCACGATCTTCAGCATGCAAGGTGGTAGCTCTACCCCCAATGTAAACACGGTTAATTTCATTTTAACCAGAGACAGATTATCGATTGATTGATTGATTGATTGATTGATTGATTGAATATTTATCGTCATTTTTTTTTGCCATCGAGGGCTAACAGACGATCAGTTAACCTAACCATTGTTTCCTGGGATTAACCAGGACTCGAGCACACCCAATCTCCGCAAGTAACTGATAACTTTCCCACTTGAATCGATGGTGAGAGACGAATGATAATGAGACACAATGTCATATATCAATTATCATGGAGACTGTTGCCGAGCGGGGGATTCGAACTCACGACCCCTGGATTGATAGCCAGACGCGTAACCGACTGAGCTAATCGGGCCCGGCTAGAGAAAGATTAAAATATATCTGTGAAAACTGTCACATAAAGTCACTTATCTCTGTTTATAAGTATCTGGTATTGACTTATTCAGAACAACCTTTTCAAAGATCAACTCCTCACCAAGCCAACCGTTCGCCATAATTGTCTTCATTTAACCTAGCACTTTAAACGGCATCTTCCATTAAATCATATGCTTGCGGCTAGTAGGTGCTAACGACATCATTAAATGTTCATGTTACAATACTCTAAGACGGAAATTTATTGAACGTTATTATTACGAAAACTCAAGTATGTCTAAATTCATAGAACTTTTAAAGAGTACTGATATTGGTACAATAACAAAACTTGCAAAATATCTAAAAGCCGCATTTATACTGCGTGTTTCACTTTCTCATAACACTTAGTTCATCCTCTATATATTTTATATGTTTAAATAGTATTATACTTAGTCACGTGACAACAGTTTTTGAAATGTTTTCATATAATAGAAATGTAATGTATATATATATATATATATATGTATATATATATATATATATATATGTGTGTATATATGTATATGTATATATATATATATGTATATATATATGTGTGTATGTGTATATATATACATATATATAAATGTTCTAGTATATGTATGTGTAAATCAATACAATATATGTTTTGTTCATGATTTTGGACAACAATTAATGGAGGCACTTTCATTTTCAATATCAGTAGTAGTAGCAATGGTAGTGAGATGAAGGGCGTACTCCGGACCATCAACTCTTGACAGTGACAGTGACAAATCCTGATAATGGTAGTTAGATGAAGGGCGTACTCCGGACCAACAACTCTTGACAGTGACAGTGACAAATCCTGATAATGGTAGTGAGATGAAGGGCGTACTCCGGACCAACAACTCTTGACAGTGACAGTGACAAATCCTGATAATGGTAGTGAGACGAAGGGCGTACTCCGGACCATCAACTCTTGACAGTGACAGTGACAAATCCTGATAATGGTAGTGAGACGAAGGGCGTACTCCGGACCATCTACACTTGACAGTGACAGTGACAAATCCTGATAATGGTAGTGAGATGAAGGGCGTACTCCGGACCATCTACACTTGACAGTGACAGTGACAAATCCTGATAATGGTAGTGAGACGAAGGGCGTACTCCGGACCATCTACTCTTGACAGTGACAGTGACAGTGACAAATCCTGATAATGGTAGTGAGATGAAGGGCGTACTCCGGACCATCTACTCTTGACAGTAACAGTGACAGTGACAAATCCTGATAATGGTAGTGAGATGAAGGGCGTACTCCGGACCATCTACTCTTGACAGTGACAGTGACAGTGACAAATCCTGATAATGGTAGTGAGATGAAGGGCGTACTCCGGACCATCTACTCATGACAGTGACAGTGACAAATCCTTACTTGTTGTTTATACTGTAGTGAACTGACACTAATCAATTGACATAATAACATGTATTTGTCAGATGTGTATGTTCATCTGATATGTTGTTGGGACTGCTAATGCTGTCTCTGTTGTTGTTGTAATCAATTCTGTGATAATCTCATAATGATATACAGTATTATATACGTGTATGACAGTTGTTCACAATAATTTTTGACAGTATCATTCTTCGTCAACTTGCAATATTCGAATCCCACTCTTCAACAAATGTCTGTCAACATGCTTGATTAAGCTCAGCGAAAAACATGCCATTTTTATTTAATGGTTAACGAGACCTAAAGAGACCCTTCACTGACGGAAGCATAATTTTCGACTTTTAACCTTATCTCTTGTCATTATTCTTTAGTGTGCTGGTGTTTTTTTCTGATATTAAACGCATCGAAACAATGTTTATTATTATAATATTTCTTTTGGCGTATTGAGTAGAAAGCTTGTATAAAAATCAATGCATATGGATTTCGCAAGACTCCATATAAGGAATTCGTAATACTTTCGCCACGCCCAAAACTATTCATTGGGTGTTTTCGGACTGGGGAGGGGGTATAGTGTGGAGTCAAGCGGCGCCGACTTTTTATTCATCAGCAAAACTAACTACTGCTATCTTAAAATGTAGCGTACATTCTCAGTCATCATTCGGCATTATGTGAAACTGACTTAATTCCATAAATCTCACTTTTTTAATAAAAATAAAATTTGTAAAGTAAGCAAAACAGATACACACGAGTTGTTTGTATTGAATTAAAACAAATATTGCTGATAGGTAAAACTATAGGTCGTAATATAGAACGACTCTAGAACGTCTCAATAGCGGATTCAGGGTGAACATAACACCCGGCGCACACCCGCTTAAAGATAGCAATTATAGCTAAATTGACTGAAACTTTGGCTCTAATTCCAGCTAAAAACATAACATGCTCCTTTAAATTTTATATTCTCTCCCAAAAATCACGACTTATCCCCCCGCCCAGACACACATACGTGCTGAACTATAATGTCATGAATGCGCCGCAGACGCTCACATAACCATTGCTACATAAGCGTAGGAGACGAGATGTGATCTTTTTCAGCTCAGAAGGAAAATGGCCTTAATTTTCACGAAAAAACGACTATCACAAACTATTTTATCTAATCCTCCTTATGTTAACTGGTTACAAAAAATGGGGTGAATTTTTAACATGTATTCTGAAACTAGGTCTATACGTGTTGTACAGACGGTACTTTTTAACAACGAAGGCCATTGTGATTATTTCGTTTGTGTAGAGCAGTTCTCCTTAAATTGATCTGCAAACGTTTAAACGTCAGAATATACAAAAAAAGTAAATAACTACAGTATATTAAAATAATCCTAAAGGTTCACTTAAATGCAGTATTTGGCGTCTCCAAATACCAAAAATCCATACCACCTCCTTGTAAACATATACACAGCTGTTAGAGACATATGAAGTGACGGATGTAGAGAGTATAAAGTTCTTAATTTCATTCCTATACAACCCACACCACCAACACAGAATTAACTGTTTTAACAGAATAAAGATCAATGATAATTCATTTGTTGGAAACAAAATATGTACAGGTCATTTTTTTAAAAGATGCTATTCATCAATCTTTTGTCTCAGATACAGTCCTTGGATTGACAGTCAGACACATAACTATCTTAAATACGAGTGAAGGTGTGGTTCATTTTACAAAGCGGGGGCATTTATTTGGTTCCGGGAAATAAAAATTTAACCATTTTATACAGTATGTGTATATAATGTGATATATGCCATACAACACACAGCTGATGTTTAAAATATATACATTGTCCGTGGACTGCAGTGTACAATGGCCTCTTCTAACATCTAGAAGCACAAAGGTAAAGCGATTAACAAACAAACTTTTGGATTCGAATCTCTTCTGAGGTTATACTTTTTGTCTACTTTCATTGCATGTGTATTTTCTACTTAGTCATTTGAGCCATTTAAGATCAAGATGGTTGAACGCATTCATACCACAACTAAAAAAGAGCGCTTACAATATCTAACAGAGGCCAAGTACAACCCATTCAATTTACAGTCCAGACATTTGGTGAATGAACATCTTCAGGTACAGCTGCTATGAGCGACTGCCAGTGATCATCTTTGGTTTGGGGAGACGTAAGCTATTCGGGTAGAAAAAGTAATTTGAGGTTCAATCGTATAATAAAGGAGATAACGCGGTTTCCATATACTATTCCAGTACACCAGGGGCGATCTTCGGAGCAGATTTTGTTCAAACATCTCCTGCTTCGCGGCTGTGTAGCGTACAGAAACGGCTTCTTTGATGCTACTAGAGCTCATGTCGAAACAAACAACTGCTTTGCAGTGGACACTTGAGTATCTGAAATGGAAAAGCAGTACTTCCAGGGAAACATCGATTGTTCTGAACTAAAGAAACGTTTATTTTTTAACACAGTGTAGGTATTGTTTTAGTGACTGTAGCAAACAATTTGCAATTTGGACAACCTGCAAGTTTGACTATTATAAAGGAAGTGTCAAGCATCTGCAAAGAGCACATTATACCATTTATTGAAGATGCTTGCAGAGAATTCATGGTTTGTTAAGTTGTATGAGAGTGACCATAACGACAAAACTCCCAGAGAAATGGCTAAAGAGATGTTTGAACTGTTCTACGGATGTACAATTTCTGCCAAGAAAGATAGAATATACAATATTTGCGGATTCATTGCTGCGAGAGATCCAGCACTTTTACAAAAATGCAACCAAGATTGCATTCTCACGGAAGGATTTTTCACATACGGGGGAATGACAGGGCGAGACATGGAGGCTGTTGCTACAGGCCAAGTAGAAGCCTTGTGTGAAGCGTACTTGGGCTATAGAATAGGTATGATTGGAAAATTGGGCAAATGCTACAAAATGCTGGCGTTAGTATAAAGCGACCCGCGGGTCACGCAATCTAAGTTGATGCTAAAAACGTTCTTCTTAACATACCAAGTCTTTAATATCCGGCATGGACGCTAGCATGTGAATTGTACCTTGAATGGGGCATCAGGTCGGCAGAAATAAGAACTGTTATGTTTGGTGGAGACAATAAAGTTCGCGATTTTAATTTTCTGCGACTGGCTATACCTCGCCGAGTTTACACAATGTCACATCTTGAATATGTGGTCGAGGCATTCAAGAAGATTCTACATCAGGCGTCATCAATTTGAGGAATGCAGATAGTCGTGTATCATATGTATCATCATCACATGTATCATCATCATATGTATTACCACGTATGTCATCACGTCTATCATCATAATGAGTATCATCTTCACATGTATCATCATGTGTATCATCATCACGTGTATCACCACCACATGTATCATCATCATCACGTGTATCATCATCATGTGTATCATCATATGTATCATCATCACGCTTGCATCATCATCACGTGTATCATCATGAGTAGCATCATCACGTGTATCATCATATGTATCATCATCATGTGTATCATCATCACGTGTATCATATGTATCATCATCATGTGTATCATCAATATGAGTATTATCATCACGTGTATCATCGTATGTATCATTATCACATGTATCATCATATGTATCATCATCACGTGTATCATCATATGTATCATCATCATGTGTATCATCAATATGAGTATTATCATCACGTTTATCATCGTATGTATCATCATCACATGTATCATCATATGTATCATCATCACGTGTATCATCATATGTATCATCATGTGTATCATCAATATGAGTATTATCATCACATGTATCATCACATGTATCATCATCACATGTATCATCACATGTATCATCATCACGTGTATCACCATAATGTTAATAATCATTACATCTTCCGTCAATATGCATATAAAATGTAATGCATAGAAAGAAAATTAAAAACAAAAAGTTTCCTCAGTTTAATAAGAAATAAGCTTACAAAAACATTCTGTGAATCAGAACTTCTGATCAGCCTAAATAATTTTAATTGTACCTTTCAATTCAATACATATATCATTCTAAAATATCTAAATTATACAGGGAAAATGTAACCATCATCATTATTTTACATATTGCACAATGCCCAAAATGATCATCCCTAACATATGTACATGTATAACATGTTCTGGTGAAAACAAGGCCATTATCTCACAGTTGTCTACTTGACATAATTAATATTTAATAAACTGTATACTCCCCAGTCAGCGGATCAGGTTGTCGCAATTGTCGCTTTTGACAATGTCATCTTAAAGTGATCAACTTATTGGTAAGAAATATATTAAACATACAATGTATTACTATGTAATTTTTGTATACTGTTATCACAGGCTCAGGTGATCACTTTCTTGAAAGCCATATCATGATTGACTAATTGATATAAGCAAGGTGCAATACACCAGTGATGGTAGTATGTTTTACACTACAGTCAAACCTATATAAGTGGTCACCTCTATTAAGCAGTCACTTGTCTTAAGCAACCATTTTTTCTGATTCCAATTTCTATGCTTTCATAGTAAATTAACCTGTATCAAGCAACAACCTGTCTTAAAAAACCATCCTTTCTTCTTCCCTTGACTGGCTGCTTAAGACAGGTTTGACTGTATTTGAGAATATTACATTATTTATTTATGACCAGTGCTAGGTGAGAAGTGACTGTCTATGTCTTTGACTGCTGTTTCAAAAGTAAAACAAGTCGATAATCCAGTCAACGATCGATATTGGTTGCTACACCACGATTTTCCTTATACAAAAAAATCAATGTCTAAGTAACACTACATTGTATTTATTTGGAGAATTAATGTCACTCAATCAGTGGGTGGTGCAATATTTGATCTCTTGTGGGGTCAAATGATAGCAAGGTGGCTTACATCAGTGGTCAGGGCATGTTTAAACTGTGAAGAGTGGAAATTGTCTTCACATCTGATTGAAATCTGTTGAACAACTCCCACCATTTCTAAATTTAAAAAATATGTCATTTGAATTCATTGCGCAACTATTTTCGAATTCATGCACCGAAATATAACAGGCAAAAATCAGATTTGAACAAATTGAAGATTTGCAGAACTGTCAAAAAATATTAGGCCTCATCATAACTTTATGAAAATTATTTTTGTCAAAGAAATACTTTGAACAAGTCATTGTTCAGTCTTGTCTATCTATCTGACTGCATATTCATTTTACTGCATATGAAACATTACATAACTTCAGTGGCTAAATGCATGCCCATATATGGGCAAATAGTTGTTTTTCTATAAATAATGCTATATTTTGACCTTTTTTTTATATCTGTAACAAACAATTATGAATGTCTGTAAGTACACAACAATAATTTACATATCACTCACACTAACCATGCCCCTTTTTTCAATAATAAATGAAAAACAAACTTGTGTGTTTGCATTACATTCATTATCAGTCATGAATAGATGTCTTAACAATTGAGGTATTAATTAGGCATACATTAAATTCTATTTTGTTCATTTCAACAATTTAAATAGCAAATGAAAGTAAAGGTACATGAAAGTACCTTTGAAAAAAGGAAATAAATCAATGAATGAGAATGAGACACAATATGGATATATCTGGCCGGGCCGGTACGTGCATTCCGTTAGGATGGTCAATAAAGCAGCCTCTTTTCAACAATGCAGATATAAATATATCAGAAAATATCGCAAGATAAGAAATACTTATCGCAAGAATAGTTTTAAACAGTGACACAGATTTTCCAAAATTGTCAGCAGAAAAAAGGCTATCAAAATGGAACAAGTAATTACATGAAAATAAGAAAATGTCATATTAGAAAATGTTATACTGTTGAATACCAGATGGTGAAAAAAACAACAATTTCAATGAGAAATATCTATTTTTATGGCAAGCATCAGGCATTTTTATTTGAAAAATAAAATTAGAAGAACAACCGAAAGAAATCAGTTGATGGTACTGAAGTTCATGCAGTGGTTAGCTAAATGCTGAGAAATTATAAGGCGAAATTGTTTTGTTACATGATGTCTTCATCTGACACCATTAAACATAATGTCCAGAATAGGTAGATACGAGTGTCAGACAGATCCTATTGCATAAATATCAATAATGAGAAAAACGAGACAGCAAAAGAAAACAGCTATTCATATGCCTTACCAATATCATGAAATACACACTGGATTTCTAACACACAAAAACAACTATTCTAACTGTCAGACATGAATCATGAAATATGGATACAATGAATGTTCTGGACATGCCTTTGTTGCGATATATTAGCATCCATGTCTCTTTATATGACTTTCAAGTGGTTTTTAAGTCCAAATTTCTATTTGTGTGAGTCAGGCTTTTGAGAAAGATAAATTCAAACCTCATGGGAAGCTGTAAAGCATATTTACACACATTTTCATTTGTCTCTGTGTTTTATCTGTTAAACTGACAATGTTCAACTATTCAGTCTCACTGCCCTATTTGTTTTCGTTTCAAATTCAATTCTGGGTGGTGAAAGAATTTCTGTTTCTTCCAAAACATCAGTTTTTCGCAAAAATACAGTTATTTTGCTATTTATAGGTTACACATACACTCACTTAGCAAATGACACTTATAAAAAAGAAGCTCAATCCGTATCAAAAGGATGCAATGTCTTCTAAGTGTCTACTGACAATGATCAGATTGTAGAACATCTCACACACCAATTAATTTTGCAGTTCTACATATAGAGAAATGCACTTCTGGAACACTGAACACATTGCCAATGGTTCTAAAAGTACCTTGTTCCCATAGATATTCCTCTGGTGGTCCAAATATGCAGGAAAAAACATGGGGTTGACCAGATTGCTTTTACACAATATCAATGGTTTGACAACACCCCTTCTTTTTTTTTTTTTTTTACAATACTGCCCATTTGTTGCAGAGTATTACTACGTATCAGTTGTACCTTCATCCAAAAGTAGCCACTGTCATCCAAACTTGGAAAAACTCATGGAAATGTTCTTATTTGTAATATGAAATACAACCATTTCAAGCATTTTCAACAAAAATGATGCCCAACTGATTTACACAGCTCTAATTTCTTATGCGCAAGAATTTTGCTACTGCCACTAGGGGCGGTAATTGGTAAGCAAGCCCTTGAATTTAGACCACAATATTACATTATTTATTTACGACCGATACCAGGTGAATATCAAGTGTCCATGTTACTTTTAAAGTAAATGCATGTCTTCGACTGCCAATTCAAAAGTTGCTTTAGGTAACATTACATTACAAACAATTGCCTTTACTTAAAATGTCAGTGCAGACAACAGGATCGCAGAAATAACATATATATATCACATATATACAAAAGTCATGTAAATGTTCTATCTCAGAAATAACATATATTTATCACATATATACATGTAAATGTACTATCTAAGAAATCACATATATTTATCACATATATACATGTAAATGTAATATCTCAGAAATCACACTATTCCATCACAGATACGCAGCGTCTGCAACACATGGCTCCTCTTCATCATCTGTATGTTCTCATTCTATAAATATAAAAACCTTAGTAAGTTTATATGTCCTACTTTCTCAACCAAATAAAATCGCTCAGAATTTTAAAAACAGACCATTCCATTTTACATAGTAGGTCATGACCGTCAGAAGATGTTGACCTACTTCCACAGCCAATGAAATCGCTCAAGGAACGAGAAAGTAGATCAACATTTAAGCCGGTTAGAAGTTACATGGAATTTTCTACATTTTAACTTCTAACCTATACATGGTTCTTAATTGAAATAGTATATCAGGAAAGCAACAATATAACTGTCTTAAAAAAAATAAAACTGTATTTAAAATGGTTAAGAAGCATTTCATTATAATAAATAAATGACACTAAAATGGTTTGGAATATCAAATCCACCAAAACTTGACAAAATTGATATTTTAATCAGAGTGGTAAACAGTGGTAGACTTGAAACAAAATCCCCATTCTAAAAATAGACAGCATTTAAATATTACATAAAGACCTTCACATCTCATTCAGACTCTTTCTAAAATTATACAAATTCTACAATATGTAAACCAGTATGACAGATAAAATAGAAAATACACAATTAATCAAAGACAATTCAAAACCGACTCCCTTAAAATTAATTTATAACATGGGCAAGTTTGGTTGAGATTCAATGAAAAATGGTAGTGTCATCACATACAATATTTTCCCTATGTAACTCTATGTAAAACATGACCCCTGTGGTGACTCCAAATGCAACCACAGGTATATGATTTAATTTGTGCTTATAAGTCCTGAATGGTTCAAAAACTTGTCAAAGTTCTTATGGTAAAATAACAATGGTGCTGATCCAAAATCTTGCAACTTAATTTTGGTACAAAAACTTTTTTTCCATCATCTGTATCTGCAAAATTTCCCATCACCAGCACTATAATTGCCAATCACGTTACTGCAATATGGCCATGTGATGAAATGCTGTATTGTGATTGGTGTCAATCTGGTAAGGCGTAATCCCCGTATATGATTTGACTATTCAGTTACCTTGTTTTGTTTAAATAGCCATTTTGTAGTTACGGGTATATGTGACATTTCGAGATGGATGGGATGGCTGTCAATTGAAGTGTTTGAATGACTTCTGTTGCTATGCATGTACTGTAAATGTGTCTAGTATTTAAACATTAAATCTACTACATATTGTTTAGTTTTAAAATTTACTGATATTTTGTCAGAGTTTTAAGGTGCTTGTTAATTGCTCAATTTCATTTATTGTATTATTGGTTAACTTGCACAATCTTAAAACCTTAATACATCGAATATGCAGTTAAATTTCTATTGACTATTTGTAGAAATCTGTATAGTTCAATAAATCGTCAACGTCATCCAGTATTTTGTACACAATAACCTTTTTCATGTTTGCTAAAGTGGATAAATATGGTTAGGATATTGTGTGTGAAAATTTTAGTTTTAAAATAGTGAAAAGTATTTTCTAAATATATCATCAGAAGGATGCAATTATTTTTGTAGATCATAGAAGTGACTTAATTCCATATGAAATAAATTTATGCATGTTTTTTTTTTTAATTAATCTTTCTGCTAATAAAATTCGGACAAACCAAGATAATTTTATTAAAATATACCACCACCCACAAGAATCAAAATGATTATTTTAACAACCACCACCAGTAAAAACATTAGGTCCAGTTAATTTCAGAAGTATACAATGAATAAATGCAAATGTGGGTATTTCGTTTCGACCGAGCCAGGCATTGATAATAATGAAATTAATTTAATTCATTGTTCTTTTATTACTGTACAAAGGTAACAATGACATGTATGTTAAACATATGTTTGACAAACAGTATGTTTAATGTATGTTAAACATATACTTTACATGTGTTTTGATTAAAATGTGTTTTGAAACATATGTCAAACAAACCAAGTATTATTTCTAAGAATAATGTACATTTTGAACGTATGTTTAACATATCGTTGGCTCAGCGCAAAACCCCAGTAACTGCATTTTTCTTACTTTTCAGGAGAGACAAAAAACTGATTATATCAATTACTAGTTAAAAGACTTAAGTTTAATCTTATAATTAAGTATATTCTTTAAAAACAGTTCTTCATATTTGTATCTTGTATAAAAAAAAATATTAACAAAGTGTTAAAAGTAATCTGAAAAATTAAGTTGGAAATTTGCGTTGAAAAACTTGGCGCAAAACTCCAGTAATAGCACTTACTGATTTTTTGCTCTGAAATATATTTGTGCAAAACTCCAGTAAGTGCATTTACTGGGTTTTTGCTCTTAAATTTATTTTTGCAAAACATCAGTATTAACTCTAAAAGGTATATTGTACAATTAAAATGGCCAAAGATTTACTAAACAGTACAACTAGTATAATAACATTAGTTTAATGGAAAAAAGAGTTTATTTGACTTTTACCATAGACAATATTTATTCAAACACGATTTTATTCAAAAGTAATTCTGGCCTCTGGCCCATAATACAAAAAAAATTATGTAAATTTCCTGCAGAAAGATATGATAAACGCACATGGTTCTATTTACATGAGAAACCTATGTTTTGGACCGTATGTTAAATTTATGTTAAACATGGCAATTTTACATTTGATATAGTAGCAAGGCTGAATAAACGTTATTCAATTCCACAACTACTTAAAACATATAGACACTTTTTTCAACTTAAAAAGTCTGTGTGGTTCCGGCTAAGAATAGAATCACTGTCCATCTCTGCAGAGGGGTAGGAATCCTCTGAATGGGTGTCATGTTCATTTTATCAGTTTTTGTCATGTTCACTATTGTGGTTAAATTATCAACCCCTGTGTGGTTCTAGGTTCATTCTGCATATTCATTTGTTGATGTGTTTTTTTGTAATCTGTATGTTAATTTGTTGTTTTTGTACATGGAGAGTGAACCTGGAATCTTCCTTCCTGTTGGCGTCAAATAACCTATAATGTGTTTGTACGCCGTAAAACCCTATTCATTCATTCATTTAGATCTGCATGGTGTAATAAATTATTGACCATTCATTCAACTTACAAATGTTGATCACCATCATTGTTCACATACATCAATGGTTATAGTCATACTTGCGTAATTGTTTGAATATTTAAACATAAATTATTTAGATTTTATTTATCCATTAAGTGTAACGGTCATACGTCATTCAAAAATATAGCAAAAACGTTACTTAGGTAAATTTTATTAATAAGCTTAATTATAAAATATAACTTATAAAGAGGTTCCTTTTTTGACAAATGGTTAATATGCTACCTTTCTTGATATTTAATGTAATATCAAACAATTCTTGTGAGGTAATCTTTTTCAATGAAGTTTGTGGGCTATAGCTTTTTTTATTGGATTTTGTTCTTTGGATGTTGATGTTGCAGACTTTACTTGCTTTTGATAAGCTGCCTTATTGTACTGGGTGCAAAAACCTTGTTGATGATGTTTTCAAGTACTCAAATCTTGCTTCAGTTTAGACCTATTATATGTTTCATTCACAACTTCCAGGCTAACACTATTGTTGAAATAAACAGAATTCTGAATCAAGTTGTAGTAGACATATGTTGAATAGAATTAAGTATTCACAGTTGTAAAGATATACTGAATCACCCATACCAAACACTACACACATTTAACACGTCTGCAATGCTCTTGATTGCATAAATTATGCTAAATATTCAAATAAACAAACTGTTGTAGATGGCAACACCCTGTCCATAACACTGTACAGTCGAACCTCTGTAAGTGGTCACCTCTATTAAGCAGCCACTTGTATTAAGCAATCACATTTACTATTTCCCATTTCTATACTTTCAGTGCAGATTAACCTGTATTAAGAGGCCACTTTTGCTCCTTCCATTGACTGGCGGCTTAATACAGGTTTGACTGTAATACTACCATCCTGCCTTTGTCTTACCTTCCAAACAATTAGCAGACTATCCACACCACAGGACACAATGCTCTCCCCGTCACAGTCTAGTAAAACCTAAACAAGACAAAATATTAAAACATGAAAACATAGTTACATACTGGGCTCCACAATGGACCATTTGGGAACAGGAGCACATATCCCCACAGGACACAATGCTCTCCCCATCAGTCTAGTAAAACCTAAATCAGACAAAATATCAAAACATGGAAATGTACATGCTCGGCTCCACAATGGGTCATTTGAGACCAGAGGCACATATCCCCACAGGACACAATGCTCTCCCCATCAGTCTAGTAAAACCTAAATCAGACAAAATATTAAAACATGAAAACGTACATGCTTGGCTCCACAATGGGACATTTGAGACAAGAGGCACATATCCCCACAGCAAACAATGCTCTCCCCATCAGTCTAGTAAAACCTAAATCAGACAAAATATTAAAACATGAAAACGTACATGCTCGGCTCCACAATGGGACATTTGAGACCAGAGGCACATATCCCCACAGGACACAATGCTCTTCCCATCACATTCTAATAAACCCTAAAAAAAGACAAAATATTAAAATGTACATGCTGGGCTCCACAATGGGCCATTTGAGACCTGGGCCCAGTTGCTCAAAGCTTGGTTAGCTTCAATATTTTCTATACTTAATGATTGTATGGCAATTTAAATGCATTTTTAGAAACAATATGGCATATTTTCATAATGTTCAATAAAATAATAACCTAAAAAGTTGTAAATCTAAAAATATTGTGATTTGAAAATTTCGCTTAACCAAGGGTTAAGCTAACCAAGCTTTGAACAACTGGGCCCAGACGTACATATCCCCACAGGACACAATGCTCTCCCCATCACATTCTAATAAACCCTAAAAAAAGACAACATATTAAAATGTACATGCTGGGCTCCACAATGGGCCATTTGAGACCAGACGTACATATCCCCACAGGACACAATGCTCTCCCCATCAGTCTAGTAAAACCTAAACAAGACAAATATTTAAACATGAAAACGTTCATGCCGAGCTCCTCAATGGGTGATTTGAGAACAGAGGCACATATCCCTGCAGGAAACAATGCTGCCAGGGTCATAGCAATAGCTCTCCTGGACATTCGTCCCGGCAAGCTTAAAATGATCTTACTTTCATTGTTGTGTGTCACATTCCAACTCAGGTTCATAGATATGATGCAACATTACAATTACATTTTCATCACATTCCTAGAGAACCAGAATTGAAAAATATGGATTTATAAAATAAGAAGAGATGAGGGCCTTCTATTTAGGGTAAGTATTTCCCATTCATTGTTAATGAGTTGATATTAAATGCATTATACAGAGCATTTATATAAGCATTCATTAAATATGTATAACACAAAAATATACAAAATGCGAGAATGCAACTGTAATTTGGTAATACATTATAATCATTTAATATTCTGTTTTAATCTGTTACCATAGTTCATATAATCAGAACGTGATCATTTTCCATATGTTCCAAACACTGAACATTTTAGCATAAACTAGGTAAGAATATGAATTATATTTCATCTGTAGATATCAAGTTCATGTGTGGTTTGTTCTAAAAATTGGTCACCAGTCAGAAAAAGAGTTGTCAGAAGACAACAAAGTTCGCCTATGGGATAAAATTCACCACCCATGCAAAAATGAGAATGGAGGCAAACACCAAAACTTAAACAATATAAACACAAAAGTTGAACTAGGGTGGTCTATAGACGACTCCAATGCCGCCGGGGTCATGGCAATAGCTCTCCTGGACATTCGTCCCGGCGATCTAAAAAGGTACAATTCCTTCTGTCTTTGACTGGACAAAAGCAAACACACCAATGAGGGTTTTGAAAAAAAGATTATTCCGCCAAAGAAAAAGGAAAGTGACAACATGTTAGTTAAAATTTATTTAAGTTTATTTATCAAAACTTCATATAAATATATTGTTTAATAATAGAATAAAATGATGAAAAAGAACATACACATTATAAGCATTTCATAACAAATAAGTAATAGAAGTAGTAAAGCTTGCTGCATTGACGAAATTAAACTTATTAATTAATACTACTTCCATTCTACAGTTCAAAATGAAGACACAGATGAGCAAACAGAAGAAAGTATCCCCCATCAAGAGGAGATTAACACTTACACAGATGTTTTAGAATATAAAGAGGAAATGCATTGTGTAATGAACTAAAAGAACAAACTGCTAAGCTTGAATAATTTAAAAACAAACTTAAATGGGAAAGATTTGCAGTAAACATATTTAGTACAGATGACTCTATTATTCAACTTCACGCTGGTTTTCCGACCTACATTCTCTTTGCAACATTTTTAAATGTATATAACCCAGTGCACAAAATATTACCATGGTAGTGAAACATTGAGTCTAGCTGAAAAGAAAAGAAATACGCTTTTGATGGATGAACCTTTCAAGTTTTATGTCATTTAATAGTAGGCTTAATGGAACAGGATTTGAGTATAAGATTTAATTGTTCAATATTGACTGTAAGATGACAAATGATCACAATTGGTTAATTTTCTGTATATTGTTCTTGGTAAAGTACCTGGCGTTCAAAAACCACTGTCTACAAATGTATGCAGAATGTTTCAAAACACTGTACACATCCTAGAACAAGGGCCGTTCTAAACCGCACAGAAATGAAATCACAACAAACATCTTTTCAGGTTTTTAATTCTCAAGTATATTGAAATTATAAAGGCACAATGCCATGTACATTCAAATGTCTTTTAGGCATATCTTCACATGGTCTTGTTACTTCATTTCTTCATTGTAAAGAGGATGCATGTCTGATGTTGAAATAACAAAACTTTCAGACATTTTGCTGTAGTGACACTAGTTTCACCATTTACAGATGATAACACTGCCTGAAATAAATAAAATGTATAAAATAATTAGAAAAAAAGTAGAATAAACTGTTTAATTATGTGTATAATTTTTATGTACTGTATTTCATTGTGTGAACGGTATAGTTAATTGCACATACAGCATACTTAGAAATAAAATTACTTTAAACTGATGTGGACTTCCATTATTTAATTTTTTTTGTGAATTTTCTAGAAACTGCACAATTTAACTGTAAAATAGAAAAAAAAGTTCATTTATTTTAGATAATATGGTAACTAAATAAAACATACATGTAATTTGTATCAGAGTAAATGGATTCCTCACTGGAATACACTTCCCATTAATGCCAAAATAATTAGCTTACTGACTCAGTGTGACTAAAGTTTTTGGGAATGTTTCATGCAGTAATAAAACCACCATGAGCAAGATAAATAAACAATACTCTAAAGATATATGAATGAAAGATTTATATACATGAGATAAAGTAAACTTACTGTCAGTTTGTATAGCAGGATATTGATATATGTTAACTGTAAAATGAAAACACTAACCTTGTTACTTGTTATTTTCAAACCTTTGTTAATTGACTCCTCTCCAGATGGTTTGTTGTTTTTTATATAATTCTCAACAAACAAATATGTTAAATCTAGAATCAAACTGATATCTTGTTGAGTGTAAGAAGCCATGATTATCTCGAGAGGAGGCAAGAAACTAGAACAGCAGGTGTCTGCTTATCTTCATTCTGGATATCTCATACCTATTCATGAAGTAATATTAAGAAGGGTCTATGCTCTCCCCATCACAGTCTAGTAAACCCTGCACAAGACAAAATATTAAAACATGAAAACATACATACTTGGCTCCTTAATGGGCCACTAGGAAACAGAGGCACATATCCCAACAGGACACAATGCTCTCCCCATCACAGTCTAATAAAACCTAAACAAGACCAAACTATTTATAACATGAAAATGTACATTCTGAGCTCCACAATGGGTCATTTGGGAACAGAGGCACATATCCCCACATGACACAATGCTTTCCCCATCAGTGTAGTAAACCCTAAACAAGACAAAATATTAAAACATGAAAACATACATGCTGGGCTCCACAATGGGTCATTTGGGAACAGAGGCACATATCCCCACAGGACACAATGCTCTCCCCATCACAGTCTAGTAAACCTAAACAAGACAAAATATTAAAACATGAAAACATAAATGCTGGGCACCACAATGGGTCATTTGGGAACAGAGGCACATATCCCCATAGGACACAATGCTCTCACCATCACAGTCTAGTAAACCCTAAACAAGACAAAATATTAAAACATGAAAACATACATGCTGGGCTCCACAATTGGACATTTGGGAACAGAGGCACATATCCCCATAGGACACAATGCTCTCACCATCACAGTCTAGTAAACCCTAAACAAGACAAAATATTAAAACATGAAAACATACATGCTGAGCTCCACAATGGGACATTTGGGAACAGAGGCACATATCCCAACAGGACACAATGCTCTCACCATCAATCTAGTAAACCCTAAACAAGACAAAATATTAAAACATGAAAACATACATGCTGAGC
Source organism: Panopea generosa (assembly GCA_029582155.1). Lineage (NCBI taxonomy): Eukaryota > Metazoa > Mollusca > Bivalvia > Adapedonta > Hiatellidae > Panopea > Panopea generosa. The sequence goes on from CM055906.1 coordinate 55,578,012, forward strand.
TCCACAATGGGACATTTGGGAACAGAGGCACATATCCCAACAGGACACAATGCTCTCCCCATCAATCTAGTAAACCCTAAACAAGACAAAATATTAAAACATGAAAACATACATGCTGAGCTCCACAATGGGACATTTGGGAACAGAGGCACATATCCCAACAGGACACAATGCTCTCCCCATCAATCTAGTAAACCCTAAACAAGACAAAATATTAAAACATGAAAACATACATGCTGGGCTCCACAATGGGCCATTTGGGAACAGAGGCACATATCCCCACATGACACAATGCTCTCCCCATCACAGTCTAGTAAAACCTAAACAAGACAAAATATTAAAACATGAAAACATACATGCTGGGCTCCACAATGAACCAATTTGAAACAGAAACACATATCCCCACATGACACAAAGCTCTCCTCATCACAGTCTAGTAAAACCTAAACAAGACAAAATATTAAAACATGAAAACATACATGCTCGGCTCCACAATGAGCCATTTGGGAACAGAGACACATATCCCCACATGACACAATGCTCTCCCCATCACAGTCTAGTAAAACCTAAACAAGACAAAATATTAAAACATGAAAACATTCATGCCGGGCTCCACAATGGGCCATTCGGGAACAGAGGCACACATCCCCACATGACACAATACTCCCCCATCACAGCTTAGTAAAACCTAAACAAGACAAAGTATTAAACCATGAAAACTTACATGCTCCGCTCCACAATGAACCAATTTGAAACAGAAACACATATCCTCACATGACATAATACTCCCCCATCACAGCTTAGTAAAATCTAAACAAGACAAAATATTAAAACATGAAAACATACATGCTGGACTCCACAATGGGCCATTTGGGAACAGAGGCACATATCCCCACATGACACAATGCTCTCCGCATCACAGTCTAGTAAAACCTAAACAAGATAAAATATTAAAACATACTTGCTGGGCTCTTCAATGAGTCATTTAAGAAAAGAGGCAAAGTATCCCCTAGCGCTTGAAATTCTGAAACAATCTGTTGCTTGAAAATGCCTATTTTCCTTTGAATTTTTAATTTTCTTTGTATAACCTTTCTCATTTAGAATAAAATAAAACATGTTGAATTTAATTTCTTTAAATGATTATAACCAAGTTATGATATTATGTAATCAATGTTGGTCTGTTTCTATGACAGCCTTATCACAGTGTTTTAGAGATGTTTGAATACAAGCTCTTACTCCAACATATATTGCTGTTTTATTATCATATACTAGTATGCTTCAGTTTTCAGAAGTTAAATCATTTTATTTGTTTACATTTCCATTTTGAACAAACTGCCTTCGATATTTCGATCAAGTATCATAAACCGCAAAGGTGTAAATAATTTGTGTACAGATGCATAGTTTACGACCAATCAGGTGAGTGCACAGAAATACTTGGAATCAATAGATGCGGTAAACGTAAATATTGGCAGTACTTTTTCGCGTCCCGCGATAAAGTATTGTCAATATTTTGTTAAGTGTTTACTGTTAATTAATATCTCTTAAGTTAATTATAGCATTGAATCAGTACACACACACTATTTTAAGTGCAGAATATATAGAGAAGGTCTCCATTTGCAGCTTCACTGTGTAGTTGTCTATATAATCCCTTTAAATCACATCCTTAAGTTAGGATAACCCTGCATGTCATACACTGTTTAATATAAAGATTACTAACTGTTCGTTGTGCAATAAAAGACTTAAGTGTTCAAAAGACATATTTCATTAAAATCAACAATTACATCAAGAGTGGTATTCACCAACCATTCTCAAGAATATTCTTAGACTTGAGCTCAAGAATGAATTTTGAAAAACACATTTAGCGATCATTTTTTGCGGCCAAAATTTGCAAGCATGCAAGGACACCTAATATATAGTCAGATAAACTCTCACATTTATTCTATCTGTCATGGTAATCTAAATATTTAAGGTTGAAATTTGGATTTTCAAGCTCAAGTCTAAGAATGTTCTCAAGAATGGTTGGTGAATACGACCCCAGATATTTTAATATGTCAGAGTACTTCCTAAAGATGTTTTCCAAAAAACACTAAGAGTTTAATTTGACATAAACCTTTATAAAAACATAATTGTATTTAAAATTAACTAAATACTAACTGACTGACCCATGAAGTTCACAGGATAGCATTTTTTTTATTAACATCATGGGCAATGTTCAATGAACTCACAAGGTTAACGTACAGAGTTTAATCAAATGTTATTTCCTTTACTGAAAAATAATTCACTAGTTACCTTTATTCAAATGGAGCATCAGGAGGGAACTGACCCGCCCCATTAGCTTAGTCGATAGAGCACAAGACTTCTAGTTTCGGGGTTGTGGGTTAAATTCCCGGGTTTAGCCAACTAAATTTACTAAAAGTCGTTTGGATGGGACGTGTGACGGTGCTATACATAGAGCATCCTAAAGAACCAGAAGAAACTAACCATGGGTCCTGCACTATCCCTCGCAAACCTAAAAAGAGTTAAACCTCTTCTGGGGACATCATCGGTCCCATATGGGAAACCAATGTAAAATAAGCTTATATACAACAAGTGAACTATTTTTCAGTTATGCAAAATATCGGTTGATTATTAATTAAAAAAATTCAAATAAACCCAACCCCTAAATTAATGCTAATTATCTACTCTAAAATACATACATTCTCAATGATTGATACGTGTCTATAAAACTGGCATCAGCTTATACACATATTAACGTTGATGACAACTTAAGTGTGGCACCAGGAGTAGTTATAAAAAATTTACAAAACTCCATGAATTCTTTATTCAAGATATTTAGGTAACTTATACATGTACCTTTTCATTTCTATTTAAATCAAGAGCAGCATCTGGGTCATCAAAATTCAATTATAATCATAAAGCTTGGCAAAGTTTTGACTAGAACATTCACAAACTATGGTAATGAGCAAACAATAAGCATGTGGTCGAGTGGTAGGGTTGTGGTATGATCCTCTGTCACAGCTATGTGTGGTGTCCTTGAACAAGACACTTTTTGCACATAGGCTTAGTACTGGTTCTACCCATGAAGACTTCGAGCATGATCTGACTGAGTTGTAAGAACTTGTTTCACAATCAAAGTAAAAAATAAAGAATTTTAAAGTAATAAACTACCAAAGAGCAAAAAGCTATCACTCTGCTATATTATTTCTGTAGACTGAACTACTTAATATCTGGAAAATGTGGCTAGTGGGTTGATGTCCCACACTGCAATATCCGTTAAATGACATATTGTTGATGTGGGTGGATATTATTGCAATGCTTCTTAAATGTAATACATTACCGTCGTTACGCAGTTTGTACCTGAACAGATCCTGAATGTGCCAAACATTCCCCAACCAGAGCCAGATTGTAACGATGCTTCTCCACAGTCAGCCATGTCTCACGAATACTGGAGTTGGTTATATCAAGATAACAATTAAACTTTTTTTTCTAAACCTTGATCTAAAATATAAACTGGTTTTATACTGGCAATTAAAACATGTACATGGCACCAAGAAAACCCATTGAGTAATATGAAATAGGTAATCACCTACATGTATAAAACTAGCAAAGCACATTTTGTCATTTTAATCAGATACTATACTAGCAAAAAATAAATCATTTATTTTTGAAATAACCTTGTTTTTTTAGATTTTAATATATAACCTAACCATTCTTTCCTGAGATTCTGGAAGGTTAACCACACCTAAGTAGCTGATAACTTTTCCACTTTTAAAGCAATGTCAGAGAGACAAATGACAATGTGATCATATATCAAACATCACTGTGGTCAAGCCAGGAATTAATCTCAAAGCTCTAGCTTAGTTATATACTGTTACTATGAGTCTCCAATTTCCTCTACTCTTAGTTGAATATCAGAGTCTTGGTAAATCTAGCATGTTCATTTAAATGCTGCTATTTAAACTAACATCTACTGAACTGCTGGCCCAGACCAGGATTACATAGGGAAATAAACCAGGGAAATAAAATAAATTTAACAGTCTTTCCTTTAATGTATATGTACATGAACTTAGTTTGATTTTCATTGGACCAAATAATAATGTAGATAACAGACAGTGTTTGTCAAACACAGAAAATACATATGCAACTTAAATCGAAACATATCAGGATTTTTCAACAGTTTACTTCTCCAATTTAAATAAAGACTTTGTCATGTTTTGGTGGATTTGGCATACATGTACCAAGCCATTCAGATTTTATTCATTTGTGAGATTCTTTTTACCACTTTAAACAATATTCTATTTTTTTTGACATTTATGGCTTTTTTCCCTGATATAATCACTTTAAAATTAATATTAAATTTTATGAAACAAAAAAAATTAAGAGCATTCTGCTTCTGGGACTTTGGGCTTAAAATATGGGGATCGTGGGTTCAGTCGCCACCACAATCACGCATTATGTCATTCAATTAGGCACTATAGCCATATACTGTAGATGTTGGTTTTACACAGGAAGAGTCATACATGATTTGTACTATCAAAGTAAATCAACAATGGTTATTTAATTCTAACATATGAATGAAATTGTGTTGAGAATCCATTTGCTGCCAGTAATTGATAATCATACATGAGACAAACTGATAATCAGACCAAACAGAACATTAAAGGCATTAGGCTTTTGGCTCACCAACATTTTACTTAAATACTTAAAACTTAACTTAAATTTTGACTGGTTATTTATTTATTACAATCATGTATATAACAGATATCAATTTAATAACATGCAGTTTTACTGGAACCAGTCTAAAATCATGATCACCTGGCTGCATTTCTTAGATTTAGATTTTTAACTATTTAAGTATATGTTGGTGAAACAGGAGACTGGTTGTGTACCATCAAAAGTAACAAACATGTGGTGATTTTTCACAGGTACAAAGTTAACATTACTCTTACAAAGCTTATTTTATGCCAGCATGTCAGACTTATGTTACATGTATTTGTTACATAATTTTTTACAACTACAAACAACAGAGATACTGGTTTTAGAAAGGGATCTGGTTTGAGTCTTGTTACATATAAATCATTTTATTGAATTACACATTTCCAATTCTGGTTTCATTAATTCAATATTTTTTATATTTTTTGTAACAATGACCATGATCTTGATCTTGATCGCAATGACCCCATATGCAATCCCAACCTTTGCCTCGACATAATGCTACCTAATATATATTGTTTCATTCAAATACACTCGGGTCCCGTTATAGCGAGGATCTTGGGGTCCACAAAATAAAACCGCACAACATGCAGAACGCGTTATAGAGATAATTACCTTGAAACAAGAGGCCAAAGAGGACCTGAATGCTCTTCTGGCAACAGATGCTTTACAGGACCTCCATGCAATGCTACATGTAAAATATCTAAGGTCGAGGCCTTGAACTTTCAGAGAAAATGTTGTTTAAAATTTTGCTTAAAATGTGCTTATAAGCCCTGTGGCAGGGGCATTTGTGGTCGAATGATGCTGATTCAAGAACTCGTCCAAGAACTTATGGTTATATAAGTGCTGTGCAAGTTTAGTTAAGATTCAATGAAAAATGAAGGTACTATCGCGTCTACAACATTTTCCAAATATAACTCTATGTAAAACAGCGACCCCTGTGGCAGCCCCGAATTTGACCCCAGGGACCAAACTTAAACAAATCTTTTACAGGATCTCCATACAATGCTACATGTAAAATATCTAAGGTCTAGGCATTAAACTTTCAGAGAAAATGTTTTTTAAAGTTTTGCTTAAAATGTGCTTATAAGCCCTTTGGCGAGGGCATTTGTGGTCGAATGACGCTGGTTCAAAAACTCGTCCAAGAACTTATGCTTATATAACAGCTGTGCAAGTTTGGTTAAGATTCAATGAAAAATGAAGGTCTACAAGAATAACGGACAGATGACGGACGATGGACAATTTACCTGACGCCCTGCTAAAAAAGCTAAAAAATCAATGTTGGTTATTTACACCTACTGTGCTGTCTGGGAATTGTATTGTTTTCATTGTAATGTGATATAAGGCATATTTGTTTATAACAGATACACATAGATATGTATATAATTAATAAAAAAAAACAGAAAAAAAAACGTTTTCACGTTTTGATAAAACTAAGATTGGTAGCCATTTCCTTGTAACCTGGATGTAAAAAATGGTGTCTATATAAAAAAATTGCACTTCAATTTCAAGTCAACACTTTTAAAAAAAATAAAAAGAGTATTTACAACAACAAATAAAGGAATGATGTAATATAATATCAGTGGTATATCTATACCTGTCAACTGCTTGGTTGCTTGATCACATGATCACTTGTAAATAACAAAGTTTGCAAATGGCTTCTGTGTTTGGCGCGTGTCAGCATTATTTTTTATTGAATCACTCTGATTATTAGAAACTGTCAATACTCAATGCTGGCATGAATCAATCACTGAAACTATCCTTTAAACCACCATGAGGTAAAAGTTTTAACAGTTTGTTCTAATCAAGGCTAATTGGGGAGCAGAAGATGAGCGATGATCAAATCAAAACATGTCGACGATATTTTGTTTGGTTGTCATTTTTGTTATTTGATCATTCACACAGATTTTCAAGTTTTATATCATGACATTTTTCGGAATTCGCATTATATCGGACCGCGTTATAACAGGACCGCAGTTAAATTATTTAGAGAAAACAAATTTTTATTTCAGTAACAGTGGCAAAGACATTGACCTCATTAAAGTTATTGAACAGAAACTTTTAGTAACAATGACTATGACCTCATTGACCCAAAAATTATGTTGTCCCAACCTTCATCACTATGTAAGCTACGTAAGTACAAATTTCATTCAAATTGCTGAATCATAAGTAAAATTATTGTATAAAAATATTCATTTTGATGCCGGCCTGGCAAAACAACATACATGTACATGTATGTCAATTTAACAATGTGGTTTTGGAAAAGTCTGGTTAAAAATTGAACTACTGTAAAACAATGTGTAAATGAGGCTAGAGAAGATACTTAACTACCTTATGGAAATGTATATAGATGTTTAATTTGCGATGTACACACCCCTTTTCTGTGGTCGTATTTATGGCATTTTTCCCATTCACATTGTCATTCTGAATTGCATCTTTTAACACTTCTATAAAACTCCACAGTCGTATAGAACCATCCACCGCTGCAGATGCGAGGTATAACCTTAAATATTGAAAAGACAATCTGTACATTATATACATTATGTAAACTGCACAGAGCTTTTCTGTTTATCTTTTTTTTTTAAATACTGGATCTATCACTGAAAGTGATTAATACAAACCCCCACATCATTAGGTAAGTCGGCATCACATAAATTGGTACATGGACATTTGCTCTAAATGTTGATCATGTATGCAAAGTTTCATATCACTTGCCTGAAAGTTCTTCAAGCGATTGGCTGCACAAGTTGCTAACTGACCAACCGATCAACAGTTCAACCAACACAGCGACTCCTATATACCCACCCTCAAACTTTGTTTGCGGGAATATAATATCACAATCAATGTCTACACTCCATTTCAGAAGTAGGTATACCTGTAAATCTTTTTTCAATATTTCACATTTCCAGATATCATAGATGACATCATGCGTGTTCGATGCCCAGCTTGGTCCAAAAAATGTTTGTCCGGAATTGTAAGTTCCGGAATTATGGAGGCTCTAGGTGGTTCTACTCTGATTCATTCTGAGGTCTTCTCCATTGATAAAACTAGATATGACATATACATGTGTACCTCCAGTCATGTGTTGAACACGGCATTAAACGACATTCAAAACAAAACTATAATAATTACAAAAATAATAATTACAGTACTCATACACAGTCACTCACCCACCACATGTAAATGTCAAATGGTTGATTTTGGAATGATGAGCATTTTCTTTCTTAATCAGAGTATCGCCAGTGGTTACATCATAAAGGGCGAATCCAGATCCAATAGCCGCCATTATGTAATTCTAAAATTATAAAATAAACTGTTAACTGTTTTGTATAATCACTAAATAGAGAATTAAAACTGACATGTACATAAAACAAAATTTAATATTGAGAAAAGTGAATTTTTAAGAAATAAAATTTGAATCAGGTCATTTTCAACACATTTCAGGTTATATATGGCATGTCTAGTTTTACTGTTGGAGGTAGACCTCAGACTGAGTCAGACTGAGTAGAACCACCGTCCTTCCGCAAGTAACTGGAAATTTTCTTTCATAAAGTTTTTGGAGTGAGCGGGACTCAAACCTACGACCTAAGCGGTGATCTTGAGATGGTGCCTAAGACCACTCAGCCACGGAGGACCCACATTTTTAATTGAATTATGATAATAGTAGCATAAATTAATGTACATTTCACTGCTAATGCTATCTGGTTCAGGCTGTCAGGAGGACATTCACTTTCCCCCATCAAGTAGACACACCATGATGGCCTCCATTTGAAACAGAACTTTACCACTACCTCCCAAATGTATTATGTCACTGATATATCACATGATACATAGAGAATACCATGTAGGTGGTTGATAGTCTAAAAAATCATTAATTGAGTAAAGTAGGCTGCATCCCAAGGGCCAAACAGTGAGACCCAGGGGCATGAAATTAAAATGGTGTGCAAGCAACCAAAATGTTATGGATAGACGGAGGTAGGGCAGCCAGAATAGCTCATCTTAAGCTTTGACAAGCTGAGCTAAAAAAAATTGACTGAAAAATTGACCTGAAAAATAGTTACAGCAGAAGCAGTCAGTAGACAGAAAGGAAGGTCACTGCTTTATGGAATCTACTTGGAAAAAATAACTAAAATAATTTTTTTAATGTTGATGTGATTTGGCTTGTTCTTTCTATACTTCTTAAGTTTTCATTATACAGTCAAACCTGTATTAAGCAGCCAGTCAAGTGAAGGAGCAAAATTGACCTTTTGAGGCAGGTGGTTGTTTAATACAGTTTAATTTGCTCTGAAAATATAGAAATGGGAAACAGCAAATATGGCTGCTTAAGAAAAGTGGCTGCTTCATAGAAGTGGCCACTTACACAGGTTTGATTGTACATGTATATTTCAAAGTTGATGGAACTGGAGTTAAGTCAACCTTTTATGCGAGGTTTATCAGGCAGCCACTAGGTTCCCTGGGTGGCGAGTTTGAAATAACCACCTGAATAAACTTAACTGAAGAATATCTATTAGATTTGATATAATTAAAGATTATAATTATGTTTTTTTCTCATTTTTTTGTTTAATTCTAGCATTGATATTAAACATTTAAAAAGTAAAAAAAAAAATTTGACAAAATAAATATTTACACCACAAATTCATTATTATTAGGAGTTATACCTAAAAATTAGAAAATGACCAAATTTGACTTCTGTGTTTCATCTATAATAATAATTTTTTTTAAAGAATTTTCAAAGAACACCATCCAACCAATAACTTAAGGAAACAAGAGCTGTCGGAGGGACAGCGCTCTCGACTATTCAAATATTTGTCACAACAGTACAAATTGGTTGAGACTGATGACAAATCCAAGCAAATAAGAGTTATCTAACTTACAAAATCAACAAAACTGATTAGGTCTTATAACTGCAATAACGTGTATGAAGTTTCAATCCAATACATGTAGTGACTGCTGAGTTATAAAATTTCTAAGTCAAACAAAGGCCTTAATTTGCAAAAAAATCTAGCTAGAGTTATCCCACTTAACTAATTTAGTTGGCTTCATGACTACAAAGCCATATGTAAAGTTTCAATCAAATACATTGAGTGGCTGGTGTGATATGGACTTGACGGTACTTTAACCAGAATTTCTAAGTCAAACAAGGGCAATAATTTGCATGATATTCATGCAAGAGTTATCTAACTTAGTTATTGTAGTAGGGTTGATGACTGGGAAGGCTTGAGTAAAGGTTCAATCAAATTCATTCAGTAGTTGATGAGATAAAGTCTTGATGGTACTTGCACGCAAAACTTTAACCAGAATTTCTAAGTCAAACAAGGGCAATAATTTGCATGATATTGAAGCAACAGTTATCTAACGTAGTTATTGTATTAGGCTTGATGACTGGACAGTCTTGAGTAAAGTTTTAAGTCAATACATGCAATGTTTACTGAGATAGAGACTTGCACACAAAGCTTTAACAATAATTTTTAAGTCAAACAAGGGCAATAATTTGCATTATATTCAAGCACGAGTTGTCTAACTTAGTAACTGTGGTAGGGTTGATGACTGGGAAGGCTTGTGTAAAGTTTCAATCAAATACATTGAGTAGTTGGTGAGATATGGCCTTGATAGTACTTGCATGCAAAACTTTTACCAGAATTTCTAAGTCAAACAAGGGCAATAATTTGCATTATATTCAAGCAAGAGTTATTCAACTTAGTTATTGTAGTAGGGCTGATAACTGCGAAGACTTGTGTAAAGTTTCAATCAAATACATTGAGTGGTTGGTGTGATATGGACTTGAAAGTACTTGCATGCAAAACTTTTACCAGAATTTCCAAGTAAAACAAGGGCAATAATTTGCATTATATTCATGCAAGAGTTATCTAACTTAGTTACTGAGTAGGGTTGATGACTAGGAATGCATGTGTAAAGTTTCAAGTCAATACACGCAATGGTTACTGAGATGTGGACTTGATGTTACTTGCACGTAAAACTTTAATGAGATTTTCTAAGTCAAACAAGGGCAATTTTTGTATTATATTCATTCAAGAGTTATCTGACTTAGTTATTGTAGTAGGGTTGATGACTAGGAAGACTTGTGTAAAGTTTCAATCAAATACATTGAGTGTTTGGTGAGATATGGACTTGATAGTACTTGCGATCAAAACTTTAACCAGAATTTCTAAGTCAAACATGGGCAATAATTTGCATGATATTCAAGCAAGAGTTATCTAACTTAGTTATTGTAGTAGGGCTGATGACTGGGAAGGATTGCGTAAAGTTTCAATCAAATACATTGAGTGGTTGGTGAGATATGGACTTGATGGTACTTGTACGCAAAACTTTAACCAGAATTTCTAAGTCAAACAAGGGCAACAATTTGCTTTATATTCATGCAAGAGTTATTTTACTTAGTAATTGTAGTATGGTTGATGACTGGGAAGACTTGTGTAAAGTTTCAATTAAAAAACATTGAATGGTTGGTGAGATATGGACTTGATGGTCCTTTCACGCAAAACTTTAACCAGAATTTCGAACTCAAACAAGGGAAAGTATTTGCATTATAGTCAAGCAAGACTTTAGAGTTATCTTACTTAGTTATCAAGTAGGGTTGATGACTAGGAATGCTTGTGTAAGTTTCAAGGCAATACATGCAATGGTTACTGAGATAGGGACTTGCATGCAAAACTTTAACCAGAATTTCTGAGTCAAACAAGCGCAATAATTTGCATTATATTCAAGCAAGAGTTATCTTACTTAGTTATTGTAGTAGAGTTGATGACTAGGAAGGCTTGTGTAAAGTTTCAAATCAATACATGCAATAGGTACTGAGATAAGGACTTGCATGCAAAACTTTAACCAAGGTGTGACGCCGATGCTTGGGTAAGTACAATAGCTCTCTTTATCCTCCAATAAGTCAAGCTAAAAATTCATCAACCAAAAAATGTGAAGAGTCAGGCCTAGTATTATTTTAAATGTCAACCAATGCAAATATTTCATTTTCTAGATTGACTTTTGTGAGTGTTGCAGGTTCATACCCGTTATTACCTAGGCACTATTACCCTGTTAGCTTAGTCTGCAGAGCACCTGACTGTCGAACAGGGTCACGAGTTTGAAGCCCCAACCAGCAGCAGCCTCCATGATTATTGATGGATATACGACCATGTACCCCATTGTCATTTGTCTCTCATCGCTGGTTCAAGTGGGAAAGTTATCAGTTATTTGTGGAGATGGGTGTACTCAAGTACAGGTTAACCTTCCAGGATCCCAAGAAAGGGTGGTTAGATTTACTAATCGTCTGTTAGCCATCCAAGTCATAACAAGAGGCCAAAGAGGGCCTGAAGACACTCCACTGACTCATAGTGGCCATAGCACTTTTTGAAATTCCACAATATTTACCCTCTTTGGGGGGTTGTCTTTACAATTTATGGATTAATACCACCACCACACCCATACTGAACAAAAACTTAATTGCTATGAAAAGGAGATACTTTAAATTCCCATAACATTCATCTGAAAAAAAATATAGTCCCCTGTACAGAACCTTATACAACCCAGCCCCCTAACTTGTCAGAACTTCAGTCACCCACTCTAAGCCATTTGTCATAAACAAAAATGATTCAAATTTTAACAAGAGTTGTCAGAGGACAACAAAGCTCACTGATGGGATAAAACTCACCACCCATGCAAAGATTGAGATTGGAAGCAAACTCCAAAACTTAAACGCAACTAAATGCAAAAGTTTAACCTGGGGGTCTACAGACGAAAAATTAAGTCCAAAAGGACCATAACTTTGCCAAAATGCAACACCAAGTTATGGTTCTTATCTCTGTGTGTTCAATCGATGATAGTGAACACACATGTGAGGTTTCATTCATATGCAATGAGTGGTTGCATAGATGTCTTACCTGATAAAAAAACTTTAACCTGAAAAATTAAGTCGAAAAAGGACCATAACTCTGCCAATGTAAAAGTCACATTACAGGGCCCCAATATATCCCAGCCCCTAGATATGCAGAATCTTCAATCCTAGCTTATGTAAGGATAATTTATATCAAATATGAACTAGTTTGACTGAAAGGATATTGAGAGGAAATTTGTGAATATTCCAAATTTTAACCTCATTGCTCCATCCACCCCCTGGTCCCTTATGAAAATTCAATCCTCTTTATTGAACAAAATCAAATTTATTGTTACTAGACAATGCTTTAAATCTCAAATTGAACAACATATTTACCCAAATTGACAAAAAAATGAGAATTTTCCATTTTTCCATAGTATTCCTATGTAAAACTCAAAGACCCCTTACAGGGCCTCTATACATCCCAGTACCCCTTGATCTGTACAAACTTAGAACTCTTAATCATAGGGATAATTTATATCAAATATGAACAAATATGACTGACCGGTTGTTGAAAATAAGATATACATGTATGACAATGTTCAATTTTAACCATTTTGTGACCCCACTTGGCCCCTTTTTGAAAGTCAATCCTTCATATCGAACAAAAGCATATCTGTTATGACTAAAAGTTGCTTCAAAACTCAAATTGAATAATAAAGTCATAAATGAATGATAAAAAAGAGAATTTTCTGTTTTCCAATAGTATTTCTATATAAAACTCGAAGTCCCCTTACAGGGCCCTATAAATACAGGACCTTTGATTTGTACAAACTTTAAACCCATACTCATTGGGATAATCCATATCAAATATGAACAAATTTGACTGACCAATTGTTGAGAAGAAGATTTTTGAAAATGTCAATTCTCCTTATTTAGCCAAATCTTATTTCCTATGACTATATGATACTTCGGAACTCAAAATGAATAATTATTTTGCCTAAACAGATGAAAAACAAGAGTTGTCAAAGACAACAAAGTTTATCCCTTGGTGTCTAAGTCCAAAAAGGGCCATAACTGTGCCAAAATGCAAAGTTTCATTCACATCCAAAGAGTGGTTGCATGGATATCTTAAGTGTCATGGCAATAGCTCTCCTTGGACTTTGTCCTCGCGAGCTAAAATGAGAATTTTCTGTTTTCCCATAGTATCCATATGTAAAATTCTAAGTACCCTTACAGGGCCCCTTTAAATTTTAGCCCCTAAATTCTTATCTGCAGTCAAACCCCTACACATAGGAATAATTTATGCCAAATATGAACAAATTTGACATAAGGTTCTTAAGAAACGATTTTTGTATTTCCCAATTTTTAGCCTTTTGGGGTCCCTCCTGACCCCTTAAGACAGTGGAACCGAGTCATTTTTACAAATCTGAACCTCCTTCACCAAACAATGCTTCTGTGAAGATATAGGCAAAATCATTTCCATTTAAAAAAAATAAATTAATATTTATTATAATGATATTTGTCCCCTAATTGAACCCTCGGGGCGGGGTCATTTTTAACACTAGGGACACCATTTGAACATATAACAAAACTATAGTTAGTTATCATTACTACATAAACATTTTGAAAATCTGTTGGCCCATTCATGGGAAGAAGGTTTTTTTAAGTTTTAGACTATTTCTAGTAATGGTGACCATCTTGAATTTCAGATCGAAAAAGTTTAATTGGCCTAGCGGTTTCAGAGAAAGTGCTGTTAACAGATGACAGACAACAGACAATGGACAACACGCCATCGCATAAACCCTTCTGACCTTTGGCCAATAGAGCAAAAAATTATGTTCACTATTCAAACAAACAGACAAATTGTACCTGATTAAGACAGATCATATGCTGTACACTGTATGGGAATGTTCGCTGTGGTCCATCGTACTCCTGCACAGAGTTTAAATAACGCACCGTCTGCAGATTGTCCGTCTTCCACACAATTATAGTACCATCTATAGAACCACTGGCAAACATGTCATCTACAAAAGTGGTTATCTGATTATCACAAAATATCCTAGATTCTTGTTCATTAAATCGTTGTTTCAGACTAAATCATTCAATTATTTTTAATCAAACACGAGCCCCTCCATCCATAATGATAAGTAACAACAACATAACTTTTATCATTGCATGTTTGCTGTGGATTAAACATTTCCATACTTTTTAACCAAACTTTATCTCCCAGCATTCCATCCCCACTATAATGATAATTAACGTCAACACAACTTTTATCTTTTTTATGCCCCCTCAGAAATTTTTTTGGGTGGCATATAGTAATCGCAGCATCCGTCCGTCCTTCCATCCGGTATTTCATTACCGACCTGTAACTTTGTCATGCATAGATGGATTTTATTGATACTTGCTACAAATGATCAACATAACATGACGACATGTCACGAGTAAGACCCACACCCGTACCTCAAAGGTCAAGGTCACAAATTGAGTTTGTATGACAACACTTTGAGTTTGTGTGAGATTTCGTGTCCAACCTGCAGCTTTGTCATGCACAGATGGATTTTAATGATACTTGCTACAAATGATCAACATAACATGACGACTATAGCTTATATAGTAAACTAACCCCACACCCTGGCCACCATGTTTTTTGACGAATCAAGATAGGTTGAACAAACTTGGTAGAGGGTCACCCAAGGAACATTTCTGTGAAATTATTTAAAAATTGAGCTAGTAGTTTCTGACAAGAGGATTTTTTAAGTTTTTACTATAGCTTATATAATAAAAACTTAAAAAATCTTCTTGTCAGAAATGGAAAATTTCATAACTTTGGCTTTTTGTTTCCTTGGTAACACAAAAAATATTGAAAATGAAAATTCCCTAATAGCAACAGAAACTACTTAAGATAGTAAATTAATTTGTTAGTGACACAAAGACAGACACATCAAAGGTGCCAAATAAAATATTCCTGGCAAATTTGCAAAGTGGGGGTAAAAATGGCATATCCAGTTTTATCGTTGAAGAAAGACTAAAAATAAATCTTCGTAGAACCAGTCTTTCCACTAGAAAATCGCAAAACTTTCTCAAACAAAGTTTTTTACCAAGCTGGGCCTCAACAGTGTGAGGAACACCAAACAAATTGACCTGATGTGCGCTGTCATTCTAATAAGTTGATTAACCAATCAGCGATCAACACTGGTTGCTACACCACCATTTTCCATAGACAAGCCAACGATGTCTCAGTAATCACTACATTGTATTTACTTGGACAAACTATACCATGTGGCCAGTGGGTGGAGTGATAGGCATTCTGACATCAAATCAATTTTTTAACATGTACGTGTATACATAATTATACAAAGACAAATTCACCTGCTATGTTGATGAGACTTTTGACAGCCTCTCTGTGGGGTGGGACCCTCTTCACCAATGAGAATATTTTATCTTGGTGATTTCCTACCTCTGACAGATTGACAACATAAATGGCTAAAAAAAAAATCACTATATTACTGATTCAATAAACAGTTTCTTATTTTACTTTATAGGGCCCTCATAAATTAATTGTTAGATTATCATCCAAATTTTTCTTAAAAACAGGGAGGGCGGGAGGATTTAATTTTTTGTTTTTATTTTTAAATTTTTTGATGTTTTTTTTAATTTTTTAATTTTTTTTTTATGAAAATAAAAAGGGTCGGGTTGGCATGAAAGTTAGGGGTCAGGCAGGGATGATAATCTAGCAATTAATTTATTATGGCCTAAACAATGGTGGTACATGTGTATACAGGAGAAATTCATTTATCGTTCTTTTCATTCTGACACTATAACCTGTTCTTTTTTAGTTGATCCCCCATACCTTTACACCCACAAATACACTCTGTGTCCCCTCCACCTGCACTTCCAAGCACATGCACATGCTATTCAAGGTTTCTAATTTTTCAGTCATATCAAGATGGTGTCTACTTGATACTGAGTATTCTGAGTACTGCCACACTGAAGTATCATGTTACAGACACAATCATGGTATGTTACCTCACCAAGTAACAGTATACTAACATCTAACCAACCAGACCTAGAACTATCCTCAAAATGCTGACTGCCAAGTGAAGAAGCTTCTTGTACCAATTTTCAAGTCTTTGGTAAGACCCAGCCGGGACTGAACTCACAAATTTCCACTTACAGGGCGGACGAACAGTCTACCATTAGACCACAGCGATATCATGACATTTAAAACATAAAATTACATTGTATATTATTAAAAAAAACTCAAAACATTAACAGAAGTACCGAATACAACAAAAAGCATTAATAAAGCCAAATGAAAATATATTTTACTTGTAATTTAAACATTTACATCATTATTCCATATGCCCTCCCTTCCATGTAAGGCAGGGAGAATAATAATCAGTTGTAGGTTTCAGTGAAGTATACTTATCATTACACTGTCAGGGCTTTTTTACCATTAATATTAAAGAGAGGCCGATATCTGGCTGCTTTCCTATTGAAAAATCATGTGTGTTTTTTCCAATGGAACAAAAGCAAGAGGCCAAAGAGGGCCTGAGGATGCTCTACTGGCTCATAGCGACCATAGCACTTTTTGAAATTTCACAATATTAACCCTCTTTGAGGGTCATCTTAACAACTACATGTCACAAATGTGATGAGTACCAAGTTTGCCTACAAGTCACAAATGTGTTAAGTACCAAGTTTACCTACATGTCACAAATGGGTTAAGTACCAAGATAACCTAGCTGTTTATCAACTGATGTCACAAATGTGTTAAGTACCAAATTTATCTACATGTCACAAATGTGTTAAGTACCATGTTAACTTAGCTGTTTATCAACTGATGTCACAAATGTGTTAAGTACCAAGTTTACCTACATGTCACATATGTGTTAAGTACCAAGTTAACCTACATGTCACATATGTGTTAAGTACAAAGTTAACCTAGCTGTTTATCAACTAATGTCGCAAATGTGTTAAGAACCAAATTAACCTACATGTCACAAATGCGTTAATTACCAAGGTAACCTAGCTGTTTATCAACTGATGTCACAAGTGTGTTAAGTTCCAAGTTTACCTACATGTCATAAATTCTTTAAGTACCAAGTTTACCTATATGTCACAAATGTGTTAAGTACCAAGTTTACCTACATGTCATAAATTCTTTACATACCAAGTTTACCTACATGTCACAAATGTGATAAGTACCACGTTTACCTAGCTGTTTATCAACTGATGTCACATATGTGTTAGGTACTAAATTTACCTACATGTCACAAATGTGATAAGTACCAAGTTTACCTAGCTGTTTATCAACTGATGTCACAAATGTGTAAAGTACTAAGTTTACCTACATGTCACAAATGTGATAAGTACCAAGTTAACCTAGCTGTTTATCAACTGATGTCACAAATGTGTTAAGTACTAAGTTTACCAACATGTCACAAATGTGTTAAGTACAAAGTTTACCTACATGTCACAAATGTGATAAGTACCAAGTTTACCTAGCTGTTTATCAACTTATGTCACAAATGTGTTAAGTACCAAGTTTACCTACATGTCACCAATGTGTTAAGTACAAAGGTTACCTACATGTCACAAATGTGATAAGTACCAAGTTTACTTAGCTGTTTATAACCTGATGTCACAAATGTGTTAAGTACCAAGTTTACCTACATGTCACCAATGTGTTAAGTACCAAGTTTATCAACATGTCATAAATGTGCTGAATACCAAGTTTACCTAGCTGTTTATCAACTGATGTCACCAATCTGTCATTTCTCAAACTGATCATCAGGCTTACAGAATCTGTAAATAAAGACGGAGCCAATAGAACTATGTCCATTACACAACATAATACCATTTCAAACAGACAGGTTTAAAAATCTAGAAAGATTATTGTATTGTAACTGTCAAATATATAGGAACAACTCAACACAAAGAAATGTTTAATATGATCTGTGTATTTATTTACACTAACTGAGATTAATTAAGCTTTAAATTAACTCAACATTACTTCACAGTCAGCTCAGAACTGTTATGAATCACACTGGAGTTCATTTTAAGAGCAGAACCAGACCAGAGTGATATTTTAAGAGAGAACTCTGCGATGAGCATGGATATTGAACTCGCAGTCTCTTATTTCAGCACTTAGCTAGCTGGGCCCAGCACCAACAGTAGATGTAGCAACACACCTATGGGTATTTGCTTAACCCTTTACTTCATACAGACGCCTTTGGATACCTAATATGAATGAATGAATGAATGAATGAATGAATAGGGTTTTACGGCGTACCAACACATTATAGGTTATTTGACGCCAACAGGAAGATTCCAGGTTCACTCTACATGTACAAAAACAACAAATTAACATACAGATTAAAAAAAATACATCAACAAATGAATATGCAGAATGAACCTAGAACCTTGATACCTGCAGAACTGCAGAGTTTCAGCAAATTCTATCGTATTTCTCAATTTGTCGCTTCTTACGACAAGCATAAGCCACAGTGATTCTATTCTTGCCATCACTCATGGCTCCCTGGAACCACACAGGGGTTGATAATTTAACCACAAAAGTGAACATGACAAAAACTGATAAAATGAACATGACAGAGATCGACAGTGATTCTATTCTTAGTTGGAACCACACGGGCTTACACCTAATATAGAAGGCTTTTGAATTATGATTATTAACTGACAGAGTGGAAAACAGTGCAGGAAGTGTTCAGATTGCTCATTATGAGCAATCTGAACTCTTTCTGCATTGTTTTCAAAGGCCTTCTGTGATTGGTACGGGAACACGTATATCCATGGAGCAAAGGGTTAAGAACTTAGATATCAAGTATTAACTGAAATTTGATTAGTTAAATGAACAGATCAAGTAGCTCATTAGTGAAAAGTTTTGTTTAGGCATAATATACAATACACAGCACATAATGTTATACACTAAATAAATAAAACTTAGCAACCCCCTTCTCCTGCAATTAATCCCTGAAATATACTGTAATCATGTTTCAATTTTCCATTCAATATACCACTCATTCGTTCAGGCACAGTTACTTTCTTAAGGAAGTCATTTTGGCGAGCCGCATAAGATGATTATTTAAAACATAAAAGATGATTAATGTAAATCTGTATGAGCAATAGATGAACGATGAAAGATGATTATTATTTACTTAGTAGTTTGAGTATTCCACTTTTAAATTCTACAATTGGTGATTACTAATTTGATAGCTATTGTTCATTAAGATTCTATATATGGTCCATCTAGATGATTAAAAATTGATGAGTAATTTTAAAAAAAATGACGGTGTTTCTACTCAGATTTAGTTTAAATACTAATTTATTTTACTAAACTGCAAAGTAAACTTTTGAGAGGTAATCAAGTTTTTATATGTATATGAACTGCTCTCAATTCCATTTTTCTGCATAAAACCAGTAGAGATGGTTTTTGTTTCTTTGGAGGTAATCACGTTCAGCTGAGGATAGATTCTACAACTCTAACAAGAGCGGCCAACATTCTATCCACTGTACTACTTCACAAATGAGATATGTTATTACACCCTGATAATAACACCCTCCAAACTGTAACATATTATCATTATTGTATTGTTTGTAACCAGGCACACAGTGCTTTTTTTCCTCTTCTTCTATGAGGTCTATTAAAAAAAATGCTTTAAGACATACCTGAGGGCTGAGAAATGTATGAGAGTGTTTATGGAATAGATGGATTACATGTATTAATGGTGTTAAAACCTATTTATTACTTTCACACAAACCATCATGTTGTTTACTGGCAAATTAATGGGTCACTACAATATAGAATGATGGAAAAAATAATTCTATCCACTGCACTATATACTGCCTCTGATTAAAGAATCAGTTTTAGGTATGTGCATCTGTGGTCTGCCACGAGTTCACCAATAAAACTGGATGTCATACACACAAAATAGATTAACAAGAGTTGTCAGAAGACAACAAAGCTCGCCTATGGGATAAAACTCACCACCCATGCAAAAATTGAGATTGGAGGCAAACACCAAAATTAAACGCAACTTAACGCAAAAGTTTAATCTGGGTGTCTACAGATGCTGCCAACGCCGGGGTCATGGCAATATCTCTCCTGGACATTCGTGCCCGCAAGCTAAAAGAAAATAAAGAAATAAAAAAAGTACCATAATATGACTTGAATAAATATCAACTAAAAAAAGTCACCTACTTTCTTCCCCTTGCTGTTTATGTGCAGCCAGTAGCTGACCACTCCTTGACCACAAACACAGTTCTTCGCCACCAGAAAAAAACTGACCACCATGACCATAAAACAGCAAACACTGAAATTTGTGGCAATACATGAAGATACATAGTAAAATATAGTACTGTATGGTGCAGTTGCATACAGAAACATAAAACATTGTAAAATATAGTACTGTATGGTGAAGTTGTGTACAGAAACATAAAACATTGTAAAATATATGCTGATTTCAGCAGAATATGGGTAGGACTCCCTCAATTAGTCAGTGTCATGTCCCTTTTAATATGATTTTTCACTATTGTGGTTAAACTATCAACCCCTGTATGGTTCCAGGATGCCAAATGAGTGATGTCAAGAATAAAACCACTGTATCACATGCATATTGTCTAAAATCTGCAATTAAATCTGCTGTTTTTCATGCATGGAGAGTGAACCTTTAGTATTCGTTCCTGTTAGTGGCATACACCATATACCCCAAAATAAAAGCCCAAATGGTGTGGTATGTATATTTTAAATAAAATGTGTGAAAAAATGTCATAAAACACAATGCCAGTAATGAGGCATTTATTTCATTTCAAAATTTTTAAACCAGACATAGATAACACAACTGAAGCAAGTCTTTTTATATTCCCTAAGAATTGGTAAGGTGTTGTGGTGGGGGAGTGGGGGATGGGAATGTGTTGTGGTGGGGGAGTGATGGATGGGAAGGTGTTGTGGTGGGGGAGTGGTGGATGGGAATGTGTTGTGGTGGGGGAGTGGTGGATGGGAATGTGTTGTGGTGGGGGAGTGGTGGATGGTAAGGTGTTGTGGTGGGGGAGTGGTGGATGGGAATGTGTTGTGGTGGGGGAGTGGTGGATGGAAATGTGTTGTGGTGGGGGAGTGGTGGATGGGAATGTGTTGTGGTGGGGGAGTGATGGATTGGAATGTGTTGTGGTGGGGGAGTGGTGGATGGGAATGTGTTGTGGTGGGGGAGTGGTGGATTGGAATGTGTTGTGGTGGGGGAGTGGTGGATGGGAATGTGTTGTGGTGGGGGAGTGGTGGATGGGAATGTGTTGTGGTGGGGGAGTGGTGGATGGGAATGTGTTGTGGTGGGGGAGTGGTGGATGGGAATGTATAAGGTGGGTGAGTTTATTCTGGGATAGATGTCAACCTTTATGTGGTGGTACACAAAAAAAATTCTAATTCATTTGTTTTAAATATATATATGTATACTGAATGGAACAGCTAAATCGCCACCTGACATTTAATGTATTTTCGCAAAAGGTATCAAAGTAATTTCCAAAAACTTTAAACTGGAATACGCTGTGTAAAATCAATACATAATTGCCTGTTAATATCATTGGTTACACCAATGTTAATATTAGAACAATGATAATTATTAGAAATATAACAAGAGCTGTCGGAGGGACACCGCATTCAACTATTCAAATATTTGTCACACAAGTACAAATTTGATTGAGACTGATGACAAATCCAAGCAAAATCGACAAAATTAAGTAAGTCTTATAACTGCAATATCTTGTATGAAGTTCAATCAAATACATGAAGTGACTGCAAAAAAATCTAGCAAGAGTTATCTGACTTGATAAATATAGTAGATTTCATGACTAAAAAGCCATATGTAAAGTTTCAATCAAATACATTGAGCGGTTGGTGTAATATGGACTTGACAGAACTTTAACCAAAATTTTAATTCAAAGAAGGGCAATAATTTGCATCAGTCATGCAAGAGTTATCTTACTTAGCTATTGTAGTAGAGATGATGACTGGAAAGGCTTGTGTAAAGTTTCAATCAAATACATTAAGTGGTCAGTGAGATATGGACTTGATGGTACTTGCATGCAAAACTTTAACCCGAATATCTAAGTCAAACAAGGGCAATAATTTGCATTATATTCAGGCAAGAGTTATGTAACTTAGTGTTTGTAGTAGGGTTGATGACAAGGAAGGATTGTGTAAAGTTTCAAGTCAATACATGCATTGGTTACTGAGATATGGACTTGATGGTACTTGCACACAAAGCTTTAACCAGATTTTCTTAGTCAAACAAGGGCAATAATTTGCATTATATTCATGCAAGAGTTGTCTTACTTAGTAACTGTAGTAGGGTTGATGACTGGGAAGGCTTGTGTTAAGTTTCAATCAAATACATTGAGTGCTTGGTGAGATATAGACTTAATGGTACTTGCACGCAAAACTTTAACCAGATTTTCTAAGTCAAACAAAGGCAATTATTTGTATTATATTCAGCAAGAGTTATATAACTTAGTTATTGTAGTAGAGTTGATGACTAGGAAGACTTGTGTAAAGTTTCAATCAAATACATTGAGTGGTTGGTGAGATATGGACTTGATGGTACTTGCACGCAAAACTTTAACCAGAATTTCTAAGTCAAACAAGGGCAATAATTTATATACTATTCTTGCAAGAGTTATCTTACTTAGTTAGTGTAGTTGTACTGATGACTAGGAAGGCTTGTGTAAAGTTCCAAGGTAATACATGCAATGGTTACTGAGATAGGGACTTGCATGCAAAACTTTAACCAGAATTTCTAAGTCAAACAAGGGCAATTATTTGTATTATATTCAAGCAAGAGTTATCTAACTTAGTTAATGTAGTAGTGTTGATGACTAGGAAGACTTGTTTTAAGTTTCAAGGCAATATATGCAATGGTTATTTAGATAAGGACTTGCATGCAAAACTTTAACCAGAATTTCTAAGTCAAACAAGGGCAATAATTTGTATTTTATTCATGCAAAAATTATCTAACTTAGTTATTGAAGAAGGGCTAATGACTAGGAAGGCTTGTGTAAAGTTTCAAGGCAATACATGCAATAGTTACTGAGAAAAGGGCTTGCATGCAAAATTTTAACCAAGGTGTGACGCCGACGTGAATAGAATAGCTCTCTTTATTCTTTGAATAGTCAACTTAAAAATGGCAGGTTAGCTGTTCCATTCAGTATGTAGGTCATTATAAGAATTGAATTTCCACATTTTCACATGTTTTTAACATAGCATGTAGAACATTTTGGAACAAAACTCAGCAATAGGAAAACTGGTTGGAGAAGTGCTTATTTGAACACTTTTACTCACCTTTACTGATGTCAAATGTTCTGTTAAAACCTTCAAACAATCTCCTGTGTCAATATCCCACATCTGTAAAAAAAACAGGAATATGAAGATATTTATTTTTCACCTGCACATGATTTGCGTTGAACCATTTAACAATACTATGAAACCAAGATTCTTCATTTAACCAAATACATGTAGTGTATATTACATTTGTCTTTAATATCCAAACCACTACATGTATATCTGTGTTGTTGTACAAATGATCATTCATATTAATACTTACTATCAATTCTGTTCTTTTCAAGTATTTTCAACAGCATTTGTGTAAAAGTTTAACCCTTTACTTCATACAGACGCCTTTGGACACCTCTAATATAGAAGGCTTTTGAATTATTGGGTGAATTATGTTTATATTAACTGACAGAGTGGAAAACAGTGAAGGAAGTGTTCAGATTGCTCGTAACAAGCAATCTGAACTCTTCCTGCACTTTTTTCAAAGGCCTTCTGTGATTGGTGTGGGAAAACGCGTATCTATGGAGTAAAGGGTAAAATTTAATGCAATGAAATGATCTATGAATGACAAATGTGTGTGAATTATTTCAATATTTCAAATCTGCTTCTTTTTTTTAAAAACAAAACTCAATATTTAGGTGGAAATAAACACTTTGATATAAGTTATTGATAGCACAATAACCAATATTTAGAGGACTTTGATTTAGCAGGTGTGAAATTTATTTCGTAATATTTTTTTTATAAATGTAACACACCATTTTGAAACATATTAAATTAGTATATAGGCTAGAAGTGATCTACAAGCATATAGATGTAGATATACCCTTATCTGTTTATCCGATGAACCAGTAACCAGCTCTGGACGATGTTCCCCTTTGGCCGGCAGATAAAGGAGTGCTGTGATTGGTCGAGAGTGACCACTTAGTGTGACAAGTTTATAACCAAACTGAATATCCCAGATTATGGCTAAGTTGTCATCTGCGGCAGACACACATCTGAAAATAGATCACATCACAAAACATCACATATCTCACAAGATTTCATTACAATAGTAGGGAATGGGTAAAACAACACAAAAATTAATGATCTTGGCAAGAAGAACCACTATTTTCGTGGCTATTTTTGGCGTAAAATAATAGGGATGTTGGTGTTGTAAAGGCACAGCACTTAAACCCGTGCTGTCCTCTACCATGTCCCAGACTGGGGGGGAGGCAGGGCAACAAACAACTTGTGCAATAGTTAAACGTTATTTTGATGTGTCATTACAATGGATTTGGATGTACATGTATAAACATGATATGACATGGCAACTCACCTTTTAGAGTCAATCTTGAGCATCAGTCTGACAATATCCTTGTGTTGCTCCAAGAAGAAAAGCTCCGTGAATGGGTTGAATGGCTGGTTCTCCTTCATCTCCTCAACGACTGAAGCTCTCTGAAGACAGATGATTATTTTCATACATTGAGGAACATTACATTATAAAATATATATATATATTACACATTACAGGGATCCAGCGTGGCAGAGTGGTTAAACTGCTGACATCTAATAACCTCTAACCTCTAACCTCTCTCCACTGAGGTATGAGCTCAGAAATTTTATGTGAGAAAGTTTGATAGTTACTTGCGGAAAGACAGTGATATTAATCAGATTCCTTCTGGCATCTTCCCTTACCAATGAAACTGGAAATACATATACCATAATATTATATAACCTGCTATGTGCTGAAAATGGTGTTAAAGAGAGTACCGGTATACCAGGAAAAAAGTCTTAAAAAAATAAAAAAGGATAAAAAAACTTCTCATTATCATTGATATATAAAATCTGAATGGTTTTGTATGTCGTATCCATCAAATCCATCAAAACATGATAAACTCGATATTTGAATGGGAGTGGTAAATTTGAAGCGAAATCCTCATTCTAAAAATACACAGCACTTAAATACTGCTTTGCGACATTCACATCATCATTAGGACTCTTTCTTAGATGTAACAAGTTTTACTACATGTAGACTTGTATGACAGATCAAACCGAAATCAAAACAAAAGCATGAAACTTTTTTAATACATTAATTTTAAGTGGGAAGTCTATTTAAGTCTAACTTAGGCACAAAGCCCAAGTAAGGAAACCCCTTTTCAATATATTGTTTTGGTATGTTTAAATATATATCCTTTTAGCAATACAGTGTCAGTGAGTATATATTGGCTTATAAAAATCCTGATATATTTCCTTTTATAATTGTCTAAAAACAACTAGTCTGTTGCAATCATATATAAAAACTATCAGTATTGCAAGAAGCAAAAATATCAATATATAATGTTTACTTTAGGTATAATTATTGTCTCTGAAAGCCTTTTAAAATGCCATACAAAATGATTAATATGTTTCAACAGAACTTACTCTTTTTTGTTGATTTTCCCTCTCTTGACTGTTCCATAATCGTTTGAACATCGCCATGACTAGACGCAGGACACGCACAGCTTATCTTATTGGAATTCCAATTTCATGTCATTTATAAATTTCTTTAATGATTTCTGCTATTTTCTTTGTTGCGTGTGTATTCTGAAATTATCATCAGAAAGATATCATACAGTGTAAACTTTTATCCTAATATGGGATTATCCATTATATAGATCTATGCATCATCCTTGTACTAAGCATATAGCAGTAACTGTCTAAATGATAATTATTATGTCTATTCCAGCCCTAGTGTTCATTTACTTAAAAGGCCAAAACCCTTCCTGCATCGGCAAAAAGTTATGAAGGAGATGCTACTGTACAACAGCTGTATTCTTTCTCTGTACGGTGTGCTAAAATTAGACCATGATAATCAACTGCAGACAGTGTATAAATACAGATCAATATGTATTTGTTTTCATGTTAGAGTGCAGGCTAGAGTGCCAAATGGCAGTTACAGTTAAACTTTTTTTTCTCAAACGGCCATTTTATATAGCAAACACTTTTTGGAAAAAAAATTGGCTATATAATTATTTTAACAATAATCTGATTGTATGCAAAAGTATAACAAAAACAATGGAGTTGTGACTGTGAAATCTTGAAATTTGGTTCTCTGATTTGTATCATGTATAGAATTATAAAAAAAAACTTGCCCCAGAGCCATCTTGTGGCTTTTATACGTCAGTTGGGGCTTTAAATGTTTTTGTTGTCTGACTGCATATTATGTTAACTAGTGTGATACATTGCACTTTTCTAACTGTTACTGGAGCCTTCCTTACCCATTTGATGATTTTCGATTTTGCATCTCTCAAGTTTTTTCTGCAGCATTTTTCAAATTGATCTTGCACTGTCCATCCTTAATTAATTAGGCTTCTAGTATATCATGACACTCAATGGAGTCCATTTAACTGTATTATATATACTGCTTTCATTACATTATAAACACTGGTTAATGTAAATTATAAAGCTCTGTAAGATTATCACAGTACCAAACAACTTTGGCTCAAATCCTAGCCTTGTATAGGGGGCTGAATGTCTGAGACCTACTCAAACCTGTGCTACTGTTTTTTCCCCACATCAAATTAATAACACATTCCAGTTTTTATTAATTTTTATTTACATCCCCCAAGACATACTAGTACATGTTATAGACACTGTGGTGTCATTTATCAAAATAATAAAAAAAAGCCGTCCATCCATCATTAAAATCAGAAACTCTTGCAGGGTGAAAGGACAGTAAAAGTTAAGATTTACCATGGGCACGGTGACATGTGGAAAACTGTATAACAACACGTTTAAGTGCTGTTCTGATATGCTGAATTATGTTGTTGTTTCAGCTTTTTTTGTCACATATTAGTCACCATAACACATTTATATACCACCCTGTGTAGATGATATATTTTACTTATATGTACCTCACTATATGGTTCAAGGGATGCAAGTTTTAATTCACTGTAATGGTCCATCACTGTGTATATAATATTCATACAGAAATACATCCACTACATACACTAAATTCATGCTACAAATCCTTATTCTTGCCACAACTAGAATACGCATCCTCTCAGTGTATGGGACCTGTCTACCAAGATTAACACATCCAAGATTGAATCAGTGCAGAATTGCTCATTTTGTCACCAGTGACTATAGCCGAACAAGCAGTGTCACCACTATGCTTCAGTACTTAGACTGGGTCAACTCCGGACATGCAACAAGACAGCATTTCAAAACTGCCATGATGTACCGCATTGTTACACATCAGCTTGTGGAAATACCAACAGCCCTATACCTTCACTCTACCAGTGTCAGAGTCAGCAGCTACCATGACTCCTTCTCCCCTGGTTAGACTATGGAACTCCCTTCCAGTTAGCCTTTTTGATTCACCATCTATCAAAACATTCCAGGCTAGGATGGTTGCAAAAATTGAGTGAACAGATGAACTTGTTTTAAATTCCACACTTAAAAGTTCCTCCCTCACGTGTACATGCAATTAGTCCCAAAATATGTTCAGAGAGCCCTGCAGCCTCAGTACCAAGATGAAGAAATTGTGAAACTATGTTATTCTATTTTTAGATGGAACCTACCATATTTGTTTTTATTAATAGACACTTAAATTAGTACAAAAGCTTGCATTGGATGATTCTAATTATAAATAGAATGACTTCATTTCAGATAAGTACAAAATGAATTATGGTGCCATAATCTTTTTTGATCTCTTCCAAGAATTACGAATATTGCATGTAGATATTTCAACTTCCTGCACAAATAGACATATACACAAAGTATTGACATGGTCAAAGAGTGCAATGAAAAATATAAAAAATAATACTTTAATATGTTACAATTAAGAAAGTCATTTTATGATAAAGACCTGAAAAATGTATTTCTCGCTATATCAATTTTTCAGTTGAAATATAACCATGGCAGGCTAGGTTTGTTTATCAATTATAATTCCAACAACGTCTAGTGAAACTGATGCATAACAGGTCAAGGTAAAAAAAGTTACAACATCATTCAATGCGCATGTCAGAAATTATAGATATTTTACAGTAGTACCCTTCTTATAGATATTAATTTAAAAAAAGAATAGAAATTATCACAGGGTAAATATAGAATGGTAAATAGATAAACAATTTGTTTATAAGAAGTGATAAATATGTTGTAGAGCCTCTTGGCATGTTTATGTACAATAGACACACTAATTAATCCCATTGAAAAACGGTCGATTTAAAGCCGTTTACTGTATCTGCATCAATAAATATGTTCGTGTTAAAATATTGTACCTATCCGGAAATGTATTATATCCGGTAATACTGCCTGTTCTAAAATGTCCAGGAGATTACGAAAACATACATAACCTGTATGTTTATTATTACAATAAGTTTTGATATTAAGTTCGGGATATTAAATGTTCCTATAAAGACAAAATTTAAATAAAACTGGTTTCTAATAAATCCGTTTTAATTGTGTAATTACCTTTGGCATGTTACCAACAGAGCACCCAAACCGAAAGCGGAAGCACGATTCTTTAAACGGCTTTTGCGCATCTCGACCCCTCGACATTTCGACCCCTGATTGTTTCGGCATCTAGAACCCTCAACATCTCATTGTAATCGTTTTTAAAGGTGGATGTT
Organism: Panopea generosa; assembly: GCA_029582155.1. NCBI lineage: Eukaryota > Metazoa > Mollusca > Bivalvia > Adapedonta > Hiatellidae > Panopea > Panopea generosa. The sequence continues at coordinate 55,607,485 of CM055906.1, forward strand.
AACATTAAAAGGATACTATAAACATAACTTTGTTTCATAGTTTGTTTCAGTTTGTTTGGTGAAATAATAGTTACTTTGATTTATTAAGATATGGTTTATTTGATGTGATAAGTGTATGAAAACACCATTCAACGTACTCACGGTCAGGGAACTCTGTCACAACGTAGAGTGATTCACGTCGACAGTTTGTCACAGATTCACGTCGATCTGATGCGGGGAAAATGCGGCATATTCTGATGTATAAAGTCAATTATTTACTGGATACAGCTATAGGTTTTAAACTTTTTACATGATCGAGTTTCACCTAATATTAATTAGCATTTTCAATGTTCCAATCAACCAATTGTGAATTAGTAAATGTTTAAAACGCAATAATTAATAAATCCTCGCTATATATGTATGTAAAACGAAAGTAGGGATGAAATTGTCAATAAAAACATTATTTAGGGCAAAATATCATTTATAACTGTTGTTTAAGTAATATTGCTTAAAAAAAGAGTGATAACTAATTGACTTTTTACATATACCTTGTGAGAAATTCCGTTTGAAAAAAGCTTCAAGTGTCACAGGTTTGTGTCGATGTTGATTTAAATGTCACAGACTCTTCTCTACAGGGTCACAGGTTCTAGTCGACACTGTTGGCAGGAATGGACATATCTTTTGTCGAAGATTCCTCGCTGTATTGTGATCTGGATGAAGGCCTATCATTGATTAGATGTCCTTTCTCAGCCACCAATGAAACAGCTCATATTTTCGAAAATAAAACATTTCATTTTACATTGAATGTCATGACTGTCAGTAGATGTTAACCTCTTTCCTCTGTCGATGACATCGTTCCAGGAACGAGAAAGTAGATCAGTTAAGCCTGTTAAAAGTTACATGGTATTTTCTACTAGCCAAATAATCTCTTACCTATGCATGTGTCTTTAGACGAAAATGTAAATGAGGGATGTATCAAAACCGTTCATTTATTTGCGGATTGATGTCATTTCGCTAAGTCTGGCTAGCACGAACATTTTCATAGTGATACCACATGGAAGTCGGTGGGTGTGTTGTTTTTTGGGTTTTTTTTTTTTTGGGGGGGGGGGGGAGGGGGTAAAATAAAAAATCACAAACTATCAGACACTTGTTATGTAACGTTTAGGTCATCGAGTTTGAGTAAGAATTTGTCAATCTACCATTTGCAGGTATGTATTCAATAATTTTACGGCGTTTCGACGTAACGTAACGCAAAACCAGTACATTTGGCAGTTGGGAGTTACGACGCAAACGGTAACGAATAGTCTGTACTGAAACACCATGTTGCCAAGCAGCGAAGGTAGCCGTGGCAACAGACACTGACGTAAGCACGTCAAGCGTTCGGTTCTGGTCTTTGTCTCTACAGGTTTACCGTTTACCAGGTCGCTGCGACTGTAAACAGTTCAGGTATATCGATAACGTGCTTCAGGTCGCTCATTCTATTTGCGACAGCACCATAACTGGAATGCGACCACTATGGCCGTTACCCCACCCACTATCATTTTTTTGCGTCCGTTTTCAGAAATCCGTTGCATGTTGAAAACTGTGAAAAACTAAAAAAAATCAAATTGGCCTCTATTGCATGAATCGTATGACGTGGACTGCAAAACCTGTCGACCGTAAAAGTGGAAATGAATGTTCTTGGCACTAAGTGCTATGTACACGGTGCATATGATCTCATTCTCAACATCGCCAGGGTAAAAAATACATGTATATTGGACATGAAACACAGACAGAGCTACATCAGTTATAAAAAAGAGGGACGTTTCTTTTTTGCTGATTAGAGCCTATATATAAGATATCATTATTACATCTTTTTTTCCTTTCAAATAATCATATAATCATATAAAACGTATAAAACACATGAATACAAGATTATTTTTTTTGTGAGAGTGGGTCCAATGTACGATATATTGGCATGTGTAAATAAGCACATCTCCAGAATCCCAAGTATACTTGCAGGTATTCACGTTACCCTAACTTGTCTTTCATGTTTTCCCAAGCAGATCATTTTGTGTACATTTTGTTTTAATATTTCATAAAAAAAACGAATATAACGTTACCATATGTGTTGTGTTTTATTAACTTATCCAGAAAAGTTTGAAAAGGTTCCAAGTTAAAATCTTAGTTAAATTTCTTATTTGTTAGATAAAAGAAAACGAATAATGGGGAATAACGGAAAACTTTAATCCGAGTCTCAAACTTGGGCAGTTAATTGAGAACAAGACATGCATCAATCGATGAGCTTGATAAATACATCACTCAAAACGTCAATACGTATCAAAAGTGACAATTTTCCCCTAAAATGATTCGTTATATGTAGAGTTTAAAACTACCAGTGGAAGTCTCACGAAACATGACTATTGCTATTGTGTTGCAAGTACCAAGGTATTGTTTTGCTTCCGTGTGTCGGTTCTAACTTTCACCGACTTAATCCGTAACATAACGACAATGCTCTAAAACTATATGCCAGACAGTCTCTGTATGAGACTCGATGTGTATATGGCAGTAATGGCGTAAGGTTGAACTATTCTACAATGTTAAAACTATCGACACTGAATCCGTGACATTAATATAAGGATCGACACGCCTCCGCTACCCTGTCGTCACAAACCTGTGACATTTTAAAAATTTAAAACTTGAAGAAATATTCATAATCAGATGTTCAATTTGATCGTATTTTACTTATAATATACTACATTCCCTGGAATGTCAAAAATATACTTCATACGTTTGATTATATTAACATATCAGCAATTATATCCCCGATATCGACTAGCAACTTAGACAAAATTTACAAAACAATAATACTGTCGACGTGAATCTGTGACAAACTGTCGACGCAAATCACTCTACATTGTGACAGAGTTCCCTGACCGTGGTACTATTGTACTAGTGTAAGTTGCACCTCTTGATTCATAAAAGTTAAAAGTTCATACATAACAAACAGTGATTATTAACTACTTTTGATGTATTTTGGGAATAATTTGATAAAATGTTTAATTGCACAATGTTAAGAATGTTAGTTTGTACAATAAAATTCATTGTCTGGTTCCCGGAATGAAGTTAGGCAGGGAATCAGAGTAAGTGTTATGGTCAAAGGGAGATAACTAATTCTTATAATCTTAGTCTCCCTTTGACCATAACTGAAATTAAATCGAAATCGTTCGACACATAGTGGTCGAAGGGAGACAACTCATTCGATATTACATATCTTTTGGTGGATAATTTGGTCTGGGTACTGGAGGATTTCTTGAACACTTGTGGTCGAATCACACATTCGACCACAAGTGTTGCATGGCTCATGACTTCGAGCTCAATATCAGGCTTCCTTAATGAAATTTAAAAACAGAAATATCACAAGCTTGAGCTGTTGTATAGTATATAATATATATATTTGAGCTATCGACGTTCTTTGAGAGCCCAGCTAAGTATAGATATTCTTTCTTATAAGAGAATTAATGGTCAAAGGGAAAGAACTCAATTTATATTTTATTTGTTGGGGTTGCAAGAGTTGTCTTTCTTATTTAATAATTTTGTTTCTGTTTTTGGTGGGTACGCGAATAGAATTATATAAGGGTTTGCTCATTTGATAAAGCACGTTTGTGGTGTAAGTTATATAAAACCGTAAATAGGATATTCAGTAAGCATTAATCAATCTGAAATAAATAAACATCAACATATAAAGACAATATTTTGTTATTTAAAAAGAAAAAAATCGCAATTTCAATCGCACTTTCTGAACCACTTCCGGCATTGTTTGAGATAACAGAAATCATTGAGGTATTCCAAATGTTCCTGGAATGAAGTTAGGCAGGAAATCAGAGTAATTGTTATGGTCAAAGGGCGATAATCAATTCTATTTAAGCTTAGTAATCGCTCGGCACATAGTAGTCGGATGGAGACAACTCAATCAATATTAAATATTTTTGGTTGTACGAGTTGTCTTTCTTGTTGAATAAAATTTAGTGTAAAGAGTTCTTCCCCTTGTATAGAACTCTCCCTTTGGAAAGACTCTTTAGGCATGCCCGTTTAAACAATGCGCATGAAGAAATATTTTATTTTCTTTTATAACTACATCACCAATAACGTTACAACACTGTAAGTCTGATGCAGGTATATATAAAATGATAATATTACATGGTTGAGAATTCAAACACGGACATTCCTCGTATTTTATAGTGTTTTACTTGCAACATTTTTTGCGGCCGCGGGACCACGTTGACATGTGACTTTCTAACATTTATCAACACGAGTACATCAGGTAGATAAACTTTGTCGCAAACATTTGTAATTCAGCAACCATCTCTGGTCTCTCGTCATTACTAAAATTCTTGGGTTACATGTATGAAGATGCAAAGAAATTTGTTAATGAAATTGAGTCGTATATGTTGCCAGCAAAAAATTGACCTAATGTCAGAAGCTAGCTTTAATACAGAAACGCTCATTCCCATTTAACGTTTCAATTTGATTAAGTAGGAGCAGGACTAAAATCATACCTATATAAATATATATATTTAGTATAAATTTTCTTCAAAAAGTAATGTTATATTGTTAAGTAAGTCAAAGTCAAACTTTAAAAAAAAACAAGTTATTTTTCTACCACTCGTCCAGGTCAAAACAATCTGATGACGGCCATTTTAAAAAAATAACTGAATCTCACAAGAATGGAATAAGACTTCCAATTACCATATTTGGTTTCTTAACTATGATTGTTGTTTACGAATGAAAATCTGACGTATAGCGGGAAACAGACACAAATCGCATAATATTTATTAAAGCAGTTGGTAGGACACCCAAAGCATCCTTTCCATCACAAATGAGGTTTATAATGTTTTTCTGGTGGTGTTGGGGGTGTATTTCAGGAGATATAATCATAAATGATGCCTACGCAAAAATATGTGCAAGCCCGGGCAAAAATATGTGCAAGCCCGGGCGTTATAGCGTAAAGGCAGCTACGCCACTGAAAATAGATAAGTGTTATTCATTATTTGTAAATCTACAGGCAGACTGTAGCTACAAATTCCATGTACATCCTTTACATCCTTATGTTACATTAATGTAAGTGTTTTATATGATGAAAATGTATTGTGTGAAATAAAGGAGTGAAACTTGATTTTATTTATAAGACAGATTCATGATAGAGAGGCGTAAACAACCACTACCAAATGCTATTGACCGGGACAAATAATATCTTGCTTGTGTAATGGAGATCGTGTCGTGATATCATTTTTGCTGACATATTTTGATAGTCCATCCCTGGTCACCAAATGCAGATTACAGAATTAAGGAAAACATGAAGTCAGAGGTAACATTAATGATGACAAAACCTATTTATTTGTAAGACTGTTTTTAAAACATCGATTCAGGGCCAAAGTAACTTGTCCTACTTTTCCAATTTTTTATTTTGAAAGCATAAAATCAAGAACTTCTATACAAAAGAAAGGAATCATGCATTTCTGTACTAAATGTTGATAAAATAGCATATGAAGAATTAATAATTTTGCAGATTAATGATCCAATTTTTACAAGCAACTAATTTCTTTTACATATAATGTAAGGTGTTTGTAACCTTAGATGTTTTATAATGTTTTTAACAGACAAAACTATCTTGAAATTAAAATTTTGCAGTTTGAAGTAAAAGTACTTGATTTTTTAGTTGCTGTATACACATTTTATAATCATTAGTACTTCAATATTTTCTAACACAATTTGTTGGGAATGGTCTTGTTTTGAAGATAATTCCATTGTGCAATGAAAGAATTTTGATTTGTAATAATTTCTGAGATGAATGGAAATTAGGCTATTTGAAAACGACATTTCATGAGATTTTGCATGAATACGCAAGCATTCGTAACATCTCAATTTTTTCCTTCTCTATATGAATCCTTGATAAAATCAAAGAAATATGATAGAATTATTCATGAATATAGCTTGTATATTTAATTGAGAAAATAGATATAGTTTAATTGAATTATTTGTGAATACAAATAGTAGATTTATTTGTAAAACAGATAGTAGTTTCACAGATTTATCTGTGAATATAGATAGTAGATTTAGATTTATTTGCTCAGCATTAGAGGATATTTAAGTATTGTCAGCCCGATGTCATTATAGTATGACTTGGTTAGGGTATCATACCATGTGTCTGCGTCGTGATACTCCAGTGTGGCAGTGCTCAGAATCCCATAGGCAGCATCACAGAATGACTTAAAAATTGTCGAAAGGGTTACTAAACATCAAACAACAAAATCAATAAAACTGAATGACATATATATATAATCTATGTGATAAAAATTCCAATCCCATTAAAATAAAAAAACAACAACTTTACTCCAGGTGTTGATATTGAGGAATTGCCCAAGGCTGCAAAGGAGATCAAGGCGAAGTTGGCAGAGGAACAGAAGGAGGAAGAGGCGGACAAGGGGAATGATAAGATCAGGTTTGTAAATGCAACATTGGTATCTTTCCCCACAAAGTTTATTGGCTGTGGCTTAAAGAACACAATGTTAAGTCAGTTAGTTTTCTTGTCAAGCTCAATAAATTGTGTAGGGAAGGCATAAGTATTTAGTATTCTATTTATGATCTTAATTATGTCAACCTTTCTCAGGGCGACATATTGTTTTTGTGCTTTCCGTCTGTCCGCACAAACAAGACAGTGTACTTAAATGACTAAAATTAGGACACTTGCTAGGAAGGATCAATTTGGACAGTTGAAAAAAATTGTGTTGCTTATGAAAAAGTCACATGATACCCATGATTCTGTCCATTTGTCAATCAGTGCTTTCCAGATATCTCTTTCACCATCCTACGGTAGGTGGATTTAGCTAAAACTTGCTGGGAAGGATCAGTGTGAGGTTAAGTTGTGCAAATCCCTTTTGTGTTCCATTTTGCTTTTTGCTTTTATTGCAGTTGTTCTTGATCAATTACATTGCAAAAACTCGCCAGTTTTGAACATTATTAATAAGTATAACGTAGAAAATTCTCACAAGTGTATAAGGTGGAGACAATAGTTTTTTCTGAAAAATGATTCTAGTTTCAAATATATTTATTTAAAATGTTCCTTTTTTTGTGGCTTGTTCTTCGGAAGATCAGTTTGGGTCACTCTGAAAAATATGCACACATGACAAAAAAACTTGCAGTACTACATGTTAGTTGAAGGAAGAAATCCAAGTAATTCAAATGGAAATTTAAGTTTATTATATACTGAAAACCAAGAGTTTTGTCAGTAAAATAAATAGGAAATCCCATAAAGAACATTTAAAGCCGGTTGTGTGCCTGGATATGGAAATGATATTTTGAAACACAGTCTGAAATTGAATTTGGGTTTGTAACAACCAGAATTGGTTATCAAATAAAATATACCAACTTTCATTCTGGTGATATCTGCCGTCCTAAATCGTTCTTTTTTTTTTCAATGTAAAGGGATGAAATTTACCAACTTCATAACTTTCAATAGGGAAAGCATGTACAGTGATACATTTTGTGGTGTTTTATCTCATCATTTGCACAGTCCCAGTTGTTTAACTAGACAAATAGTGCTTTTATTTGACAAAATGCTGTTTTACACAAACGGGCAATAACTTTCAACCAGACTATAGAATAAATCCAAATTCTGTTGATGTTGCTCTTAATACTTAGACAAATATAGTTGAATTAAAAAAATATCGAAATCTTTTTTTGTATAATAGTAAAACTTGCATGAAAATAGAGACAAAACTTTTGGAACTCAGTATATTACGCAAGTTTATTTGATCACCAATTTGTTATATCAAATAATGCATAATGGGAGGATAACTCCTTGTTCTTGTTTCAATATTATGCTTTGAAATACTCAGTGGAATTGAATACTGTGACATCACTCATTTTCATTGGGATTAAATTTCTTGGGGACTTGATGTCATTGGCAGCACTTAGAATACTGTCGTAGACACTATTGAGTTTGTTTGACAACACTTTGAGTCTGTGTGAGATTTTGTGTTCGGCCTGTAACTTTCTTTCATAGATGGATTTTGTTAATACTGGCTACAAATGATCAACATAACATGACGACATGTCACACTTAACACCCGACTCCCACTTCAAAGGTCAAGGTCACAATTTACCTTTGATGACTCTTTCTGAAGTCTGATTGAGATTTCTGTAATCCAGTCTGTAACTTTGTCACATATGGATGAATTTTAAAAACACTTGGCTCAATTCATCCGCATGACATGATGAATTGTCACGTGTAAGACCCACATGCATACCTCAAAGGTCAAGGTCACATTGTTTGTCAACACTTTAGTCTTTGTGAGATTTCGTGTCCGGCCTGTAACTTTGTCACACATAAATGTATTTTATAAATACTTGCTACAAATGATCAACATATCATGACGACGGGTTGCAAGTAAGACCCACGCCAATACATCAAAGGTCAAGGTCACATTTCGAGTTTGTGTGACAACACTTTGCATCTGTGTGAGATTTCAACTTTGTCATGCATAGATTGATTTTGTTAATACTTGCTACACATGATCAACATAACATGACGTGTAGTGCATTACAACCAGACTATCACTTCAAAGGTCAAGGTCACAATTTAACTTTGCTTGATGACACTTTCTGTCTTATTGAGATTTTGTGTCCAGTCTGTGACCTTTTTAAGACAGGTTGTTTCATGGTACAGGTTAATTGGTTAATTTACTATGAAAGCATAGAAATGGTAATTAGAAAATGTGGTTGCTTAAGACAGGTGGCTGCTTAATAGAAATTACTGCTTACACAGGTTTGACTGTATCAGCTATATGGTTACATAATACAACATGAAATGGTGCATGTGGCTGGTGACAGTAAAGCTGTTTGATTTTCACCTATTCTCACATATGATTGGCCGATTCATATTAGCAGAAATAATTTCAATGTAGGATTGAAAATTGCTTCAAGAGGCTACTGAAACTTTGTAAAACTAGGAACTTTTGTTTGTTTGAATATTTGGTATAATTTTATACTGTTGATGGCTAACAGGTGATTTGTTTACCAAATCACTCTTTCCTTGGAAAATTAACCAATACTCGAGCACACTCATCACAAAAAGTATTTTCCTTCCCACTTTTGTTTGACTTTATTTACCACGTCCCCACATATATCAGAAGGATTTCTTTGTTTGAGTATTTAGCGTAATATTTATGCCATTGATGGCCAACAGACAATAAGTTAACTATTCCCTGGTATCCTGGGAAACACACCTATCTCTACAATAAATCAATACCAAATTTGGTGAGTTGTGATATCTAAGTATACTGATCTTGAGACAGAATCTATGCCGATATTCGGATATCTCAAATTTTTTTAGCAGTCCCTCAAATATCAGATAACAAGTTTCGACTGTACATGTAAACTCTGAGCTTACTTCGCAATCATGCTACAGTAAATTAGTTTTAACTGAGATAACCTCTCACCATTGAGGTTGTAGGTTCGAGCATAGCTTGGTTAAAAAAGTTTGCCAGTTACTTCAGGAAGGGTGATGGTTCTACTCAGATATAGCTCCGATGTATTCACCCTTCAATATAACTGGATGTCTTGTATATATAAAAAATCGTGTACGTCATCACATATTGATAAATGAGTTGAACTGATTTTGAGATAACTGTCTATAAGCATCTTAGAGCATAAATTGGAGCATCTTTATTTTTACTTGTTTAAACATAAGTATAAAAATGAATCTCTTTATTGTAATATGTTCAGATATCTCTGTTTTTGTGTACATATAACACTGCATTTGTGTACATATAACTTTGTATTTGTGTACATATAACTTTTTATTTGTGTACATATAATTCTGTATTTGTGTACACATATCCTGTTGTTTGTATACATCCAGGTACATCTGGTGGAGATTACCTATGACCGAAAACAGCTCCAAGTGATGATGGTGGGCCAGTCTGTTTACACTCAGGTGAGACCTGCGCATTTGTATCCAAATGATTCATTTAATTTTAATCATTTGCACTTTCCAACATATACATGTAGAATGTTATATCTAAGATGACGTGTTAAATGATGGAAAAAAATCTAATTATAAATCATAGTAGAACTATTTTCTACTACATATACTGACCACCTTACTATATAAGAGATGGAACATGGGCTCGAAAACATCTGTGCCGGGCCCGATAAGCTCAGTCGTTAGCATGTCTAACTATCAATCCAGGGGTTGTGAGTTTAAATCTCCAACCAGCCACAATTTCCATAATGATTGATATACAATATGCGTCTCATTATCATTCGTCTCTCACCACTTATTCAAATGGGAAAGTTATCATTTAATTACGGAGATGGGGTGTGCTCGAGTACTGTTTAACTTGCCAGGAAACAGTGTTAACTGATCGTCTGTTAGCCCTCGACGACATAAAAATGATGCTAAATATTCAGTCAATCAATCAATCGAAACCATCTCATTTGAGGTTTACATGTAGTTGTGAAGTTATAAGACAGGGCTAGAATTTAACTTTTTTGTGCACTGGCAATTTTGGCCAGTGCCTAAAATTTCAACTGGCCAAATTTGAAACCTACTAGCCAAACCAATTTTTCCTAAAAACTTGTAGTCCTAAATGTCTAAATAAATCCAAATTTATTGTTTCAAAGCCTGCGTGATATTTAATATATGTATTATTAGCTTTTTTTTATTTATAAACCATGGTGTCAAGGTTATTATATATGTTAAGGTACAATTCAAAGCAGTACTTTACAAAACAAAATATTTAAAAAAATAAAATTGTCTTTGTTATTTATTATACTACCATAAATAAATGCATACAATGATATATCATAAATAAACACTTTTAACTAAACCAAAATATGAATCATGGATTCAACAATAACAAGTGTACGGAGACTGAGATTGAGACATACACACATTTCTATTTATAGAATTAATATAGCCAATGGCCTTTCGTTTTAAAATAAGATCTAGATCTAGCCAAGGACCATTGTTTAACGTGTAAATGTTGTGATATCATAGTTCATAGTAATATAGTTTAATTATTATGGATGATCTGTCGATCGCGGTGGTTTCTACAATTGACACACCATTTTGTCATTGTCAAGTTTATAGCCCTGTGTGATATTGAGCTGTCACTTCCATTTCATTACAGTATTAACAGAAGGATTATTTCTCTTTTTTCTTGTTGGGACTTTCATTCGTCGGTTCAATGAAGAAAAAGATGTTATTTTATCAGCCACTTCAACAGCAGACAAAATATGTAAACAATAAAGTTGACGGGTTTCAACTTTACTTTTATTTTATAGAGTGAGTGCGCGATCGATCAAACTAGACGCAGTCTATTCATTATGTTGTTGACGGGTTTTAACTTTACTTCCTTTTTGCAGAATGAACTTGAGATCAAAAACAATTGGATGCAGTCAACACATATAAATATTTAATTACATGTCATTGACAATCGTGCTGCTAGGGGGTAATTTGGCGCGAGAAGCAAAAGAAATTTGGTAAAATTGACAAAAACTCGTTATTTTTACCAGGATAATACTTGTTTATTTTCAAAAATCAATAAAATGAATACAATAAGTAATTTTCTCAACTTGAAATCCACTCGCAAAAAAATGCCAGCTTAAGTAATTTCAACTCGCATTTTCAAAATACAGCGCATTTTGCGAGTGGCGAGTGGTTAAATTCGAGCCCTGTAAGATAATATTTTTCATTTCTTGAAAAGTCAAAAGTGATTTATATGAACAGAACAAATTTTCTTTCACAATTTTGACATGTTTGATGGAAAGTTCTTTCTAAATATTCACAGTTGATATCTGTACGAAAAAAGACACAGGAGATGATATTATATTTCATGCTGTGACATTTTTGTTATGTTTTGTACATGTATATCAACAGAAGTATAAGTGGGATGTCTAATTCATTTTCAGCACAAGACCTCATACAGCAGTTTCCCCAGATAAGAACTTGAGAGTTGCATCCCCGTACAGGCAACAGCACTCCCCACTATCGATGCGTGAACCCCTCGGACTTGGTAAAGATACGTCAGACCTGACAAACACCAAGTGTGAGTTACTGGAACTTGTCTACCATCCCACTGACTTCACAATATCACCTATCATTGATAATCCTAAGGTATAATATCACATGCAATTGTCAGCCATTAAGTTTCTTTCTTATACCCGTACTGGTTTCACCATAGGGGACTATAGCTCAACCCTCCTTCCCTCCAGAAAGATTACTCAAAATGTATCCAAGCTATGTTTGTGAAACTTTGCATGTTGATAGAGAGCAATAAGGAGTTAATGCAGGTCATTTTATTTTTACCTGAAAACCTGTATGGAATTTACATATATGTATTGTCTTGTTTCTTTTACTTGCTTTAATGCCATTTTCGACACATAACATGTTTTATTGGTGGAGATACACATAAACATGAATCAGAATAGAATCACTATCATTTAACAAGGAACTGGAAACTTTCTTAATATGTGAAGCTTTTGGAATGAGCTGGGCTCAACCTTGAGCTGGGTTTAAACCTGAGCTGGTAGTAACCTGATAGTGGTGAGAGTTAAGTGATCTTGAGATGGCACCTTAGACCAATCAACTATGGAGAACTTCATGTAGGTGTCAATGAACATTAAACATAATAAACAGACACACTCCTTCTTCAAGTGAACACTATCCAACTGAATGTTTACTTCAAATGATGCCGAGTCCACATATATACATTTCTACAGTACTTGCTGTATAACCTTGTTAAAAAAGTGTTTAAAGTGGCAAATTTAAACTCACTGAAGTCACTGAACTTGATAAACCTCAACTTGGCCTTGACATGGGGGAATACAGCAAAACCCATAGGGGCTAGATCAGGGCTGTACTGATTTCCAGGAGTGTCGTCCTTGCTGTGTGAGGTGACCAATTATCCTGATGAAATATGACATTTTCCAGCTGCTGAGAGAGTTCTGGTCATTTCTTATGAATGGGTAACCACAATATTACACACTATACCATATTATGTTGTTATTTTGCAGGAAAGTGAAGATAGCACGGGTGATAGGTGTTATAGCCAGAAACACAGAATCACTGGACGAGTCTGAAAATATCTAAGGTGAGTTTGCAGTCTTTAACAGTTGGTCTGGATGGTTTTGTTTTTCTATGGTTCATTAATACACACATTGAGGTTTTAGAGAGTGATATTAAGAGAATGCAGTTTATTGTAAATAATGAAACTTCAGCTCGGGCCGAAATAAACAAAGATCTCGTTCTTATTCATGTAGAAGGTTATCAAAAACCGTTATCAAAATTGGATATTACTTGTTACTATAATATTAAATAAAAAATATCAATGGCAAAAGAGCCTATTTTGCTCGTCTTTTTGAAGAAGCAAAAAAAGAGAGCTTTTTAGCTTGCTGGGACGAAGTCCAAGGAGAGCAATTGCCATGACCCCGGCGGCGGCGGTGTCTGCAGACATCCAGGTTAAACTTTTACGTATTTAAGTTTCAGATAACTATGCAACCACTCATTGGATATGAATGACACTTCGCATGTGTGTTCACCATCACCATTGCAACTTTCACAGACAAGAACAAGTTCCATTTTGGCACAGTTATGACCCTTTTTTGACTTGGACACCCAGGTTTAACTTTTGCGTTTAAGTTTAAGGTATCTATGCAACCACTCATTGGATGTGAATGAAACTTCGCATTCGTGTTCACCATCATCAGTGGAACACACAGAGATAAAAACCATAACTTGGGGTTGCATTTTGGCAGAGATATGACCCTTTTGGACTGTTTTGGAATTTTTCATCTGTAGACACCCAGGTTAAACTCTGCATTTAGTTGTGTTTAAGTTTTGGTGTTTGCCTCCAATCTCAATCTTTGCATGGGTGGTGAGTTTTATCCCATTTTCGAGTAAATTTGTCTTCTGACAACTCTTGTTCTATTTCTGAAGGAAGTACTCATGTTATGGTGACTAAACTTCATAAACACATTCATATTATGTTATAGAAACAATGTATATAGCTAAATTACCTAAATTCCCATACTTTGGGCTCTAAAACCTTAGGGTTAAGGTTTTTTGTTCAGTTCTGGTTTGATTTTTAGCTCTAATGGCCAAAGGCCAGAAGTGCTTATGTGATGGCGCATGGTCCGTCGTCTGTCGTCTGTTAGCAGCACTTTCTCTGAAACTACTAGGCCAATTAATCTTAAACTTCACATGGATGTTTCTATTGCATAGGAGAATATACAGAAGACTTTTTTTTTCTCTATCTGAAATTCAAGATTGCCGCTGTTACTAAAAATATAACTTAAAAAATCTTCTTCTCATGAGCGTCCCAACAGATTTTCAAAATGTTTATGTAGTAATGATGAACAACTATAGTTTTGTTAGATTTGTTCAAATGGTGTCCCTAGGGTTAAAAATGACCCCGCCCCGAGGGTTCAATTAGGGGACACATGCCAATATAATTTTTTTTTTTTAAATGGAAATTATTTCGCCTATATCTTCACAATAGCATTGTTAGGTGAAGGAGGTTCAGATTTGTAGAAATGACTGGGTTCCTATGTCTTAAGGGGTCAGGAGTGGTCCAAAAAGGGTACAAATTGGGAATTACTAAAATCGTTTTCTTAAGAACCGGTATGTCAGATTTGCACATATTTGATATAAATTATTCCAATCTGTAGGGGTTTGATTGTAAATAAAAACTTAGGGGCTAAAATTTATAGGGGCACTGTAAGGGGACTTAGAATTTTACATAGGGATACTAAGGAAAAACAGAAAAATCTCTCTCTTTTTTTCATTTAATCTGAAACCACTAGGCCAATTAAACAGAACCTTCACATGGATGTTTCTATTGCATAGGAGACTATACAGAAGATTTATTTTTCTATCTAAAATTCAAGATGGCCACTGTAACTAAAAATAGTCCAAAACTTTAAAAATCTTCTTCTCATGAACGGCCCAACAGATTTTCAAAATGTTTATGTAGTAGTGATGACCAACTATAGTTTTGTTAGATTTGTTCAAATGGTGTCCCTAGGGTTAAAAATGACCCTGCCCCGATATTTCTATTGCATAGGAGAATTTCAAAAATTGCTATAGCCACTATGAGTAAGTAAAGCATCCTCAGGCCCTCTTGGGCCTCTTGTTGTTTTTTTGCTCTATTTTATTTTTCAGTGATTTAATACTATTGATTCTGTAAACTGATCACCATCAACTAAAAAAACTTTACATCACTGACCTGACCTATTTAATGGACTTGGTGAATATTTGCATTATCTGGTTAATTTCAAGCAATTTACTAGGAAAATTAAATGAAATGATCTAACTGTTTCGACAAGCTAGCCACCAGTGAAAATTACAGATTTTTCGCTGATAGGAAGATGTAATTTGTTCAAGATTTAACCATTTACTTGGTATTGATGGCGCACGCGCAATTTGAAACTGGACACAATCTGGATTTAACAGCAAACGATTGGTTGTTTTGTTGATAACACTGTAACTCGTCTGACCAAACACTGAAATTTTGTTCAAGAAAATATCACGGACATTTCAAAAGTATATAAAACAAATAGTTCGGGGAAAAGTTTGTCTCAATCTCTTATAAGAAAACATCAAAGAATTAATGAATGACTACACAGTTAAAATGGTTTATTTGCGTATACAACATCATTCCCTCTTTTGTTAGCTCACCTGAGCCAAAGGCTCACAGGTTAGCTTTTGTGATCGCCTGGTGTCTGTCGTCTGTCGTCCGCTGTTAACTTTTAGCTTTTAACAACTTCTCCTCTGAAAGCACTGGGCCAATTTTGATATAATTTCAGAGACATGTTCCTTTGGGTGACCCTCTACCAAGTTTGTTCAAGCCATCTTGATTTGTCAAAAAACATGGCGGCTAGGGGGTGGGGTTTGTTAACTATATAAGCTATAGTAAAAACTTAAAAAATCTTCTTGTCAGAAACTACTCGCTCGATTTCAAAATAATTTCACAGAAATTCTCCTTGGGTGACTCTGTACCAAGTTTGTTCAAGCCATCTTGATTCTTCAAAAAACATGGCAGCCAGGGGGTGGGGTTAGTTTGATGTCAAATTACTTCCCCTGTTTTATAGTATAAATGTCTGTATATAGTAATTATTATAAGAAGAGGTAATAAACTCTTTAAATAAACTTTTTTTTGCTATTATTATACAATATTATACGAGATATAAGTGTTCAAAGATAATTCATCATAAAAATATGAATGATACAATTATTATCAATGATTGAATATCATTCATATATCATGAACCATTTTAAAATAGGTGTTTTTCTGAATATAAAAGTCAGAGTTTTTATGGTTCAGACAGGGATGGTTTACTGCTTCATAATAAACCAATACCAAGTTTCATCACAACAAGAAGTCTGCTTGAGATTTTCAGTGTCAACGTGTAATTGAAATCTTGGAGGAGGAGCTTAATTGTTTTTGGGGGAGAGTGCACTGCGACAAAGAATTTTTCAAGAGATAAACATGTACTTTGGGAAGGCTTGTGTTTGAAACTCATAGGAATATTTATTGTGCTGGAACTGCGGATTGTTTCATGCACAATAGTTTAGTCTAATGCTTTAGTTTGAAACCATTCTCAAACATAACAGGTTAGATTTGTGTTGGAACTGGATTTTTATCTTAGTTCGAAGACTTAGCATCTATAGTTAAAACTTAAAAGCCTTCTTGTCAGAATTTAGTAACCTGGTTTTGATGTAATTTCACTGACATTTACCATTGGTGAACCTCTACCAAGTTAGAACCCTTCTACGCATCTGTTACATCTTCAAAACAAATCAAAATTCTAACTATTTGCCCATCTCGTCTTTCTGGAATTTTGAGCGTACATGTATAATATAATCTACTTATGTTGGGTGACTAAAGGTCAGTCAGGTGAGCGATATCGGGCCATCTTGACCCTCTTGTTTTTTCATCAAATTGCCAGGATGTTGGGTTGCACTAAAAGTCGGCACCTTATTTTTTCAGAGTGCGGCTTCGTTAATGATTTTTGCGATAATGGGACGTTCATGGGTTCACTAAAAATTTACTTCGAAAGTGTGTTTTTTAAACCAATAATAACTTTAAATGACACAAAAGATAAAAAATATATTATTCAACAAAATTTAAAAAACACAGTTAGTTTTAAGCTCACCTTAGCCAAAGGCTCACAGGTTTTTGTGATCGCCTGGTGTCCGTCGTCTGTCGTCAAAA
The DNA here is from genome assembly GCA_029582155.1 of Panopea generosa. Classification (NCBI taxonomy): domain Eukaryota; kingdom Metazoa; phylum Mollusca; class Bivalvia; order Adapedonta; family Hiatellidae; genus Panopea; species Panopea generosa. The sequence goes on from CM055906.1 coordinate 55,624,722, forward strand.
AACATGACCGCCAGGGGGTGGGGCAAATGTAATTAGTAAAAACTTAAAAAATCTTCTTGTCAGAAACTACTGGATCTATTTTAAAATAATTTCACAGAAATATTCCTTGGAGGACCCTTCACTAAGTTTGTTCAAATAGTAGTGATTCGTCTAAAACATGGCGGCCAGAGGGTGGGGCTAGTTTACTATATAAGCTATTATAGTAAAAACTTAAAAAATCTTCTTGTCAGAAACTACTTGCTCGATTTTAAAATAATTTCACAGAAATGTTCCTTTGGTGACCCTCTACCAAGTTTGTTCAAGCCATCTTGATTCGTAAAAAAACCTGGTGGCCAGGCAGTGGGGCAAGTTTGTTTAGTAAAAATCTTCTTGTCCGAAACTTTTGGCTTGATTTTGAAATATTTCGCAGAAATGTTTCTTGGAGGACCCTTTACCAAGCAGACAAAAAAGTCTCTTCTTGTCAGAAAACACTGGCTCTATTTTAAAATAATTTCACAGAAATGTTCCTTGGAGGACCCTTCACTAAGTTTGTTCAAATCGTAGTGATTCGTCTCAAACATGGCGGCCAGAGGGTGGGGTTAGTTTACTATATAAGCTATTGTAAAAACTTAAAAAATCTTCTTGTCAGAAACTACTTGCTCGATTTTAAAATAATTTCACAGAAATGTTCCTTTGGTGACCCTCTACCAAGTTTGTTCAAGCCATCTTGATACGTCAAAAAACATGGTGGCCAGGGGGTGGGGCAAGTTTGCTTAGTAAAAATCTTCTTGTCAGAAACTTTTGGCTTGATTTTGAAATATTTCGCAGAAATGTTTCTTGGAGGACCCTTCACCGAGCAGACAAAAAAGTCCACCTAAATCTAAAAACAGAAATACATATTGAAACTTAGAGGCAATGAAGCCAAGTTGGCTCCAAAGTCTTAAATTTGGCTCTAACTTTTCTCAATTGGCAAATGTGTTGGTGACAAGATGTTTCAGCCAGCGTAGGCCCTGTGAAACCATTTCTATTGGGTTGGTTGATTCTATAGTCTTTTATGCTTGGTTTGCATAGTAGCTAGGCATGCTCGACAAAGTCTGGTCTATCTTTGATGATTGGTATACAACATTTTGTTTCACTGTCATTCATGTCTCACCACTGATTCAAGTGGGGACAGTTATCAGTTACTTGTGGAGTGTGCTCGAGTACTGGCTAATTTTCCAAGATCTTAGAAAAGAGTGGTTAGGTTAACTGACCATCAGACTTGCATAGTTTTGATGACACCAGAGAGTATAATGTACCAAAATGCTATCTTTTGCAGGAAGATCACCGATGTTCCAGTGTGAACAATTGGAATGCCATTGTCTGTAGGAGCTGCAGAGATGGGGTGAGTATGACATGAGTTGACGTATACTTAAATATTTATAAATTTGAATCTAACAAAAGCGGCCAGGTGATCAAGATTTTGACTGGTTCCAGTAAAAATGTGTATGATTTCATTGATATTTATTATATAATAGATAAATAACCAGTCAAATTTTAGTTAAGTTTTGAAGTATTTAAATAAAATGTTGGTGAAACAAGAGCCAGGTTTCTGTTTCACCAATATTTTCTCAAGTTTTACTTGACTACTTAAAGATTTAAGTAAGCTTTGACTGGTTACTCAAATATTCTTCAATCAATGTCAGAGAAACTTTATGCAATCTTACTGGAGCCAGTCTAAAATTATGATCATCTTGATGCTTTACTAAGATTTACATTTTTTAGTATTTAAGTATATACATTCGAACCTCTATTAAGCAGCCACTTGTCTTAAGCAACAATATTTTCTATTTTCCGTTTTTGTGCATTCATAGTAGTTAACCTGTATTAAGCAACAACCTGTCTTAAAAGGCCACCTTTGCCCTTCCCTTGACTGGTTGTTTAAGACAGGTTTGACTGTACTTAAGTTTGCTTGTGAACCAGAAACCAGGTATGGAGACAAATTATTCCTTCAATATATATCTTACACATTTTAACTTAAATTGGCTTTACCAAGTTATAACTCTTGTTTTGTTTTGCACAGATTTTGCAAATACATTTTGACTTTGACTTTAGGACGACATGCTTTGTATTGTTTAAAATTTGAACATTTTCAATTCACGACGGTTGTAAAACAAGTTCCAATAATTTTATTCAAATTACTCTTGAAGTCTTCTTGGGCATATGTTGATAAAATGTCTTGCTGAAGGAGCTGGTAGTGTAGTGGATAGAGTGTTGGCAGGTCACACTAGGGGTTGTGGGTTTGATCCACAGCTAGACCCAATGACCTCTTAAAAACACCACCCAGTACTGGTTTTACCCAGGAAGTAGACTTGACAGTGGTTCATATAAGCTCTAAGCTCACTTCACAATCAAGCTAAAATGAATTAGTATAAGGACCCCACACATGGCCTTGGCAGGAGATTGAGCCCACTGCCGTCTGATCCTGGGTCCAATGCAAGTCAGATTGTGTAAAGACTGTTGTCATATATATTTATATAGGAAGACGCACTGGTGAATCACATAGCAGCCAAGATAGTCAAGAACGTAGCTACAACAAAAGGTTCAGTGGTGCAGAAACTTGTTACCATGGAGATGGCACAGTTGTTATGGTATATCTGCAAACATTCTACAGTGGATGCACTCAGGATAACAGAAACTTGTAACCACGGAGATGGCACAGTTGTTATGGTATATCTGCAAACATTCTACAGTGGATGCACTCAGGATAACAGAAACTTGTAACCACGGAGATGGCACAGTCGTTATGGTATATATGCAAACATTCTATAGTGGATGCCCTCAAGATAACAGAAACTTGTTACCACGGAGATGATACAGTCGTTATGGTATATCTGCAAACATTCTACAGTGGATGCACTCAAGATAACAGAAACTTGTTACCATGGAGATGATACAGTCGTTATGGTATATCTGCAAACATTCTACAGCGGATGCACTCAGGATAACAGCATCATCTGTAAGTAAACATGACAAGTCAGTCAAATATTCCAGTGTGGTTGAATTTATGGTAAAGAGCTTATTTGTACATGTAAAGATGCTTGAAGGATATATATCTTTTTTAAATTGAGTTTAACACATGAAGTTAAGTAGATCCACCATCCTTCCAGTAGTAAATGGCAAACTTTCTCACATAAAGCTGTTGGGCAGAGATGGGCTCAAAACCATGACCTCGGCACAAAGAGTCCATAGTGATGAAAATGACAAAAAAGGATAAAAACAAAAATAGACATGCAACCAATATGGAGAAATTCTACCCCTTTCATAATCTAAAATTCCATTTTACTTGACCGGGCATGGTTAAATCAGTTGGTATCACTTCCAACTATCAAACCAGAGGTTGAGATCAAATCTCCCCTGATCAGTCTACCTGATACTTGATAAACAACAATGTCATTCAGAAAGATTGATTAGGTTAACTGATCGTCTTTTATCCCTTGATTATTATGCTAATTATTTAAACAAATTGTACCCTCTACCAGTATATGGAGATATTTTGTTAAATTGTTTTAGCTGGGTCAGATTAGCTCAGTCGGTAGCCGTCTGACTATCAATCCAGGGATTGTGAGTTCAAATCCCCGCCCGTCAACAGTCTCCGTGATGATTGATATGACACTGTGTCTCATTATGATTATCATCCGTCTCTCACTGCTGATTTAGGTGAGAAAGTTATCAGTTACTTGCAGAGATGGGATGGCTTGAGTACTGGTTAACCTTTCAGGATCCCAGAAAACAGTGGTTAGGTTAACTGATCGTCTGTTAGCCCTTGATGGCATAAAAATGAAGCTAAATATTCAATCATTCAATAAGTTTTTTTAAATAAATTTTTGTTATTATTTTCCAGGCATTACACAGAATCACCTACGACAATGCAGCAGTGTTCTAGTTTGTCAACGGCATTGTCGGTATGTCGACATTGTTGTCTGCTCTGTCATTTGGCATCACCTGCATACAGCAGTCAATAGTGACGATGTTTGTGGCACTCATAGTGTCAGGATCGTCTGTGACAAGATTGACACAGGATGAGGTATATAATAAACATATCATGAATATTAGCTCCTGTACCAGGGTCCATCCTGACTAACCTTTTAATCTCCTAGTCCCAAAGGGTTGAAGAGTATAATACATTTGCCCTGTCTGTTTGTCTTCCATTTTGTTTTATCTTTTAGTAATGGGCTCATAACTTTTGAACTCACAGTAACTTTTGAGTGACACTTCTGTTCCCAGTGGCTATATGATTTGCCTTGAATAAATTCTCCAATTCTGCATCTCTAAAACTGATGGATCTTGCCCAGTTATTTTAGTTGGTAATGTATCTGAATATCGATCCAGGGGCTAGGAGTTTTACCAACAACCCCCCTCCCCCTCTCCCCACCCCCCAACAGCCACAGCCTTTGAGATGATTATTCATGAAATTTGTTCTACAGCCATGTGTCTCCCACATCTGAACATGGGGTGAAGTAATCAGTGATGACTTGCAGAGATAAGGTGTGTCTAGTAATGGTTAACTGCCTAAGATTTCAAGAACAATGATTGGGTTTGCTGATTGCCATTAAATAACTGAAATACTTTTGTATAAAAAAGGCAAAAAACAAACAAACTGAAGGTCAGATTTGACAAGGGATCAATTTTGTGATGTGAAAATATCCTATATATTACCTTAGCTTATTCATTACCAAAAGCCCGTACTTGTACATCTTTAGCATGATATGATTCCCTCATTTTGATTAAACTGTGTCACTTATTAATTTACTATCATTACTTACTGCCTCATTGACAAATATCTAACATTAATATATGATATTAAATATAATTTTAATTGAAAGATCATATAATATAAGATTTTTTTGTCCAAACAGGATTTCCTGCAATAGATTTTACGTCTGCTGGAGAATCCATCAACAGTGATCCGCAGGAAAGGCTTCATTGTACTGCATGAGTTGGTGAAGAACAACCATGATTTGTCAGTTACGGTAAGTAACTCATAGAATTATTAAACCATGCATTATTACTCTTGTCCATACCTACTTGGCCGCTCATAGGTAAATAGTCTTAATCATCTGTGATGCTTTTTGAAAGATCAACATCTTGACATTCAGTGCAGAAGAAAGTTTGATTCTGTGAGTAAGATTTGATTGGCTGAAACATATACACCTCTGCAAAGGTAATGTTTAAATAAAATTAAAAAAATATTTATTCCAATTAAAGTCATTGCAGTTTTCTTGTCCAAGATATCTGTCAAATACAAAATATCTAATAATAAAAACTGAATAAAGAAATGAACATCTTAATGATAGTCTTTTGAAATACTACGGAAATTACCATGGTAGTCTGATTGTTTGAATTGACCAATCAGAAACTTTAGCAGAAAACTTATATTTTTTCAAAAAGAAAAAGCAAGCGTCACAGATGACCAAGACTTGGGGTAAAGACGTCATAAATCATTATTCGAGTGTAACATTTAGCACAATATTTATTAAAACATTTCCTACTGCAAATTCAAATTGTACTTTATATTTGTAGGTTAGAAAGTAAATCTGTGATACCTATGCGTTGTGAATGAGAAAACTGAACCACTGGATCACAATACAAATGTTTCTTTATCTGTCAGGTGGAATTGCCTTATTCACAATGCACCATTTTATTTTAGATTTTCTTAAGTAACGTTCTATTTTTATTTTAACTTGATTGTGGAGAAAGTGCAAAGCTTATAAAAAAACACCCAGTACATGTTTTACCCTGTAAATGGAGTGATTCACAAATGCTCTCAAAATTGAGCATAAGTAAATTAGTATGTAGTCAACCTGTGTAAGCGGTCACCTCTGTTAAGCAGCCACTTGTATTAAGCAGCCACATTTGCTATTTACCATTTCTATACTTTCAGAGCAATTCAACCTGTATTAAGCATCAACCCGACTTAAAAGGTCACTTTTGCTTCTTCCATTGACTGGCTGCTAAAGACAGGGTTGACTGTATATAAGTCAAAGGTTCAGTGATAGACTCTTTGGTGGTTTATATACAACATTGTGTCTCATTGTCATTTTTCTCTCTCCATTTATCCAAATCAGTTACTTGTTGAGATGAGTGTTCTCAAATACTGTTTAGCCATCTAGGATCCTTGGAAAGAATGATTAGGTTAATTACAATAAATATTCAAACAAAAAGCACTGCAAAGTGTTAAAATTTATATTTATTGTGTTGTTGTAAGTTGTATGACATGTTTTAGGCTTAAAAAGAGTAAAATATGGTTGATTTATATACAGAAAGTCCAAATAAGGGACACCAAAATATGAAAAAATGACTCTTTTTCTGCAAATATACGCATTTTGTTATTTTTATTTATAAATGCTTGTTTGTGGAGGTAAAGTGTATGGTGAGTCCGAAAATATATTTCTTATGACCAACCAACCAACAAACATCATAATATCTTAGTAACACTGTTATTTATTATGCCCCCCCCCCCCCCCCATATTTTGGGTAGCATGTACATGTAGTATTGCAGTGTCCGTCATTCTGTCCAGTGTTTCGTGTCGGGCCTGTAACTTTGTCATGCATAAATGGATTTTGTTAATACTTACTACAAATGATGAACATAACATGACGTTATGTCACGCATTACACCCAGACTCCCACTTCAAAGGTCAAGGTTAAAATTTAACTTGGCTCAATTAATTAGCATGACATGACAATGTGTCACGCGTAATACCCACATGCGTACCTAAAAGGTCGTCACAATTTAACTTTTGTTTGATGACACTTTCTGTTTTTTTGAGATTTCGTGTCCAGTCTGTAACTTTGTCACCTATAGATAAATTTCAAAAACACTTGGCTCAGTTGATCAGCATGATGTAAATAGGTGTCTGATGTAAGACCCAGAACCTTTCCTCAAAGGTCAAGGTCACCCTTTAATGTAAAAAAACATGAAATTGCATTTTTAGTCTGAAACATCAGTCCATTACTCTTGATACTCATGGATAACACGATACCTATTATAATATATATTTTTATTTTCACAGACCTTTTGGGCGGGGGGCATGCGACACTTACCAGTAACATTTCTTGTTTTTTTTTCATTTAGTATAATAATTTCTTAAGCAGATTTTGCATCTTCTATAGCTTGAATAGTTTAACATGTGTTTATTGCCAAATATTTGACCATTGTGTCATATATTCATTATTTTGTAAACTCTCTCTAGTTGATGTGTTTACAGCCAAGAAAAGGAGAACTTCTAAATGATAGTTCTGGACTATTATTTTATTGGACAATTCAAAAATACAACAAAACAATTCATTTACTACATGTATTTCATAATTTTCTTTATTTTCTTTACAGGAGCTGTGTGTTCAGGAAGAGACCTTAATAGTACCACAGAGAGCATTTGTTAGACATGTGGCCGAAGCTATGGACAAAGACAAGACGGACCTTATAACAGATGGGTGTTTTTACCATTACCAGCCCTAATTCCTAGACACTTAAATACCCATTGTTGTGAGGGTATGGCTGCAGCTATGGACAAAGACAAGACAAAGACAAGAAGTGTTTCTGCAGCTCTGGACAATTGATTTATTGAATATTTAGTGTCTTTTTGTTTTTCATGCCATCAAGGCAGTCGATCAGTTAAGCTAACCACCGTTTCCTTGGATTCTGGAAGGTTAACCAGTACAAAAGCACACCTCATCTCCACAAGTAACTGATAACTTTCTCACTTGAATCAGCTGTGAGAGACAAATGATAATGAGATGCAATTTCGTAAATCAATCATCACAGAGACTGTTGCCTGGCGTGGATTCAAACTCGCGGCCCCTGGATTGATAGTGTGATGCACTACCAACTGAGCTAATTAGTTGTGGCTGCTATGGACAAAGGCAATTGGATATCATGAAAGTGGCTTTTATTCATCAATTTATATGGCTTTCTTTGAACAGATGGATGTAGGTTTGAGTATTTGACATTATTTTTTTCTTAAAATCAGGAATGTCACTACACTGTTTTTTTAAAAAAAACATGGTCAACCTACCAGTTATATTGCATTTATATAAACCGATGATACATTCATGGTATGGAAAAAAATTAATTTGTACGTTGGAAATTCTAGACCTTTTTTTCTATAGAACCAAGAGCAAAATTCAACTGCGTAGTGAGACCTTTAAGCATCTAGGAATTTTTTCACTATTGTTCCTAAGATTACAAATCTTTTATGTTAGTGGAGGGCTGGGTCAAATGGTAGAGCATTGAATCAATGATCAGAGGGTCGTGAGTTTGATCCTCTCCAATGGCTTTGTGTGGTGTTCTTGAGCAAGACACTTTCCGCATATGCTTGGTACTGGTTTTACCCAGGAAGACTTTGAGCGTGGATTGTCAAAGTTGTAAGAACTTGTTTCACAATCAAAGTAAAATAAATAACTAAACTTTTATGATAATACTGAAGTTAGGTAACTCATTTAGTGTTTCATAAACAATATCGTATTCAAAAGCCTTTTCAGTAATTTTCTTTTTTTGTCTTGACTATTTGAAAAATAGGGAGAGCTTTTCTACTCACCGTGGCAACGGTGCCAGTTTCACACCTTGGTAAAAGTTTTGCATGCAAGGTCATATCTCAGTAAATATTGCATGTATTGCATTGAAACTTCACACAAGTTTTACATGCAAGTAACACCAAGTCCAACTAAATACCAACTTAATGAGTCATGTGGGATAACTCTTGCCAGATTTTTTGCCAATTATAAATTATTATAATTTTAAATTCTGGTTAGTGTCTATATCTCATTAGCCACTACATGTATTTGATTGAAACTTCATACAAAGTTTTTGCAGTAATAAGACTATAAATGTTGCCTACTTAGCTTTAATGACCAGGGCTTCTAAAATTCCCAGTTTTTTGGTTTGCCAACCAAATTTTGTTATTGAAAACCGATTTTTGGGGGAGGGTTTTCAAACATCATAAAAAATCGATCCAGATATTTTCTATCGGTAGTACAAAAAACATAAATTTCTTCTGTACTGACCCGCTGTTATCGTAATTTATGCCTTGATCTTAACGTCATACCTGATGTGCGAAAGGATGTTGATTTAGACCAAACCATAACCGAATGTAGAGGAGTGTACTGAAGAGTCTATCGCTACACAGCGTGCCTTTGAGGTGTGATCAGCGATTGGTATCACAAGTTCTGTCTATTCACCAAAGATTGTTTATGTCCGTAATTTCTTTGATATACCGTTAGCTGTAAGGTGTTAACTTGTTTGCTTGTATTGTTTTTTTTTTTCTTCAAATGGCCAAAGCAGCTTCGTTGGTACCGTCGGATCAAAATTTGTTTGCATCATTACAATATTTGTATACATCTAATATGTTTTGCAGTAGTTAAGGAAAGTGATCAAACCTTAACCGAATACTAAAATTTTAGGAGACAGTGTTACCGCTATATTTGGTATACACGACACTTCCGGTTTATATCCTGAACCTATTTTTTTTGCGTGAAATTGATTGAAACCGGTTCATTTAAAGGAGAATACATGATTTCAGCAATTAAAATGTTCATATTTAGAAAAGTTTAGTTGAATTAAAAACAGATAGTATGAAAAATAAACGAACTGATAAAATTGTGCGGTGGGTGGGATATATATACATAATTTTAAAAGGAAAAAGTGTGATTCTTACGGCAGTGATTTTTACGGCAATAAAAACCCTGGATCGATTTGCATTTTGAAATTTTAGAAGCCCTGCTAATGACAATATGAATCAAATAGTTGAGCTCACTGTCTGATAGACAGCTCTTTGTGTTTATCAATTCTGCAGGTGTCGTCAGTTTTTTTGCACAAAAATCTTATACTTACAAAAGTTTATACTAACTTTTGTAAGTATAAGCTTTTTGTACAAACTAAATAGTTAGTAGGATTTGAACCCACGGCCCTTCTGGCATCAGCACCTAGCCCATTAATGATGACCTCTCTACCGACTGCGCCACCGCAACAACGCCAAAAAACGTGGCACAAATAACGCATATATTGACTTTGCCATTGACATTGCGGTGGCACTATCGGTAGAGATGTTATCATTAATATGCTAGGCACTGACACTGCAAGGGCCGTGGGTTTTAATCCCAAAAATGACAAAAATATTTCCAAAATTGTCCATGGTCAGGTGAATAAGACATGTGTCACTCCTTTCCGTTGAGGTATAAAAAGGAGGAATAAGACATAAATTGAATTAACTAATTAGCGACTGTAAATATTGTTATGTACAAACGATATTGGAAACCAAGAGTCTATTTTATTTCTGCAAGGTGATTGATTTTTTTTGTTTACATAAAATAAGTTACTTTGTTTCTTGTATCAACAGCTTGTTAGATAGTGTTCACAAGCTCAGTTTGAGCTATTGTGATCTACATGTACCTTTGTCCAGCATCCGTCAGTCGTTTACTTTTGCTTCTTCTCTGAAACCACTTGACAGGTTTTCACCAAATTTTATGTGAAGCATTCTTACACAAAGCTCTCTCAAGTTTGTTCAAATGATTACTCTGGGGTTAAATGTGGCCCAACCCATTGGGTTTATCAGTATTATTTTTTCTTCAAAATTTTGAAAATCTTCTCCGAAAGTGCAAGACCTCGAGCTTTGATATTTTGCATATAGTATCATCTAATGAGTTTCTATCAAGTTTGTTCAAGCCATGACCCAAGGGTCAACATTGGCCCTGCCCCAGAGAAATTTACATTTAGAAATCTTCTCAAGAACCATCTAATCAAATTTGTTACTATTTGGTATGTATGATCCCTATGATTAGGAGTTTAAAAGTTGTTCAAATAAAGGAGCAAGTCTCGATTGAGGCCCAGCTAGTCTTGATTGAGGCCCAGCTAGGCTGGATTGAGGCCCAGTATTAAAGAGACTGATTTCTACATAGCAATAATATGGGAAAACGAAAAATTTTGTTTTTCTGTTCTATTTTAATATGTATTATTTCAATTATCTAAATGTCTGGAGCATTGCTTTGACATAACAGGTGAGACAAAGTCCTTAAAAGGGGATTTCCTATAAACAAGGGACCAGCCGGGACCTAAAAAAAGATAAAATAGTGAACATTCAAAAATCTTTTTCTCAAAAACTGATGAGCCAAATGTATTAATATTTGGTTTAAATGTTCCTGTTGAATAGGGGTTTCAAAGTTGTTCAAATAAAGGGGTTAGGGTATACTGGGGTCCTATAAGGGAACGTTTATTTTCTAGCAATACTATGGGTAAACAGATTATTCTGTTTTTCTCACCAATTTTACATATTTCAATTACCTTGAGGTCTGGAACATTGTTTAGTCATAACAGTTGAGATTAGGTCATTTAAAGGGAATTTAACATCCATAAAGGGTCATTAGAGACCTAAAAAGAGGTTAAATTTTGAATTTTCAAGAACTGTCCAGCCAAATTGTTAATTATTTGATATAAATGATCCCTAAGATTAGGGGTTTCATGTTTGTTCGAATGAAGGCTACGATCACCTTGAGGTCTGGAGAATTGTTTAGTCATAACAGCTGAGCCAGAGTCTTATAATGGGTATTTAATATCCATAAAGGACCAGCAGGGACCCCCCCCCCCAAAAAAAAAGGGATAAAATGGTGAATAGTCAGAAATCTTGTTTTTCAAGAGTTTATTATCTCCCCTTATACTTTTTTGTTGTTGTTTCTGTTCAATAAGTTAACATGTAAAGGTTAAACAAATTATCATCAATAATAGTATTAAAGTAAATATTTAACATAAAATTAGAGGACAAAATTTCCATGAGTTAAATTACCACCACCCCCCCCCCCCCCCCCCCCCCCCCCATTTTAAAGTAATGTCTACCTGTACATAACATTGAAATTTTCTGTAAGGAGTGCTTGAAATTAGGGGGCAAGGTCCATTGGCACCCAGTATAGTGGCTTTCACTTTATATGGAAATGCTATAAGAAAACAGTTATATCTCATTTTTTTCACCATAACTATATTATGTTCATCATAGGTTTTGTCTGTCTTGGTTAAAGTAATTCTGTCCCCTTTTTTTTCTGAATTTTGCTTTTATAATGATTCCAGGTCAATTTATTTTGAAAGAGTCTATCTGTGTGTAATAATTAGTGTAAAGCTGTATCACTACAATGGAGGTCACGTTTGATGTTGTCAATGTTGGTAAAATTTAACTGGAATTAAAGCCACTTTCATACTTAATTTTGTGTGAAATTAACTATTTAAACATATAGCAAGAGCAACTGTGTCCTATGAACACATTTCTAGTGTTGTTATGTTTAAATTCAAGAAAAACAAGAAGTACCTACCGGTATGTCATAATATTGTTACCATAAACGTTTTATCAGTTGTGTTGGCTTAAAGGGACACACGGCAATTTTAATAGATATTCCCTAAAATCATTTCCTGAATATTATATATCTAGATGATGCCAAAATGAAATTAGAATACCCTGTATTTGTGCAGACTCTTTATTTCTTTTTATGGAAAAGGGTTATTACTTCGGTAAATAGTAGAAAAACTTCATATTTCTCTTATTATCGTAGATTATTATCTTTCTGCTATTTGGTATGATAGAAAAAATTCTAGGGAAATTCAAGTTATTTTATGGTCATTTTTTTTTTTCAAACAAGCCAGATCATTTATTTTTAAACGTATATCAATATTAATAAATGTTAATGACCGCGGCGTGTTAGAGCGTCCGCCTCTCATGCGGAAGGTCCTGGGTTCGATCCCCGGCCAGGTCATACCAAAGACTTTAAAAATGGTACTAGAAGCTTCCTCGCTTGACGCTCAGCATTTAGAGGAAAGTTCTAGGTCTGGTCGGCCCGGTGTCAGTATAATGTGACTGGGTGGGGTATCATACTATGTGTCTGCGGCATGATACTCCAGTGTGACAGCGCTCAGAATACTGTCTCAAGTAGACACCGTCGCGATATGACTGAAAAATTGTTGAAAGCGACGCTAAACACCATACAACAACAACAATAATAAATGTTAAATCTTTCAAAAATATGGAGATTCAGGAAGTATTACTTTAAAATTAATATTTCTAAATGGTTATTGTTTAATTGTGTATGGGTTGTTTCAAGGAATGAACAAGTGTAACACTTTATTTCAGTTTTGCCTTGTGTCCCTTTGAGATTTAGGGTTTTGATTTTAGCATAATTCTCACTGTATATGGGCTTATATAATTTTAGCTCTGATCACTCTGTGTCTGCCATCTGTTGGTTGTCTGTCCATTGACTTTTGAAAGTTCTGTTTCTTCTAGCACCTGTACTTTTTTATTATTTCTTCACCAAACTAAAGTGGTTGTGTAACCATAATAATATTTTGTACAAGTTCTTGAACTGGTCAAAATGGATAATTTATGTCCGAGTTACGACTCTTGAAATATTGAACATTGCACTATTTGACCTTGTATGTTCTTTAGATCTACTTTTGGTTGAAGTGTATATTATTGAATTGACACTTTAGCATCCACAATTTTCACTGGGTTCAAAACCAACTTACAAAGTAGTTATATAAACATGTTGGACATGCATGTGAATCATAAATATCATAACAGTATTTGAAATTGTGTGCAATCTACCTCCTGCATTTTCTATTTCAATGAATTTTCATTTTAACTTACATAGTGGTTATATTATAATGATAAAATCTCAGATGTCTTGAAATGGCCATATGAGGTTATTTATGTTAGAGTTACAGGCCTTGACTCAATAAGAAATTGCCCTGTTTAACATGTTTTCTGCAGATCTGCATTTTTCATTGAATTTTGACTAAACCTACACAGTGCTTATAAAACCATAATATCAGGTTCTCCTACTGGCCAAATTAGATATTAATTAATATTTAAGTTATTGCACTTGAATATTTAGATATTACACTGTTTTTGAGACCTCTAGGCCAACTTACACAATATTTACCTAATACTGTCAGATCTAATTTCATAATAAATGTCTGAGTTGTGACCCTTGACTTTTAAATAAATTGCTTTATTTGTCATGGTCTCCTGTGCTGGTAAGCAATGGTCCTCTTGTTTTGGAAACTTGTGTTCTAGGTTTAAGTATCATTTGTTAATATATTGACTTATTGATGTACTTTTCACACTTTATACCTGTATGATTTGGAGTAGTATCACTGTCAGTTTGCAGAGCGATGGAAATCCTACGAAGTGGGGTCATGTCCATTTATAATTTTTTGTCATGTTCATTATTGTGGTTAGAATACCAACGCTGTGTAGTTCCATGGTGCCCAATTATTGATGGCAGGAATATTTCATTTATGTTGTATTATATGTGTTGTTTAGAGTAAGACTAGTATCATTATTAATCTCTGCAGGGATAGGAACCCTCAGAATGGGAGTTTTGTACATTTATTGTCATGTCAACCGCGGCGTGGTCTAGTGGTAGAGCGTCCACCTCGCATGCGGAAGGTCGTGGGTTCAATCCCCGGTTGGGTCATACCAAAGACTTTTTATATGGTACTAGAAGCTTCCTCGCTTGACGCTCAGCATTTAGAGGAGAGTTCTAGGTCTGGTCAGCCCGGTGTCAGTATAATGTGACTGGGTGGGGTATCATACCATGTGTCTGCGGCATGATACTCCAGTGTGACAGCGCTTAGAATACTGTCTCTAGTAGACATAGTCGCGATATGACTGAAAAATTGTTGAAAGCGACGCTTAACACCATACAACAACAACAACAATTATTGTCATGTTAGAATTTTCTGAAACTCTGCAGTTCTCCAGGTATCAAACTTTGGGTCCAAAAGCATATTTATTTGTTGATATTTTTTTGTGTTTTTTTTTTCAATTTGTATGTAAATCTCTGGTTTTTGTACATGGGTAGTGAACCTGAATTGTCATTCTTCTTAAGAGTCATTTAACCTATAATATGTTTGTACCCTGTAAAACCCAGATTCATTCATTTATTTTACACTTCAGTGTATTGTTGTTTTTAAGATCATGTTTCATTTTATCAAGTTGTTGCATCTTTAAATCATTTATAAAGGAAAATCATGTCAAACCTTGCTAGATATAATTCAAAATTGTTATAAAGACAAAAAAAGCTTTATTTTGGTTCAGAAATTTTCAAAGAAAAGATCTACTTTAATATTGAAGAATGTTTCAGTTGTGCTACAATCTACTAGAAATTAAAAATTTAAATAATTGTGTTTTTTTTTCAGTTTCAGATTATACTTATTTAGTTATTGAAAGAACCTTTGTAATCCACCCTGTACAACCGGTAATGAGAGACAATTTGTGTCGCACCACCATCTGCTATCATTCATGTGAAATATATAGACTATACTAAGGGAACTCGATATGTGATTCATGGTGATGTGACTTATGGTAAGGAATATTCTGTATTGCTTGTAAAAGTTTTGACTGTAACACATCAGATAGAAGCAGCAGCTGTGTCATATGTAACAAATTACCAATAAATTCTATTTTGGGTGGGATCCTTCATGTCTGATCAATCCTAAGATAACTTGTCTCTCACTGATGAGGTTGGGTGGACAATGGTTCTACTCTCTTGAGGTCTTGCTCCACCAATAAAACAGGTACCATAAGTATCATGGTGGTAAATCCCATGCAGAATTTACCTAAGGCATCTGTTTGATTATATGGACAGATGATTATAAAACAAACAAAAAATGTCACTTGTAAGTGATCAATGCCAAAGAAGCAGTATGTGAATGAAAATACATGTAATTATATTGCGACTATATTTGGGTTAATAAAAAAATTTGACCTTTATCTATGAGCTACAGATCTTGGTGCAACATGTCATGATGTTAAATCCCACTCATGATGTGATGATTATTTGTGTAGTTATTTCGCAATGATTTTAAAAAAATAAATAGAATACGAATAACACTTTCTCACCTACATAATATATATGTATATCTTTCGTATAAACAAAACTACAGTGGTGGTTCGGGGTAGAGCATCCACCTTGCATGAGGAAGGTTATGGATTTGATCCTCGGCTGGGTCATACAAAAGTCTGATCAGCCCAGTGTCAGTATAATGTGACTGGGTGGGTATCATACCATGTGTCTGCTGCATGATACTCCAGTGTGGCAGCACTTAGAATACTGTTACAGGTAGACACCATCGCGATATAACTGAAAACTTGTTGAAAGCGACACTAAACACCATACAACATCATATGTTTTAGCTTTAGTGCCATTGAGCTGCAGACCTAATTATTCACTCAGCACACCATGTCATGGGTCTGATCTAGGTTTGTTACTCAGCTCAGTCCAAAGACTTCATGCGAGTTACCTGTTACTTGCCAAACCTCCATTTATAAAACTGAATCCAATATATAACTTGTTTGAAATAGTGTTGAACCACAATCTAAATTCATATATTATAAAGAGGAAAAAATGAAAACAACCAAGTGATCTGTTGCATTGTTAGCTGCTGCTTTTAATATGATGTAAACTAATGGCTGGTAAATATTTGATTACTTCTGGTTGGAAGTATCAATCTATGTATACAAGTGCTCCAATATGACTTCCATTGTGAACATGGTGATGACAGAGGTGAACATGACTTTGTAGTTCTTGCTTGTCCAGCGATGTCTGCTTCTATGTGAGAATTCTGAAAAGCTTGGTATGTGTATATTGTTTAGCTTTGTGTATGACTTGATATTGTTCTCATTTGAGTTTATTGTTTGTCAAATTTTCTCCTCACAAGCCACAGTATTTTTCTCATTCTTTAGTATTGAGTATTTTTGTATATTGTATGGAATACATATATTATATATTTATAGATAAATACAATAAATAGTCTGTCTGTTGCCCATATGTTATCTGTGAACAAGAAATGATGATGAAAAATATTTTACAGGAGTGGTTGTTTTTGGCAGAAATACAGCAGTGATGGTTTTCATGTCTGTTAGTTTTTTTAGTTCTTTAAAAAATCAGTTATCATATTTTGCATTTTAGTTCTCATTCAGTTTTTTTTTATTATATTTTTATCCATTCAGCCTTTTTAAAATTAAACAATTAATGTGATCTAATATTTTGTTCTATCAGAAAATTTAGTTAATTCGATAGAATACAGTATTTTAATAAAAATAGGAAAAAATAATTAAAAGAAAGGCAAAAGAGGGTGACTATGTTTGCAGAATCTAGACGACATTGCGACACATAGCTGTTGTTAACTATCAAAAGTGCAACAATGATTGATCCATCTCTTGTTCTAACTTGATAGTTCTAGTGTGCCTATCAGAAATGCAACAATGATCAATCCATCTCTTGTTCTAACTTGATGGCTCTGCTGTGCCAATCTGGGTAAGTGCATGAAAATTAGTCTGCTTGTGGTAACCCAGTCTTTTGCATATGCCGTTAGAGTAATAATTGTTTACTGTCAGTACAAGTTTAGGTGAATGATTCGGCTTTGAACTTCTGTATTCCTAAATTGATTTGAATGTTTACTGAAATTTACAATGCAAGATTTGCACATTGATACTAGGTGAAAATGAAGCATGAGTTAGTGTAGATATTACAATTACACTTTATTTTTTTTAATATTTTTACTTGATTTACTTTAAAACATTTTTTTTCATAAGCCCAAACCCATTCCTGTTTTTTTTATTTATATTTTACATCCAAAGAACATACACCATGATTTTTAGTTTTGCATAAAAATCAAATTTTGTCATGCTTCACAAGTTTTTTTCTTAACATCACATACAAGAATTTATCCAGTGCAGGGTATCATGTCACCCTTGGGATGTTTTCATAACAAATCTCATATCTTGCATTTACAAGAAATTATCTACAGCAAGTCACCATGTCACCCCTGGGATGATCTTGTAACAAGAATTTATTTCAAGGCACCATGTCAAGTTTTTGATGTTCTCATAGCAAATTGCAAAGCTTGTGAGTACAATAATTTATCTAGTGCAAGGCATCATGCTTGGGATGTTCTCATAACATATCACAAAACTTGAGTGTACAAGAATTTATCTAGTTGAAGGTACCATGTCACCCTTGGGATGTTCTCAGTACAAATATCGAAGCATCTGCAGTTTGTTTATACACAAGTGCTCATTTTGAGATATGAAAAGATTTCTGTCTTAAGTCCTGCCTTGCTAGTAACAATGAAGCAAATACAAAATATTTTACATTCATGATAATTATGCCACTCCATTCCTTCACTATGTTTTTAGTGAAGTATTTAAAAACATTTACAAATACACTATGCTTACAACATAACGCACAATTTGTTTGAATATCTAGATAGTATTTTAAAACGTATTTCCTTTTTATTTATGTTATTGTCAATTTAGTTATAAAATTCTGAAGTTGTGCTATCTGGAATGCTGATATGCCAAATTAAAAAAGTAAGATTACACACACTCAAGAAAGAACCAATATTTTCAATATATCATTTTAGATAAAACTCTCTATTTTAGACGTAAACATTGAAAACAATAACATTTGTGTATTTTCCAATTTTTTAGCACACTCAGTGGCGTAGCTTCCTGTAGGCACATGCCTACATTCCCACCCCCACCCCCGAGATATCGAAAAAATGAAAATGCTAAAAAATTTATAATAAATGGACCCCTAGGGGTGGTCAACTCTAAATTCGAAACCAAAAAAATATGATCCAGATATTTAACATCATTTGTTCAATTTATTTGGTTGTAAAACAATGAATTTAAGGTAAATATTGTCAGAGTTATGGCCCTTGCATTAAAAAATTAGTGAAATTTGATGTTTTGGGCATAATATCTGGACAATTTTTAAACTGGCCAAATTGTCATTTGTATCCTGCACTTACAGTTATCATTTAATCCTCAACCAACATACAAAGTACATTGTAGCTATTTTACCATTATATCATGAATAACTTCTTGAAGTGGCCAAATCCAATAAATTAGTTGTGACCCTTGAAATGTCAAAAATTGCACTCCAGCACTCACAGTTAATATTCCATCCTCATTAAACTTACACAGTTGTTATGTAACCATGATATTGTAGACAAGGGTCCAGTTAGCTCAGTCAGTAGCATGTATGGTTATCAATCCAATCCTCTGTGACTGAGTGGTCAAAGGCACAGTCTCAAGATCTCTTGGCTATCATCACTAGTGTCGTAAGTTCGAGTCCCACTCTCTCCAAAAACTTTTAAGTGAGAACATTTGCTAGTTACTTGCAGAAGAATGGTAGTTCTGCTCAGATTCATTCTGAGGTTTTCCTCCACTCATTGGACTAGATCTGTTATATTAACCTGTAGTGTCTTGAAATTGTTAAAAAATAACGTTAAAAAAACTTTTAATCCACGGGATTTTGAGTTGGAATCCTTGCCCAGCCACAGTCACTGTGACTTGAATATACTACATTGTGTCTCATTGTCAATCATTTCACTGCTGATACAAGTGGGAAAGTGTACTTCAGTATTGGTTAACCTTCTAGGATCCTAGGAAAGTGTGGTCAAGTTAACTGCTCTTCTGTTAGTCACTATGGCATAAAAATGATGTTAAATATTGAAATCATATCAAATTGAACGGGCCAAATCGAGTAATTAATGCCAGGAGTTATGGCCCTTGATTGATTGCATTATATGAAATTATGTACTCCAACACCTGCAGCTTTCATTTTGATATTCACAAAACTTAGGCTTTATATATCTGATATCTCAAATGACCAACTTTAAAAGTCTGAGGTGTGGCTCTTGCCTCGTTAAAAACTGTCATCTTTGGTATTGTCTCATCTACATTAGGTGAGCAATCTAGGTCCAATGTGGCCCTTCTATAATCAAATAAATAAGGGTTCCTATGTTGTAATGGAATGATGCCACAGTTTTAATATAAGTAAAACAAACGAATGTTAAAATTAGTAGTTAGTGTCCTTGGTTAGATATTACCAAAAACAGTAATTGCCCAGGACAGACAGACAAAACATATCACTTGGTGCAAATGTGAGGGATAAGAATAATGAAAGAGTAAAGTAAAAAGCCAGATACTGGGTACATATAACATAACCTTACTTTCACGTAAATACCAAAATTGTTACATGAAACATTTGTATCAGACTTAATGTATTCCAGTAGTGTTGACTGACAATATAAATGTTCTTACATTGAACCTATATTGTTTCCATAAAATAACAGAGACCCATATTGAGTGCAATCTCTGCAAATGACAAAAGGGTCCTCCATGATCATGATGACTCAGGCAAGATCACTTACCTCTCACACTGAGGTCATGGGTTTAAGCCTAGCTCAGTGTGATGACGTCATAAAAATGATTCTCAGTGTAACACTTTCTTAAATACCCAAACTGTTACATGATACATTTGCATCAGACTTAATGTATTGATTATAGTAGTGTTGACTGACAATACTGGCAACACATAACCGTGTCCTACTTTCACTTTCATGTAAATATCAAAACTGTTACATGAAACATTTGCATCAGACTTAACGTATTGGTTATAGTAGTGTTGACTGACAATACTGGCAACACATAACCATGACCTACTTCCACTTTCATGTAAATACCCAAACTGTTACATGATACATTTGCATCAGACTTAATGTATTGGTTATAGTAGTGTTGACTGATAATGCTGGCAACACATAACCATGACCTACTTTCACTTTCATGTAAATACCAAATTTGTTACATGATACATTGCATCAGACTTAATGTACTGATTATAGTAGTGTTGACTGACAATACTGGCAACACATAACCATTTCCTACTTCCACTTACATGTAAATACCCAAACTGTTACATGATACATTTGCATCAGACTTAATGAATTGATTATAGTAGTGTTTACTGACAATACTGGCAACACATAACCATGACCTACTTTCACTTTCATGTAAATACCCAAACTGTTACATGGTACATTTGCATCAGACTAAACGTATTGGTTATAGTAGTGTTGACTGATAATACTGGCAACACATAACCATGTCCTACTTCCACTTTCTTGTAAATACCCAGACTGTTACATGATACATTTGCATCAGACTTAATGTATTGAATATAGTTGTGTTGACTGACAATACTGACAACACATAACCATGTCCTACTTTTACTTTCATGTAAATACCCAATTTGTTACATGATACATTTGCATCAGACTTTATGTTTTGGTTATAGTAGTGTTGACTGACAATACTAGCAACACATAACCATGACCTACTTCCACTTTCATGTAAATACCCAGATTGTTACATGATACATTTGCATCAGACTTAATGTATTGGTTATAGTAGTGTTGACTGATAATGCTGGCAACACATAACCATGACCTACTTCACTTTCATGTAAATACCCAAACTGTTACATGATACATTTGCATCAGACTTGATGTATTCCAGTTAAGTTGACTGACAATATGAATGTCCTTTAATACATTGTAAGTAAAATTGTTTCTATTATATAACAAACACACATGTTTGGACTACATTGAGATCATTTTATGCAAATGACAAAAGGTCCTCCATGAATAGGATAACTTCTCACCACTGAGGTCCTGGGTTTGAGCCTAGCTCGGTCCAATACCTTAATGAAAAAGATTGTCAGTATAATGTTTCCAGAGCAACCATAAGACATGTAACTTCTGTTTAAAAGACATTGATCATGGGTTTAAGCCAAGCTTGGTCCAATATCTTCATTAGAAAGATTGTCAGTTTAACCATAAGAGACCCCTAACTTGTAACATTTAAACTACATTGATATCAGTCTTAACAAATGACAAAGGCTCTTCCATGACAAAGTTGTCTTAGACGCTATATTAAAATTCACAAGATCAAGCTGAACTCAGTCCAATTGTTTCATAGGAAACATTTCCAGCTACATGTTGAAGAACAGTGGTTAAATGTTAAACTCACCAACAAAAACTCCAACTGTCTGCCTCAGTGTAAGCATTTATTATACTGATCAAATATTGTACATTAATTTGATGGCATCATTGCATTTGTACTAGAACCATTTTAAATGATAAGAGTTGTCTTTTCTTAAAAAAAAAAATACAATAAAAAGAAACATCCATGAAAAACAGTTTTTAGTAATAAGTTTCAAAGCCAAATCTTGAATTTCAATTACCTGTACTGAAAATAAACAATTTACTTCAATTTCATCATGTGTAACTGGGCTATTGGAGACAGGCTTCCTTTCATGCATTTATCGGCACCTACTGTTGTACCTGTAGCTGTATGCTTGGCAACCTACAATTGTACCTGTAGTTGTATGCTTAACCAGGGTGATGGTGGTTGCCGTGACAGTCGATTGAAAACTTGAGAGGACATTGAAGGCTAGATAGTGTCTCCAGCACGATAAGTGCCGTGATGCAAAGGCTGTTAAAGTTATGGCTGACGTTTTCTAGAATCTCTGATATGGTCACTCTTAATAGCAAAGCAGTAATAATTTAAGAAATAGTAATAAATATTGATTTTTAAAATGTTTTTTCTTTTGATCTTAAGTGAGGACAACAGCCTTTCTTAATTAGTAATGGAAGTTTAATAAATATTTAAAATAAATGGTATAACCGGACACATGGGGTCAAAGTTGCATTTCCTAAACATCAATGCCATTTTTTATAACTCTGTGGAATTCATCTACATTTCTTGTTGATTGACAATATACATGGACAACAGACAGATATATGATTATTGTGTTTATATATATATATATGTGCATACATAGATTTCCTTACCAATATACTAAAGTGAAAGGATAAAGAAATACCATTGGGTGAATTTCATAGTCACATTATTAAACTGTTGTAATCGATATTTACAGTTTTAGAATATGTTTGTAAAGGTATTTGATGATTTTGTCAAAAATCATTAATGAAATATCTTTACAGACATATTATAAAACTGAAATATTGCTTATGCTGGTTTGATAATGTGGCTGTGAAATTCACCTGGTGGTGTTTCTTTATCATTTCGGATTAAATACTCGATACTATGGAGGATTTAGAAAAAATACTGCAGTTTGCAGGGGGAAATCTGGCTTCCATAAAACACCAGATGGGAATAAATTTGGGTCATGCATGCTCAAGGCCAAATAATATGGACATACCTACAGCTTTTCTGGATTTCTCCACTGAAAGCAGACATTGCATGACAAGTGAGATTTACCTAGTCCTACCTTTGTTGTTGCCATGTTTGCAATGGAAGGCTATATTGGAGCACCTGCCCGTCATCAGTCAAAACTCATTGCAATATTGATATTTCCTTACCATCATTTCTGAGTTACTTGTACAGGGTGGAATTGGTTGTAATAAATTTGTGAACAAAACAATTGTATTGTTTATAATATAATTTATTGATAATTAATAAATATGTGTAAAATTGAAAATGTGTTGTTTTCTTAATTATGACCAGTGAAATTCAAAGCCTTAAGCTGTGTAAGCTGTATAATATTGCCACCACCACCCCCGAACCCACCCACCCATTTAAGAGCGTGAAGATATGCTTTTCAGTTTATTGAATCCAAAATAGTTTCAACATTTGCATATTTAATCATAATAAATAAAAGCTGTAAAGGGAAATAATTGAGAAAATAATAGTTTATTTATAACTTTGCTAACATGAATATTTAAACAAGATATTGATGTAACGTAAAGGGAGTTAATTTATCGTCAGAATTGAGAAAATGGCTGTAAATTTTAACTGTATGCACAACTGGACATCATTCTGAAACTCCCAAGCAAGTTTGCCAAAATCAGTTGCAAATTTGAGGAATAGCAATAAATAGACTTTCCATTTAAGGTAATCATAGGGCCACAAATTCCCAAATACAACAATGTGTGCAACTAGACATCATACTGATGCTCTTAAACAAGTTGGCCCAAAATTGGTTGACAAGTGTAGGGGAATAAAACTGACAAGAAAGTGGAACAGACTTGTAATAATTGGGCATAACTACTGGACTTGTACTTTGAGTACAACTAGGGTATTGAAAAAACTGACGGATTTTTATCTAAGAAGTCCCTTTCAAACTATTAAAGGTCTATGTTTTTGAATGTCCAGTTTTTTTGGTGAAGAAAAATCTAAATGATTTGTTTGGTTGAATATTTAGTATCATTTTTATGCCATTGAGGCAAATTGACATTCAGTTAACCCTCTTTCCCGGTATTCCGGAAGGTTAACCAGTACTCGAAAACACCCATCTCTGCAACTGATAACATTCTGACAATGAGACACAATGTCATATATAATTATAATTATGTATAGTTAGTAAATAAGTATATCAGTGTGTTAAAAGAAACAAGAAAATATCAGTGGAACGGATGGATGCTCCCCAAGTGAGTGTTTGCCTCTGTACGGGCTACTTGGTTGAAGAATACCAAACTGTATAGCAGGAACAATATGTGGCTCTGCACTTCACAGAACTAATTCGCAAATCATTTAACCGGAACAAAATGACAATATGCCCAGATCCTAACTAGTTTTACAGAATTAAAACCAGAGGTTGTAGGGAAATAGCGTCATGACGACAATATGCACATCTCCACTTGGTAATGATGTATCCTAGCACATTTCATAAAATTCCAACCACAAGTTGTAGAGAAATAGAGTGGAAAAGAATTTGGTCACAGACTGAATCAAAGGGCCATAACTTTCATAAAATTCTAATGTGAGGTTGTAGAGAAAAAGCGCACACAATAATTTGGTCAGACTCAATGAAAGGGCAATAACTCCATGAAAAATCATCGAACCCAAACAAAGACAATATGCACATTTGCACTTGGTAATGGTGCATCCATGCAAGTTTCATAAAATTCCAACATGGGGTTGTAGAGAAATAGTGCAGACAATAATCTTGTCACAGACAGAATCAAAGGGCCATAACTCTGTGAAAAATCATCAAACCGGAACACAAAGACAATATGCGCATCTGCACTTGGTGATAATGCATCCTAGCAAGTTTCACAGAATTCCAATATGGGGAAATAGCGCGGACAATAATTTGGTCACAGACTTAATCAAAGGGCCATAACTCCGTG
The DNA here is from genome assembly GCA_029582155.1 of Panopea generosa. Classification (NCBI taxonomy): domain Eukaryota; kingdom Metazoa; phylum Mollusca; class Bivalvia; order Adapedonta; family Hiatellidae; genus Panopea; species Panopea generosa. Next base: position 55,649,725 of record CM055906.1, read on the forward strand.
AAAAAAACATCGAACAGAAAACATAGACAATATGCGCATCTGCACTTGGTAATAATTCATCCTAGCATGTTTCACAAAATTCCAACATGGGGTTGTAGAGAAATAGCGCAGGCAATAATTTGGTCACAGACTCAATCAAAGTGCCGTAACTCCTTGAAAAATCACCAAACCGGAACACATAGACAATATGCACATCTGCACTTGGTAATGATGCATCCTAGCAAGTTTCATAAAATTCCAACCAGAGATTGTAGAGAAAGAGCCCGGACAAGAATTTGGTCACAAACAGAATCAAAGGGCCATAACTCTGTGAAAAATCATCGAGCCGGAACATAAAAACAGCATGCACATCTGCACTTAATAATGATGCATCTTAGCAAGTTTCATAAAATTCCAACATGGGGTTGTAGAGAAATAGCCCGGACAAGAATTTGGTCACAAACAGAATCAAAGGGCCATAACTCCGTGAAAAATCATCAAACCAGAACACAAAGATAATATGCACATCTGCACTTGGTAATGAAGCATCCTAGCAAGTTTCATAAAATTCCAACCAGAGATTTTAGAGAAATAGCTTGGACAAGTATTGGTGACGCACGGACGGACGAAGCGGCGACTTTATGCTTCCCCCCTTTGGGGGAGCATAAAAATGGAAGGCGAGTTAAGCCAGAATTTGGTTATGGCATTTTCAACACATTTCAGGTTATACCCGGCATATCCAGTTGTATTGGTGAAGGAAGACCTCAGAATGAATCTCAGTAGACCCACAGTCCTTCCGCAAGTTACTGACAAACTTTTCCCTATAAAGTTTTTGGAGCCATAAAGACTCAAACCTACAACATTAGTGGTGTCAGAGAGGAGTGATCTTGGGACAACTCCTTAGACCACTTGGCCACTGAGGACCCTGTAAACAGCTGAACTAAAAAGTAACAATTTTAACCCTTTTGGGGACCCTGTGACACCTTATGAAAACTTAAAGGGATACTATCAGGAAAAAACGCTATACACATCTTAAAAATAAAATTGTTTTTTAAAATGGATAAATAGCATCTCATTGTCATTAATAAACAAAACCTGAATGGTTTGGTATGTCAAATCTGCCAAAATGTAACAAATCAATAGTTAAATTGAAGTAAATTTGAATCAAAATACCCATTCTTAAAATAGACATCTCTGAAATACTGCTTGACAGCTTTCACATAGTCATAACTTCATTACTTGAATGCTCTATTTAAAAGGATAATCTTTTTAACAAATTTTGCTCATCAGTTTATGGTTTCATGTGTTTTAAGGCTTAACAGGAATATATCGGGATTTTTCAAATTTTATAATTGGCAAAAAATATTTTTTTCTCATATTCCATATATATACTCACTGTCCCATATGGCCAAAAAGATATCTATTTAAACATGCCAAAATAATATATTGAAAAAGGATTTCTGAATGCACCTAGGTTAGACTGAAATAGAATTTTCATTTAAAATGGCAACATATTTTGTTATGTATTATTCCTACTTTTAAATGACTCAATGGAGAGGAGTGACACATGTCTTATTCACCTGACCATGGACAATTTCGGAAATATTTTTTTGCCACTTTGGAGATTCGAACCCACGGCCCCTGTGGCATCAGCGCCTAGCACATTAATGACAACGTTATGTATTAAATGAGTCGCATGATTTCATTTTGATTTCAATTTGATCCGTTATACAGGTTTACCATAGTAAAAATTGTTCATCTTAGAGAGTTTGAATGATGATGTGAAGGTCATCAAACAGTATTTAAGTGGTGTCTATTTTTAGAATGTTGATTTTATTTCAAGTTTATCACTCCAATTAAAATTTGATTTTTGGATTTGACATACTAAACTATTCAGATTACATTTATAATAATAATGGGATACTTTTTATCCATTTTGATAATTATTTTCTTTAAGATACATGTATTTATAGTGATTTACCCTGATAAGGTTGGTAAGTAAGTAGACCTATGTAAACTTGTTTTAAATCATTTTTATACCCAAAAATCAAATGACGTAGGTTTTTTGACTGTTTTTTTTTTTAATTACTATCTTTTCAATGTTCTTTTTATATATTTCAAAATTTATAAACTGTGTCACTTCAATTTTTTCATTGCTTTTTAATAAACTTTACAGAAAAAAAGTCAAATATTCATTATGAGTAACAAGTCTGAATAGAGGACAAGAGGACCTGAATTGCTCTACTGGCAACAGATGCTATGCTGGTTCAAGAACTTGTCCAAGATATTGTGGTTATATAACTGCTGTGTATATTTGGTTAAGATTCACTGAAAATTGAAGGTGCTATCGCGTCTACAACAATTTCTCTATATTACTCGCTGTAAAACGGTGACCCCTGTAGCAATCCCAAATTTGACCCCTGGGACCTGACTTCAACAAATCATATACAAAACCTCCATGCAATGCTAACCATAAACATCAAAGGTCTAGGCCTTGAACTTTTAGTGAATGTTTTTTAGATTTTCGCTTAAAATGTGCTTACAACTAACAAGCCCTGTAGCTGGAGCATTTGTGGTCCAATCATGCTGGCTCAAGAACTCATCTGAGATCTTACAGTTACTCAACTGCTATGCAAGTTTGGTTAAGATTCAATGAAAAAAAGGTGCTATCATGTCTACAAGAAGAAGATTTACAGATGGACAGATGACAAACAATTTACCATGACATAAGCCCTGCATAAGCGAGGTTTTTAGATTACCAATAACACACAAGGACAGGATTGTTTAAACACATGCTAATTTTCAATTGAAGATGTTTTCTGAGGGAATATCACCTAAGAAACAAGAGCTGTCGGAGGGACAGCGCACTCGACTATTCAAATATTTGTCACAAAAGTACAAATATGATTGAGACATGACAAATTCAAGCAAATAAGAGTTAACTAACTTACAAAATCAACAAAACTGAGTAGGATTTATACTGCAAAACCTTGTATGAAGTTCCAATCCAATACATGCAGTGATTGCTAAGTTATAAAATTTCTAAGTCAAACAAAGGCCTTAATTTGCAAAAAAAAATCTGGCAAGAGTTATTCCACTTGATTAGTTTAGTTGGTTTCATGACTACAAAGCTATATATAAAGTTTCAATCAAATACATTCAGTGGTTGGTGTGATGTGGACTTGGCGATACTTGCATGCAAAACTTTTATCAAAAATTATAAGTCAAAGAAAGGCAATAATTTCATGCAAGAGTTATCTAACTTTTTTTAACTAACTTAGTTATTGTAGAAGGGTTGATGACTTGGAAGGCTGGAGAAAAATTTCAATCAAATATATTGAGTGGTTGGTGGGATATGGTCTTGATGGTACTTACACGTAAATCTTTAACCAGTTTCTAAGTCTAACAAGGGCAATAATTTGCATTATATTCATGCAAGAGTTATCTAACTTGAATGTTGTAGTAGGGTTGATGACTGGGAAGGCTTGTGTAAAATTTCAATCAAATACATTGAGTGGTTGGTGATATATGGACGTGATGGTACTTGCACACAAAACTTTAACCAGATTTTTTAAGTCAAACAAGAGCAATAATTTGCACTATATTCATGCAAGAGTTATCTTACTTAGTAAATGTAGTAGAATTGATGACTGGGAAGGTTTGTGTTAAGATTCAATCAAATACATTGAGTGGTTGATGAGATGGTACTTTCAGGCAAAACTTTAACAAGAATTTCTAAGTCAAAAAAGGGCAATAATTTGCATTATATTCATGTAAGAGTTATCTTACTTAGTTATTGTAATAGGGTTGATGACCCGGAAGGCTTGTTTAAAGTTTCAATTTAATACATAGAGCCGTTGGTGAAATATGGACTCGATAGTACTTGTACGCTAAAACTTTAACCAGAATTTCTAAGTCAAACAAGGGCAATAATTGACTTTAAGTCAAACAAGGGCAATAAATTGCATTATATTCATGCAAAAGTTATCTAACTTAGTCATTGTAGTAGGATTGATGACTGGAAAGACTTTTGTACAGTTTCAATCAAATACATTGAGTGGCTGGATAGATATGGACTTGATGGAACTTGCATGCAAAACTTTAACCGGAATTTCTATTAAAGTCAAACAATGGCAATAATTTGCATTTTATTCTGGCAAGAGAAAACTTACTTATTGAAGTAGGGCTGATGACTGGGAAGGCTCGTGTTAAGTTTTAAGTCAATACATGCAAAGGTTACTGAGATAGGGATTTGCATGCAAAATTTTAGCCAAGGTGTGACGTCGACACTTAGGTGAGTAGAATAGCTCTTTATTCTCCGAATAGTCAAACTAAAAATGATTAGGTCAGTGCCTTTGACAATGGATCTGGCAGGAAAGTGTAAACACAACAGTTTAGTTCCCATGTTAAACTTATAAATTTTTAAGGAGGGATCAATTCTGACTGTATAATCATAGCTTGGACAAACCTGAGAGAGTAAGATCTAACATACATGCAAAATATCAAAGCTAAAGGCCTTATAATTTCTGTTTGTTTTTAAATTTTAAAAGTCCCTCGAGTGGAGTCAAGTATGATCCAAGTGTCATGACCTAAACAACCCAAGATTCGTGTGAAAATGCTACTAGCAAATTTTGTTGAAATCTGTCCAGTGGTATCAGTTAAATATAATTGACAGACAGACAGATGAATGGACGTATGGACGATGAACAAAGTAAATCAGAATAGCTGACTTGAACCTTTGGTTGATGTGAGCTACAACATTTTTAAAGTGTCAACATAACAAGAGGTCCAAGAGGGCCTGAGGACGCTCTACTGACTCATAGTGGCCATAGCAATTTTTGAAATTCTACTTTGCAATAGAAACATCGGGGGGGGGGGGGGGGGGGGGGGGGGGTCATTTTTAACTCTAGGGACCCCATTTGAACAAATCTAACAGAACTATAGTTGGTCATCATTACTACATAAACATTTTGAAAATCTGTTGGGCCGTTCATGAGAAGAAGATTTTTTAAGTTTTGGACTGTTTTTGGTAATGGTTGCCATCTTGAATATCAGATAGAAAAAATAAATCTTTTGTATAGTCTCCTATGCAATAGAAACATCCATGTGAAGTTTCAGTTTAATTGGCCTAGTGGTTTCAGAACAGATGAAAGAAAAAGAGAATTTTCTGTTTTCCCGTAGTATCCCTATGTAAAATTCTAAGTCCCCTTACAGGGGCCCTATATATTTTAGCCACTAAAATCCTATCTGCAATCAAACCCCTACACTTAGGGATAATTTATATCAAATGAGTACAAATCTGACATACCGGTTCTTAAGAAGTTTTTTACTAATTCCCAATTTGTACCCTTTTGGGGCCCCTCCTGACTCCTTAAGACATAGGAACCCAGTCATTTTTACAAATCTTAAACTCCTTCACCAAACAATGCTTTAGTAAAGATATAGGCAAAATTATTTCCATTTAAAAAAAATATATATATTATATTGACATGTGTCCCCTAATTGAACTCTCGGGGCAGGGTCATTTTTAACCCTAGGGACAAATCTAAAAGAACTATAGTTGGTCATCATTACTAAATAAACATTTTGAAAATCTGTTGGGCCGTTCATGAGAAGATTTTTTAAGTTTTGAACTGTTTTAAGTAATGGTGGCCATCTTGAATATCAGGTCGAAAAAAAAATAGATCTGTATAGTCTCCTATGCAATAGAAACACCCATGTGAAGTTTCAGTTTAATTGGCCTAGTGGTTTCAGAGAAAGTGCTGCTAACAGATGACAGACTACGGACGACAGACAACCCGCCATCGTATAAGCACTTCTGGCCTTTGGCCAGTAGAGCTAAAAAAACAAAGCTGTCAGAGGGACAGCACGCTCGACTATTTCAATGCTGTTTTAAAACAACAGCTATTTCAGGAAAAACATACCAAATGAAAGACAACCAATATAAAAACTCAGGGATGGTACAATTAAGCTATAATTATTGCTTTAATAAATTTAATAGCAAAATAATTGAAAAACAATATTTATTTTCATTATCAATAGTGTTGTTTTTTTAAAACAACAAAGTGAATGGATGGCTTATATTGCCTTAAAGTATTATTTAATTGAGCATTTATTTACATTTGTCATTTAAATAGAATAATACAAATTGGTCAAGAATATCAAGAAATATTAATTAAACATCTGAAATAATTCCAGCAAGATTGTAAAATATAGTGTAAATACAGGATTAGTTTATCAGTGTTTTAAAGATGAGATATATGCACTAATCATATGGATCTATACCAGTTCTTGTAAATGGATCTAAACCGGTAGTCTTGTACTAACACATACAGTTTATCAATGCAGAATATCCTTCCACATTCAAAGTTGTTTCATTTTTTTACATACTAGTACACTGGTCCCATTATAACGTGGTTCGATATAACGCGAATTCCGTTATAACACTGTTTTTGCTTGGCTCCCATTTTTTCGGTCATCTTCTACTCACCAATTAGCATTGATTAGAACAAACTGTCACGTGCCAAACACAGAAGCCATATACAAACTTTGTTATTATCGAGTGATAACGTGATCAAGCTACCAAGTGGTTGACAGGAATAATATATCGTGGGTATCTTATCGGATCATAAACTCAAACTTATTTTTATTATTTAATTGTTGTAAATATTTGTGATATATATTTTTAATATTTTTAATACTAATAGCGTCGAGTTAAAATTGAAGCGCATTTTTTTATATAGACACCATTTTTTCTCCTTCCGGGTTAAATGGAAATGGCTCACATTTTAACAAATCACCAAAACATTTTTCTTTCTTTTTTTTTTTCATTAATTATATACATATCTAAGTGTATCTGTTGTAACCAAATACGCATTGTATCACATTACAATGCAATCAATACCATTCACTGAGAGTCGGAAAGCACGATAGGTGTGAATAACCCGACATTGATTTTTTTTAAGGAAATCATCTCTATAACGCGGTTGGCTTATAACGCGTTTTCATTTTGTCGACCCCAAGAACTGCGTTATAACGAGACCCAAGTGTATATAATATATGCACAAACTTCACATCATGGGGCAATATACCAGTTCATGAAAACAGATCTATAGAAATAATCTTATACAAGTATGCACAGTTTATCACAGCAGGATACCTCGTCATGAAAATGAAGTTTAAAAAAAAACCAAAAAAACAAAACCCTAACACTAATTTCATTTTTTAAAAAGAAGTGAAAAATTAGCTCCAGGTCTTGAACTTTGGTTGAAAATATTTAAGTTTTCAGTTTGTAGAATTTTGATCCCTTAGTGTTGGCCAAGTTTGCCCCCAGTGTCAGGGTTTTATTTAGATTTGAGAGAAAACCACAAACTGACCCTATTTTTAAAACATCTAAGCTCAAGGCCTTGTTCTTGTACTACAAACTTTAACCTACTAAATAAACTGTAACAAAATGTCTAAGTCTAAAAGGGCAATTATTCTGCCAGAATGCAATCAAGAGTTATGGTTCACATCTCTATGAGTTTCCTACATGATGCTGAACACAATGATAGGTTTATGAAATATGAACCTGCTGAAAAACTTTAATTAGCTCAAAATCTTTAACCAAATTTTTTAAGTCCAAAAGCTGCATAGATATCTTACCTGATAAAAAACTAAAAACCTAAAACATCAAGTCCAAAAGGGCCATTACTGTGCCAAAATGCAACCCAGAGTTACGACTCTTATCTCTGTGTATTCCATTGTGATGCTGAACATACATGTGAAGTTTCATTCATATCCAATGAGTGATTGCTAGATATTTGATCTGATAAGAAACTTTAACCTCAGTAAGACCATGAATTGGTAAAAAAATGAGGTATCATATGTATAAACCGGAAAAAAAAACAATGCCAACGCAGGGGAAAGTACAATAGCCCCCCTATTCTATGAATAGTCGAGCTTATACCAATTTAAATGCAACCCACTTAATGAACAGTTCATGTCATCACACACACACACACACACACACACACACACACACACACACAGTCTTCATTTCTCATAATAGACAACTGAATGTTACTGGGAAATGCAAAATGTCCTATATCTCCCTTTTAGGTTGCTTTTCAATGTGCAATACTGGAGGTGATGTCCTATTTATTAACACTATGGCATAATGGTCTATAAAGTCTGAACACATATATTCTGCAACTACTGGTTTGTGTGGCCTTCCGATGTCTTGGATGTTTATTCAGCCCGTAGACGTCAGATGACATCTCAGATTTGGCCTGCTTATTTCATACTGTTCTTCTCAACTGTAAAAACAAATGACAATGACAATTATTTCTGAACATTTTTGTTTAATACACTAAGGTTAATTGTTACACTAAGGTTACACTAAGAGTTGACACAATAACCTTTAATGTAACAATTGTTACACTAAGGGTTTTTGTTACACTAAGGTGTTTGATTAATGTAGAATGTAATGGACAGATGTTTGATTAAAGTATACTGTAATGGACAGATGTTTGATTAATGTAATTTGTAATAGACAGATGTTTGATTAATGTAGATTGTAATGGACAGATGTTTGATTAATGTAGACTGTAATGGACAGATGTTTGATTAATGTAGATTGTAAATGACAGATGTTTGATTAATGTAGACTGTAATGGACATATGTTTGATTAATGTAGATTGGAATAGACAGATGTTTGATTAATGTAGACCGTAATGGACAGATGTTTGAATAATGTAGACTGTAATGGACAGATGTTTGATCAATGTAGACTGTAATGGACATATGTTTAATTAATGTAGACTGTAATGGACAGATGTTTGATTAATGTAGACTGTAATGGTGAGATGTTTGATTAATGTAGACTGTAATGGACAGATGTTTGATTAATGTAGACTGTAATGGACAGATGTTTGATTAATGAAGACTGTAATAGACAGATGTTTAATTAATGTAGATTGTAATGGACATATGTTTAATTAATGTAGACTGTAATGGACAGATGTTTGATTAATGTAGACTGTAATGGACAGATGTTTGATTAATGTAGACTGCAATGGACAGATGTTTGATAAATGTAGACTGTAATAGACAGATGTTTAATTAATGTAGATTGTAATGGACATATGTTTAATTAATGTAGATTGTAATGGACATATGTTTAATAATGTAGACTGTAATGGACAGATGTTTGATTAATGTAGACTGCAATGGACAGATGTTTGATTAATGTAGACTGTAATGGTGAGATGTTTGATTAATGTAGACTGTAATGGACAGATGTTTGATAAATGTAGACTGTAATAGACAGATGTTTAATTAATGTAGATTGTAATGGACATATGTTTAATTAATGTAGACTGTAATGGACAGATGTTTGATTAATGTAGACTGCAATGGACAGATGTTTGATTAATGTAGGTTGTAATAGACAGATGTTTGATTAATGTAAACTGTAATGGACAGATGTTTGATTAATGTAGATTGCAATGGACATATGTTTGATTAATGTAGATTGTAATGGACATATGTTTGATTAATGTAGATTGTAATGGACAGATGTTTGATTAGTGTAGACCATAATGGACAGATGTTTGATTAATTTAGATTGTAATTGATTGAACCCACAGCCTCTGGCATGAATGGCTAATACTCTAGTTACTACACCACCGCACCATCTTATGCTCCCTTGACAATGAATGATTTCCTATATACTAGTATTTAAATCACATTTAACACAATTCAACTATTCAACAGATGCTTTGGGAGAGTCATGTTTGCTTGTAGTTTCTATTCAGTATAGCATACTAAACTTACATATCGTTTCCAGCTGGCTTGAATAGCAGTCTCATGATGCCAACAACATTCATCTCCAGGAAAATTCCAGTAAAAGCGACACCTTTGTAAACGTTGACAGTATATATGTTAATGGAGGTTGATATTTCCACCTGAAACAAGAAACCATAACCTGTATGGGCTGAAAAAAATGTAACATGGGAAACCATACGGCTGCAGTGCAGATGTTTGTCTTTTTTTACTAGTCCATTCAGTAGATAAAGGTCAGTGATGTAAACTGTTTTTAACATGATGGTAATCTCAGTCTGATATGTTACAACAAAACATTTTTTATTACAATATTAAAAAAAAAGATAATCTAACCCGTTTAATAATAATTTACCCGAGCTTAAACAGAAAAAATTCAACCTAAGGTTGTAAAGCCTAAACTATGAAAACTTATGTAACTAAGCTATATAGATGGTTTATACAACATAATATGAATATTTTTATTAAGTTTAGATACTAATCTGAAACAGAGAAAAAGCTAAGCTAAACTTTAAATGGATAAAGCATATAAATACACTTTTGGTATAAGGTCACCGGATTAACACTAAACTACTATAACTATTTCATAGAAAAAGCTGAGCTAAACCTTTAAACAGATGATGCAAATAAATACACTTTTGGTATAAGGTCAGCAGATTAACACTATATAACTACTATAACTATTTCAGAGATAAAGCTGAAAATCTTGTCTGAATTATTTTAGTTATGTAAATACTGTGTAAGTTTGATTAAGATCAATGAAAACTTAGTACTAGAGCTCACATTATAACTTGGACATTGACTTCTGATCTGACCAGTTCATGAATGTGTCCTACTGCACACAATGTCAAATAGTGCAATTTTTTATGTTTCAAGGGCCATTGACTCCGAATTTAATTATCTGATTTGGCAAGTTCAAAAACTTGTCCCAAGATATATAACTACTATGTAAGATTGGTGGAAGAGCCAATGAAATGCAGGCGATCATAAAATAAAACTAATTGATAGGACATGAATCCTCCCACTATAAGGGGCCATAACTCCTGTAAATTTGGACTGACATTGACAAATATCAAACTTGGACTGTATTTTATGATGATACAGTTACACACTAAATGTTAATTACATGAAACTTTTCAAAAGAAACCAAAACTTAAATCTGACCAATGTTGACCAATATTGAACTCGACTTGTGTTTTATAATTAAACAGCTACACACCAAATATTACTAAAATGCATGGATTCTTTTGAAAGAAATATACCAGGAATTATTATTTTACCAAATATTTAGTAAAAAAGTGACCACAATTCCCCAATGTGACCAAATGTTGACAACCTATATCAAACTTGAACAGCATGTCATAATTATACAGCCACACACCAACTTTTAATCAAATACATAGACCAATTTTCAAATTATTCATTGAAAAATCAATTTGACAGGGGTAAACTTAATGCACCAATCACCAAACCCCAAAATTACCTTTATTACAAAATTAATCTTTTTTTTTTATATTTGCCAATACATTGGGAATCATTTTCAAATTATGGTTTCATATTTTACAATCTAAGGCTAATCAGTTATTGCCCCTTTTTATAAAAAAAAAATAGAAATATCACTGAAGGTGATGAATACCCCAAGGTGATGCCCTGACACAGTTATTGCACCCTTTTGCTGCCCACTATGACACAATGAACCAATTAGAGTAACCAATCACTTTTGTGAAGTGTCATTTGATTCCAGCCAATGGTTGCCAAGAAATAGCGACCACACAAAAAATGTCTGAAAAATTCAAAGGGCTATTATTCATTGAAAAATTATTCACACGCAACATGCATACAATATACACAACTAGGCTTGGTACCAATCACTCTTGTGAAGTTTCATTGAATTCACGCCAATGGTTGTCGAGAAATACTAACCACAAAAAATATGTATGAAAAATTCAAAGGGCCATAACTTATTACCAAAATTATTCTCGCACAACATGCCAATAATAGGCACAACTAGGCTTTGTACCAGTCACTCTTGTGAAGTTTCATTGAACTGAGACCTGGCCAATGGTTGCTGAGAAATAGCGATAACAAAAAATGTCGACAGACTGAAAAACTGAAAAAATATGTATAAAAATTCAAAGGACCATAACTCATGGAAAAATTATTCTGTGCAACATACTGATAATATGCATAACTAGGCTTGGTACCAGTCATTGTGAATTTTCATGCAATTCCAGCCAATTGTTGCTGAGAATCACCGATCACAAAAATTGTCCACAGACGGATGGATAGTTGCACAGACCGACGGACGGACAGACCAATGGATGGACGAGCTTGACTCCTATATATCTCCCATATACTTTGTATCTGATGGTATAAGAAACTGTTTTGTGAGATAACATTGTGTATTGTTAAGATTTCTACATGTCAGACCAAGAGAAATTTTGCCAGGAAATAAAAGATGGCAAAGAATGTTTAAAAATTGCAACACAATCTCAAGTATGTATATCAGTAAACAATACTCAGCAAAAAAAGAAACTTAACTCTCCATGAATTGGTTATTTTCAAAATCCTGTTTGAAACACTGCACTGATATTGGTATGGCTGTGTCAGTTGATCATTTTTTAACAAATCTGTATTTTCATTGGACATTTGAAGTGTAGTTTTGTACCCATAAATTAATGATAAAGTGGACAAGGGGTGTAATCAAAAATAACATTTTTTAACTGAAACTGAAATTTGCATTGTTATTGTTGCTTTCAAGTTTGTTTTCAAGACTAATATTAGTGAGGCATAGTTGTGAAAGAAGCAATTAAGTAAGAATTACAAGTTCAATCTTTATTTATAAAGGGTGACTTGATTGACAAAGCAAATCTTCCTTGAGGCCCTCTTAAAATAAGTACATCATATTACAAAGTCCACAAAATTATATTGTTTTTTCAATTGTTTGATTAACAACATATCTGCACATTTGTGTATCTACCTGGTGGACTCCAGTATGTGCAAATCATGCAAAACAGGATTTTTACAGCTAGGTTATTATCATTTGTGTTTAAATAAACAAGTTTTCATAATTCAAACAGACTGACACAATACCGACATTTTTTATTAACATCTTATTATAAATGTTGAAATTAAAAAAGTTATTGAACTTTAAACAGAGTAAAGTTTCTTTTTTTGCTCAGTATATCTCCCTTTTCATAATTAGATTCCCAGGGGCCACAATGTCAAACAGTATCTACATGTGAACGTTGTCTGACCTTGAATGTCTAAGTATGACCATGATGTTTTAGTTACAGATATTTTAAAATCCCTCTATGCATGAGAAAGTAACACCTGGACAAGATCAGACAAAGGCACGCATGACGCACGCACATACTCTCAACAACAATTGACGACTTTGTTGAGTTCACCACAATTTTTTTTTTTGAGGTCACAAAATATTGAATAAATCTTATTTACAACATTCATGATTTAAAGAAGGACTTAAGCTAGGTACTCATAGGGTTTTGAATGTCCCTTTTGTCAAGGTTCAACATGTAAATCATTGCTTATCATTTTCAGTACATTATGTAGTCATAAATAAAGATAACTGTTTGTTTGTTTGAATATTTATCATCATTTTTATGCCATTGAGGGTTAACAGATAGTCAGTTAACCTAACCACTCTTTCCTGGGACCCTGGAAGGTTAATTAGCACACCGCGCTCCTCAAGCTGGTAATTGATAACTTTCCCACTTGAATCAGAGGTGAGAGATAAATGACAAGACATAATGTCTTATATCAATCAAAACAGAGACTGAGGCCGGGCGGTGATTATATATTAATTACTAATTAAAGGTACAATACATATTAGATTTCAAGCATTAGCAAAATAGATAATAAATGTTAAGAAAGTCCAGCGCAATAAAGCTTATCAGTCACTATTTTATCAAAATTGCAATTACTTAAGCTCAAACTCTTCAAGCTCAAATTCTAAGATGATGAAAAAATCTCAATTTTCCTCAATTCAATCCCAAGCTTTCTTTTCATGCTAGAAACCTAGATGCCAAATTCCATCAAAATATCTAAAGCTTTTTGGCGAAAACTGTTTTTCGCATTTTAATTAATTAGTGACATAATTTGACCTATAACATGTTTTTATATTAAAACCATTTGTGTTACTCACCTCAAAGACAAGATCAGATGGCTCTGTCAGCTGTTTGCTTGCAGGGTCTAGGTTTGTTACCCACTCAGGGACTTCTGAAGAAACTGCATAGTGTGTTTCTAGAACAACCTCAACAACAGCATCCTACACAACTTCCATCACCATGTGGAAGACATTTTCTTTGGCCTGCTGTTTAACCTGAAGTAATGATATATAACTGAAAAATAAATAGAGGATCTTACATGAGCACTCATTTATTAATGAATTTATTAAATGAGTTGGCAAAAATGCATTACGCGAAGCTCTGCTGAGCATCATGTCATTTTTTGCCAACAAGTTTTAACTAGTGACATTAACCAATAACATGTATTTACCTCAAAAATGTTTATCCCAGTTCTCTTTATTTTCACTTTCCCACGAATTTATTCACACAATTTCATCAAAATATCTAAAAAAAACTAAAATTATTGAGCAGAACTACTTTTCTATTTTTTTATAATAATTCAAGGGAAAGAACTTGTTTCACAAATTTTACACCAAATAACAAATAAAGCAATTTTATGACATTATCCAGTTGTTTTAAACTTATTTATTTTACCTGATTGAGAAATAAGTTATTACAACCTAGATCAAGAGGCCCAAGAGGGTCCAAGGATGCTCTACTGACTCATAGTGGCCATAGCACTTTTTGAAATTCTTTTTACCCTCTTTGTGGGGTTGTCGTTACAACTTATGGATAAATACCCCCACAACACCCATACTGAACAAAAACTTAATTGGTATAAAAATGAAGTACTTTAAATTCCCATAACATTCATCTGTAAAAAAAAATATAGTCCCCTGTACAGAACCCTTATACAACCCATAATTTGTCAGAACTTCAATCACCCACTCATAGGGATTTGTTATGAGCAGAAATTGTTCAAATCATAAAAAGAAGTTTTTTTTATACCCATTGATGCAAAATGAAAAATTCAGTTTTCCCTATAATATTCCTATGTAAAAGTCACATTACAAGGCCCCAATATAATCCCAGCCCCTAGATATGCAGAATCTTCAATCCTTGCTGATGTAAGGATAATTTATATGAAATATGAACTAGTTTGACTGAAAGATTATTGAGAGGAAATTTGTGAAAATTTCCAATTTTAACATTATTGCCCCATCCACCCCCTAGCCCCTTATGGGAATTCAATCCTTTTTATTGAACAAAATCAAATGTATTGTTACTAGACAATGCTTTAGATCTAAACTTGAACAACATTTACCCAAATGGACAAAAAAATGTGAATTTTTCATTTTCCCAAAGTATTCCTATGTTAAACTCAATGACCCCTTACAGGGCCTCTATACATCCCAGTGTCCTTTGATTTGTACAAACTTTAAACCCATACTTATTTGGATAATCCATATCTTTGACTGACCAGCTGTTGAGAAGATTTTTGAAAATTTTCTATTTTAACCCTTTTTTAACCCACCCTGGCCCCTTATGAAAAGTCAATTCTCCTTAGTGAGCCAAATCTTATTTCCTATGACAAGATGATACTTAGGAAATCAAACTGACTAATAATTTTTCCTAAATAGATGAAAAAAAAAAGAGAATTTTCTGTTTTCCAAAAGTATCCTTATGTAAAGTCCCCTTACAGCTAGCAGGGTCCCTATAAAATTTAGCCCCTAAATTCTTATCTGCAATCAATCCCCTACACATAGGGATAATTTATGCCAAATATGAACAAATCTGACATACAGTTTCTTAAGAAAACGATTTTTGTGGAAATTCCCAGAAAACCATGTTTTTCAAACATTTTAGCTATTCTGTAACTATAACTCTATTTCATGCCAGAATTGTATGTACACTGAAGTAGAAAATAAACAAGAGGGCCAAGATGGCAATATATCGCTCACCTGACTAACCTTGAGTCACCCAACATAAGTAGATTATATAATACATGTACACTCAAAATTCCAGAAAGACAAGATGGTCAAGTAGTTTGAATTTTGATTTGTTTTGAAGATGTTACAGATGCGTAGAAGAGTTCAAACTCGGTAGAGGTTCACCCATGGTAAATGTCAGTGAAATTACAGTAAAATCAGGTCAGTAGATTCTGACAAAAAGGCTTTTGTTGAAGTTTTTACTTTTCTAAGCTGCTAAGTCTTCGAACTAAGATAAAAATCCTGTTCCATCACAAAACTAACCTGTTATGTTTGAGAACGGTTTCAAACTAAAGCATCAGACTAAACTATTGTGAATGAAACAATCCGCAGTTCCAGCACAATAAATATTCCTATGAGTTTCAAACACAAGCCTTCCCAAAGTCTATCGCTTGAAAGAATGTTGTCGCAGTGCACTCTCCTCAAACAAGAGGCCCAAGAGGGCCTGAGGACACTCTATTGACACATAGTGGCCATAGCACTTTTTGAAATTCTACTATGCAATAGAAACATCGGGGCAGGGTCATTTTTAACTCTCGCAACACCATTTGAACAAACCTAACAAAACTATAGTTGGTCATCATTATTACATCAACACTTTGAAAATCTGTTGGATCTTTCATCATCGGAGAAGAAGAGTTTTTAAGTTTTGGACTATTTTTAGTAATGGTGGACATCTTGCATTTTAGATACAAAAATAAATCTTCTGTATAGTCTCCTATGCAATATAAAACATTCATGTGAAGTTTCAGTTTAATTGGCCTAGTGGTTTCAGAATAAATGAAAAAAAAAAG
Organism: Panopea generosa; assembly: GCA_029582155.1. Lineage (NCBI taxonomy): Eukaryota > Metazoa > Mollusca > Bivalvia > Adapedonta > Hiatellidae > Panopea > Panopea generosa. The sequence continues at coordinate 55,666,397 of CM055906.1, forward strand.
AGAATTTTTTGTTTTCCCACAGTATCCCTATGTAAAATTCTAAGTCCCCTTACAGGGCCCCTATATATTTTAGCCCCTAAATTCTTATCTGCAATCAAACCCCTACACTTAGGGATAATTTATATCAAATATGTACAAATCTGACATACCAGTTCTTAAGAAAACAATTTTACTAATTCCCAATTTGTACCCTTTTGTGGCCCCTCCTGACCCCTTAAGACATAGGAACCCAGTCATTTTTACAAATCTTAACCTCCTATACCTAACAATGCTTTAGTGAAGATATAGGCAAAATTATTTCCATTTAAAAAAAATAAATGAAAAAAATATTATATTGACATGTGTCCCCTAATTGAACTCTCCGGGCAAGGTCATTTTTAACCCTAGGGACACCATTTGAACAAATCTAACAGAACTATAGTTGGTCATCATTACTACATAAACATTTTGAAAATCTGTTTTTAAGTTAAGGACTATTTTTAGTAATGGTGGACATCTTGAATTTCAGATCGAAAAAAAAAAATTCTTCTGTATAGTCTCCTATGCAATAGAAACACCCATGTAAAGTTCAGTTTAATTGGCCTAGTGGTTTAAGAACAGATGAAAGAAAAAGAGAATTTTCTGTTTTCCCATAAATTGAACTAGTGGTTTCAGAGACGGATGATGGATGATGGATGACAGACAACGTGCCATTGCATAAGCCCTTCTGGCTTTTGGCCAGTAAAGCTCAAAATCATGCTTGGTCTTCCTGGGCAGATTCTGTACTAAGTATTAAATTAATGTCTTGTTCAAGGACACCACACATAGCAGAGGCAAGGATTGCACCCATTACACTCGATCGAATTAGGTCCGATGCTCTACCGCTTGACAATCCTGTCCACTGGTCAGTTTAAAAACCTATTATGGTTACATAGTATATAATTAAGTATTGTGTTAGTCAAAATAGAATAAAAACTGAGTGCTGGAGTATTTATTATCTGATTTGGCCAGTTCAAGAACTTGTCCAAGATATAACAACAATATTTAATTGCATCTATTATATGTACAATAACATGAATAACAACAATAGGTGAAGATCACTTTAAAACCTTATAAAATTGTAAATATAAATTAATGGGGCATACTACTTTACACTTTGCTAATTGCAACAGTGTTTGTACAAATTAATATTTATGAAATGCTTGTTAATATTTATGTGATGCAGTTTGTACCATATCTGCATGTAAAATGCTATCAAAATATGGTTTATATGCCCCATATGGTGATTTTGCACCATGATGGTGCATTTGGGCCATCTCCCTAACCTGATTATGTGCCATCGAGGGCTAACAGACAATCTGTTAACCTAACCACTGTTTCCTGGAATCCTGTAAGATTAACCAGTACTCGAGCACACCCCATCTCCGCATTATGATAACTTTCCCACTTGAATCAGCAGTGAAAAACGAATGATAATGAGATGCAATGTCGTATATAAACCATCACAGAGATTATGGCCGAGCTTGGAATTGAACTCATGACCCCTGGATTGATAGACGCACTACCAACCAAGCTTATTGGGCCAGTTGAAAACAGAGAAATGACTGAACTAAGCATAAAACTTTAAGATAATGTCAATGATGCCAAGGTTACAATAATGGCTCTTCACTTTATTAAAAAACAAGAGCTTAAATGCTACATTCCATTTTAATACAAAAACACTCCAAGGAGAATAAAGTTTCTTTTTTTTTTTTGCACAGTACACATAAATATATATATGTCAATTATTAACTTGAATGTAATAAGATATATAAAATATTATATTCTTTTTCTATATTAAATTTTAAAAAAGTAAAAAAAACACAAGTACACCACATAAATACCTCATTAGATATAACAGCCATGTGCTTCCTTTGCGATTTTACACCTGGACTAAAAGCACATGCCAATTTCAATACACATATTACATTTATCATATGGTACCCTTTCTTATCTATGAAGTTTATCTGAGCCAAGTCACAAGCTAGGAACCATTGAAGTAGGTCAATATTCACAAAGTTTGAATGCATGATGTGCACAGGTTATAAATGCACAAGTAAAATAATACACAAAATTATTACAGAAGATATGCAATACACATCATGTGACATGTATACAAAAGATTTGGTGATACAAAATGATTAATCATCACCTTTCAGAGCGACACTAATATACTATTTTTGAATAAATGGTGAATGAAAATATAGTCATCCAATCCGTTAAATTGAGTTTTGTATAAATTTACGAATTTAGAAATAAACAATGAATGGGGTTCAGCACCATGTTCAACACAATACAGTTTTTATATGGCATCCAATTTTATTACAGAAAAATGACAATCAGAATCTGAGTCTAACTGGCTTATCACATAAAAGTTTTTGACAAAATAATAAAGCTACTGTATAATGACCAGGAACAAGCCTATAGTATAATGAGCAGGAACAAGTAAATTGTATTATGACCAGGAACAAGCCTTATTGTATAATGACCAGGAACAAGGCTACTGTATAATGACTAGCAACAAGCCTATTGTATAATGACCAGGAACAAGTCTATTGTATAATGATCAGGAACAAGCCTATTGAATAATGACCAGGAACAAGCCTATTGTATAATGACCAGGAACAAGGCTACTGTATAATGACCGGGAACAAGCCTATTGTATTATGACCAGGAACAAGCCTATTGTATAATGACCAGGAACAAGCCTATTGAATAATGACCAGGAACAAGCCTATTGTATAATGACCAGAAACAAGGCTACTGTATAATGACCGGGAACAAGCCTATTGTATAATGACCAGGAACAAGCCTATTGTATAATGACCAGGAACAAGCCTATTGAATAATGACCAGGAACAAGCCTTTTGTATAATGACCAGGAACAAGCTACTGTATAAAGACCAGGAACAAGCCTATTGTATGATGACCAGGAACAAGCCTACAGTATAATGAGCAGGAACAAGCCTACTGTATAATGACCAGGAAAAAGGCTACGGTATAATAACCAGGAACAAGCCTATTGTATAATGAGTAGGAAAAAGCCTGAGGTATAATGACCAGGAACAAGCCTACAGTATAATGACCAGGAACAAGCCTATTGTATAATGAGTAGGAAAAAGCCTGAGGTATAATGACCAGGAACAAGCCTACAGTATAATGACCAGGAACAAGGCTACGGTATAATAACCAGGAACAAGCCTATTGTTTAATGAGTAGGAAAAAGCCTGAGGTATAATGACCAGGAATAAGCCTACAGTATAATGACCAGGAAAAATCCAACAGTATAATGTGCAGGAACATGACAACAGTAAAATGAGCAGGAACAAGCCTACTGTATAATGAGCAGGAACAAGCCTACTGTATAATGACCAGGAACAAGCCTACTGTATAATGAGCAGGAACAAGCCTACTGTATAATGACCAGGAACAAGCCACTGTATAATGATCAGGAACATGCCAACAGTATAATAAGCAGGAACAAGCCTATTGTATAATGACCAGGAACAAGCCTACTGTATAATGACCAGGAACAAGCCTACTGTATAATGACCAGGAACAAGCCTACTGTATAATGACCAGGAACAAGCCTACTGTATAATGACCAGGAACATGCCAACAGTATAATGTCAGAACAGGAACAAGTCTGCTGTATAATGACCAGTAACAAGCCTATTTTTATATTAAAAATCAATAGAATGAAAAATAAAATCAGTGGAGGCCCAGAACCATCACTACAGATAGGGGACATGATCTCTCCACCACATTGTATGTGTTTCTCCCAACAAGCGGGGAAAAAACCCATCCCACTCTCTCCTCCAACACCTCAGTTCCCTGTGCACAATGAAGTACCAGTGTGGCAACCCTTAGTGTAACAAAACCTGATTTTATTACACTGAGGGTTGCGGTGTCAACCCTTAGTGTAGGTTTGGAACATGTATTAACATTTCATTATAAAACTGGTTCTCTTAGTGATACAATTTTTTTTTGACTAGAAATTTATTTATCCTTGCTATGAAATGGGGGTATACAGTGTTACCCACGTTTGACTGTCCGCGCGTGTACACAAATGGGTAGTTAAGTGTCTAGGGTTTAGGGTTAGTATTTTTGGATGGTTGAGAAACAGTAGAGAAGAAAATATGTTGCTGTTTCTAGACACTAAAAAACAACTTTCATGTGGCTTTTTATTTTTGTGAGGCTAAAATGTAGCCAGACAAGTAATAAGCTGGGCACAAAGAAGCCAGTTAAATATCCCTTCGTGAGAACGTCCATCCGTCCACCTGTTTTGTTCGATAGTGTTTCCAATATGCTTCTTTTCGAATTTACACATAAACTTTTATCTAAATGATAGCAAAACATTAAAAAATGTATTTTTGTGTAATATTGCAGTTCTGAATAACTTGCATAAGATGCAAAATAATGCTGGTAAGCATTGACAGTAATTTTCTATTTTTTAGTAACAGTGACATTGACATTGAACTGAAATTGTGACGTACAGAAGAACGGACTGGCAGACGGATTGATGTATGGTACAATGGACGGACATAGATAGCACTATATCCCCCTCAACACCCCACCCCACCCTACCCTACCCCCATTTCAAGGCAGTTGCATAACCAATATGTATCAGTATTAAACAGATAAATTGTAAAAATTGTGTAATTTGCCATATTAATATGTAGGGATATTATAGAAAAGTTGATTTCCTAAATTGTGTTACACATTGCAACAATATGTCACATATCGCCCCTTAGTATAACAAAAACTGATTTTGTTACACTAAGGGTTGACATTGTAACCCTTAATTGTTACACTTAGGGTTTTTGTCACACTAAGGGTTACCACATTCCAGTTTAAAACAAGTTGGAAATATTTTTTAATTGAAATTTTTAATTGAAATTTGAAAACCATTTTAAAACTACAATTTTTCTCATAAATTTACTTTAATGCAGCATTTTATTTTTAAGATATATCAACAATTTTAGTCCTCTCTTACTCAGGTTTCCCCAACCACCCAAACTGTAGGTACAGGAAAGAAGTTTTTAGGCTTAATACCTGGAGGGTGGGGCTTGACCTGAAAATCAGTACATATGTGTAAACTTCAAAACAGAGGCACAAACTTTACATTGCAGCCTAAAATTTGGGGGTCATATCTCTACATTCAAAGCAATGATAGGGATCGAAACTCCACATTTAAACAAATTATATAGGGATCCAAATTCTATATTTAATCTAAATAAAATTCTGTCTTTACAATGGCATTAGCTCTTGGATTTCATAATGGGGTGAATTAAAAAAAAAAAATGAAGCCAAAATGGACATAGGTGTCAAAATTTAAACATTGATTTTTTCCTGTTGGTTTTTATGTGAGATGTATTTTGAAATTACTCAGATGACATTTTTTTGTGAGTGGATTTCAAGTTAAGAAAATGACTTTACTTTATTGATTTTTGAAAATTAACATAATCAAGCTAAAACAAACAAGTTCTTGTCAATTTTACCCATTTGCTTCTCGCGGCAAATTACCCCCCTTATGCAACACGATTGTCAACGACATGTATTTTATGCGTATTCTGCAAAAAGAAAGTAAAGTTAAAACCCGTCAGCAACATGATGAGTAGACTGCGTCTAGTTCGATCGATCGCGCACTCACACTATAAAATAGAAGTAAAGTTGAAACCTGTTAAATTATTTGTTTACATTGTCTTCGAAAATTGGTTTGGCTAGTCGGTTTCAAATTTGGCCAGTTGAAATTTTAGGCACTGGCCAAAATTGCAAGTGCACAAAAAACTTAAATTCTAGCCCTGAAGCTTATTTTCTCATATTGTCAAATGGATAAATGAACTACATAATTATATGATATTTTTAACATTTGATTGAATTTTAAAGAACTTTTTATGAACATGGTATATAATTTTCAAGGAACATGTTAACATCAACTACTAATGTAACTTATAACTTGACCAAAAGTAGATACAAAAAGTATCAAAATTGATAAAATATGCTCTTTTTAACTATTTAATGTCCCCTTATTTTACAAAAAGACTTCCAAAAGTTTGTTTAACTTGATCAAATGTGGTCTGATTTCCATAAAAAGACATAGTTTGAATAAATTAAGTCTCAATGAAGGTAATTGCCAGGTTTCATCAAGATTGAATTAAATTTGACTTTGATACAGCTCATTAAATATATAGCATTTTTTTTATTTTGTTTAGTACACTCAGGACACTTTATTGCATGTAAAAACATTCATGGCCAAAACATACTGTACAAAACACTCAATATATGTTATAAATCATTTAAAGAAAACACTGAACTTTATTTATCAGTAAGTTTGATATTACTTTTCGCACAATTAAATTGTTAACAACAGTAACAAACAATATTTATAAATGCTACATAATACTTATGGTGAAAGAAATTGAAATTATAAAGTGAAACATCAACAATTTGTATTAAAAGTAACTTTTGATGATTTTCAATGATAAAATCGAACATAAGTACAGTCAGAATGCTTAACTTTGCTCCATCTCTGGATTTTAAATACAATCAGAATGAGTAATGACACACCATACACTCAGGACAACAATAGTTATCAATATTTTAAGCTTTTTGGTTGATTGGTATGCTTAGATATAAAATAGTTTTTGAAATAAATATATTGTTTTATTATTATTTAGCAATACTATTTCTATGAAATTTGTTGTTAAAACAATAAATCTGTATTTACCATAATATAGAGTTTCGGAAAACATTACAACATTGAATTAACAATAGTAACATATTATTACTAGCATCTGTTTGAGATAAACACTCATAAAACATTAACATTTAACATTGCTCTTGTCATAATGAATGAATGAATAGGGTTTTATGGCGTACCAACACATTATAGGTTATTTGATGCCAACAGGAAGAAAGATTCCAGGTTCACTCTACATGTACAAAAAATAACAAATTAACATACAGATTAAAAAAAAATACATCAACAAATGAATATGCAGAATGAACCTAGAACCTTGATACCTGCAGAGTTTTAGCAAATTCTATCGCATTACTCAATTCGTCGCTTATTACAACATGCATGTGCCACAGTGCTCCTATTCTTGCCATCTCTCATGGCTCCCTGGAACCACACAGCGGTTGATAATTTAACCACAATTATCATAACAAAAAATGATAAAATGAACATGACACCCATTCGGAGGATTCCTACCCCTCTGCAGAGATCGACAGTGATTCTATTCTTAGCCGAAACCACATGCCATCGGGCTTCCTGTCATAAGGGGCTGCATATTCCAAATTCCAATATATGATTATATGTCTACTGTACACTCAAGACAGAATTATAGATTATTTCAATTTACTGTAATTAGAACATTGATAATATCTCAAACATATTAGGACATATCCATAGTGATAAATGGAAATAACATTGAAACAAATTATTTTAAATTCTCAACAGTTAAACAATCAAACTATTAACAGGCTAGAATGAGATGCCATTGGGGTAAAATACTCCATTAACTTGACTGTGGCACACACCATAATTGTCATGTATCTACCAGATGCTCAACGTTCATGGAGAGTGCGGTCTGGTGGTAGAGCATCGTACCCAGTAAAGGAAGGTCGTGGGTTCAATCCTCCCCCATTGCTATGTGTAGTGTCCTTGAGCAAGACACTTTATCTGCATATACTTAGTACTGGTTCTACCCAGGAAGACCTTGAGCAAGATTTGTTGGAAACTTTTCACAATCGAGGTTAAATAAATAAGTTTAAATCAAACTTCAGTCAGTTTAGTGTGGTACCATTAGATAAATGGGTGTCATGTTCATTTTATCATTTTTTGTCATGGTCATTATTGTGGTTAAATTACCAACACCTTTGTGGTTTCAGGGAGCCATAAAAGTCATGGCAAGAATAGGATACCTGTGGCTCATGCATGTCATAGGAAGCGAAAGTTTGATTTATACAATAGAATTTGCCCAAACTCTGCAGTTCTGCAGATATCAAGGTTCTAGGTTCATTCTGCATATTCCTTTTGAAATATCTTTTTAATCCGTATGTTAACATGTAGAGTGTACCAGGAATCGTCTGTCCTGTTGGTGTTAAAAAACTAATATGTGTTGGCATCATATTTTGAATGTATCTATGGAACCGATTAAATGTTATATGCAAAATCTTATTATACGGTTAGTATATACTATTTAAATGAATAGGATAACTTCTAACAAGTACATTTATTTTATATCTTAAATATTACAACATATTTTATAAGTAGTTGCGTGGTTGTTAACATTTAATCCTGGTCAATGAAAATATACTATCAAGGGAAAATAAAATTCATGATAAATATTAATTTAATGCATTAATTTGGTATTTTTATAAAAAAATCATACGTTATGATCCTCAATACAGCATATATAATCCCTTTTCTAAGGTGATGCAACCTTCATGCTAGCTACCTTCCAAAAGAAGGATGTGTTATGTTTATTTTAGGGCACTGGCATCTTTTAACCAAATGTGCCAAACCTGTCGTACACTCAGGACAACACATTAGTGGCAGAAAAAAATCAGTACACATCAGATTGGGGATAAATCTTTCTGCATGGACATATGCTATTTAAAAAAATAGTTTGATGTAATATATTGATAAGAATTAAAGAAATAATGTTTATTGTGTTCCAAATCGTACACTCAGGACAACGTGGAGCCAAATGACATAAATGGCTGTAGCTTACTCATAAAGACAAAATATTGCTTTATGATTTCATTTTTTTCGAGGTTAACATTATTACTTTGTTAAACCGAAGCACATTAATCCAACAAATTATTATCAATTTGTAATATTAAACCTGCAAAGGTAAGGCTAGTGCATATTTGTCGGTCAAAATTATTTAATGGTAATGTTGATTTCTAGACTCCCTTGAATTATTCAATACAAAATTGCTGATAACATATTAATGTACTGAGGGTGGACATGCTAATATATGAGTAGCAGAATCTAGTTTTGTCACATATCTAATATTTTTGAAGTGTACTTTAAATTTGAAAATGACGATTGAATTGAAATGTCACAATAAAATGAGTACACTCGGGACATTTTGGGCATATTTTTCTTCATCGTTTTTGAACAAGTAAAGCCAAAGGAATAAAAAATTTCAACAGCAACATCAGTCATGAAACACTCTTTATGAGCTGAAAATTCAGCTTATAGAGCTCTGCAATTAAAAGTGATTAACATATTTTGAAAAAGCTTCATTTTTTTTAATTCACCCAAAGAATAAAAAGGTGATCCTAGCCTTCATTTCCTAGTAGATAGGAGGGGATTGAACCCAGATTGATCAAGGGGTCAAAAGTCTACATAATGTGTCCAGAAAGAAAGGCCAAAGCTCTTCATCGCATTACACAAAAGAAATAGATAGATATGTTGATAGATGTGCAGGCATGCTGATAGATATGTTGATTGACATGCAGGCATGCTGATACATATGTTGATACATTTCAGGGCATGCTGATAGATATGTTGATAGATGTGCAAACATGTTGATAGACGTGCAGGCATGCTGATAGTGATAGATATGTTGATAGACATTTCGGGGCATATTGACAGACATACATGCATGTTGATAGACATGTAGGTATGTGTATATATGTTCAGGTATGTAGAAAGATATATCGACAGACGCATGACATGTTGGTATATATGTTGATAGACTAAAGCATGTTGATCAACATGCAGTTATGTTGATAAGCATGTAGGTATGTTGATATACATACATACATGTAAATGTCGATAGATATGTTGATATATGTGCAGGCATGTTTAAAGTTTATATATACAATGTATGTTGATAGATGTGTAGGCATGCTGATAGACATGGAGACATGTTGATAGACATGCAATTATATTGATAAACATGTAGCCATGTTGATAGATACGTTGATAGGCTTATAGGTATGTTGATAGATATGCCGATAGGCTTCATATATGTTGATAGATATGTTGATAAACACACAGGGGCATGTTGAAAGATGTGTAGGAGCATGTTTATCTACTTACAGGCACGCTGATAAACGTGTAGGGGCATGTTTATTGACGGGTAGGGACATAGTGATAGATATGTGAATATATGTACAGGTATGTTTAAGGTCATATATACAATGTATGTTGATAGACATGTAGGCATGTTGATAGAGGTGCAGTTATAATGATAAACATGTAGGCATATTGATAGATATGTTGATAGGCATACAGGTATGTTGATAGATATGTGGATAGGCATAATATATGTTGATAGGCACACAGGGGCATGTTGATAGACGTGTAGAGGCATACTGATAGATGTACAGGTATGTTTATAGCCATGCAGGTATGTTGATAGACGTGTAGGGACATGTTGATAGACGTGCAGGTATATTAATATATATTGATAGCTGTGTCTGTATGTTGATAGATATGTGATAGACGTGTATGGGCAAGTTGATAGACATGCAGGTATGTTGATAGATGTGTAGAGACATGCTGATAGACGTGCAGGTATGTTAATATAAGTTGATAGCTGTGCAGGTATGTTGATAGATATGTGATAGATGTGTAGGGGCATGTTGATAGCCATGCAGGTATGTTGATAGATATGTGATAGACATGTATGGACATGTTAGTACTGAGTGTTGTTTTAAGAGGAAATTGGGTTGAGACTTTAATCTATTCTGAGTGGTCAACATCTATCCACCGCAAAATTGCCCTATTTTATGTTGTTAAACATTATACAATCTGCTATACTGTCAAGTGTTGTTTTATCTTAGTTTGTCACCTACCAGCCATGTTTTGCTTCCCAACTGATCCATCCATCTTTCTGAATGTATTTGTTTAAACTGCCACCCACCAGCCTTCATTGAGATGTACATCATGTCTGAAATAAAAGCAGATTTTTTTAATTATGTAAAATAAGGTAAATGCTGCAGATATCTATCTTTTCTTCTGCCTGTACAAATTATTTGGATGCGAATGATATTGTTAACTGTTTATTTCCATTTCATTTATATTAGAACACCTTAACATTTCATTTTTTACACCTAAAATAATGAATGACTGAGAGAATGACATGTATGTACTAAAAATAACATTATCTAAAGATCCTTCTCTAATAGAAATAGATATTTTCCTTCAAATAGTCCTTCTATCTCTAAACTTCCTATTTATGTAAAAAACCATACAGATATTTAATTGATCTATACAAATCATTCAATCAGTATCATAAACCTAGAACCAACTGAACCTTTTAAATTCTTAATTCTTACGGTGTACCAACACATTATACTAGTAGGTTATTTGACAGCAACAGGAAGGAAGATTCCAGGCTCACTCTACATGTAAAACAAGAGGCCCAAGAGGGGCTGAGGACGCTCTACTTACTCAGAGTGGCCATAGCACTTTTTGAAATTCTACTATGCAGTAGAAACATCGGGGCGGGTCATTTTTAAACTCTAGTGACACCATTTCAACAAATCTAACAAAACTATAGTTGGTCATCATTACTACATAAACATTTTGAAAATCTGTTGGACCGTTTATGAGAAGGAGATTTTTTAAGTTTTGGAATATTTCTAGTAACGGTGGCCATCTCAAATTTTAGATAGAAAAAATAAATCTTTTGTATAGTCTCCTATGCAATAGAAACATCCATGTGAAGTTTCAGTTTAATTGGCCTAGTGGTTTCAGAATAAATGAAAAAAAATAGAGAATTTTCTGTTTTCCCACAGTATCCCTATGTAAAATTCTAAGTCCCCTTACAGGGCCCCTATAAATTTTAGCCCCATTAATTCTTATCTGCAATCAAACCCCTACACTTAGGGATAATTTATATCAAATATGTTCAAATCTGACATACCGGTTCTTAAGAAAACAATTTTACTAATTCCCAATTTGTACCCTTTTGGGGCCCCTCCTGACCCCTTAAGATATAGGAACCCAGTCATGTTTGCAAATCTTAATCTCCTTTACCTAACAATGCTTTAGTGAATATATAGGCAAAATTATTTCTATTTTAAAAAAAAATAAAAAAAATATTATAATGACATGTGTCCCCTAATTGAACCCTCGGGGCAGGGTCATATTTAACCCTAGGGACACCATTTGAACAAATGTAACAAAACTATAGTTGGTCATCATTACTACATAAACATTTTGAAAATCTGTTGGGCCGTTCATGAGAAGAAGATTTTTTAAGTTTTGGACTATTTTAAGTAACGGCAGCCATCTTGAATTTCAGATCGAAAAAAAAAAATCTTCTGTATAGTCTCCTTAAGCAATAGAAACACCCATGTGAAGTTTCAGTTTAATTGGCCAAGTGGTTCAGAGAAAGTGCTGCTAACAGACGACAGACGTCAGACGACAGACGACGGACGACAGACAACGCGCAATCGCATAAGCACTTCTGGCCTTTGGTCAGTAGAGCTAAAAATAAATAAAATAAATTAACATACAGACAAAAAAAACGTCAACAAATGAATATGCAGAATGAACCTAGAACCTTAATACCTGCAGAACGGCAGTGTTTCAGCAAATTCTATCATATTACTGAAATTGTCACTTCTTACGACATGCAGGAGACACAGTGATCCTATTCTTGCCATCACTCATATGGCTATCTGGAACCACACAGGGGTCACAATAATGAACATCAAGGACTCATAAAGAGAAGGAAAATCAACTGATCGAGATGTTATGAACATATAAAAATTGAAGTGACATAAAATGATAAAACAACAAAGTACATAGAATTAAATTATTCAAAATAGTTCAAGCTGGTCGCTTAAATTCATATCTACTTTAAATATATTTAATCACCTCATTTCTTCATGAATACTGTAATCAATGTGTTGGATTGGCCTCTCTATTACATTTACCAAAGTTTTATATTATATTATGAAATAGCTTATTTACAATATATGATTAGATTATAACTATTGTAGATGTACTCTAAACAGTATCTTGGGCTTTCAATAAGTAGAATAAACTTAAGGTTAAACCTTTACTTCATATAGACGCCTTTGGACACCTTTAATATTGTAAGCATTAATTCACCACATATCAGCAATGGATGAATTATGTTTATATTAACTGACAGAGTGGAAAACAGTGCAGGAAGTGTTCAGATTGCTTGTTACTAGCAATCTGAACTCTTCCTACACTGTTTTCACAGGCCTTCTGTGATTGATGCGAGAAAATGCGTATCTATGGAGTAAAGGGTTAAAACTGGAGTGGCTGAAGGTAATAACAAAGTAATAACAATCAATCCAATCACCATTGCTAAATTATATATTTTTGTTTTGTGTTTGGTTTATTTAGGTAAACATAGTGATACCTGTACATATTTCAATATTACAGACATTATCACATAGACAACAAAATTACATATGGGTAGATACTATGTCATATTTTACCTGTATCGATGCTGATTTGCATTACATAGAACATAGAAGCAACATTAGTAGTTATTAATAAGCCGCCCTTAATAAACCCCGCCAAGGTATCTCAATCGAATTCTGGAATATTTGCCCCACTACAAAATCACCCCATTTTTAAAGATTTGCCCCACCTATAAGATTACTGTACTGCAGGTTTAGGTGATAATGACTGTTTTAACAGGTACCGTATTGTTAATAGAATATGGTTGTGTGGTAACTTAAATAATTACAAAAAAGGACAAGTTTATCAGGGTTTGACATTAACTTTTTTTTCCACTAGACCATTGGGCTAGTAACTCAGTAAAACTACTAGACCTGACCAAACTTCCACTAGCCCAGACCAATATCATAACTATGACTCCGGACATAGTACTGAAAGTTGGTCACAAGTTTTCTTTGTTTCAGTTCTGCCTTTTGTCATTCTTATCATGCCGATCTTTTCCCCTGGTGAAGCCAAAATTGAATAGAGACATGTTGAAAGGTGTTGTTCGTCATTAATATCTGAATAACTGAAGCAGATCATACCCGAAGAGTTACACCGCTTAATACGTTGCGTCATTTGATTAGGTTAGAGTTATGCCTCTTAGTTTGGGCCACTTAGTAATTCTACGTTATGTGTTTTCGCATTCGCTGTAATGCTACAAATTATCGATAATCAATGATATTACATGCTTGTTGGCAGGTGCATTTTAATTGATTCAATGATAAACATTATCAGCTCAGGTTTTGGTGCTTTTTAACTGATTTCTTAATTTTAATTTAACACGACCAGTCAGGCTATCTACGCTCCAGTATACTTTGTCTGTCGGACGTGGGTTAACATTGAACCCTGGTTTATATACAATTATTATTTACAAACTTTGAAACTTGAAATTATTTACGATATTTGTTTACAAACATAACAAGTATACATATTTATATACATTATTTTAATTAAAAAATATGATATTTTTTTGGTATCATTTACCATTAAATGTAACAATAAAGCAAGTACAAAAGTACATTTACGGCTTTACACTTTTGAAATGTTTCATCAAATATTATTTTGATAAAAAATTGTAAGTGTGATTAAAAAGTACTTTTTTCAGGTTCTTTTACTAGCCTGATTAAAAAGCGTGAATGGACAGCTTTTTTATTATTTTGATTTCTGATCTGCTGTCCATAACGCCTTATTGCGCTAGACCAATTTATGTACTGGAAAAAAATCCACAGACACCACTTCGCTGTGTATGTCATTTAACACTGTTATACGCTGTTGCTTGACAACACCAACAAACTGTTGAAGCAAATCAATGACACATTAATTTATCAAACGGTGTTAATAAAATAAATCATTTTGTTGAGTTACAATGAAATTATTAACAATTTACTGGGTGAACCATCAAAATCATAATCGCGAACGAAATTTTGACGTCACGCACACCTGTTACGGAAATGAATAATTGTCCACTGTGAACAACATATAATGGAGAAGATTTGATGTCACACACGATGAAGCGAAATACACACAGAATATTATATTTTCTTGAAAGTTGGTGCCTAGTAATCATTCTTTGTTGTTACGATTTAAATATTATGAAATGGTTATGAATAAAGAAAATAAAATAAGTCATTATATATTTTTATAAGGAATTTGCAATCTATATAGCCTATTATATAAGCAGTGACTTAATAATACTTAATGGATAGGTCACTGATATAAGTCCTTGGGAATTTGGTATTTGACATACATGCTAATCTTATTTTTATAGGCATGAAATATAGCTGAAATACGAATAAACCTGTGCTGAGAATGTATTACATCTTTTAAAATAATAATTTGAGGAGTCCAGGGTGCTTTTATACTTTTAATATTATTTTATAATTATAATTTCTGTATGAAACGTTATTTTAATTACCCCAGAAAACTTTACTTATTCCTAGTTTTATTGACTGTCAATTTAGAAAAAGGGTTATTGCTTAAATACGGACACACGCAATGAACCGTCTACGATACATGTATCGAAATTGTCTTTGAAATGACATGTACATGTTGTTTATTCTTGTACTGTCATGTTTGTCGTTATGCGAGTTATCAATCTGACCATTATGGGGACTTCCGTACAATACAGAGTTGGGTCTGTTGAGTTCTTAAGCAAGACACTTTGTCCGTATAAGCTTAGTACTGGATCTACGCAAAAATTCTTCGAGCATAAACTGTTGAAAGCAATTGTTTCTCAATCAAAGTAAAATAAATTAATCTATATTTGCCATTTTAAGGCAATTTCTGTCAGTAAAAAGACTTAAATATTGTCTATTTACATGAACATGACCTAGTATTAATTTTTCATAAAAGAAAAAAATATAAAGAGAAAGAGAAGAACTTATGGTAGGTATATATTATTATGGTTTTAATGTAAAATATACATTTTATAGTGACCCATACGTTTTACCGAAGAGGGTTGTGAAGTCTGAATTCATCCAAAAGTTTACAACAAACTCGTCAATATTATGTACTAGTTTTAAATCCTTTTTTTTCCTTGCTATTACAAATAACTTGTTCTATCAGAGAATAATTCAATATTCTGCCAAAAAAGTGACTACAGCATCGAACTTGATTACTTTGAAACATGATTAGACCAGAATAATAAATAATAACACATTGGTTATCAAAACCCGACCCTCTTTAAAAAATCGGTTTGGTAGGTCAGCATATTTTTTTTATAATCCCAACAACGCCCAATCGACTTGCCCAACAAAGAGCAATTGTTGGCTTAAATGTATATCATCAGCATGGTTTGGGCAGTAGTGCAATTCAGTGTAATATATCACTTATTAAATTCTTCGAAAAGTAATATACATCCTATATCAGAGACCCATATACATAAGTGATTGCATTTGCTTGTCTTAATTTCTGATGGCACATTTGGCGCTCGACTCCTCACTAACAAAATATGCTTGTCCTTCTGGTATCGAAAGGAAGGACTTTGGGTTTTTAAATGAAAAAAAAAAACAGAAGCATTTCAAGTTATGTATACAGTTAATTGTGTGTGACCATTTTCTCATGTTTAGTCCATTTTTAAAGGAGGAAATTATAGCAAAAAAAAAAAAAATAAATATCTATATTATATAATATAATTCTTTTGCAATCCATCGAAGACATACTTCTTATTTCTGCAAATAAATCTCTGACGTGTTGTTAAAATGTTTTTGTTAAAACAACTACACAATACCGTTTTTGTTAAAATAAAAAAAATCGTAAAAAGCCAATTTTATTTTGTGTTCAACCCGTACTACTTTAAAAACGGAAGAAAAATAATTGGATATAGACAAAAACTTTATTATCTTTGGAACCAAAATTACTAAATTACCAGAAATACTAAAGGTGTCATACGAAATTTCAGCCATGTATGTTGCATTGATATTAGCCTATCAGTCTCTGCCTATATATTGCATTTTTCTATTATTTTTCCTTATAAAATTTAAAGTTATTAAACGCAGAACTTACCATATCATATATAACTTATACTTACAAGTATTACAAAAAAAACATAAAATTAATGTTAACTGTTCGATTAAAACTAAACAAAAATAGACCGACACACTGTGCATTCTTCGATTTCATAATATACAGGCATCTGTTGTTATACAACATGGTGATGATTCATTCGGAACACTCGATGTCAGATGTTAATGGTGGACAATACATATTCACCTGAAATGGGACCCCTCTCGTGTTTGAAATCGATTTATTGGTATACTTAGCGTGCACTGCATATAATTTTATCACGGAACAATGTATTAATGTTAATTTTTTAATTCTCTTTCATAATATGTCAATTGTTTGGATTTTAAAGTCGTGAAACCTTCCAGTTAATAAAATCGGCTTCCGTGGTTGCACGTCTCAGGAGACATTAAATAAAAATCTTTAAAAGGCTCCATAGAGATGTACAATATGTCGCAATAGTTCTTTTACATGCCCGGTGTTAAGCACCGATACACGAGACCATGATTTTTGTTAATGTCTCATCAAAAAGACTGATTAGTATTTTGAGTTGGATCGAGTTCATAGCGCTCTTAATGTCTAAGTCAATATATGGGTATATAAGAAAGATCAATAAGTTTGCAGCTTGTGTGGCACATGGTTTGAGTGTTATCTTTCACTCATCATCAATTAGCGTTTAAAACAACGAGCAAACAACCACAAACTTATCCCAACTAACAAACATTAAATTTGTATAATTGATATAATTAAACTACAATTAGGCCTTCTTTAAAAATATTTAAGAAGAGAGCATCAATTGAAATATTATTTGAAAAATATTCTGAGTTGTAAAATAGAACATTTAAGTCTATAAAAATATTTTTAAAAAAGTTCACCCTTACTCGTAATGAATAATTATAATATTTTCAGAATACGGTAGCAAAATCATTAATACGTACATTGTGTATATCTTTATTCTGAACTGTTCTGTTCTAGCACAATTTCATAAACTTTGTTTTATCTCGAGTTCTTTACACACCATTATGGGACGAATCTTTCAACGTTCACAGTTTTCCTCCAGTTTCTTTCAAATATGGCGCGAATATTCCTGGGGCGATTTTGTAGTGGGGCGAATATTCCAACATCCCCTCAATCCATGTCAACATGATTATCAACAGTTAAAACAAAAGTTCGAAGGCTTATCATTCATAGAGAGTACCAAATTAAACAAGTGAAACTTACATTTTACTGTTTGTCAACCTCTGCACTATCGAAATATGATGAGAAAAGTAGGGGTCATGTGTCACAGAAGAGTTTTTTTTCTGCTCAGTGGGTACACTGGTGACAAAGTGAAAGTAGACTTCCGAAATCATGTATTCATACACAAATTTCCAAGTATCATTTTTTTTCTTCTAAATTCACAATTCAAACATCACAATGCTATCAAAATGTTCAAAATACATTAATAATGCCATTCAAATAAAAAAATTGAGCATTAAAATAAGGAAAATGCATTTTTAAAGAAGAAGAAACGAGGATTAGTTATAACCGCCATTCTGCGAACGCACTTCCTTTTTTCAATGGTGGTACTATGCCTTAACTGAGAGAAGTTTTACAGCAGGGTCAATGTTGGAACAATTAAAAACGTACGCATTGAAACATACAATATATATTATCATGATTATGATAATTAATAAATCTTCTATAAATGTGCTAAATCATTATAACCTAGGCCTATTTAGAAGTTTAAGTCGACTTTCTTCAAATACAGAATGATAAATTTTGAAGGCGGTGTGAACGTAAATCTATACACGATTATTTTATCCATTTTAGTACCTGTTATATCCTTTACTGCTACTTACAGGCGTTTGCCACGTAAACTGACCCTTAGCCAGAGGGTATCCCCTCCTTATAAGGTTTAAATCCATCATTGATATTTGTTCTTTATTCTATAGTAAATAATAAAAGATTGAAGGCTTGTCATTTAATCAACCTACTGGTTCATCTACCTTGAGCCATAAGTGGTTTCAGCTACCTTATTTTATATAGGTGTCATCCCACCATTGATTTTTGTTCTTTATTCTATAGTAAATAATACAAGTTTGAAGGCTTGTCATTCATGGAGAATCCCAAATGAAAGAAGTGAAACCTACATTTTACTATTTGTCAACCTCTGCACTATCAAAATATGATGAGAAAAGTAGGGGTCATGTGTCATATAAGAGATTTTTTTCTGCTCAGTGTGTACACTGGTGACAAAATGAAAGTAGACTTCCGAAACCATGTATTCATACCCTAATTTCCAAGCATCAATTTTTTTTTCTAAATTCACAATTCAAACATGACAATGCTATCGAAATGTTCAAAATACATCAATAATGCCATTCAAATAAAAAAAAAGCATTAAAATAAGGAAAATGCATTTTTAAAGAAGAAGAAATGAGGATTATTTAAAACCGCCATTATGCGACTACCCCACAGAAGCACTTCCTTTTTGCAATGGTGGTACTATGCCTATAAGGAAACTTTTTTTTTTAATTTCATAATTACCTCTTTTTTATTAAGTACTTTCAATTTGAAGTAATACTGCCAAGTTGCAGGCATTAAATACTGAAACTTTTGTCAAAATACCACTTTTTACATGATCATTATATACAGACGCGAGATGTTGACCGACATGCAATTTTGATGTGTTTGACTAATTATACCAAAAAAAATTTTTTTTTTACCTAATTCCATTAAAATTTTTACACCAAAATAGTCTCATGATACACTGAAGACATTATCTTACCAAAATACATTATTTAATACAATGTACATGCTAAAAATTGCACATTTTATTCATCCAAAATAAAAAAAATAAATTTTTTTGTGATTTTTCATGAAATTTCAATGTAGATATGCACATATAAGCTTTATTTGAGACATAAACTTGCCAAAATTATGTTTTTTATGAAGCAAATGCCACCAATTTGTCATTTAAGACTATGAGAATGTAAAAAAGATGTTATTTTACCTACAATTAACATTTTGGAAAATCACCCCCATTTCACTCAAGTCTCTCTTATAGGTGTCATCCCACCATTGATTTTTGTTCTTTATTCTATAGTAAATAATAAAAGTTTGAAGGCTTGTCATTCATGGAGAATCCCAAATGAAAGCCGTGAAACCTACATTTTACTGTTTGCCAACCTCTGCACTATCAAAATATGATGAGAAAAGTAGGGGTCATGTGTCATATAAGAGATTTTTTTTCTGCTCAGTGTGTACACTGGTGACATAATGAAAGTAGACTTCCGAAACCATGTATTCATACCCAAATTTCCAAGCATCAATTTTTTTTTCTAAATTCACAATTCAAACATGACAATGCTATCAGTATGTTTATCAAGTAGCAGTTTGAGTTTGCCTGTGATGTGCCAACTTTATTTATTTAAAGGTCGATTTGTCAGAATTGACAATGTTGATGATAATGATATTGATTAGAATGATATTGATTAGTGTTTTGACTAAAATTGTTTTAAATTTTTATAAAAATAATATTGAATATTTTACTACTTGTTACTTTCCAATGACTTACTAGTTTAAGTTTAAACATATTTTATTTCATAATTTTTACATGAAATGGGGTTGGGCCACAAGTTCTGCCAACATTAGATTCGGCCCTTCCCCTACAGATTACATAATCGTTTTTAACAATGGCATAAAATACATTACAAAACCAAAACAATTGACAAATATTATGGAAAAAGAAAAAAACAAAAACAATATTAATATACTTACTTGACTACATATAATTAAAGGCCCTCAGTTTGTTCAACAGACCATAACTGGTTCTCACCTATCCACAATTGTCAGTCTTCTTGCTGTTTATTGGATTATCACACCTGGTTAATTGGCATGCCACATAACACTATATTTAATAAAGGTTGACAAACTGCTACCTGTTTTCAACACAAAATTAAAGTACATGAACCTGTAGGTTGACGAAACCACCATCACCCTTGTCATTCATTAAAAGACCGAAATGAAAGAAGTGAAACTTACATTTTACTGTTTGTCAAACCTTGCCCTACCGAAATATGATGAGAAAAGTAGGGGTTATGTGTCATATAATTTTTTTCTGTTTAGTGTGTACACTGTTAAAAAAGTGTCCACTACACTGCTGCCCAATGGTATTTTTATTTCTGTAACAAAATTAATAACCCACCAGGTTGATAATGTGTAAGAGTTGATCGTCATTTATTAGTGTATTATGCAATGACTTGTAAAAATCACATACCTTTATAAATATGATACTTAGTATGAAAATTAAAGATAGATATTCAATATTCTTGGAAAGGATATTGCTAAAAAAAGACAATAACTTATAAGTGATTAAATGAAGAAACACAGTGTCTTTTCTTTTTCAGAAAATGAAAGAGTGAAATGAATTTAAGCCAAGAAGACAGGACACAAATTTCAAGAGAAAACAAGAGATTGTAATATTTGCCATCTAGTATAGAATTGATAAAAGGAGAATTCACATGTCCATGGGGAATGCAGGATACTGCAAATACAAAAGGAGGAACGTAACACTTAAAACTATATACTGATTTTAAATTGGTGTATGTAAACTATAACCATAATCGTGGCTATTATTTAAAACATTCCGACTAAGTTTGTTTTTTACATGTATGTGTAAAGTGTAGAAATAACAATATAAAATATATGTAAATGGCTGACCATGAATATGATTTCTGTGTACAGTACTGCGATCATGATACACAGAGAGCCTATAGACTGCTGACTTACCTTGAAGGGTCGGGTTACCGTGGTTACATGGATGAAAGAGATGGAACTCCTGGAATATCAAATTTAACTAATCTGGAGAAAGCAATAGAAAAGAGTCGTTTTGTCTTGTTGCTCATTTCAACGCCTGCCATTAGAAACAACTGGTGGGAATTTAAAGCTCATGTTGCCCTCCAGCACAGACTTGAGAACCCGCTGGAACGCAATACCATCATCCCGATTCTCATGCCAGATTTCGATAATGCATATTTACCCAGCTGTTTAAAGGTTTTGGTGGGAATCTACTATAATGATAGTGACGGTGATAGCTTTTGGAATAAGATGCGAAGACTGTTTCAGTGAAAGAATTGAATTTAAAAGTCATAATTGTGATTCAATAATAATGTTTTCCATTTCTTTAGGTAAAGAACGGCAGCCCATAATATGGTGATTTGTAAACCTTGTATATCAAATTTTATCAAAAGACCATTTACTAGTACATTCTTATTGATTGATTGGATATTTAGAGTCAGTTTTATGCCATCGACAGCTAACAGATGATCAGTTAAGCTAACCAGTTTTCTGGGATCCTGAAAGTTAACCAGTACTCAAGCACACACCATTTCCACAAGTAACTGATACCTTTCCCACTTGAATCAGCAGTGAGAGACGAATGATAATGAGATATGTCGTATATCAATTATCACTGAAACTGTTGCTGGACAGGGATTCAAACTCACAACTCCTTGATTGCTAGTCAGATATGTTACCAACTGAGCTAATCAGGCCCGACAGTACAATCTGAAGATTTCAATGTGATATTGATATTGTTTAAAAAAAAAAAAAAAGCCCCCATATTGATTACGGTTGTACTCCAAATATGGAGTTAAAAACGGAATGGGTTGTTTAAGCGATGGTTTGAAGAAAAAATAATGTTTATGTGGAGCGCATGGTTTAGTGGAAGAGCACCAAACCAATGATCGGAGGGTTGTGGGTTCGATCCTCTGTCACCACTATGTGTGGTGTTCTTGAGCAAGACACTTTTCCGCATAAGCTTAGTACTGATTCCAACCAGGAACACTTTGAGCATGATTTGCTTAAGTTGTAAGAACTTGTTTCACAATGGAAGTAAAATGATTTATTATAAATAAGTTTAACTAATGTTTATGAAATTCCTTCCAAAGACAGTCAATTAATGAGCAATGACTTGAATATCATATCGGGGGCTTTCTAACTTTCTAGACGGTAGAGTGCATGGTCCAATGATTGAGCATCGAACCCATGATTTGAGAGCCGTGAATTTGATCCTCCACCACAGCCATGTCGTCCTTGAGCAAGAAACTATTTCTGCATTTATGACTAAGTACAGCTTCTATGGTGATTGGTCGTTTGTTGTAATAACATGTTAAACACTCAAAGAAGTAAAATAAAAAATAGTTTAAACTTTGCAGTTGAAGCGGTTATCCCCAAGCCGAAATCAATTTTATGCTAACGTGTATGATATGTCTCTACTTATCATTTGGTTTTGAATCTGCTTATAAATATCATAATAGTTAAACCTGTCTTAAGCAGTCAGTCAAGGGAAGGAGCAAAATTTATCTTTTAAGACAGGTTGTTGCTTAATACAGGTTAATTTGTTCTGAAAGCATAGAAATGGGAAATAGAAAATGTGGCTTCTTAAGACAAGTGGCTGCTTAATAGAGATGACCGCTTACACAGGTTTGCCGTATACCAAATAGGTGTTGATACTCTTGGCCAGTGATAAATAATAAATGTACTGTGGTTTTACCTTTTATCACCTACTATGAAATGTAATATTTCACACACCAGATAGAATTATCTGTTATATCATTTATGCTGGTCTCAATTAGTTGAGTCAATAATGCAACTGACTATCCATAAAAGGGTTGAGTCCAAATTCCTGCCCAGCGACATTCTCCATGATGATTGATATACGACAATGTGTCTTAAAAGTGGTTGTGGTAAAAGAAGATATTAATGATAAATTGAATGAAAATAATTATTTAATGTGCAAGAAAAAGAATAATTCCTGTCTTTGTTCAGTTCGAATAGAAATTTCCAACCCTTTTGGTGACTGTTTTCTCGGCAACTCTGCAGTCTTGTTCCCGCCACAAAAGTTGTCGTTCAGGATGAAATTTTCTATCTGTACCTCAAACTCAGGAAATATTCTTGTTATGAAACCCATTACATGTTTTTGGACAATAACTTGGGCTTGAACACTTCTAATGGTATTGCAGTGACTATACACAGTTCTGCTGCATATTGTTATATACATATGTTGTTATGAAATATGTTGTTTTTAAGCATTTGAAAATCACTAAATATTATTGAAGTACATGTATGCACTTCACTCAAGTGTGCTAGACCCAGTTAGCTCAGTTGGTAGCATATCTTGACTGTCAATCCAGCTCGCTAGTTTGAATCCAAGCATCATTTTTATGCTTTCAAGGGCTAAAAGATGTTCAGTAAACCTAATCACTTTTTCCTGGGATCCTGGAAGGTTTAATAGTACTCAAGCACATCTATCTTTATAAGTAACTGATAACGTCCACCTGAATCAGAGGTGAGAGACGAATGAGAGTGAGATGATATGTTGTATATCAATCATACTGGAGACTGGCCAGGCGTGGATTCAAACTTACAGCCCCTGGATTGAGTCAGACGTGCTACCGACTGAGGTACTGACATTTCTGGAGACAGCCACTTTGCCAATTTCTCAACAAATATGAGTTCTGTGATAAAAAAAACTGTTTACATTAATAGATATTTCATTTTGAATTTATGAAGCTAGTTGGGTGAATGTACGTGAGTTTTTATTGAAATTATTACCAAATACCAAAATATCTCGTAAAGTCATGATCTGTAGTTAGTGTACATTTTTATGCTTATTTTTTAAAGTACCGTTCAAGTTGAAAGAAATGCTGTGTGAGGCATAAATTATTAAATGATTTAAAAGCACTCATGAACTGGGCTGTTTCAGGTACCACTGGCCAATATGTCCAACCTGCATATTTACTGTTTGTGTTGTTGGTGGGTTTTGTCTTCATTTAATGTTTATTGTGGTTAAATTACCAACCCCTGTGTGGTTCCAGAGAGCCACATGAATGATGGCAAGAATAGGATCACTGTTGCTCATGCATGTCATATGAAGTGACAATTCCAGCAATACAATAGAATTGGCTGGGGCTATGCTGTTCTGCAGGTATCAAGGTTCTAGGTTCATTCCGTTTATTCATGTTTTTTTTAATCTGTATGTTTCTTTGATGTTTTTGTTCATGTAGATTGAGACTGGAATGTTTCTTCCTGTTGGCTTTGAATAACCAACAATGTGTTAGTATGTCATAAAAACCCATTCATTCATTCATTCATTCATTCATTTAATACACATGTAATGGTTTGCTGTCTTCTTTTAACTTCGCCTCGCATGTGAGAGGTCGTGGTTCAATCCCTGACTGGGTTATACCAAAGGCTTTAAAAATGGTACTAGAAGCTCGCTTGACGCTCAGCATTTAGAGAACAGTTCTAGGTCTGGTCGGCCCGGTGTTAGTAAAATGTGACTGGGTGGGGTATCATACCATGTGTCTGCGGCATGATACTCCAGCCTGACAGGGCTTAGAATACTGTCTCAAGTAGACACCGTCATGATATGGCTGAGAAATTGTTGAAAGGGACGCTAATTACCATACAATAACAATAAAAATCAAAGTTTTAATGTTATGTTCTGGTAAGAAAAAATTTTTTTTTTATATATATTTCTTAAATCTATGTGGTTCGTGGTAAGAGTCAGTTTTATTGTCTTTGTCCTGTAGTGTTCTCTTCTATTGGTCTCGTATAACACAGTTACATGATTGTATTTGTATTGATATGCCATTAAAAATACGATTATTAACTTTCAACCTAGACAAAAGGTATGATTTTTGAATGAAAGATAAAAAAAATAGCAACTTTCCTGTATGTATGGCGAGGTTTAATGACGGTTTATGTATCATTTCTGCAAAAGTCTTTTAATTAAAAACGAGGCACTAATAAAAGACGGTATCCAATTACGGTACATTTTAAAACATGGTTATTTTGGGAATATAATTAAAGAGTTATACTGAATGAAACTGATGCAGTTGTATACTTTGATGTATTTCTGACACCATTTGTACTCAAATTTTGATGATTGACAATGTTTTTTGTCATATTTATCAAGATTTCGAAGACCCTTCACTGTAAATTTTGTGATCGTCTGACCGACGGTACTTTTTATAAATCTTAAACACTAACGCCTTTTTATAAGATTGCTTTTTATTATATAGGCTTGTCTAAGTATTGTATAAGTTATTTTCTAAACATAGAAAATATCATTCCCCCAAAACCATGTTTTGAAATGTACCGTAATGAGTACCGTAATCAAGTACTGTTGATACCGTCTTTTATTAGAGCCCCAAAAAAGTGCTGTGTACACTCACTCGGTGTACTTTTCATTAAAAAAAAAATGTGTGTATATATTTAATAAAAGTAATTTTCAATTTAATTTGTTATTGAATTTGACAATTTCTACAATAGTTAAGAACAAAGATTCCTGGCTGTTAAGAATATTTACCTTGGGATACACATTTGATACTTCCTAGTTAATACCTCAACTGATCATAGCTCAAGGTTAGCAATTTTGATTGCCATTTGTCTGTCTTCCATATGTAATCCTTTCGTTGTGTGCATTCTAGCACCCGCATTTTTCATTGGCTATTCACCAAATTTTTATAGTAGTTGTGTAACCAAATTATCTCGAATAAGTTCTTGAAGTAGTCAAATATGAGAATTAATGTCAGAGTTATGGCCCTTGAAACATAAAACATCGCTATGTGACCATGTGTATATTCTAGCAACCGCATTTTTCATTTGAACTTAAAGGGATTATATTGGCATATTACGGTCAATTCCCTGTCCTAAATACACACGCCAAGCATGAAGATACACTTATAACTTAGAAATATATATGTGTTTAAAGTGTCTAAATGCATAACCTCTTTATTACAAACATCAGATTTCTGAAGCCACGTTTTTGTTTTTGTTTACATTCACCATTTTGAACGAACAGCTTTCCGGTTTCCAATCAATCATCGAATAACATCGTGAAGACTTGTTCCCGATCTCTTTTTCGAGGCTTTGTTCGGGAAGTTTACGGAGTTCAGTGTAAACATTGCGCAATACTTTATTGCGGGACGTATTAAAGTTTTGGCCAGTATTCAATTAGTGTTTATTTGATAACTTTCAAGTAAATAATGGTTATACATCAATACATAAGCATTATATTGTGCACACTGCATACAGGAAAAGTCTGGATTAACAGCGTGTTTGTGTTACTTGCCAATATAATCTCTTTAACTTTAACCGATTTATAACCACAATATCACAAACAAGTTCTTGAATTGGCCAAATCAGATTTTTAAATTTGGAGTTAAATCTTAAATCTTTAAAACGTTCACTAATTTACATTTGGTGCACTCTAGCACTTGTATTTTTTAATTGCTCCTCACTAGACTTACACATTAGTTTAATAACCATAATATCTTGAATAATTCTTGAATGTTCCAAGTCGGGTAATTGATGTTGAATTGGCAAAAAGTGCTTTATTTAATGTATACATTCTAGTTGTAGCCGTTTTTATTTAATCTTTGCCAAATTTGCAAAATGAATGAACTTTGTCCAAGCCATGGATATACATTAATTTGAAATAAATGGACAAAATAATGAATCGATATTTAATCATCAGAAAGGTATGGACGTCCAAACCCTGTTTATAAGCCTACATTTACTTTAAATGTTTAAGGTCCATCATATTAAATACTTTGAAATAGAAACACCATGCAAATCTTTTAAATATTATGTGTTGAAAATGGCGTTAAACCCCATTCAAAAAAAAAAATAAATAAATATTACAATTAGTATTCCAATTTCAGTGAGATATATTGTTTTTGTATATTCCGTCTGTCTGTGTGAGGTCTAGTATTCCTTTCGGCATTCCAGTTTGATACTTTATGGATCAAGTTCTGGTTCGAAGATTTTTGGCCCAATTACAGCCTTTTTTAGCTCATTTGAGCAAAGCTTGGGATGAGCTTTTGTGATCTACCTTTGTCCGTCATCTGTCATCCGTCATTAACTTTTGCTTCAAATGACTTCTTCTCTGAAACCACTTAACAGATTTTCACCAAATTTTGTGTGAAGCTTTCTTACGTTAAGTTCTCTCAAGTTTGTTGAAATGATTACCCTGGGGTTAATTTTTAACCCCCCTCGGGGGTTTATCTTTGGGTTTTTTTATCAAAATTTCAAAAATCTCCGAAAGTGCAAGGCCCGGAGCTTTGATATTTTACCTGTAGTATCATCTAATGAGTATCTATCAAGTTGTTCAAGCCATGACCATAGGGTTAAAATTGGCCCTGCCCCGGGGACATGTCAGTTTAACATGGAGAAATTTACATTTTAAAAATCTTCTCAAGAAGCATCCAATCAAATTGGTTCAAATTTGTGTCAATAAAGGGGCTAGGATCGATTGGTGCCTAGTAACTAGGGACTTTTTACGTAGGAATACTGTGGGAAAATGCAAAATTCTGCTTTTCTGATCTTTTTTAGGTATTATTTTAACTATCTTCATTTCTGGAGCATTGCTTAGACAAAACTGTTGAGACAGGGTCATTTAAAGGGGATTTGATATAAATAAGGTACCAGCAGGAGCCTTAAAAAGGATAAAATTGTGAAATTTCAAAATTCTTCTTAAAAACTGATGAGCCAAATTATTAATATTTGATTTAAATGTCCCCTATGAATAGGGGTTTCAAAGTTGTTCAAATAAAGGAATCAGGATATACTGCGGGTCTGTAAGGGGACTTTGGTTTTTACATAGGAGTACTATTAAAAAAAAAAGAAAATTCTGTTTTTTAGCTCTACTGGCCAAAAATGTGAAGTGCTAATGCAATGGCGCATCGTCCGTCATCTGTCGTCTCTGAAGTGTGTTAGCAGCACTTTCTCTGAAACCACTAGGCCAATTAAACTGAAATTCACATTGATGTTTCTGTTGCATAGATGACTATACAGAAGATTTTTTTTTTCAATCTGAAATTCAAGATGGCCGCCATTACTAAAAATAGTCCAAAACATAAAAAATCTTCTTCTTATGAACGGCCTAACAGATTTTCAAAATGTTTATGTAGTAATGATAACCAGCTATAATTTTGTTAGATTTGTTCAAATGGTGTCCCCAGGGTTAAAAATGACACATGTCATTATATTTAAAAAAATATATATTTTTTACAATGGACAATGGAAATGTTTTTGCCTTTATCTTCACAGAAGCATTGTTTGGTGAAGAAGGTTCAGATTTGTAAAAATGACTGGGTTCCACTGTCTAAAGGAGTCAGGAGGGGTCCCAAAAGGGAAACAATTGGGAATTACAAAAATCGTTTTCTTAAGAACCTGTATATCAGATTTGTTCATATTTGGCATATATTATCCCTATGTGTAGGGGTTTGATTGCATATAATAATTTAGGGGCTAAAATTTATAGGGATACTATGGGAAAACAGAAAATTCTCTTTTTTCATCTATTTTGAAACCACAAGGCCAATTAAACTGAAACTTAACATGGATGTTTCTATTGCATAGGAGACTTTACAGAAGATTTTTTTTTCAATCTGAAATTCAAGCTGGCACCATTACTAAAAATACTCCAAAATTTAAAAAATCATCTTCTCATGGCCATTTGATTCTGTCTGTGACCAAATTCTTGTCCGAGCTTTTTCTTTACAACCTCAGGTTGGATTTTATGAAACTTGCTAGGATGCATCATAATGACCTATTCCAAAGTATGTTGTACAATGTATTATATCACGAAATAAAAAATAATGTATTGACTTTTCTTTAGAACGCTCAGTTACTTCCCCCCTTTTAATATCATTACCATATTGTACAGAGTCAAACACTCACTTTGGGGAGCATCCATCGGTTCCACCGATATGTTCTTGTTTTTATTGTTTCTGTTCAATAAGTTAATATGAATAGTTTTAAAAAACAAGAGCTGTCGGAGGGACAGTGCCCTCGACTGTTTGATAATTTGTCACAAAAGTACAAATTCGATTGAAATTGATGACAAATCCAAGTAAGAATTGCCTTACTTGCAAATCAACAACATTGAGTAGGTCTTATAACTGCAATACCGTGTATGAAGTTTCACCAATACACGCATTGACTGCCGAGTTAAAAAAAATTGTAAGTCAAACAAAGGTATTAATTTGCAAAATAATCTGACAAAAGTTATCTCACTTGATTAATTTAGTTGGTTTCATTATTACAAAGCCATATGTAAAGTTTTAATCAAATACATGGAGTGGTTGGTGTGATAATGGACTTGACGGTACTTGCACGCAGAACTTGAACCAAAAATTCTAAGTCAAAGAAGGGCAATAATTTGTATTATATTCGTGCAAGAGTTATCTAACTTATTTATTGTAGTAGAATTGATGACTGGGAAGGCTTGAGTAAAGTTTCAATCCAATACATTGAGTGGTTGGTGAGATATGGACTTGATAATACTTGCACGCAAAACTTTAACCTGAATTTCTTAGTAATCAAGGGAAATAACTTGCATTATATTCATACAAGAGTTATCTTACTTAGTAATTGTAGTAGGGTTGATGACTGAAAAGGCTAGTGTAAAGTTTCAATCAAGTACATTGAGTGGTTGGTGAGATATGGACTTGATGTTACGCGCACGCAAAACTTTAACCAGAATTTCTATGTCAAAAAAAGGGCAATAATTTGCATTTTATTCAGGCAAGAGTATTCTTATTTAGTTATTTTAGTAGGGCTGATGACTGGGAATACTTGTGTAAAGTTTCAAGTCAATACATGCAAAGGTTATTGAGATAGGGACTTGCATGCACAACTTTAACCAAGGTGTGGCGCCGACGCTTGGGCGAGTAGAATAGCTCTCTTTATTATACCCCCGACAAACGAAGTTTTGAGGGGGTACACTGGAGTCACCCTGAGGTCGGTCTGTCGGTCCGTCGGTCTGTCGGTCTGTCCTTTGCAATTTTCCTTGTCCGGAGCATCACTTGAAAAGTACTGAATGGAATTTCATCAAACGTCATACAATGGTAGAATATAATGAGAGGAAGTGCAGTGTACAAGAAACATAACTCTATTCTTGCTAATTACAGAGTTATTGCCCTTTGATATTTTTTCTTGTCCGGAGCATAACTTGAAAAGTACCAGATGGAATTTCATCAAGCTTCATACAATGGTAGAATATAATGAGAGGAAGTGCAGTGTACAGGAAACATAACTCTATTCTTGCTAATTACAGAGTTATTGCCCTTTGATATATTTCCCTTTGATATTTTTTCTTGTCCGGAGCATAACTTGAAAAGTACCGGATGGAATTTCATCAAGCTTCATACAATGGTAGAATATAATGAGAGGAAGTGCAGTGTACAGGAAACGTAACTCTATTCTTGCTAATTACAGAGTTATTGCCCTTTGATATATTTCCCTTGTCCGGAGCATTACTTTTAAAGTACTGGATGGAATTTCATCAAACTTCATACAATGGTAGAATATAATGAAAGGAAGTGCAGTGTACAAGAAACATAACTCTATTTTTGCTAATTACAGAGTTATTGCCCTTTGATATATTTCCCTTGTCCGGAGCATTACTTTTAAAGTACTGGATGGAATTTCATCAAACTTCATACAATGGTAGAATATAATGAGAGGAAGTGCAGTGTACAAGAAACATAACTCTATTCTTGCTAATTACATAGTTATTGCCCTTTGATATATTTCCCTTGTCTGGTGCAGTACTTTTAAAGTACTTTTAAAGCCATCAGTGATAACAGTTTAATAAAGTTCATGAAAGAACCAAGTTGATGAATACATGAACTCGAAAAAGTATAACATTTATTGATTGCCATGAACGCTTGTACACTGCACAATAATTAAAAAGACCGTTTTTAATTTTAACAAAACCATAAAAAAATGAACAATACAAACAACTCAATCCATAACATTCTCTTTTATTAAGAATTTTTTTTGTCTGAAGCATTACTTTAAAACTATTGGATATAATTTAATAAAACTTCATACAATGGTTAACCATTTTCTGTCATGGCGGCGTTCGGGGGTATTCATCACTACAGTGATAGGTCTAGTTCTCCGAATAGTCGAGCTAAAACTCTAACATATAAAAAGTCAATTATAGAATTGAAGTAAATAATTAACATAAAGTAAGTGGAAAAAATTTTCATGTCTAGTTCAAAGCACTAGGGTAAATCTTGTTCATATAAGGTACTGCTGTCTGAGTGTTTTTGTTTTCAGATACTAGAATGTGACGAGTCTGCTTGAAATTAGGGTCAAGGGACCATTGGAGTACAATGTACAGGTTGACTTCTGCTTTACACGGAAATGCTAATTCTGATTCATCTCGCCTATAACTATAGTAAGTTCTTCATAGGTGCTTAGTCCATACATTTGAAAGGAAGTGACACGTGAAACCAGAAGAGCGACTTAGGTCGATCTTGGGCCTCTTGTTATTTATTAGAATGGAGAATCGTGTCCGCACATCAGCTGGAAATCACTGAAACCATATGGAAAGGATCAGCCTAAAGTCTAGTTTTGCACATCTCTTTTTTATTCCGGTAGAGTGAATTTTGGCAGAGTTACGACCCTATGTGTTTTTCTAATGAAAAACATTGCTAATGCTTCTTCTGCACAATCAATGACCACGTTTAAACAAATGTTTGCTAATTATTTATGTGAAGCCTCGATGTGCATATTCACTTCTTTTAGGTAATTCTCACTATTGTATGACAGGAAGTAGACAAGCCCCCCCCCCCCCCCCCCCGCAAAATGACTACATTTCTTTTTTTTATTATAATTGTAACCATGGCATTTGGAAATATGATATGAAGAGCTATAAAAAAAACTCTACCTTTTATTGGTTGTCCCTTTGCAAAAGATTATAGCTCAAATGACCTCAGGTTTATATGTGAGTTTTTATGATTATTTTATGTCGGTGGTCGTTCGTTGGCAAACAATTCAATATGGACACCCAGGATACAATAACAGGGTCGCATAGCACAATGAATCGTAATCGGACCAGATACGTATACTGAACAGAACAGCTAACCCGCCACCTGATATTTTATGTATACTGAACGGAACAGCTAACTCGCCACCTGATATTTTATGTATACTGAACGGAACAGCTAATCCACCACGTATTATTTTATGCATACTGAACGGAACAGCTAACTCGACCTGATATTTTATGTATACTGAACAGAAGAGCTAAACCGCAACCTGATATTTTATGTATACTGAACGGAACAGCTAACCCGCCACCTGATATTTTATGTATACTGACACGAGCAGCTAACCCACCGCGTGGATATTTTATATATACTGAACGGAACAGCTAACCCGCCACCTGATATTTTATATATACTGAACGGAACAGCTAACCCGCCACGTGATATATTATGTATACTGAAAGGAACAGCTAACCCACCACGTGATATTTTATGTATACTGAACGGAACAGCTAACCCGACCTGATATTTTATGTATACTGAACAGAGGAGCTAAACCGCCACATGATATTTTATATATACTGAACGGAACAGCGAACCCGCCAACTGATATTTTTTGTATACTGAACGGAACAGCTAACCCGTGACCTGATATTTTATGTATAATCATGGACCTGATATTTTATGTACCTGCCATGTTACGTATTTAAAAAAAAACACTATCATAGCAATTTCCTTGACTGAATATGAACTTTAATAAGAAAGAATATTTAGGTACATGATTGGTATATGTGGTGTAAAGTTGAGCAAGTTACTTTTCTAAATATGCTTTGTATTGGTTCTACCCAGGAAGACTTCGAGCGTGATTTGTCTAAGTTGTAAGAACTTGTTTCACAATCGAAGTAAAATAAGTTTAAACCAAATACATAATTGTTAGTTAATGACATTTACAACTTTTAATATATATATACTCCGTACTTTGACGAAGATATCGGAAATATAAAATTGTCAGGTTAGCTGTTCCGTTCAGTATAGTTATTTGTGCCGTAATTCCTCCAACTCACGACCGTGATTGAGCATAATACGAACATGTTTATAGTGAATTTATACACGATGTAAAATGAATTTGAACATTGTTCTAAGTAATTCATCAAATAAGATACATCCATAATCAGAAATAATATCTTCATTAATTCTACATCATTATCAATTTCTTAGGTTTCGCAAATGCATGATACATACAACCAGTCACTGACTGCCCCATGTACCAACTATCATCTTTTGAAGACGCATTCAAGTATGCGGAATGTGTTCATATTAGAACAATTAATTATTTTTGCGGAATAAACATTTCACGCAGATGACAAAAACTGTAAAAACATAACAGAAAATGGTATTCATCCTTGACTTCATTTAGTGTACGTAGTTTGCAAACATTTTCTGATTCGTGTTATGATATCTTTCAGTTTAATTTTCTAAGTTGTGTGAACGAGACCCGGATTAAGCCAGTGAATATCTAAATTGTATAAAAGACAAAATATAAAATGTATAAAGGTTTGCATGGAGCTTGGTGACGCTTTTAGCAGTGGCTAGATATCACGCGTAAAGTAGGATTCTAAGCGCTGCAAGCCCGTGAGGTTCCGGATAAGAATAGACTCATTGCCGATCTCTGAAGAGGGATAGGAGTCCTCCGAATGAGTGTCATGTTCATTTTATCATTTTTTGCCATGTTCACTATTGTGGTTAAATTGTTAACCCCTGTGTGGTTTCAGGGAGCCATATGAGTGATGGCAAGAATAGGACCACTGTGGCTCTTGCATGTTGTAAGAAGCGACAGTTTGAGTAATACAATAGAATTTGCTGAAACTCTGCAGTTCTGCAGGTATCAAGTTTTTAGGTTCATTCTGCATATTCGTTTGTTGGTGTATTTTTTTAAATCTGTATGTTAATCTATTGTTTTTGTAAATGTAGAGTGAACCTAGAATCTTCCTTCCTGTTGGCGTCGAATAACCTATAATGTTTTGGTACGCCGTAAAACCCAATTCATTCATTCTAAGCGCTGCCACACTGGAATACCATGCAGTAACCGCATGGTATTGTACCCCACCTAGTCACATTATATTGACATTGGCTCAACCAGATTAAAAACTATCCTCCTGATTGCCAAGGTAGGAAATTCTAGTACAAATTTTCAAGAATTTGATATTACCAGACCGAGGATTGAACTCACGACCTTCCGCATGGGGCCCAGAGGCTGTACAGCTAAACCACTGCTGCGATGTTAATCAATTGTAGTAAAATGGCGTTAATTTTCTATTTTGAGAAGGGACACAACTCTGCTACGGAAGCCACAGTTTTCGTGTAGTAACCACATTTCAATTTTAACCAATACCGCATTATAGCTATTGTCAATTTCGTCTAACGACCAATATGCTGGTACAGTCCCTTTGGACAAACGATTCTGTGTTTGGAGCGGTTATCTGCTTCATTTCGTGTGCTCAGCTAATTTAAGAAGAAAATAAATGAAGGCAATCATTTCAAAGATTATCCAAAAGTCGAACTCCCCCCGCATTTTGATAACATTAAAACTTTTTTAAATCTTTATTTTAGTGGATGTAGTTTAAAGCCTCCCACAAGAAAACACAAAGCATTACTTTTATGTTCAATCGTAATGCCAGACTAGTCCACGTTGCACACGCGCTTTTCTAATAAAATTACCAGATCACAACTGTGATGCAATAAAGTAGCTCGAATTGACAAAAAGACAAACTTGGCTGGTGCAGATCAGATATATCGTGTAAACACGGTTCTTGGGGAGACTTGGTTATAAACAAAACTCATTACAATGTTTAGTAAATATTTATCACGTGACAATGGTTTTGAAGCTGAAAAAAAAACTTAACGTGTCCGTCACATCGAAATCTAGTGTGTTATTACATGAGTCGTATTCTGCTAAAATACAATCGATTCATTGCCAATTAAAGGTCTCTTTACATGATAACTGAAGCCTCGAATATAACTGTATTACGCCAAAAATCAAGCTAGAAGAAACCAGGGTCCCGATATTATCAACATTAATTTTGTTTTGTGATCAAGATTGCATGTTCAATGTCCTCATCATAACAAAATAACAGACTTTATACAAATCTGCATTTAAACTTTAAAATTCGAGACCAAATCAAGTTTTGGGTTATTGTATACGAAACCTGGAAATCGTGCTCGAGTACGAATTTGTGCAGATCTTTAAAAACATGTATTTCAAACTCGGGGCCAGGGACTGAGGATATAAAGCTTTGTTCTATGTTAACCTCAAGACTTTCATGCTTGAAAGACCAATTGTAACAAAAAAATTCAATAACTTAACGTTTTACCTCAAATTATCATTCAATTAAATGCTTTCAAATTCGAGGCCGAGTCCATTGGAATTCGTGTTCAACTTCAGGACTTTCCTCAAATCTGCATTAATTCTACCACATTCAAGGCTGAGTCAAGAGTTTGGGCTTCAAAGTGGGTTTGTATGAATCCTGGAGGTTGTGTTCGAGCAAGAATTTCTATATAATTCATTGGTTCGAGTACGAATTTCAAATGGAGCATAAAAAAATCATTCAGAACAAAGACTTAAATGCATCAAACGTTTCAGCAAAAAACTTTGTGTCAAAACGCAATTTTACCAAATTCTAGTTAATCTGTAATAGCACTTTTTTTTTTTTTTTAGTAAAAACTATATTTTCAGAGTTTGTTTATTAAATTATCACTGAAAGAGACTTTTTATGCAGGAAATTGTAGTTGATTTTTGTGTTAAAATTGTTTAAATGCTTTAGATTAAAAATTTCGATGGATTTTAGTCAAGTTTCCTTAATATAAATTGTTGGTAGCCTAGCGAGCCAGCTGAATGACCTTTGACACGTTTAGAACACGTTTGGTACAAAAATTATTTAAAAATGTTGTGTTTGTTAAATATTCAGTTTACCTAGGGTTTGTGTGGACAAATGTCGATAACTCAGTGAAACTATGGAATAGCATTTTTTACAAATAATTTGGCTACTTTCATAAACAGTTTGTTAGCTTTCAGATAAATTGTGTTTTTTTCCCGGTTAAATCGCATTACCATGCACTTTTCATCGCTCCGTTTTTATAATACCCATTAAATATGTTTTTATATAACGTGACACGAAATATGATTTTACACTCAAATATATTGCTCACTCAACCGTGATTGCAGAGTATGCCGACTTACTATTTCTTCTATTCCCTTGTGTTTAAATCCAACTGAGGACAGACGTAACAATTTCTACTTTATTGTATCAAATTAAGAGAATTTTATGTGTCGTTCATCTTATTACATCGCCATCTATGGACAGTCGTAATTTATCCCTGTTTATCTAGGCCCATACCAAACGCGTCTGTCATCGTGGTACATTGCCATTAACATATAGAAGGAGCCAGTACTCACTATGTACTATTGTGATAACAGTACTCACTATGCACTATTGTGATAACAGTACTCACTATGTACTATTGTGATAACGGTACTCACTATGTACTATTGTGATAACAGTACTCACTATGCACTATTGTGATAACGGTACTCACTATGTACTATTGTGATAACGGTACTCATTGTGTACTATTTTGATAACGGTACTCACTATGTACTATTATGATAACACTATTCACTATGTACTATTGTGATACCGATACTCACTTTGTACTATTATGATAACAATACTCACTATGTACTATTGTGATAAAGTATTCACTGTACACTATTGTGATAAGGGTACTAGCTATATACTATTGTGATAACAGTACTCACTACATACTATTGTGATAACAATTCTCACTATGTATTATTGTGATAACAGTACCCACTATGTACTATTGTGATAACAGTACTCACTATGTACTGTTGTGATAACGGTATTCACTATGTACTATTGTGATAACAGTATTCACTATATACTATTGTGATAACAGAATCAATATATACTTTTGTGATAATGGTACTCACTATGTACTATTGTGATAACGGTACTCACTTTATATTATTGTGATAACAGTTCTCACTATGTACTGTTTTATAACGGTACTCACTGTGTACTATTGTGATAACAGATCTCACTGTGTACTATTGTGATTACAGTGCTCATTACATACTAGTGTGATAACAGTTGTCACTATGTACTATTGTGATTACAGTACTCACTATGTACTATTGTGATAACAGTACTCACTATATAGTATTGTGATAACAGTACTCACTACATACTATTGTGATAACATTTTTCACTATATTCTAGATATATTGTGATAACAGTACTCACTATATACTTTTGTGATAACAGTACTCACTATGTACTATTGTAGTAATAGTACTCACGTTATACTGTTGTGATAACACAAATCTAAACTATACCATGCCAAACATAGCCGTTAATCATCTGCTCGTGATTATACCCAAGTGTAGACAAATATTTCACATATTTATCATCACGTGATTTCTTCAAAATGAAAACATCATTCCATCATGTACTAACCTAGAACATTCATATCTGCCCTATTTATTCTTATGGAACCCAATACTATCTTTTTACAGTTGGTTATATGCAAACTCTGTTATGTTGAAACCCAAATTTATGACAGCTGTATTGCACACTTCATTCTTTTTAAATCCAATTATCGGTAAGATAGACTGTCATAGATAAGGCGTTCGTTTCATCGTGTAAGGCCGAAATTTACAAAAAAAAACTTATGGTCAAGCCCAACTTATCTCAACTATATTATTAAATTTTAGTATAGCTGTGTGAATTTTTAAATTCAGTATTACAATCTAAATAAACGTCTTGAATAAAATGTTGCTTTAACCAACTACGGCTGGCTATAGCGTATTAAATCATTCCTTGATACTACTTACGGATTCCACGTTCACTTGAATTTTCCATCTTCGTTTCATACTTTGCATGTATTATACTTGATCCGAGAGCAACGATCAATCTGTTATTCTATAATGTTTACAAGACAATGTCTCAATCACTAGTTATATAATACATACCAATTCGGCCCTGATATCTTGGCGGTATATATGAATTATAGATTTGGATGTCAGCCATCCAACGTGCCCAAGGAACAGTTTCAGACACGCCAATTAATAAATGAGCAGTCTAATTGCTGCAGTCTAACTTAAACTTGAACAGCAGTTAGATGATCCGCTGCCGGAAAATAGCTAAAAATAATTAATTAAGACTTAATTGTGTAAAATGATGCTCGTGTAGAACGCATGTTTTTAAATATATTTTTTAAACATTAAATTTGCTGTCAGTTGGTAATATAGCGGACGCCGGCAAATACTAAATAATCAAAATAAATGTAAAAAGATGAGCGAAAGAACAGTAAATAGAGTGTTGGTCGCTCATGCCAGAGGTCGGCAGTTCGATCCCACGATCGATCCCGATGGCCTTTCTTAAACACCACAAAGTCCTAAATCTATACATCATAAGATTCGAGAGCGATTCTTATAAACTCTGAGCTTCTTAGCAATTGTGTTAAAAGTATAGTATAATACTAAAGAGATATGAAAACACAACAGCGGCAACGGGAACATTAAGTAGCAATTCTCTCATTACACAATACGATAAAATGATGGCATAATAAATTGGACGGTAGTGCAGGGACGAAGTGTTGGTCGTTCAAAAAAAATCACGATTCGATCCTTGGTACGACCCGACACCATCTAAAAGCAAAACTAAGAATTGATTCTACCAAGGAAGAGGGGCGGATGGCGATTCCCGTAAATTTTGAGCTCGATGTCATTCTAGGTAGAAGCATATAAAGTTTCTTGTCCAAGTTCATCGCTAATAGCCGTGACGGAGGTTCGAACCTACGACCCTCCGACCCTGGACTACGCGCTTCGCAATTGAAATTGCCTGTTTGCATAAAATAAAGTAGGACAATGGAGACTTTTGACTAACTTTACTGGTTATTCATGCGCTATGGACGGGTAAAAGGTTCTTATGTTGCATCTAATAGATTAACATGTACTTGGAAAACTTGGATAATTATCAGATCCCGCTCTGAGATCTCCGAAAAAAACAAAAACGAAACATTGAAATAAATAAGAGGCTCATGGGCCTTACCGGTTACCTGATTATCCTTGATGGCATGAAGCTATATGAATATTTTTTCCAAGTTTTGTCAATAAAACATAAGCATTAACCGTCATGTCAGCAACAACAAATCACACCAAAAACCATTCAAATGAGTCTATTCAGTCATCAGATATGACATTTTTGTCGTTTTCTCTCATATAGGTTTAGTAAAGTAGGCCCCATCCCCAGGGACATACCGTGAGACCCAGGGACATGCGATTCACAACTTTTATAAAGGACCCATATACGTCCAAAATCATGCTTACCAGTTGTTTCCCAGTGCTTCCTATAATAAGAGGAAGATTTTCAAAGTTTACCTTAAATTTGACTGTTTTGGCCCGCACCCAAGGCCCCAGTGAGATGGGGACTATACAATTCAAATTTTCATTCATCCTTAGGTACCAAAGCTGCATACGACATTTCATTAAGATTGAGCTTACGGTTTTTGAGAAGAAGTCGAAAATGTCATTTGTTTATGGACACACGACGCACCACGCACAACGGTCGACGACGGACAAAATGTGATCGCAAAAGGTATAAAAAATGGTACGAAATCACATTATGTAACAAATACC
Organism: Panopea generosa; assembly: GCA_029582155.1. NCBI lineage: Eukaryota > Metazoa > Mollusca > Bivalvia > Adapedonta > Hiatellidae > Panopea > Panopea generosa. The sequence continues at coordinate 55,706,928 of CM055906.1, forward strand.
AAAAGTATCGAATGTTTTTGAAATTCCGAGTCTGAGCTAGAACACTTCACCCTTAACTGAAAAACTGTCTACATATAAACGCGATTTTTAGCGATGAACGGGGTTTCAATCTGAATGCCAATCGCATTTGTACATTTGGGATAAAATACTTTATGACAAAAAAAACTTCAAAAATGTAGTGCCTAGGAATCGAACTCATGTCGTTTACAGATCTGCAGTTCGTGAGTGTTGGTCGTTCACCAATTGAAAGTATGAGACATGCAAAAGAGTCCGAATGGTAAACAGAAATATCATAAAAGACGATCAAATTTATATAAATGCTCTATATTTATATCGGTTACCGCACACACGCATGCAACTGTTCCGAAAATAAAAGCACAGGCCAGCAGAATTGCCCTGCAATAATAGTAATTGCTCGAAATTCATGTTCCCATCTTAATCGAGTTTATATAGCTCGCTCGACAATCTTATAAATATTTATTGATCAATCTATTTTATTAGATAAAGCTTGAGAGGAGAAATCGAGAAAACTGTTTCTTTCATTTCCGACGAGGGCATGCGTTAGATGCCGACTATACGCTACCACAGGTGCAAGCCGGAGATAGTCTGATGTACAGTTAATCAGTGAAAAACGGAATAGTATACGTTATACATCTTTTAAACCGTTCACTTCGAACAAACTTTAACGTGTTTATTTTTCTATAATTTTTAAACACATAACGTGTGAACATTTGCAGTTTCTTCTGCGAGAAACTGATTCGCTTCGTTTGGTTAAAGGCTCCATTGTTCAACAAGGCAGATGTTGATAGGTAAGTAAAACCTGCTAACACGTGTATTATGTGATTAAATTGTATTAATGGAGTTAGTTTTAGTACCGTTTAACATCTATTAACAGCGTTTAAACGCTTCCTTAATTACTATCGATTGAGTATAATTTTCAAATTGCATTGTATGGTGCTCATACATTTGTATAATTGTGTTTTGAAGCAAGGTTTACTTTCATTTTTTTTTCTCTCATAATAAATTAATATTATATAAAAACGTAATAAAAGCAGATTATTTCATTATTAATGTACGTGGTGATTTTTTTAATTCATTGATAAATGCATTACATTTTTGCGAGTTATTTACGACTGTGAGGGTGGTGGCTCTTTTCAGATTGGGAGAGATGTTAACATCAGGTGCAGATTCACGATTATTTTGATGGGTTGACAATCTTTTACTCTTTTTTAAACGTATTCTTCCAGTATCGAATCATGACCACTGATTTAACATCGTAGCACTGTTGTGAATACATACATATGTAAGGAAGGGCCAGAAGTGCACAATTTTAAATCAGGGTTAAAACATGATGCTCTGTGATTTCTTCAGGGCAGGCGCAATCTCAATCTTGAATGTGTTCAAGGTGGGGACTGTGACGATGCTCGGTGACAGCTGGTTTCACAAGAGTCATTTTGTCTTAAATTATCTCATCTTATCAATGTTTTGTCTTAATTTGGGGAAGGCGTGCCCCGTCGGATCCCCTAGTGAAAATAGTATATACACTGCATCTGAACTATTTTGTTAACAACTTAAATATCCCGCGTGACACCTTTATTATAGAATCATTTAAGAACGTTTAGCCTATTCAATAGTATATAATATACTTACATGAATGTAAGAGGTATTCATGTATTCTAAGTTGTCTCTTTGTAAGATTTTGCTTTTATGGTAAAATTACCTTATTGATTTTTTTTTAAAACGAAATTAAATAAATGACTTTACTTTAATTCGGCCTCGGCACGGGCACATTTATTAATGTTTGATACAGTTTTGCTGAGGATAGCAAAGTATGATCGGAATGTTTTCGCATTCTTACATCGAGAATGAACCGATACGATGTGTTTCTCCTCGGGACAGTGCAAGAGATGGAATGAAGTTGCAAAAGTCGAGGCTGTTCAGTTAAACGGACATGTGACTTTTTTAAATATAAATTTTCACTTAAAGCTATTTTTGAAAATTATGTTTCTTAAATACGCAAATATGGAATGAGAAACTCCCCATAATGTCATTTCTGTTTGGAATGGGCCATAACTCGTGTAAATGGTTGAAATACATCATATGTTACCTATGCGTTATAATACGAGGTATGACAAAAAGTAATAAACTAATATTTTTTTCTCAATAAATTATATCGATGTATAATAAAAAAGTATCCAAGGAAATATCAATTTGTATTTTTTTCTATTTTTTACTGATGTTGTTCAAAACTAATGTGATACCACTAGCTATATAAAACACTGTCAATACGAGTGCTTTCCTAAATTTGATATTGGAAAACTTGATATTGTCATGTTATAAGACTAACCAGGTGCGTGGACATCAGTAACGCTGATTTCAATAGTGTCGTGTTAACCTCCACGCATACAATGTCATGTAGCATCTTAACATGTCATTAAACGATTAAATTAGAATGGACATGATAGTAATAGTAATATATTTATATAGCTACACTAATATTATTATAAACAGTAAATAGCAGTTATAGTAACAGCAACAGTAACAGTAACAGCAACAGCAACAGCAACAGTAACAGTAACAGTTACAGTTACAGTTACAATAACAATAACAGTAACAGTAACATTTACAGTTACAGTTACAGTAACAAATACAGTTACAGTAACAGTAATAGTAACAGTAACAGTAACAGTTACAGTAACAGTAACAGTTAGAGTAACAATAACAGTAACAGTAACAATAAAAGTAACAGTTAGAGTTACAGTCACAGTAACAGTAACAGTAATAGTAGCAGTTGAAGATGCAGTAGCAGAAACAGTAGCAGTTACAGCAACAGTAATAGTAACAGTAACAGTCAAAATAACAGTAACAGTTACACTTACAGTTACTGTTACACTTACAGTTACAGTTACAGTTATAGTAACAGTTGCAATAACAGTTACAGCTAAGTAACAGCTACAGTTAAGTAACAGTTGAAGTTACAGTAACAGAAACAGTAACAGTAACAGTTACAGTTACAGTAACAGAAACAGTTACAGCAAAATTACCGTTACAGCAACAGTACAGTTACAGTAACAGTTACAGCAACAGTTACAGTAACAGTGTCAATAACAGTAACAGTAACAGTAACATTTACAGTTACAGTAACAGCGACAGCGACAGCAACAGTTACAGTTACAGTTAAAGTTACAGCTACAGCGTCAGCTACATTTACAGTTACAGTTACATTTACAGTAACAATAACAGCTACATTTACAGCTATGATTACAGAAGCAGTTCCATTTACAGTCATAGTAACAGTTACAGTAGCAGGAACAGTTACATTTACAGTTACAGTTACAGTTACAGTTACAGTAACAGTAACAGTAACAGTTACAGTAACAGTTATAGTTACAGTTACAGTTACAATTACAATTACAGTTACAGTTACAGTTACAGTAACAGTTACAGTTAAGTAACAGTTAAAGTTACAGTAACAGTTACAGTAACAGTAACAGTTACAGTTTCAGTTACAGTAACAGTTACAGCAAAAAGTTACAGTTACAGCAACAATTACAGAAGCAGTAACAATAACAGTTACAGCATCAGCAACAGCAACAGCAATAGCAACAGTTACAGTTACAGCTATAGTTACAGTTACAATAACAGTTACAATTACAGCTACAATTACAGTAACAGATACATTAACAGTTACAGTCATAGTAACAGTTACAGTAACAGTAACAGTTACAGAAACAGTTACAGCAAAATTACCGTTACAGCAACAGTACAGTTACAGTAACAGTTACAGCAACAGTAACAGTTACAGCAACAGTTACAGTAACAGTGTCAATAACAGTAACAGTAACATTTACAGTTACAGTAACAGCGACAGCGACAGCAACAGTTACAGTTACAGTTAAAGTTACAGCTACAGCGTCAGCTACATTTACAGTTACAGTTACATTTACAGTAACAATAACAGTTACATTTACAGCTACGATTACAGAAACAGTTCCATTTACAGTCATAGTAACAGTTACAGTAACAGAAACAGTTACAGTTACAGAAACAGTTCCATTTACAGTCATAGTTACAGTTACAGTAACAGTTACAGTAACAGTTACAGTAACAGGAACAGGAACAGTTACATTTACAGTTACAGTTACAGTTACAGTTACAGTAACAGTAACAGTAACAGTTATAGTTACAGTTACAGTTACATTTACATTTACAATTACAATTACAATTACAATTACAATTACAGTTACAGTTACAGTTACAGTTACAGTAACAGTTACAGTTAAGTAACAGTTAAAGTTACAGTAACAGTTACAGTAACAGTAACAGTTACAGTTTCAGTTACAGTAACAGTTACAGCAAAAAGTTACAGTTACAGCAACAATTACAGAAGCAGTAACAATAACAGTTACAGCATCAGCAACAGCAACAGCAACAGTTGCAGTTACAGCTATAGTTACAGTTACAATAACAGTTACAATTACAGCTACAATTACAGTAACAGTTACATTAACAGTTACAGTCATAGTAACAGTTACAGTAACCGTTACAGTAACAGTAACAGTAACAGTTACAGTTACAGCTATAGTTACAGTTACAATAACAGTTACAATTACAGCTACAATTACAGTAACAGTTACATTAACAGTTACAGTCATAGTAACAGTTACAGTAACCGTTATAGTAACAGTAACAGTAACAGTTACAGTAACAGTAACAGTAACAGTTACAGCTTCAGTTACAGTTACAATTTTAACCATCCAATCTACCACCAGGCCCTCAACGATATATTTGTGTTTCTAATTGTTGTTATTATTTAATGCATCTTTTGTTGTTATTGATGTTGTTGTTGTTAAAGTAAAGAGGTGTTATAATTTTTGGTATTCTATGTGACATAGTATATGTGTTAAACTATATAATATGTTCATAAATATATTATATACGGCAAAAATGTCATTGGAGTTGATTGCTTGCATAAAAAATACTCGTTAAATGTATTGACGTTTGAACTGGGTCGTACTGAGCGCGAAACCCAGCCTCTTCTTGTTGAAGTTAGGTATTTTGTGTGCATTAAGTGTATTGCTATACTTAGATAATTACAAATTAGAGTACTTGAAGTCGGGACCGTCTAGATTAGTCGATAACATGTCGGGCTGTCAATCCAGGGGTCGTGAGTTTGAATTCACACCCGGCCACAGTCTCTGTGATGATAAGTCATTAACATTGTTCTGCGGCCATGGGCCGCCCACATCTGAGTCATTGAGGATGTAAGTAATGAGTTGCAACGATACTACGTTATATGTGTGTATACGTAGTACTGTACGTATATGTGTGTATACGTAGTACTGTACGTTATATGTGTGTATACGTAGTACTGGTTAACCGCCAAGCGGATTCCAGGTGCGTTGACCGCAATAACGGAAATACTGTTGAAAAAGTGTGTTTAGTGTCACACAAACAAACAAACAAACAAACAAACAGAATAGATTATTTATGATGAAAATCATGAAGTAATGGGATCGACTGAACCAATAGCCTTAATTTGATAATCTTGTCACTTTATTGTCGAATGATAACAATAGATATTAGGAACGTGTTGTAAAGTGTAAGGTCAATATCAAAAGCCTTGAATCAACTTCAGATTTATTTGAATTGGGTAAATTTAATACTTACATTGATTTGGATTACGTTAAAACAATGTCGTAAAACCAATAAAACATGGCGGAATAATGACGGATCAATGGCTATTACGGCGATTTACGGATAAATGATACCTGCATTACGACATACACGAGTATGACGAATTTGGACACTCCTTAACATATTGCAATTATTTCGGAAAAAATCCGTGTGGGTTTCCGGCACGAAATGATACATACAGATTGAGAAAGAACTCCAAAAAACTTCCAAGTTGTGTCTGTTTGATCATTGTATGTCATGTTTCGTTATTGTGATTATTGAATCAAGCGCTGGGTGGTTCCAGGATGGTACGGTCAAATGATCGTGACGTGTTATGACACCAACATTGTAGTTCTTGGGGAGAGCAGACGACAAATTGAATATTTCTGAAATGCAGCATTTCAATATTTTTTCTTCGGTTCATTCTGCATAAGTATTTATATATGGAAAAAATGTTTATTTTCATCAGTTTTTCATCACTTCGATAAAAAACAGAAAACTAACTATGAAATATCAATTTTTTTTTTTTTTACTTAATTCTTTATATTTTCAAAATTAGCGTGACTTCAATTATAATTTTATACAAAATACATAACACTGTCCTAAAGATGAAAATTATATTTAGAAATAAAGTCTCAGTATTGTTATACGATCAAAGGTGCAAAGAACGGTTAGTTTATACTAATTTATTTTAGCTCGATTGCGATGAAAGCTCAGAGCTTATATGAACCGTTCTCGATTCCGCTTCCTGGGTAGAACCAGTATTGAGTGTTGTTTTATGAGAGGCATCGGTTCGAGCTGGGTATCGAACCCGCAACCTCTGGGGTGAGCGGCCAACACTCTATTCATTAGACTACCGCCCGCTTGCTTCCTGTAAAGAACGGTTAGCTACGTGCATATACGTATACATGTACCTTTATTTGACTTGAACATTTCTGTTTGTACCTTTAAGTTAAAATGTGTAACAGATCAAAATTCAACTGAACGAAAGTTAATTATCCTGGTAACGCATATTATAAATGATTTAATACTTAAAAACACCTACGCTCCTTTTTAGTTATGTTTTTTCTGTAATTTCGCTTACCACTCGCCAGAAAATATGGAAATTGCACATAAGTTTACGCGTAAAACCGTAAAATCTTCGTGAAAAACGAACGTGGCATCTACCAAAGCTGCTTGGCTTTATATGAAAATGTAATGCTTAAGTAATTGATACCGGGAGCTGCAAGGTTAACTTCACACATTTCTCAATTCGATCGCTATAAATCCTTTATCGAGGCGTAAGGACGTATTTGGCTGTTAAGCAATATCTTTTTTTGTAAATAGACCTACTGCAAACTGCATGGAAAATGAATCTACACGAACGTGACAAGATTTATAATTGATTATAATCCTTAAAATGGTTTGTAAACAGTAAACATGTTATAAATATGAAATTAATTAGTGTGTCTTACATTGGGCAGACCCAGCGGGAGGGTTGCCAGTGGTTCTAGTGCGTAGGTATAGATTAATTGACTGAAAAACCGTAACCCGAAAATACATACTCTTCTCAGTAAACACCCACCCACCCACCCACCCCCAAAACGACCAAAGATATATGATGTGTGAAGGTCCTCTCTAAAATCATGGACTCCTAAACTCAACGTTTGAAAACTCTCCGTAAAAGTGAGTCATTAAAAAAACAACAGAACTCCTGAATCCGATCATTTGTAAACCAAATAAAATCTAGTTTTAAATTATTTATTCAAGATGTGAAAACTGTCACATTATGAATGTCACCAACAGAAACATATAGCCGGATTTTATGTCAGAAAACTAAAAAACTTGATAAGCAAAACTTTGTTTGTTTTAACATTCACACATTTTCTTTTAGTGCATCTCCCTGGTGCTATTTTGCAAAACAAAAGTCATCCTTTTTGCCTGTTTCTGTGTGTTTTGTTAAGTTTATTTCAAAGAGAAATCTTTTTTACGTAAAACAAAATCAGTGCATACGTTTTGAATTGATACGTACACACGGCAATTTGAAATTATGCACTTAAAACATGAACATAGTTTCAATTATCTGAGACAGACAGACAGACAGACAGACAGACAGACAGACAGACAGACAGACAGACAGACAGACAGACAGACAGACAGACAGACAGACAGACAGACAGACAGACAGACAGACAGACAGACATATATACTGTACATGTACATGTGTATAATGCCACTAGTGCATTAATAATGATTGGCACCTTATTTGCATTAATGGGGCAATACGAACATAATAGTTACACTCAATCTACAATGTGTAAACTCATAGGTTCTGTTCCTTACAACAAAATACACTTATATATAATATTCCACCGTTCAACGACATTACGACCTCGCCTTATATTGATATAAATGACGGAGCAGTTTTTATAAATATCATTGCATTCATAAAACAGTATTGATTGTGGTCGATTGATAGAGCCTGCTTAGTATGCAGTATGGTAATTACGTGGTCAGAGGATATAAAACATTGTTCTGTGCCCTACTTATCGAGTCAAGTGTTTTTATTCTTTTATTTTATGTTTTTATATGACTTGTGTTAGAGAACGATTTTGAGATGAGCATGCTAAAAACTTATAACCTCGGGACCAGAGTACTCACTCCACTGAGACAAGGGTACTCCTCTCACGAAACAAGGGTACTCACTACCCTGGAACCAGGGAATCACTCCCCCGGGGTCAGGGAACTCAATCCCTGGGCCAGGGTACTTCTCCCCCGGGGCCAGGGTACTCACTCCCCTGGAACCAGGATACTCCTCCCCCGGGGCCAGGGTATTCACTCCCCCGGGGTCAGGATACTCACTGCATTCCTCTCCCGGGGTCAGGGTACTCACTCTCCTTGTACCAGGGTACTCCTCTCCCGGGGCCCAGGGTACTCACTCCCCTGGGGCCAAGGTACTCCTCTCCCGTCGGTGAGTCAACTAAACTGAAGACGCCATAACTAAATCACGTACTTAAGCCCGGCTCACTTTATACGACCAAGTTTACGAGAATGGTTTGAGGTTCTACTCAGGGTCATTTACATGCGTTTTAGGATCTGTCTTCAACCAATAAAATAGAATGTCATATATAACATGTAATGTGTTGAAAATGGGATACTAATTCAATAAATAATAATAAAAACATAACGAAACAATAAAACTTTTTTCCAAATCAACTGATTTTTGTAAGAATGAGAGAACCGCGTTAAGTTCATAAACTATGGATATTTCTGATACAGTAATTCATGTAAAAAAATTTTTTTTGGTCATAATTTGCTTTCCTGTCAATTTGATGATTCATATACATTTTCCGTCTCCTCATCATTTCTCATTTTATGACATTTACACCACTCTATGGTGTCCTCGAGACGCCATCCATCTCTGTCCACGACACTTGTAAGTCCTCATTTGTGTCGAAATGACGAGGAGAGTAGTTGTAGTCTGACAGACCCGCACACTCTGTTTGACTTGTCGTCATTATATACAAGGACGTACATTATCAATTATCATTTCATTATACAGTTTGTGTTTTTGTAATTGGAATACTATTGGTAAAGTGACTGACTTTTCCTCAAAAGGACACGCCCTAATTAATATATTTTATATATACTCTTTCTGACTTGAATCAACATGGACGAATACAGAGATATTACTTATTAATTATAATTTATTTCAATTAATAATAATAATGATAATAATAATGATAATAATAATAATAATAATAACGACGACGACGACGACGACGACGACGACGACGACGATAATAATAATAACAATAATATAATAATAATAATAGTAATTATAATAATAATAATAATGATAATAATAATAGCAATAATAATAGCAATAATAATAGCAATAATACTAATAATAGTAATTATATTTTATTTCACTATTTATAAAATCCTATATTCATATATAATTTCCCATTCTTCCATTTCGAGGAGAAATCAAGTGCTGCGCCAGTTTTCAGACACGACATTTAATTACAAAACATAAAACATTTTTATAATAGCACAACTTGAATTTCGAGACATAATTGTTTATTTTGCTTGCGATAGATGTAACTTTTCTTATTACTGACACGCATTAAAAGCATGTACCACGTGATCACAAACTTTCTTGGACTGTTGGTTTATATCCTATTGCATGCTACAATTGTCGTCTTGAAAGGGTCGTTACAAATGTTGCTAAACTTGTGGCCCAACCCGTTTGGCATTGATGTGAATTATGCAATAAAAATGGTTAAACCAAATTTTCTTGGGAAATTTCACTGTCTGTTAAATTTTGACCATATTGTTACAGCAATATCGTGCATGTTTACGTTCGTTACAACTCTGGAAACATTTGGCCTTATTTAGTTAACAGTTCAATTTTCAAACGTAAGATTGGATTTTCTTGCACGATCTGCAGTTTTACGGGTAAACGCTGCGTCTGTTACTTATATTATCCTTTCAGTGAATATTTGAACATGGCGTTACATCTCTCTTTCTCCCTCCCCCCTCCCTCCCTCTCTCTCTCTCTCTCTCTCTCTCTCTCTCTCTCTCTCTCCGCCGTTTCTCTATCTCTGTCTCTCTTTCCCTCCATTTCTCTGTCTATGTCTCCCTATCCTTTTCTCATTTCCTTTGTCTCTGTCTCCCCCAACCCTCCCCCATCCTCCCCCTCCTCCTCTCTCTCTCTCTCCCACTCATCTCTTTCATTTTCTCTCACTTTAATACAATACCTATTTAAATAATAACATGTATGCATTGTTTTAATTTTCTCTTGATAAAGATGATATACACTGTACAACGTGCGTGTATAATTCATGTCGTGCGGTGTTTATTTTTACAAGGATGCAGCGTAGGGATTTACTGTCATGCACACCTATTGTATATTCAAAAGCAAATTTAAATTACGTCGAATGGAAAGCAGATGCCTAGTCTACTACAGGTCTACTACGGGTCGCTCCATCTTGAAAACATTGCCTAAGATAAATTGCAGCGGTTAATGGAATGTATTGTTTCTCAACGTATTTAATGAGAATTTATAGACACTTCGGGAGCCATTCCCCGTGCCAATATCAGACATGTGGTGCTCCTTCAGAATTTTCTTCAAGTGATTTGCATTGACGTTGTTAGGGTTGAGTCACGTTCTTCAAATGCATGCAAGATCTATGGTTTTGTATTTAGCCAGATTCGTGCTTTATTTAATCGTATCTGAGATGTATCCCGTGTTTACCGTCTCACCTTGAGACATTATTTTATTTAAAGCGCTCCGTACTGAAGTTTCATGCCGTAGAAATATATTATGATACCGTACCAAGTTTCATTTATATACTTATAATTGACCAACCAACCCTAGAACTATCCTCCACCAAACAAGAAAGTGTCGTATACATAGACAATTGACAGCCGCAAATATGTGAATTATATTTGCAGTAAAACTGCACATTTACATCAAACATCATATATTATGGATATTCTGTTCAATAACATATATTGTATTTTGTCTAAGTAGTGTTAAATTCTTTAAAGTCACTCATTGGCCAGTATCGGGTTATGCTAAAACATTGACGAATAAAACGGAAAATGCCGACCTGTGTATTAACGAATTTTCCATAAATAAGATAACATGCAAGGACGTAATCGAGCATTAACTTCGAATGGGACCTTCCACTTTGTGATTTAACAAACTTTTCATTATTTACTGAACTAAAAGTTATAGGTGATGCATCTGTCAACACAAAATGTAGTCCTTCGAAGATCCACGTACTGCATGCACAGGCCGTATCACTTCCAGATATAGGCTGGCAGAGAAAGATCAGTTTCTAAGTTTTACATCAAGAAAGTCGTAATTTACTAAATCTCAAATATTCATATCTTATTTCAAATCTTCATATTTTTGTTTGACCTGATTTTTAATTAAATAATGTCATTTCAGATAGTTTCCTACATCCTTCTGTGAATAGTCCGTCCCACTGCGCATGTCGGTTTTGCAAACTAAAAAAAATTGTACATGCGCAGGGAATGGTTAACTCTTTTCCTTGATGCCTTTAAGCTGAAGAATGGCGGCGGAGTATGTACGAATGCCTTTTTTTATTTTCGACATAGATATCCGGAAATATCCGAATAATCTATAAATACGAGCAGTTGCCGTTAGCGTGTTGACAAGAGCCATTTCGTTTTTGTTTGCTGCGAATTTCCAATCAACACTTGACTGTATCATTTTCGGAAAGCCGCATTACAACTTCCGCTTAATAAAAGTTGGAAAATGCATTTTCAGGATAGCGCCAGCGTTGATTGATTGGCAAAAATGAGAATTGGCTTGATAAATGAAACTTTAATCGTATCTGGATCGAATAAGATGTGCGCTTTTTGTGAAAAATCAAACCCCGCACAAAACAAAGCAGGGAATGTTAAATTCGATTAGAGAAAGAAATTGAAAAAAAGTAACACATTTTGTCAGATTTTTTCCCAATCAAAATATTCGAATTTAATTTCGTCAACCAAAAAAAGAACATTACGATCTCTATTGATTTGAGTTTGAGGGAAGATTTCACAGCTCGATTTATTCTATTGCAAACTCACGCCGAATTTTTAATTATGGCCACTTAAACCATGTTTAAATTTTCATAGCAACCTATAAATGAACGATCAATCAATCAATCAATCAATCAATCAATCAATCAATCAATCAATCAATCAATCAATCAATCAATCAATCAATCGATCAATCGATCAATCGATCGATCGATCGATCGATCGAGCAATCAATAAATCGATCGATCAATCGATCGATCAACCAATCGATCGAGCAATCAATCAATCGATCGATCGATCAATCAATCAATTAATCAATCAATCAAACAATCGATGAATCAATCGGTCAATCAACCAACTAACCAACCATTCAATCATTAAGCAAGCAAGCAAGAAAGCAAGCAAGAAGAAACTTTCATCGGGTTAACACTTTTCTTTTATGATAAAAAACACATTATTTATCTTACGTATTACATATGAATGTAAAATAAATACATTTGAAAACAACAACAAATGCTGTTTCTGAAAATTACATATATTGCCTACTTGATGCTGGTGTGAAATAAAAACACCTTAATATATATGCAGACCTTATTTTATCTGATTCTGTGAGGGTCGTTTATTTAGATGAAATGCGTTGTTCATTTTTCGAAGAATTGTTTTTTTTATTTTGTATCTTTAAAAAGTTTTACTCGTATATCCGCCAATTCTTGTTTTACAAACACACACTTATAAACAACACACACAAAAAACACCAGTCTCTCTCTCCCCCCCCCCACCCCCCCACCCCCCCCCCCCCCCCCCCACTCCAAAAAAAAATAAATAAAGCCTACTCAATTTGATTAATATTATCGATTTTTTATGAAACATTTTTAAAAATGACATACTATAATGAACACAAAATATTTTTATTGTTACATTTGTTGATGCGTGGATAGATAAAATAATACAAACATGAAATTCAAGGAATAAAAAATCAAGGCGGCAAATCACGATCACGGCGACATGAGCAGGGCTACTCCTCCTTTGGCATAAACACGGACTTATATAGGTCCTTGGCATAGAGCCCGCCGGCTAACCCCCACCCCCACCCCCAAAAGAAAAAAAAAACAACAAAAAAACATTAATATTTCCTTAAAATGTGAAATGCACGTGATGAAGTATATCAATTAAACATTGTACTTTGATATTGATATTTCCATATGGTTATACGTTCATTGTTATTATCTTAATGCAAACATTGCTTGGTGTCTGAACAAAAGTTACGACTGCGTAGAATGAGAGCATACAAATTGTTAAATGTAATTTCGGAATGCAGGATTGAGCATGACGCGTTATGTGCTATGGGATTACAACTGAAGCCCGTATGCCGGAATGCTGGTACGCCGTCAACTTGCCGACAGAGTATGGGGAATAACATGATTTGTAATTGAATATAATATGTAAACAAATGTATGGTGGCACTTTAGTGAAATAAAAACAACACCTGACTTGCTGATTCATCGTAAAGTCTTTTATTGAATTAAGATTTGAGTGACTGGAGCATCCCATACACGTATTGACGAATGTGTTTTATGTTGGCATCGTATATTTCTTTTTTTTTATTATAAAACGGTGAAAATGTGAAACAGGTGTTTTAGTTGATATTGTCGTTGTATAGTGTTTAGAGTCTCTTTCAGCAAATTTTTAGTCATATCATGACGGTGTCTTCTTGAGACAGTATTCCAAGCGCTGTTACACTGGAGTATCATGTCGTAGACACATGGTATGATACCCCCACCCCCTCCCCCCCACCCAGTAACAATATGCTGACACCGGGCAGACCAGACCTAGAACTATCTTTTTAATGCTGAGCGCTAATCAAGGAAGCTTCTAGTACCATTTTTCAAATACATGGGCGTTATGGGAGAGCGAATCCACGATATTTCGCTTGCGAGGCGGACGCTCTACCACTAGATAACCGCTGTGGTTTAGTTGTTGAGAACCAGACCTAAAAGTTCTTGGGTTCGATAGCGGCCATGTGGACATTTTATCCGCATATGCTTAGTACCGGATTGAAAGTTTACGTAGATCCATGCTATTTCGTTAATTTACGCATGCCCTTAAAAACCGTTGTAACTTTATCAAACATTCCTGACAATCAAAAATATTGACAGCACGACCTTAACGGTTTATAGCATTTCAAATGAATAATTAATACAATTCCGGACAAATAGGGTATTAATCAATACGTATTTCGGACAAACGGAAATAAAACAGTACATAGTTTGGTATATCGGAAAGTAATCAATACATATTCCGCTATACCGGAAATTAAATAATCCATATTCCGAACAATCGGATATAAATCAATATGTATTCTGGACAATCAAAAATTAATCAATACGTATTCTGGACAATCGGAAATTAATTAATATATATTCCGGACAATCGGAAATCAATCAATATATATTCCAGACAATCGGGAATCAGTCAATATTTATTTCGGACAATTGGAAATTAATCAATATATATTCCGGACAATCGGGAATCAATCAATACATATTCCGGACAATCGGGAATCAATCAATCGGGAATCAATCAATATATGTTCCGGACAATCGGGAATCAATCAATATATATTTCGGATGAACAGAAAATTAATCAATATATATATTCCGGACAATCCGGAATCAATCAATATATATTCCGGACAATCGGGAATCAATCAATATATATTTCGAATAAACGGAAATTAATCAATATATATTCCGGACAATCGGGAATTAATCAATATATATTCCGGACAATCTGGAATTAGTCAATATATATTCCGGACAATCGGGAATTAATCAATATATATTCCGGACAATCGGGAATCAATCAATATATATTTCGAATAAACGGAAATAAATCAATATATATTCCGGACAATCGGGAATCAATCAATATATATTCTGGACAATCGGGAATCAATCAATATATATTTCGAATAAACGGAAATTAATCAATATATATATTCCGGACAATCGGGAATTAATCAATATATATTCCGGACAATCGGGAATCAATCAATATATATTCCGGACAATTGGAAATTAATCAATATAAATTCCGGACAATCGGGAATCAATCAATATATATTCCGACAATCGGGAATCAATCAATATATATTCCGGACAATCGGGAATCAATCAATATATATTCCGGACAATCGGGAATCAATCAATATATATTCCGACAATCGGGAATCAATCAATATACATCCATCAATATATATTCCGGACAATCGGGAATCAATCAATATATATTCCGGACAATCGGGAATCAATCAATATATATTCCGACAATCGGGAATCAATCAATATATATTTCGAATAAACGGAAATAAATCAATATATATTCCGGACAATCGGGAATCAATCAATATATATTCCGACAATCGGGAATCAATCAATATATATTCCGACAATCGGGAATCAATCAATATATATTCCATCAATATATATTCCGGACAATCGGGAATCAATCAATATATGTATCGGACAATCGGAAATCAATCAATATATATTCCGGACAGTCGGGAATCAATCAATATATATTCCGACAATCGGGAATCAATCAATATATATTTCGAATAAACGGAAATAAATCAATATATATTCCGGACAATCGGGAATCAATCAATATATATTCCGACAATCGGGAATCAATCAATATATATTCCATAAATATATATTCCGGACAATCGGGAATCAATCAATATATGTTCCGGACAATCGGAAATCAATCAATATATATTCCGGACAATCGGAAATCAATCTATATATATTCCATCAATATATATTCCGGACAGTCGGAAATTAATCAATATATATTCCGGACAATCGGGAATAAATCAATATATATTTCGAACAATCGGAAATGAATCAAATTATATATTCCGGACAATCGAGAATCAATCAATATATATTCCAGACAGTCGGATATTAATCAATACATATTACGGGTATTCGGAAATGAATCAATACGTATTCCGGACAATCGGAAATTAATCAATATGTTTTTCGGACATTCGGAAATTATTCAATGTATATTCTTGACAATCGGAAATTAATCAATACATATACCAGACAACCGGAAATAATCAGTACGTATTCCGGACAATCGGGAAAATTATCTGTTATCGGCCGTTCCAAGATTTTTAGTCGGTGGGTATCCGCTCGTATGTTATTTTATATCTTGTTAACCTCAGAGGGGTATTCACAAGTTCCAGTGTGGTGGTGGTGGTGGTTGTGTGTGTGTGTGTTGGGGGGGGGGGGGGGGGGGGGGGGGGGGGGGGGGGGGGGGATGGGCGGGGGGGGGGGGGTAACATACATGTACATATTTCAATCACTTTCACTGAAATGGTTAAAGGTGTCCATATTGTTGACATCCTTGTGAAAGGCGTTCTTTAATACGGTTTTTTGCATTTAGCATTCAGAGATTTAGAAATGTAAAGATCAAGCAAATACATGTCATCATTAACCAGTAGCCACTTCGTCAGAAATACCAGTATTATACATATATTCACATTTGACGACCATTTTTTGAAAACAAAATGTGGTATTATAGTACATACACGACGTGTTGTTTTGTGTATTAAATCCCTTAATGTCCATCTAACCATGTAATGTAGTTATCAGATACAACCCATTAACTGGATTAAAGGGCTGAATAGCTTAACGTATCAAACACAGATCAGAAGCGATGTTTGATGTGGAGAAGAAAAATCGTCTTTATGCGTAAACTATAAACCGGCTTATAGTTGTCAAAATGGCATGATTGATTATACTAGCAACACAAATTCAATTCAGTCTAATACTCAGTTAACATAAAATTTATACTGCATGAAATTATGAGGTCATGCTGAATTTTAAAATGTAAGACTTATATACAAGCTTGTTAGTGACTTATGTATGCAGAATACTTTTCACGTTCGTTTTAGATTGATAACCGGAGAATTTCAAAGGTAGAATCACGTTCGAAAACTTTGGTTGGAGAGTTCAACGACAGACTAAATCATATTCAAAATGCTTGATATTTTCTAATATATATTATACGCACATTCAGTTGAGTAGATCGTTTTGTTGTTTACCTATATTTAATTGTTTGCAATTTGAATTTGATTTATTTATCATTGCGTAAGTTTCATAGTATTGCTAAGTGTCATATATATTTACGTAAAACAAAGCCACCCCCACACCAAACAAATAACAACAATAAAACCAACCCCCCCCCCACCCCTCACCCCCCCCCCCCCCCCCCCCCCCCCCCCCCCACACACACACACAAAAAAACCTATCATATTTCTTGGTAAGGATACGAACATTGTGAAAAATTGTACTAATCTATTGTTTGTGCCGGTAAAGTTTTATGTTTATCGACGATTGCTGTTAATACATATATACTTTTTTATTATCATGCCAGTACATATATATTATTGGATGTTATAATTGTAAGTTCTCATAATTAGGCATATGCTCAATGTACTGAAAAAATGTGACAATATACGGTCACCCCTGGTAACCCTGGGCAACCCTTTATATCACATGAAAGTGGTATTGCTGTTTTTCCATAGTGCCACAGTTCATTAACGATTTATAAACGAGGTATAAATTATATACATGTATAAGCTATAACACGTATACAACCTCATGACGATAAACAACCTTTGTGCACATCAGCCGGTCACACACTCTCCTGCTTTGTTAAAATGACGTGTCGTCATTAGTCTCGTCACGATAAACAACCTTTGTGCACATCAGCCGGTCACACACTCTCATGCTTTGTTAAAAAGGTCGTCTCGTCATTAATCTCGTCACGATAAACAATATTTGTGCATACCAGCAGGTCACACACTCTCATGCTTTGTTAAAAAGGTCGTCACGTCATTAATCTCGTCACGATAAACAATATTTGTGCATACCAGCCGGTCACACACTCTCCTGCTTTGTTAAAATGACGTCTCGTCATTAATCTCGTCACGATAAACAATATTTGTGCACATCAGCCGGTCACACACTCTCATGCTTTGTTAAAATGACGTCTCGTCATTAATCTCGTCACGATAAACAATATTTGTGCACATCAGCCGGTCACACACTCTCCTGCTTTGTTAAAATGACGTCTCGTCATTAATCTCGTCACGATAAACAATATTTGTGCATACCAGCCGGTCACACACTCTCCTGCTTTGTTAAAATGACGTCTCGTCATTAATCTCGTCACGATAAACAATATTTGTGCATACCAGCCGGTCACACACTCTCCTGCTTTGTTAAAATGACGTTTCGTCATTAATCTCGTCACGATAAACAATATTTGTGCATACCAGCCGGTCACACACTCTCCTGCTTTGTTAAAATGACGTCTCGTCATTAATCTCGTCACGATAAACAATATTTGTGCATACCAGCCGGTCACACACTCTCATGCTTTGTTAAAAAGGTCGTGTCGTCATTAGTCTCGTCACGATAAACAATATTTGTGCATACCAGCCGGTCACACACTCTCCTGCTTTGTTAAAATGACGTCTCGTCATTAATCTCGTCACGATAAACAATATTTGTGCATACCAGCCGGTCACACACTCTCCTGCTTTGTTAAAATGACGTCTCGTCATTAATCTCGTCACGATAAACAATATTTGTGCATACCAGCCGGTCACACACTCTCATGCTTTGTTAAAAAGGTCGTGTCGTCATTAGTCTCGTCACGATAAATAATATTTGTGCATACCAGCCGGTCACACACTCTCCTGCTTTGTTAAAATGACGTCTCGTCATTAATCTCGTCACGATAAACAATATTTGTGCATACCAGCCGGTAATTTGTTAAAATGACGTCCCGTCATTAATCTCGTCACGATAAACAATATTTGTGCATATCAGCCAGTCACACACTCTCCTGCTTTGTTAAAATGACGTCTCGACATTAGTCTCGTCACGATAAACAATCTTTGTGCATACCAGCAGGTCACACACTATCCTGCTTTGTTAAAATGACGTCTCGTCATTAGTCTCGTCACGATAAACAATCTTTGTGCATACCAGCCAGTAACACTCTCCTGCTTTGTTAAAATGACGTCCCGTCATTAGTCTCGTCACGATAAATAATATTTGTGCATTTCAGCCGGTCACACACTCTCCTGCTTTGTTAAAATGACGTCTCGACATTAGTCTCGTCATGATAAACAATATTTGTGCATATCAGCCGGTCACACACTCTCCGGCTTTGTTAAAATGACGTCTCGACATTAGTCTCGTCACGATAAACATTATTTGTGCATATCAGCCGGTCACCACACACTCTCCTGCTTTGTTAAAATGACGTCTCGTCATTAGTCTCGTCACGATAAACAATCTTTGTGCATACTAGCCGGTCACCACACACTCTCCTGCTTTGTTAAAATGACGTCTCGACATTAGTCTCGTCATGATAAACAATATTTGTGCATATCAGCCGGTCACACACTCTCCTTCTTTATTAAAATGACGTCCCGACATTAGTTTTGCACGATAAACAATCTTTGTGCATATCAGCCGGTCACACACTCTCCTGCTTTTTCAAAATGACGTCCCGTCATTAATCTCGTCACGATAAACAATCTTTGTGCAAATCAGCCGAACACACACTTTCCTGCTTTGTTAAAATGACGTCTCGACATTAGTCTCGTCACGATAAACAATATTTGTGCATATCAGCCGGTCACACACTCTCCGGCTTTGTTAAAATGACGTCCCGTCATTAATCTCGTCACGATAAACAATCTTTGTGCAAATCAGCCGAACACACACTCTCCTGCTTTGTTAAAATGACGTCTCGACATTAGTCTCGTCACGATAAACAATCTTTGTGCATATCACTTATTTTCAGTCTTATATTTCTGTAAAAAATCAATCTCGCTTATACAGTTAATGCCAGTGTCTCTAACCAGACGTAGGCTTTTCTTAGAACAACGGTCTTTTAATAACGTCTGCAGCATGTGGTGCCTAATTCTTGGAATGTCATTATTTCATCGAAATGAAAGGAGGCCACGACTCATAAAACTTGATAACTGATCTAAATTGGCTTATCAAAGGTAAAACTCTAGGTTAGCTTCGCGGAAGTTTTCATTTCATCTCCGATTGTTTATTCTTCCTTACTGGATTGGCAGTAAAAACTATAAAGGCAGGAGCTTGCCTTATCGCACCTCTGGGCACCTACTAACAATCTGCTGAAGGAAGCTCGTGTTTACATTAGAGAATCTGCTGTGATGACTGGTTAACATCAGAGTTTGTGAAAGTTAAAATTTATCATGGATTATTACCGATATTCAGGTATCAAAGGCGATTTTGTATTTTTGTCAGGTATGGTTGATTTCATTATTATTTATTTTAGCCCGAATTTGCGAAATAAGCTCAAAGATCTTTTTTAAGTTTGTTATTGAGACAGTTTCCTGCAAGTCAGATGGTTAGTTCAGTCGGTAACACGCCTGACTGTGTGTAACAATCCGGGGGGGGGGGGGGGGGTGTCGTGAGTTCGAATCCCCTCCAGTCCACAGTCTCAGTGATGATTGATATACGACACTGCGTTTAATTGGTATTTGTCTCTCACCGCTGATTCAAGTGAGACATTTATCACTTCAAGTACTTGTTAATAGCTCTCGATGGCTTAAAAAAATAAACATGCTACCAAACAAACAAACTGTTTCCGGCGTAGAACCAGTAATCGAGTGTTGTTAATAAGTGACCATCAGATCGAGTCTAGAATCAAACCCACGACCACTAGCGTATCCGCTACACCACCGCTCCGCATTTGGTTAGGCGCCGTATATTTTATATTACTGTTGAATATAACGTTAATATCAAGTTCACAATGCGCTGTGAAAAGTCACTACCTCGCCTACATTTACGCACTCTGATCATATATCATTCTATTGATAATAATTATAACCCGCCATTACGTTAAACATACATCACACCTCTGCTTAATTAAAAGTATACTCGGCAATTTTGACAAACTTTCATTTAATTTTTTATTTCTGAAATTTTCTATATAATAGTATCTACATGTTGCACGTATAAAATTAAACTACCTCAATATGCATGGTATGTGTGCAGTTTCTTCTTTAGACCGCGGCCCGGTGTCAGTATAATGTGACTAGGTGGGAAAAATCTACTTTTCCAAACTAGCGTGACAGTAGCAGTTCCAAACATTTTCCGAAGATGAAGTTTCAAATAGTAATTCTTTGAGATCGATATATCCATCATTATTATAATGTCGTGAGTGTTCATAATTTATGAACTTATATAGGAACATGAACAAAATGGATTATATTTTAAACTATAATAAAAATAACTATCTCGAACAATCGGACTACCTGCAATCCTGACCCCTCACCCCCACCCACTTAACCCCCACCCTTCTTTGTTTTAATTTTATCTTTTTTTCTTATATAAAAATATTAATTAAGCATTACTATTCATAATGAACTAATTCCCCAAGAATAATGATGAAGTATATAAGAATAATAAATGAGAGAAAGAGAGTACAGTATAAAAGCAAATTTTTATTTATCTATATTTGCATTGTAAAGTGTGCGGTGGCATGGCCCACCCCGACCCACAACACACTAATCATGGGGTGAATAAATGGGTTATCAATAGGTAACTGAAAAAAAAGGATTATATCATCATTGCAGAGAGTCACTTTAAACTTAATATTACTCGTTAAGCTATCAACCTGGCATAAGTGTTTTCATAATCATGTAATAAATAGATATTGGTGTAACAGTTTTTATTTCAATAAATCATATATAACTTTTAATATTATAAGCAAATGAAGTTCGTGATTCGTAAAGAATTTTTGTTGCTTTTGTATGTAATAATCACTTCCAGGCTGTCTTTCAGCTGATTTCAAAAGCTCGTTGTAATGTACATTTTACATACAACTTGAATAGTTGCATATGAACTCCTGCAATTTTGTGAAAGTACATATGTACTCGTACGTTTTATACACTACATGGATTTAAACACGTGTTTTCTTGATTATTGATGCAAATGTTAAGTTGAACGCATGGTCGAGTGATACAACAGGGTCTCGGGATCGGTTGTTATTCAAGTTCGATCTCCCTCCAGCACCATGTATTGTGTCTACGGGATATACATTTTACTAAGCATATACACTCAGGAGAGATTTAAAAGCAACATTTGGCTAGATATGAAAACGTAACACAGGGTTTATAAGGGATTTAATTAGAAATGAAAAAAGCGACACTTATGCTGTCTGAGGTTCCAAATTACTTTAGAGGGTCGCATGTTTAAACTAAACTAAACGTGTCACCCTCTATAAATAAAGTCGCTTATCTAATCTAACATTTTAGGATAAAAACAATAACACCAGCAGACAATAAATACTGTAGGATATGAATTTATGTTGCATTTAATTATTTCTTCCCGTGCTGTGTCTCCAGATCTCTTGAGTGTATGTAGTCTCTGTCCTATCCAGAACGATTTTCGACAGAGATATGTAAAGTTATATACTAGTATACTTGTTTTACAATCAATGTATAAAGAAATAAGTGTGTAAAACAGAAATAAATCACTAATTGGTCTACTCGACGGCTCATCATGAGTGTATTTTTTACTTTATATAACTGGTAGGGTGACTCTGAGCTAAATAGTTCATTAAAAATATGTGCAGATGGGACTGTTCATCATTTTCTAGACTCCGATTGTCACCCTGCCATATAGTGTAACTTGCAATTGGGCAATTGGGCGAGTCGGTGTCGGCATATATGTACGTGAGAATAGATGCCATACATCGCTGTCAGTAACATCAGATCATATAGCTGGCTTCCATAGAATTAAAACGGAAACTGGACTATCCGATGAATTATATTCCTTGTTCTGCTTTTGTCATTCGTGGGTTTTCTGTGACCGAGTGGTCAAAGGAACCGTTTCAGAATAAAAGCACTAAGGAAGGTTGTAGGTTTGAATACCGATCCAAACACTTAGTATAATCGCGAAGGACTGCATGTAACATCGTAGTTAACAGCTATTCTCACATCAGTGTTATGTATTGCTTTCGTAACAACGTCTTAATTATCTTCCTATTCAAAATCTTATTCAAGTTTTTTATACTTGGATTTATGTGTAAAATTCCTATTTGGCTGACCATATGGCTTAATAATTGTAATTAAACACGTGGCTAGAAAAAGTAGCCTCCTTAACAGTAACTGAAATGTTCTAGCATTGACAAGTTAACGACCCGACGTTGCCAGGAGGCAGGATAACACTGTATGACTTTGAATGTATTCCTTTGAAGTAGAAAAAAATGAAGGAATTGGATTTTTACGACGTATAAAGTTCATAAAATGCAAACAGATTCACTCTCCACGTACAAAAACAACAACAACAACAACAACAACAACAACAACAACAACAGCAACAGCAACAGCAACAGCAACAGCAACAGCAACAGCAACAGCAACAGCAACAGCAACAGCAACAGCAACAGCAGCAGCAGCAGCAGCAGCAACAACAAACACTACCAGCAGCAACAACATCAACAACATCAAAAACAACACCACCACTACCAGCAGCAGCAGCAGCAGCAGCAGCAGCAACAACAACAACACCACCACTACCAGCAACAGCAGCAGCAGCAGCAAAAACAACAACAACAACACCACTACCACCAGCAGCAGCAGCAGCAGCAGCAACAGTAGCAGCAGGAACAACAACACCACCACTACAAGCAGCAGCAGGAGTAACAACACCACTTCCAACCAGCAGCAGCATCAACACCACCACTACTACCATCAGCAGCAGTAGGAGGAGCAGCAGCAGCAACAACAACAACACCAACCCCAATATGCAGGACCTAGACGCTAGATGCATGCAGAAGAGCAGAGTCAGGCACATTCTATTCGTTCTTCTATTTGTCACCTCTTACGACAGGCACGAGCGACAGTAATCCCGGTTTTGCCACCACCCATTTGACACCCTAAAACAATACATAGGTTGATAATTTAATTGCAATAACCCGTCTGACAACAACAACAAAAGAAGACAAATGGATCGATTTGGGAGATTCCTCAAAATATGTCCTCGTAAGGAGGGGATTTGAGTATTTACAGAGATAGCATGGGTTTTATAAAACACTCTGTTACCGTAGAGACATAGTTCAATCAAAAGTTATTTTGCCTTTAAAGATACAATTTCATTGACATATATATAAATCAAGTAATGAATCATTGTTCGTGGTTTGAATTTGTAAAAAAAGTCAGTAAAACACATTTTACACCCAAATCTGATTTTAAACAAGAAAAATCAATTCAAATTTAGTAGTTAAATCTTATTTATTTTACTTCGATTGTGAAACAAGTTCTTACAACTTAGACAAATCACGCTACTAAGCATATGCAGAAAAGTTGTCTTGCTCAAGGACACTACACATAGCCGTGGCGGATGGTCGAACCCACGACCCTCTGATCATGGGTTTGGTTCTCTACCACTAGACCACGCGATCCATTTAGTGTTGGTAAGTACAGTACATTTTTAGATGTTTTTTAATTAATTTCCAAAAGACGTGAAATATAAGGTTAAAACTTTCAGCATTTCTTAAAATAAGCATTCGCCGCTTATAAATAAGATTTTAGCATACAAATATATTTCTGGAAAAAGGTGTTTTTTTAATGTTCATCCATATTGACATATTTTTTTTGCGATATTTCTTAAATTGAACATTCATATCTAAATTTAAAATACGGTTCAATTGAGACATACTGATACATACAACTGGTACATAAAACTGATACATATAACTGGTACACACAGCTGATACATAATACAGATACATACAACTGAAACATACAACTTGTACACACAACTGGTACACTCAATTGATACATAATACTGGTACATACAATTGATACATACAACTTGTACACACAACTGTTACATGGAAATGATACATAATTCTGTTACATACAAATGATACATACAACTGGTACATACAACCAACTGGTACACACAACTGATACATAATACTGGTACACACAACTGGTATACACAACTGATACATAATACAGGTACATACAATTGATACATATAACTGATACATACAACTAATACATCATACTGATACATAATACTGGTACATACAATTGATACATACAACTGATACACACAACTGATACATACAACTGATACATACAACTGATTCATACAATTGATACATACTACTGGTACACACAACTGATACATACAATTGATACAAACAACTGATATATACAACTGATACATACAACTTATACATATAACTGATACATACAACTTATACATAATACTGATACATACAACTGATACATACAACTTATACATAATACTGATACATAACACTTGTATCGATGACTAATACATAATACTTGTACATACAGTTGATACATACAACTGATATATACAGCAGTTACCGATACATAATACTGGTACATACAATTGATACATACAACTGATACACACAACTGATACATACAACTGATACATACAACTGATTCATACAATTGATACATACTACTGGTACACACAACTGATACATACAATTAATACAAACAACTGATATATACAACTGATACATACAACTTATACATACAACTGATACATAAAACTAATACATAATACTGATACATACAACTGATACATACAACTTATACATAATACTGATACATTATTCTTGTATCGATGACTGATACATAATACTTGTACATACAGTTGATACATATAACTGATATATACAGCAGTTACCGATACATATACCTGATACATACAACTGATACATAATACAGGTACATACAATTGAAACATACAACTGATACATGCAACTGATACATATAACTTATACATAATACTGATACATAATACTGATACATACAACGGATACATACAACTGATACATACAACGGATACACACAAGTTCAAGGTCAATGTAACTGTTACTGAAAATCGAAAATCGCTGTCAACGGTTTTTGGCATTATTTTGCATCCAAAGTAAGTTACACAGAACTGCAATATTACTTAAAATCCAACAGCATTTTTTCTTTAATATTTTGTTATCATTTAATTCATGCGTAAATATTTGATACACTACGGACCAGAACAGACGGACGGACGGGCGGACGGGCGGACGTTCTCACGAATGAGTATTTAACTGACTTATTTGCGCCCAGTTTATTACTTGTGTGACTACATTTTAGCCAAACAAATTACATGTAAATTATTTTTAAGTGTCTAAAAACAGCCACATATTTTCTTTTCAACCGTCCAAAAAGTATTAACCCTAAACCCTAGACATTTAACTATCCTTTTATGTATGCAGACGAACGAACATAGGTAACACTCCACCCCCCCCCCCCTCCCCCCACACCCCATTTCATAGCAGGGATAAATACATTTCTAATTGAAAACAAATTGTTACACTAATAAGGGAACCCGTTTTGTAATCAACTGTCAACACATGTACCAAACATACACTTAGTGTCACTAAGGGTCGCAACCGTTACCCTTAGTGTTACAAAATTTGTAACACTAAGGGTTACGGTTTTCGACCCTTAGTTTTTGTTACACTAAGGGTTGCCACAAAGCGCCCTGAGCAATACTATACACAAAATCCAATCTACTATGCGCCGTATGTAAATACCAACCAGCATAGAATACCGTTATTTAACGCAAAACATACACCCCGAAACAATAAACGCATGCAAAAAAGCACCAAAATGAAATTATTTTCTGTCAAATAAAAAGCCAGCCAGTTTTTACATTCGTTTTATTGTACTCATAATTCATTCATACCAGATTATCTTAAGGGATGGAATGTGTCAAGTCGTGACGGAAATGACTTAAACTTGGGGTTTTGCAGCACGAGAGACCAATTCCGTCGCATCAAAACTAATTCTGTGAAGATGTGTCGTCTTTTTATATGCTTGTTATTTTCGGAGAACCACGCCATAATGTAATAAATGGTCAAAAGTTTGATGGAGGGGAAAACTGCAAACCATTCACTTAAAGGATATAAACGATAATAAAAACGAAACAACGAAATAAACACAAATCTAATAAATCATTCGTTTAGAGAAATTGAAGAAAAAGCGTTTAACTGAATTAGATGAATAATTATCCAAAGCTCTTAGTTAATGAAACTTTATTTTGTTGTTTTTGCATATTTGACAGGAAAGTTAAAGTTGTATAAAATCGAAAAATTAGTATAAAATAATATTTCACTCTGTCTAGTAAAGTATTATAAGTTTTTGTTGATATTTGCTTTTTTTTTAAACTATCAATATACGTAATAGTTTCTCGTCACCAAATTTTCGCGAAACAATAAAGCAAACATCTTTTGCGTTCAGAAATGTTTGCAAACATTACTTTTCAATTAATAATGATTATGTTTGTATATTGTTTGATGTTTTTATTCGTCATCGAGATTGTGAATAAAGATGGGTTCAAACGGTGATCGGTGAGAAGGCAAAGAACTATTGCAAACATCACTACGTCATGTATATTTTACTGACAAAAATGTCGATTACCACAAAACCTGAAATAAACATCTGATACCGATAAACTTTAATGAAAATGTATACCCATATATCCATGGAAAATATCTGCCCTGGCACGCACGCACGCACGCACGCACGCACGCACGCACGCACGCACCATTTCTAAGTATTTTTTTTTGTAAAATTGCAAAATAACGCCGATTGCTCATAAACTTGAAAAGCTACCCTTGGTTTCAGCAGGTAAACGAATATATAAATAATAATACTTTTGCAATAAGCCATATCTAGAGCCTGAAGATAACCACGAATTTCGGCTAAGATTGAAAATAAGGTCATGTATTTAGTCTGTCAGTCCGTCCAATCGAGACTTGAGGAGACATTTTGCTGTCATTACGTCGTAAATCCTTCTAGTTATACCCAGAAGAAAAAACAACAACAGCAGTTCATATAATTAGAACTTATTCATTTTACATCGATTGTGAAGTTATTCCAACAAATGCCGCTCGAAGTCTTCCTAGGTAGAACCAGTTACTGTACTGTTACTGTAGTTTGGTATTTTGCTCAAGGACACACTACACATAGCCGTGGCGGTGGATCGAACCCACGACCGGTTATGGGATCGATGCTCCATCACTGGACCACGCGCTCTACATTAATAGAGTTCGGCAATGTTGCAAGATCCGTAATGTACTTTACGGAATAAAAATGAAAGGTTCCAATAGGGTCTTACCATTGGTATCTTGCTGACCCAACCTCTATTCAATTATTAACCTCTTTTATTTTTAAAGAAATCTTTCTTTTAAGACAGTCTCCGTGATGATTGTCATACGGCATTGTGTCTTATTATCATTTGTCTCTCACCACTGATACAGTAGCAAAGTTATCAGTTACTTGTGGAGATGGGATGTGCTTGTGTACTGGTTAACCCTCAGGATCCATGGAAACAATGGTTAGGTTAACTGATCGTCTGTTAGTCCTTGATGGCATAAAGATGAGTCTAAAATGCAATCAATCAATCAATCAATCAATCAATCAATCAATCAATCAATCAATCTTTTAAGAAACATTTCAGACCCACTGCCGTCAGTTTAACCGTTTAGTCTTAGATCAAAGGTAAATCTTAAATACAATCACACATGCGCACAATCAATTTACACTTTAACCTTTGTGATTATAATAAATCAAGTAGAGCTATCGCAGGACCTGCTTGATATACACCAGATACACGTACAGTGTCTTACATATTCTAGGAACTTTTCAAACGGCCTAAAATGACAAATTTGCTGTGAAATATGCTGATCAATCCTTAATATAATATATAGAGAGAGAGAGAGAGAGAGAGAGAGGGAGAGAGAGAGAGAGGGAGGGAGGGAGGGAGGGAGGGAGGGAGGGAGAGAGAGAGAGAGAGAGAGAGCTTCTTATGAGTCTTTTAGTATTTCAGTACATAATCAGCCATTCAACTTAAAGATAAAACAGCTACTTCCATGCTTACCTAAGACCGTTTGACAGCAGCACACGTGTTTCTCAATTTGAAAACTTAATTCCATTCTACTTTTCTCAATAGTGATGTACAATAGAATGGTATTGCAAGTTATTATCTCATTATCATGTCGTTTGGAATGAATTAACCAGTGCTCAATGTTTGATTGCAATATGGCTGTATGCATATTTATACACAAACATGCTACTTTAAGAGAGCTCTGTGGAATTTTATATTGTCTATTCTGTTATTTGTCTGAGGCAAACGGCTGAATAAATCCGGCATGCATTAGACGATAACGATTTCAAGTGAGATCAGAATCACGACTAAAACTGATGGATTACGCACTCTAAAAAAAATAACCACGATGCAGCATCATTGCTTTATGAATTTCAGCAGTTTGTACTATTTTAAAACCGATTTGTGATTCACTTTTCAAATTATTTTACAGATATTCTTATATTTTACAAATATTCCGATATATTACAAATATTCCTATAGTTTACAGATACTCATATATTTTACAAATATTCTTATATATTACAGATATTATTCAATTTTACAGATATTCCTATATTTTACAGATATTTCTACCTAAATTTTACAGACATTCCTACCTTTAGTTTACAGACATTCCTACCTGTAGTTTACATATATTCTTACCTGTAGTTTACAGATATTCTTACCTGTAGTTTACAGTTATTCTTACCTATAGTTTACATATATTCTTACCTATAGTTTACAGATATTCCTACCTATAGTTTACAGACATTCCTACCTATAGTGTACAGATATTCCTACCTATATTTTTTATATATCCATGAAAATGATAAATGAAAATCTGATTTTGAAATGCAAGAACAAAAGCTTTATGATTTCAAGATTTCAAATATGTTCTTATAAAGTAAATATATATACCTTAGTTACCGATGGTAAACTAACATTGTCGAAGTTAAGGACACAGTCTCTATACATAACGTAATATTTACCTATACATTTCCTGAGACAAAAAAACCCCCAAATGGAACGAGTTGCGTGAAGTTGGCTATGAGATCGGCAATCGGAGATCAACATTCAATACAGATCCAGGTCTGAGATCGTAGATCAACATTCAAAAAAAAAGTCAAAATTTGAATACCGACCCAGGTCTGCAATCGTAGATCGACATTCAAAATAAAATCTAAAATACGGACAGAAATTGAATACAGACCCAGGTCTGAGATCGTAGATCAACATTCAAAATAAAAGTCGGAATTTGAATAACGACCCAGATCTGCAATCGTAGATCAACATTCAAAATAAAATTAAAAATACGGACAAAATTTGAATGCAGATCCAGGTCTGACATCGTAGATCAACATTCAAAATAAAAGTTAAAAGACGGACAAAACTTGAATACAGACCCAGGTCTGCAATCGTAGATCGACATTCAAAATAAAAGTTAAAAGACGGAGTTAACTTGAATGCAGATCCAGGTCTGAGATCGTAGATCAACATTCAAAATAAAAGTCGAAATTTGAATACCGACCCAGGTCTGCAATCGTAGATCGACATTCAAAATAAAATTAAAAATACGGACAAAATTTGAATGCAGATCCAGGTTTGAGATCGTAGATCGACATTCAAAATAAAATCTAAAATACGGACAAAACTTGAATACAGACCCAGGTCTGAGATCGTAGATCAACATTCAAAATAAAAGTCGGAATTTGAATACCGACCCAGATCTGCAATCGTAGATCAACATTCAAAATAAAATTAAAAATACGGACAAAATTTGAATGCAGATCCAGGTCTGACATCGTAGATCAACATTCAAAATAAAAGTTAAAAGACGGACAAAACTTGAATACAGACCCAGGTCTGCAATCGTAGATCGACATTCAAAATAAAAGTTAAAAGACGGAGTTAACTTGAATGCAGATCCAGGTCTGAGATCGTAGATCAACATTCAAAATAAAAGTCGAAATTTGAATACCGACCCAGGTCTGCAATCGTAGATCGACATTCAAAATAAAATTAAAAATACGGACAAAATTTGAATGCAGATCGAGGTCTGACATCGTAGATCAACATTCAAAATAAAAGTTAAAAGACGGACAGAACTTGAATACAGACCCAGGTCTGAGATCGTAGATCAACATTCAAAATAAAAGTCGGAATTTGAATACCGACCCAGGTCTGCAATCGTAGATCGACATTCAAAATAAAATTAAAAATACGGACAAAATTTGAATGCAGATCCAGGGCTGAGATCGTAGATCGACATTCAAAATAAAAGAGAAAAGACGGAGTTAACTTGAATGCAGATCCAGGTCTGACATCGTAGATCAACATTCAAAATAAAAGTTAAAAGACGGACAGAACTTTAATACAGATCGAGGTCTGAGATCGTAGATCAACATTCAAAATAAAAGTCGGAATTTGAATACCGACCCAGGTCTGCAATCGTAGATCGACATTCAAAATAAAATTAAAAATACGGACAAAATTTGAATGCAGATCCAGGTCTGAGATCGTAGATCGACATTCAAAATAAAATCTAAAATACGAACAAAACTTGAATACAGACCCAGGTCTGCAATCATAGATCGACATTCAAAATAAAAGAGAAAAGACGGAGTTAACTTGAATGCAGATCCAGGTCTGACATCGTAGATCAACATTCAAAATAAAAGTTAAAAGACGGACAGAACTTGAATACAGACCCAGGTCTGAGATCGTAGATCAACATTCAAAATAAAAGTCGGAATTTGAATACCGACCCAGGTCTGCAATCGTAGATCGACATTCAAAATAAAATCTAAAATACGGACAAAACTTGAATACAGACCCAGGTCTGCAATCGTAGATCGACATTCAAAATAAAAGAGAAAAGACGGAGTTAACTTGAATGCAGATCCAGGTCTGACATCGTAGATCAACATTCAAAATAAAAGTTTAAAGACGGACAGAACTTGAATACAGATCCAGGTCTGAGATCGTAGATCAACATTCAAAATAAAAGTCGGAATTTGAATACCGACCCAGGTCTGCAATCGTAGATCGACATTCAAAATAAAATTAAAAATGCGGACAAAATTTGAATGCAGATCCAGGTCTGAGATCGTAGATCGACATTCAAAATAAAAGTTAAAAGACGGACAAAACTTGAATACAGACCCAGGTCTGCAATCGTAGATCGACATTCAAAATAAAAGTTAAAAGACGGAGTTAACTTGAATGCAGATCCAGGTCTGAGATCGTAGATCAACATTCAAAATAAAAGTCGGAATTTGAATACCGACCCAGGTCTGCAATCGTAGATCGACATTCAAAAATAAAATTAAAAATACGGACAAAATTTGAATGCAGATCCAGGTCTGACATCGTAGATCAACATTCAAAATGAATGTTAAAAGACGGACAAAACTTGAATACAGACCCAGGTCTGAGATCGTAGATCAACATTCAAAATAAAAGTCGGAATTTGAATAACGACCCAGATCTGCAATCGTAGATCAACATTCAAAATAAAATTAAAAATACGGACAAAATTTGAATGCAGATCCAGGTCTGACATCGTAGATCGACATTCAAAATAAAAGTTAAAAGACGGACAAAACTTGAATACAGACCCAGGTCTGCAATCGTAGATCGACATTCAAAATAAAAGTTAAAAGACGGAGTTAACTTGAATGCAGATCCAGGTCTGAGATCGTAGATCAACATTCAAAATAAAAGTCGGAATTTGAATACCGACCCAGGTCTGCAATCGTAGATCGACATTCAAAAATAAAATTAAAAATACGGACAAAATTTGAATGCAGATCCAGGTCTGACATCGTAGATCAACATTCAAAATAAAAGTTAAAAGACGGACAGAACTTGAATACAGACCCAGGTCTGAGATCGTAGATCAACATTCAAAATAAAAGTCGGAATTTGAATACCGACCCAGGTCTGCAATCGTAGATCGACATTCAAAATAAAATTAAAAATACGCACAAAATTTGAATGCAGATCCAGGTCTGAGATCGTAGATCGACATTCAAAATAAAATCTAAAATACGGACAAAACTTGAATACAGACCCAGGTCTGAGATCGTAGATCAACATTCAAAATAAAAGTCGGAATTTGAATAACGACCCAGATCTGCAATCGTAGATCAACATTCAAAATAAAATTAAAAATACGGACAAAATTTGAATGCAGATCCAGGTCTGACATCGTAGATCGACATTCAAAATAAAAGTTAAAAGACGGACAAAACTTGAATACAGACCCAGGTCTGCAATCGTAGATCGACATTCAAAATAAAAGTTAAAAGACGGAGTTAACTTGAATGCAGATCCAGGTCTGAGATCGTAGATCAACATTCAAAATAAAAGTCGGAATTTGAATACTGACCCAGGTCTGCAATCGTAGATCGACATTCAAAAATAAAATTAAAAATACGGACAAAATTTGAATGCAGATCCAGGTCTGACATCGTAGATCAACATTCAAAATAAAAGTTAAAAGACGGACAGAACTTGAATACAGACCCAGGTCTGAGATCGTAGATCAACATTCAAAATAAAAGTCGGAATTTGAATACCGACCCAGGTCTGCAATCGTAGATCGACATTCAAAATAAAATTAAAAATACGGACAAAATTTGAATGCAGATCCAGGTCTGAGATCGTAGATCGACATTCAAAATAAAAGAGAAAATACGGAGTTAACTTGAATGCAGATCCAGGTCTGACATCGTAGATCAACATTCAAAATAAAAGTTAAAAGACGGACAGAACTTGAATACAGATCCAGGTCTGAGATCGTAGATCAACATTCAAAATAAAAGTCGGAATTTGAATACCGACCCAGGTCTGCAATCGTAGATCGACATTCAAAATAAAATTAAAAATACGGACAAAATTTGAATGCAGATCCAGGTCTGAGATCGTAGATCGACATTCAAAATAAAATCTAAAATACGAACAAAACTTGAATACAGACCCAGGTCTGCAATCATAGATCGACATTCAAAATAAAAGAGAAAAGACGGAGTTAACTTGAATGCAGATCCAGGTC
This sequence comes from Panopea generosa, assembly GCA_029582155.1. NCBI lineage: Eukaryota > Metazoa > Mollusca > Bivalvia > Adapedonta > Hiatellidae > Panopea > Panopea generosa. The sequence goes on from CM055906.1 coordinate 55,741,236, forward strand.
TGACATCGTAGATCAACATTCAAAATAAAAGTTAAAAGACAGACAGAACTTGAAATCAGACCCAGGTCTGAGATCGTAGATCAACATTCAAAATAAAAGTCGGAATTTGAATACCGACCCAGGTCTGCAATCGTAGATCGACATTCAAAATAAAATCTAAAATACGGACAAAACTTGAATACACACCCAGGTCTGCAATCGTAGATCGACATTCAAAATAAAAGAGAAAAGACGGAGTTAACTTGAATGCAGATCCAGGTCTGACATCGTAGATCAACATTCAAAATAAAAGTTAAAAGACGGACAGAACTTGAATACAGATCCAGGTCTGAGATCGTAGATCAACATTCAAAATAAAAGTCGGAATTTGAATACCGACCCAGGTCTGCAATCGTAGATCGACATTCAAAATAAAATTAAAAATACGGACAAAATTTGAATGCAGATCCAGGTCTGAGATCGTAGATCAACATTCAAAATAAAAGAGAAAAGACGGAGTTAACTTGAATGCAGATCCAGGTCTGCAATCGTAGATCAACATTCAAAATAAAAGTTAAAAGACGGACAGAACTTGAATACAGATCCAGGTCTGAGATCGTAGATCAACATTCAAAATAAAAGTCGGAATTTGAATACCGACCCAGGTCTGCAATCGTAGATCGACATTCAAAATAAAATTAAAAATACGGACAAAATTTGAATGCAGATCCAGGTCTGACATCGTAGATCAACATTCAAAATAAAAGTTAAAAGACGGACAGAACTTGAATACAGAGCCAGGTCTGAGATCGTAGATCAACATTCAAAATAAAAGTCGGAATTTGAATACCGACCCAGGTTTGCAATCGTAGATCGACATTCAAAATAAAATTAAAAATACGGACAAAATTTTAATGCAGATCCAGGTCTGAAATCGTAGATCGACATTCAAAATAAAATCTAAAATACAGACAAAACTTGAATACAGACCCAGGTCAGTTGCGTGAAGTTGGCTATGAAATCGGCAATCGGAGATCAACATTCAATACAGATCCAGTTCTGAGATCGTAGATCAACATTCAAAAAAAAAGTCAAAATTTGAATAACGACCCAGGTCTGCAATCGTATATCGACATTCAAAATAAAATCTAAAATACGGACAGAAATTGAATACAGACCCAGGTCTGAGATCGTAGATCGACATTCAAAATAAAATCTAAAATACGGACAAAACTTGAATACAGACCCAGGTCTGAGATCGAAGATCAACATTCAAAATAAAATTAAAAATACGGACAAAATTTGAATGCAGATCCAGGTCTGAGATCGTAGATCGACATTCAAAATAAAATCTAAAAGATGGACAAAACTTGAATACAGACCCAGGTCTGAGATCGTAGATCAACATTCAAAATAAAAGTCGGAATTTGAATAACGACCCAGATATGCAATCGTAGATCAACATTCAATGCAGATCCAGGTCTGAGATCGTAGATCAACATTCAAAATAAAAGTCGGAATTTGAATACCGACCCAGGTCTGCAATCGTAGATCGACATTCAAAATAAAATTAAAAATACGGACAAAATTTGAATGCAGATCCAGGTCTGACATCGTAGATCAACATTCAAAATAAAAGTCGGAATTTGAATAACGACCCAGATCTGCAATCGTAGATCAACATTCAAAATAAAATTAAAAATACGGACACAATTTGAATGCAGATGCAGGTCTGACATCGTAGATCAACATTCAAAATAAAAGTCGGAATTTGAATAACGACCCAGATCTGCAATCGTAGATCAACATTCAAAATAAAATTAAAAATACGGACAAAATTTGAATGCAGATCCAGGTCTGACATCGTAGATCAACATTCAAAATAAAAGTTAAAAGACGGACAAAACTTGAATACTAACCCAGGTCTGCAATCGTAGATCGACATTCAAAATAAAAGTTAAAAGACGGAGTTAACTTGAATGCAGATCCAGGTCTGACATCGTAGATCAACATTCAAAATAAAAGTCGGAATTTGAATACCGACCCAGGTCTGCAATCGTAGATCGACATTAAAAATAAAATTAAAAATACGGACAAAATTTGAATGTAGATCCAGGTCTGAGATCGTAGATCGACATTCAAAATAAAAGTTAAAAGACGGACAAAACTTGAATACAGACCCAGGTCTGCAATCGTAGATCGACATTCAAAATAAAAGAGAAAAGACGAAGTTAACTTGAATGCAGATCCAGGTCTGACATCGTAGATCAACATTCAAAATATAAGTTAAAAGACGGACAGAACTTGAATACAGATCCAGGTCTGAGATTGCAGATCAACATTCAAAATAAAAGTCGGAATTTGAATAACGACCTAGATCTGCAATCGTAGATCAACATTCAAAATAAAATTTACAATACGGACAAAATTTGAATGCAGATCCAGGTCTGACATCGTAGATCAACATTCAAAATAAAAGTCGGAATTTGAATAACGACCCAGATCTGCAATCGTAGATCAACATTCAAAATAAAATAAAAAATACGGACAAAATTTGAATGCAGATCCAGGTCTGACATCGTAGATCAACATTCAAAATAAAAGTAGGAATTTGAATAACGACCCAGATCTGAGATCGTAGATCGACATTCAAAATAAAATCTAAAATACGGACAAAACTTGAATACAGACCCAGGTCTGAGATCGTAGATCAACATTCAAAATAAAAGTCGGAATTTGAATAACGACCCAGATCTGCAATCGTAGATCAACATTCAAAATAAAATAAAAAATACGGACAAAATTTGAATGCAGATCCAGGTCTGACATCGTAGATCAACATTCAAAACAAAAGTAGGAATTTGAATAACGACCCAGATCTGAGATCGTAGATCGACATTCAAAATAAAATCTAAAATACGGACAAAACTTGAATACAGACCCAGGTCTGAGATCGTAGATCAACATTCAAAATAAAAGTCGGAATTTGAATAACGACCCAGATCTGCAATCGTAGATCAACATTCAATGCAGATCCAGGTCTGAGATCGTAGATCAACATTCAAAATAAAAGTCGGAATTTGAATACCGACCCAGGTCTGCAATCGTAGATCGACATTCAAAATAAAATTAAAAATACGGACAAAATTTGAATGCAGATCCAGGTCTGACATCGTAGATCAACATTCAAAATAAAAGTCGGAATTTGAATAACGACCCAGATCTGCAATCGTAGATCAACATTCAAAATAAAATTAAAAATACGGACAAAATTTGAATGCAGATCCAGGTCTGACATCGTAGATCGACATTAAAAATAAAAGTTAAAAGACGGACAAAACTTGAATACAGATCCAGATCTGCAATCGTAGATCGACATTCAAAATAAAAGTTAAAAGACTGAGTTAACTTGAATGCAGATCCAGGTCTGACATCGTAGATCAACATTCAAAATAAAAGTCGGAATTTGAATACCGACCCAGGTCTGCAATCGTATATCGACATTCAAAATAAAATTAAAAATACGGATAAAATTTGAATGCAGATCCATGTCTGACATCGTAGATCAACATTCAATATTAAAGTCGGAATTTGAATACAGACTCAGGTCTGAGATCGTAGATCAACATTCAAAATAAAAGTTAAAAGACGGACAGAAATTGAATACAGACCCAGGTCTGAGATCGTAGATCAACATTCAAAATAAAAGTCGGAATTTAAATACCGACCCAGGTCTGCAATCGTAGATCGACATTCAAAATAAAATTAAAAATACGGACAAAATTTGAATGCAGATCTAGGTCTGACATCGTAGATCAACATTCAAAATAAAAGTTAAAATACGAACAAAACTTGAATACAGACCCAGGTCTGAGATCGTAGATCAACATTCAAAATAAAAATCGGAATTTGAATACCGACCCAGGTCTGCAATCGTAGATCGACATTCAAAATAAAATCTTAAATACGGACAAAACTTGAATACAGACCCAGGTCTGAGATCGTAGATCAACATTCAAAATAAAAGTTAAAAGACGGACAGAAATTGAATACAGACCCAGGTCTGAGATCGTAGATCAACATTCAAAATAAAAAAATTGACTGTCTTGTATATGCCATTTTAACTGTTAAAGTACCTATCATTTGATATGACTTATCTCACGCTAGGTGAGAAATAGTCACTATTAAAATGCAAACATAATCAATAAGTGGATTTATATTATTCAAGTTATTCAACAAATGAGTATAATATTGGCACACGATCACAGTCTACGGGCTAATTTATTTTATTAAAAAAATAACTTTTATTATTGTATTTGAGGTTATAACTTCTTTTTTGAACTTTATTCAACTTTAAATACTGATATACTTTCGTAATATCTTAATGCTTGTGGGTTGCCATAACAGTACTATCGTTTAAAGACAACTATAATAATATAATTTAAAATTTGTTAGCAAAAATGTCCCTTTTATTTTGTACGGTGTAGTTGACAGAGAGATCACAACGGCGATTGACGGTAAGTGAATGTTTTTTTTGGGCATGTGTTGTATTGGCGTCAAATGTTCTGAAAAAGTAGAGGAATTATTTACCGGCCATTCACCGTGATTTAAACATATTTATCGAATTTTACTAGCTTTTAAATCAGCAGAAATTCTTTCCTTTCAATGATTTTAACTAACGTTCCTTGAAAATATGTACGTCATGCTTGCACAGGTCTTATATCTTATGTAACAACGAAACATTCTTAGAATGAATATTGAACGTGCATTAAAAGTCTTATAGTTATGTAGAGATTTTTCTATTTGTTTGAAATGTACCACTTATATCTATTTGAGCAGTTTGTTACTCGCGTTCTGTCTTCTAGTATTCAAGTAAAATAACTCTTCAACACTGAGGGTAATCAAGATTAGGATTATGCTCAGTTACCGAAAGAAGAATATCTTAACTAACTTGAGTCTGCCATTTTACTTTATTCTATTATTACGCGGTTTTCATTTTATTATAACGTTAAACAACGTTCTTCTATTAATATTTTGTTCATGATATACAAGTATAATCTTTAAATCATCAATTTAAAGTTCTTAGGGGAGGAGTAAGGTAGCAAAAAAAAAAAGAAACACGAAAATACACTGTTTTCTGTTATAGTTGTAATTCCAAAATCTTCAAACGATAATCTCAAATCTGAGATTTTTCTCGAATGTTGATCTCCAATTGTTTCATATCGATATGAACGTTTTGCGACGTTGATGTCAGATTTGAACTTATTTTTTGATGTTATTATTCGATCTGAAATTTTTTTAAATATGGATCTTCGATCGAAACTTCTATATTTGAAAGTCAATATTCGAACTGATCGTTGAAAATTCAGCTCCGACCAAGACATTTTAAATTTGTTCTCCGTTCTGACCATTATAAATGACGCTTTTACGAATCGCAGACATGGTACTGTATTCAAATCCAACTTCTAACAATTACTGTGAATGCTGATGTACTATTGTAGAACTATGTATACAATATCACATGTCGAACTACTACATTAACATTTTAATATTTATTAAAGGTAAACGTTGATTTACGATCTCAAACCTGGCTTGTTTTTCTAATTACGACTTGTGTGTGTGTGTGTGTGTGTGTGTGTGTGTGTGTGTGTGTGTGTGTGTGTGTGTGTGTGGTGATGGGGTGTGTGTGTGTATGTGTGTGTGTGTGTGGGGGGGTTAATGTCAATCTACGATCTCAGTCCTGGGTCGTTATTCAAATTCCGACTTTTATTTTGAATGTTGATCTACGATCTCAGACCTGGGTCTGTATTCAGCTTCTGTATGTCTTTTAACATTGATTTTGAATGTTGGTCTACGATCTCAGACCTGGGTCTGTATTCAAAATCCGACTTTTATTTTGAATGTTGATCTATGATCTCAGACCTGAGTCTGCATTCAAGTTTTGTACGTCTTTTCTCTTTTATTTTGAATGTTGATCTACGATCTCAGACCTGGGTCTGCATTCAAGTTAAATCCGTCTTTTAACTTTTATTTTGAATGTCGATCTACGATGTCAGACCTGGATCTGCATTCAAATTTTGTTCGTCTTTATTCTTTTATTTTGAATGTCGATCTACGATGTCAGACATGGATCTGCATTCAAATTTTGTACGTCTTTTCTCTTTTATTTTGAATGTTGATCTTCGATCTCAGACCTGGGTCTGTATTCAAATTTTGTCCGTCTTTTAACTTTTATTTTGAATGTTGATCTACGATCTTAGACCTTGGTCTGCATTCAAATTTTGTCCGTGTTTTTAATTTTATTTTGAATGTCGATCTACGATTGCAGACCTGGGTCGGTATTCAAATTCCGACTTTTATTTTGAATGTTGATCTACGATCTCAGACCTGGGTCTGTATTCAAGTTCTGTCCGTCTTTAAACTTTTATTTTGAATGTTGATCTACGATCTCAGACCTGGGTCTGTATTCAAATTCCGACTTTTATTTTGAATGTTGATCTACGATGTCAGACCTGGATCTGCATTCAAGTTAACTCCGTCTTTTAATTTTGATATTGAATGTCGATCTACGATTGGAGACCTGGGTCTGTATTCAAGTTTTGTCCGTCTTTTAACTTTTATTTTGAATGTTGACCTATGATGTCAGACCTGGATCTGCATTCAAATTTTGTCCGTGTTTTTAATTTTATTTTGAATGTCGATCTACGATTGCAGACCTGGATCGGTATTCAAATTCCGACTTTTATTTTGAATGTTGATCTACGATCTCAGACCTGGGTCTGTATTCAAGTTCTGTCCGTCTTTTAACTTTTATTTTGAATGTTGATCTACGATCTCAGACCTGGGTCTGTATTCAAGTTTTGCCGTATTTTAGATTTTATTTTGAATGTTGATCTACGATCTTAGACCTGGGTCTGCATTCAAATTTTGTCCGTATTTTTAATTTTATTTTAAATGTTGATCTACGATTGCAGATCTGGGTCGTTATTCAAATTCCGACTTTTATTTTGAATGTTGATCTACGATGTCAGACCTGGATCTGCATTCAAATTTTGTCCGAGTTTTTAATTGTATTTTGAATGTCGATCTATGATTGCAGACCTGGGTCTGCATTCAAATTCCGACTTTTATTTTGAATGTTGATCTACGATCTCAGACCTGGGTCTGTGTTCAAGTTTTGTCCGCCTTTTAACTTTTATTTTGAATGTCGATCTACGATCTCAGACCTGGGTCTGTATTCAAATTCCGACTTTTATTTTGAATGTTGATCTACGATCTCAGACCTGGATCTTCATTCAAGTTCTGTCCGTCTTTTAACTTTTATTTTGAATGTCGATCTACGATTGCAGACCTGGGTCTGTATTCAAGTTTTGTCCGTCTTTTAACTTTTATTTTGAATGTTGATCTACGATGTCAGACCTGGATCTGCATTCAAATTTTGTCCGTATTTTTAATTTTATTTTGAATGTTGATCTACGATTGCAGATCTGGGTCGTTATTCAAATTCCGACATTTATTTTGAATGTTGATCTACGATGTCAGACCTGCATCTGCATTCAAATTTTGTCCGTATTTTTAATTTTATTTTGAATGTTGATCTACGATTGCAGATCTGGGTCTGTATTCAAATTCCGACTTTTATTTTGAATGTTGATCTACGATCTCAGACCTGGGTCTGCATTCAAATTTTGTCCGTATTTTTAATTTTATTTTGAATGTCGATTTACGATTGCAGACCTGGGTCGGTATTCAAATTCCGACTTTTATTTTGAATGTTGATCTACGATGTCAGACCTGCATCTGCATTCAAATTTTGTCCGTATTTTTAATTTTATTTTGAATGTTGATCTACGATTGCAGATCTGGGTCTGTATTCAAATTCCGACTTTTATTTTGAATGTTGATCTACGATCTCAGACCTGGGTCTGCATTCAAATTTTGTCCGTATTTTTAATTTTATTTTGAATGTCGATCTACGATTGCAGACCTGGGTCGGTATTCAAATTCCGACTTTTATTTTGAATGTTGATCTACGATCTCAGACCTGGATCTGTATTCAAGTTCTGTCCGTCTTTTAACTTTTATTTTGAATGTTGATCTACGATGTCAGACCTGGATCTGCATTCAAGTTAACTCCGTCTTTTCTCTTTTATTTTGAATGTCGATCTACGATTGCAGACCTGGGTCTGTATTCAAGTTTTGTCCGTATTTTAGATTTTATTTTGAATGTCGATCTACGATCTCAGACCTGGATCTGCATTCAAATTTTGTCCGTATTTTTAATTTTATTTTGAATGTCGATCTACGATTGCAGACCTGGGTCGGTATTCAAATTCTGACTTTTATTTTGAATGTTGATCTACGATCTCAGACCTGGATCTGTATTCAAGTTCTGTCCGTCTTTTAACTTTTATTTTGAATGTTGATCTACGATGTCAGACCTGGATCTGCGTTCAAGTTAACTCCGTCTTTTCTCTTTTATTTTGAATGTCGATCTACGATTGTAGACCTGGGTCTGTATTCAAGTTTTGTCCGTATTTTAGATTTTATTTTGAATGTCGATCTACGATTGCAGACCTGGGTCGGTATTCAAATTCCGACTTTTATTTTGAATGTTGATCTACGATCTCAGACCTGGGTCTGTATTCAAGTTCTGTCCGTCTTTTAACTTTTATTTTGAATGTTGATCTACGATGTCAGACCTGGATCTGCATTCAAGTTAACTCCGTCTTTTCTCTTTTATTTTGAATGTCGATCTACGATTGCAGACCTGGGTCTGTATTCAAGTTTTGTCCGTATTTTAGATTTTATTTTGAATGTCGATCTACGATCTCAGACCTGGATCTGCATTCAAATTTTGTCCGTATTTTTTAATTTTATTTTGAATGTCGATCTACGATTGCAGACCTGGGTCGGTATTCAAATTCCGACTTTTATTTTGAATGTTGATCTACGATGTCAGACCTGGATCTGTATTCAAGTTCTGTCCGTCTTTTAACTTTTATTTTGAATGTTGATCTACGATGTCAGACCTGGATCTGCATTCAAGTTAACTCCGTCTTTTCTCTTTTATTTTAAATGTCGATCTACGATTGCAGACCTGGGTCTGTATTCAAGTTTTGTCCGTATTTTAGATTTTATTTTGAATGTCGATCTACGATCTCAGACCTGGATCTGCATTCAAATTTTGTTCGTATTTTTAATTTTATTTTGAATGTCGATCTACGATTGCAGACCTGGGTCGGTATTCAAATTCCGACTTTTATTTTGAATGTTGATCTACGATCTCAGACCTGGGTCTGTATTCAAGTTCTGTCCGTCTTTTAACTTTTATTTTGAATGTTGATCTACGATGTCAGACCTGGATCTGCATTCAAATTTTTTCCGTATTTTTAATTTTATTTTGAATGTCGATCTACGATTGCAGACCTGGGTCGGTATTCAAATTCCGACTTTTATTTTGAATGTTGATCTACGATCTCAGACCTGGATCTGCATTCAAGTTAACTCCGTCTTTTAACTTTTATTTTGAATGTCGATCTACGATTGCAGACCTGGGTCTGTATTCAAGTTTTGTCCGTCTTTTAACTTTTATTTTGAATGTTGATCTACGATGTCAGAACTGGATCTGCATTCAAATTTTGTCCGTATTTTTAATTTTATTTTGAATGTTGATCTACGATTGCAGATCTGGGTCGGTATTCAAATTCCGACTTTTATTTTGAATGTTGATCTACGATCTCAGACCTGGGTCTGTATTCAAGTTTTGTCCGTATTTTAGATTTTATTTTGAATGTCGATCTACGATCTCAGAGCTGGATCTGCATTCAAATTTTGTCCGTATTTTTAATTTTATTTTGAATGTCGATCTACGATTGCAGACCTGGGTCGGTATTCAAATTTCGACTTTTATTTTGAATGTTGATCTACGATCTCAGACCTGGATCTTCATTCAAGTTAACTCCGTCTTTTAACTTTTATTTTGAATGTCGATCTACGATTGCAGACCTGGGTCTGTATTCAAGTTTTGTCCGTCTTTTAACTTTTATTTTGAATGTTGATCTACGATGTCAGACCTGGATCTGCATTCAAATTTTGTCCGTATTTTTAATTTTATTTTGAATGTTGATCTACGATTGCAGATCTGGGTCGTTATTCAAATTCCGACTTTTATTTTGAATGTTGATCTACGATGTCAGACCTGCATCTGCATTCAAATTTGTCCGTATTTTTAATTTTATTTTGAATGTTGATCTACGATTGCAGATCTGGGTCTGTATTCAAATTCCGACTTTTATTTTGAATGTTGATCTGCGATCTCAGACCTGGGTCTGCATTCAAATTTTGTCCGTATTTTTAATTTTATTTTGAATGTCGATCTACGATTGCAGACCTGGGTCGGTATTCAAATTCCGACTTTTATTTTGAATGTTGATCTACGATCTCAGACCTGGGTCTGTATTCAAGTTCTGTCCGCCTTTTAACTTTTATTTTGAATGTTGATCTACGATGTCAGACCTGGATCTGCATTCAAATTTTGTCCGTATTTTCAATTTTATTTTGAATGTCGATCTACGATTGCAGACCTGGGTCGTTATTCAAATTCCGACTTTTATTTTATATGTTGATCTACGATCTCAGACCTGGGTCTGTATTCAAGTTCTGTCCGTCTTTTAACTTTTATTTTGAATGTTGATCTACGATCTCAGACCTGGGTCTGTATTCAAATTCCGACTTTTATTTTGAATGTTGATCTACGATCTCAGACCTGGGTCTGTATTCAAGTTCTGTCCGTCTTTTAACTTTTATTTTGAATGTTGATCTACGATGTCAGACCTGGATCTGCATTCAAGTTAACTCCGTCTTTTAACTTTTATTTTTAATGTCGATCTACGATTGCAGACCTGGGTCTGTATTCAAGTTTTGTCCGTATTTTAGATTTTATTTTGAATGTCGATCTACGATTGCAGACCTGGGTCGGTATTCAAATTCCGACTTTTATTTTGAATGTTGATCTACGATCTCAGACCTGGGTCTGTATTCAAGTTCTGTCCGTCTTTTAACTTTTATTTTGAATGTTGATCTACGATCTCAGACCTGGGTCTGTATTCAAATTCCGACTTTTATTTTGAATGTTGATCTACGATCTCAGACCTGGGTCTGTATTCAATTTCTGTCCGTATTTTAGATTTTATTTTGAATGTCGATCTACGATTGCAGACCTGGGTCGTTATTCAAATTTTGACTTTTTTTTTGAATGTTGATCTACGATCTCAGACCTGGATCTGTATTGAATGTTGATCTCCGATTGCCGATCTCATAGCCAACTTCACGCAACTAATGGAACGTGTCTTCATTTTTATTGGTACTGCACACATGGAATACTCGTTTTACGATATCCTTGACATAATGACCAGCTTCAGATATAATGTCATGTGATGATTAACGAGACATTAATTTTACAATTAATCGTATTCAACAAATCTAACCTGCTTTTCCATGTAGCTAGCTTGTTTACCCTTCATTTGGCTTCCCTTTAAAAGAACAAACCTTTTCACCCCTGACCTCGGGTATTAAACAAAATGGCAAAACACACAAGCAAACACTCTGCATTTTAACCCTTGTTGTTATTATAAATCAAGCGAAGGTATTCGTACACGTTTTTGCATACTTCTCAATTTTGAAATGAATCCTCATCATTACATCATGGCCCTCATTATAATACATTAGCATGTTATTGCTGGTTTTCTTTATATCGTATCGCTCGTAATGATGCTGGAAAACAGTTTAAATTACTTTGTTTGCAATATTGCACATTTATGTATTCTTCTATAATGTATCATTCATAATTATGTTCTCTAATTTGTTTTTTAACCATAAATTTTACTCAGGTTTATTCGCAAAACCCGATATTTACGCATATATACAGTCTCTTTATAAAAGTAATCATATATTATTTTGTTTGTTTTTATTAATATGTGTAAAGCAACTTAAAATTTTATAAGTGATGTTGCCTTAACAGTTTCAAGCAGACGGTGAGAACCTGATATACAGTAAAATTTCGTTAGCTCGAACACGGATGACTCGAACACTGTATATAGCTCGAACAACTTATCTCGTCCCGGCCAAATTCCTATTTCGATATATTCAATGTATATATATATATATATCTGTGTACATGTATGATATGATGTTGAACACTGCTTGGCTCGAACAACTCTTAACTCGGACTATTTTTTCCAGTCCCGTCCATTTCGAGCAATTGAAGTTCTACTGTATACTATTGATATATCCCTTTCCAAAGTTATATGACTGGCTTGCATATATGCTGGTGTATATAATTTTGTATCATATAATAACCAAAAATATTGTTGAGTGGATTTGATTTAAAAAAAACAACAACTACAATGTGTATCATGGCCGCGGCTTCGGATGCGGTAGGTCATGGAATAAATAATGTTATTGGACACTTCCTCTGTTGGCGCTCAGCATTTAGAGGATAGTTCTAGATCTGGTCGACCCGGTGTCAGTATAATGTGACTGGGCGGGGTGTCATAACACGTGTCTGCGGCATGATACTCCAGTGTGAAATACTGTCTCAAGTAAACACAATCGCGATATGACTGAACAAATGTTGAAAGCGACGCTAGACGCTTAAATAACACATATTTTATTTAAGAAAATATATATCCTCTCCGTTCTTTTGAAGCAAACGTTAAATAAATCTGTCATTGAATGTTAAGCAGACGACAATGACTATACGTCGTGTTGACAATACATGGAGTATGGAAACCAGAAATTGTTTAAAATGTTATGGGTTTTAAAAATTGAAACTGTTTTATTATATTCTTAATGGCGATCCACCTTTCAGATTTCAATAGATTAAGACATACTATTCACAATATTACGCCGGGATAAACAACAAAATGATGTCATTTGTTTCGTCTGACATAATCGATTCTTTCTTTCTATCATATTCTTCTCCAAACAACCAGTTTTGTTTCTTAACAAATGGCAAGATTGGCATAATTTTGCAAAAAACAATTTCTGAGATCCTTCGTTCATAAAAGATAAAATTTGATTTTCATAACCATTGCAATTTTAAGTTTTACAAGGAAAAAGCGATGTATGTATTAGATCTGTTTTAGCGCTATTAACACACATGTATATTTAGGTCTCACTTAAGAATTACCTCCCTTACATAACGGTAGCAAGATTCTTACGCCAACGAAATAGAGTTGTGTAAAGCGGTTGGGCAATTGTTTTTTAAAAAAATGCATAACATGTCATATTCCTTTATGTATATGGTAATATTGGTACCTTTTTATGATTTTTACCAAGTTTGGATGATTTGGGTACTGTTTGATGAAGCTATAACAGTTTAAAGATGCGTAGTGATACACTGCAACAAATGGGCAGAATTGTCAAAAAATGAAGAGGTGACATCAAACCACCGAAATTGTCGGAAAAAGCAACCTGGTCAACACTATGTATATTTCTGCATAATTGGACTAACAGAGGACTATCTATGGGAACAAGGCACTTTTAGAACCATTGGTATTGTACCCAGTGTTCCAGAAGTGCATGTCTCTATTTGTAGAACAGTACACAATTAATTGTTGCGTGAGACGTCTAGTTAATCCATAGCTGATCTATAAGTTCGACTATGCACGGTCTCTGCAAATTGTTTTCTCTCCTTTACAACTTCAAGATAAACGATGCATTGACGAAAAACGTGTAACCTTAAGCGTACTTTAGTTATGTGTGTCAACAATTACTACCGTATCTCCTTTAATTGAAGACGAAATGTCTTTGACTCATCGGTCGTTATCAATACCTAACCATTTTGATTGTATACTCAATGATTTAAATGTTTATACAGAAAATAAAGTTCTAAAATCTTGGTTTGAAAATTGAATTTTCAGGAAACAGCAAAACATTACAATTAAAGCACACATTTACCGTTAAATTATCCGATAACAGAGTAACAGTTTGCAACGTGGTTTAGAAACGTGACAGATTGTACTGAAATATAGACTAATTTGTTCCTAGAATAGGCAAATAGTTTTTCCTTATTTGAATTATTTAAGTCAATAAAGTAATACGTTCCTGAAGAGTAACTCGTATAGCATCTACAATACTTTGGGGTTAACGATTTAACATTTTTATACACACCATCATTTAATTTACAATTTCTATAGTGATATTTTGGCATGTTTGTCCGAAATAAGAAAATATCAACAGGGGTCGCACCGTTAGAAGGACACATCTATGGGGTACAATCAGTGTCAAAGGCACCGGTACTAAAACATCCACCAAAATAGTATAGACATATTATGGTAAACTATAAGGAATAAAGATAAGAGGTGACAACAGGGATATCCGCTGTAGAACGGTTCGTAAGAACGCCGCTTGAGAGCTTATACTTCGTTTCGAGGTGCAGTACATGTTTCTCTTCCGTTATTATATGTCATGATAATCATACTACTACTACTACTACTACTACTACTACTACTACTACTACTACTACTACTACTACTACTACTACTACTAATACTACTACTAATAATAATAATAATAAAAATAGTAATTACAATAACAATAATAATAAAATAATATTAATGATAATAATAATGAAAAAATACTTTTACTTACGTTAGTGTTTAACCTCATTAGACAACCAATGGAAACGCTTCAATTTTCGTAGCTTCAATTGTGTCGCTCTAACAGCCTACAAAATAATTTAATTATTAAGTTCGTTCTTAATCATTAAGTAGTTTGTCATCGCTGTGCACGCGTGAATGACATTGCACAGACTCCGCTCTTGATTCAATTCTTGACGAGTCATGTACAAACTACAAAGCCGCGTGAGCTATGCTTAGTAACAGCTTTAGCAAACATCAACTTTCAAACGTCAATCATCTCAGCTTCCATCGAAGCTCCGCCCAGAGTCAATCAAATGACGTCAAACTGTCAGTCAAATGACGTTTCATTAAGTGAAAATTAAACAATGAAGAAACCCCTGTCGCTCCCTGCAGTCGCTCCCTTTGTGTTATTTAATTGTTAAATTTTTACTTAATGAACACTTACTTATACAGATAACTCATTTAAATAAATTCAATCTCCAATGAGGCCCTCAACATATTTACAAAGTACAACATTAATTTAACATATAAACATTAGAATAAACAAACAAGAATATATATGTGTGTGTGTGTGTGTGTGTGCGTGCGTGCGTGCGTGCGTGCGTGCGTGCGTGCGTGCGTGCGTGCGTGCGTGTGTGTGTTTATGCATATCAATTTTGATGAGAACTAACCGATTTGTTAGAGTTACTAAGAGGTTTTACTCCATTGTAAATATAAAGCTTTGAACTGATTAATAGGATTTACATTTTTTTATATAAGATGGAACAGAGTTCCACAAACGAGGCAACGTAACTAACATATTCTTGACATAGAGAGCATGCCGTGTGTACAATGTCAAATACAAATCTGGTTAGGTAGTAATATATAATTTGATGGGCGTTTATGTTTCTGTCTACTATAAAATACTACAATGAAAATGGACATCGCATAATGTGCATCGCAATACAACAATGTAATTCAAACATGAACAGTGTTTGCTTATCACAGATCGACATATACACATAAACACGTAAGTCTAGACATCGTGGCTAGCTTTTGCTTGTTAGTTACATGTACAAGTCGTAGTTTACGAACTGTTAAGACGAGTTAAAGGTATAACGGAATTGGTTTATTATTATTATCAGCTTTATTCCCTCCAACTTAATGAAGATTGTACAAATACATATATATTAAACAGTGAACAAAATTAATCAACATTAACATATGAATAGAATACAACATTTCAATATACACTCTTTTTTTCTGTGTGTCAGTAACCGAGTTCTATATACATACATTAATACGCAAAGAATACGCATCTTAACATCATTATCACATACGCATTTTATGCTTTATTTATCGGTTACTCAGGTATTTCAGTGTATTTCTTCTGTTTGGTTGACACTTATCTTAATATCCGTTCTATCATAGTTTACATATTAAATACATTTATTAGTGCACCCATGTCTCGCTTAGTATTTGAAATCAACAATACGTGTATTCTATTTTGATATACATGCATAATCCATTAAGTGTCTTAAATTTTGGAAATTGTTCTATTGTTAAAACATTTTGTAGTCGTCCGTCTACCATGTCTAGCATGTATAACATATTTGTTTTAGTCAACGTTTCGAATCATGTCAACTAGTTTCTCACTGAATTTTTTTTAAATTTCTGAATAAAACCCTGAACGAATGTAGTATTAGTATAAGTATAACGAAATAGGTTCCATTTATTATTTTTATAAACAAAATCAAAGAAGCAAACAGGACACCAATATATGACAATATCAAACTACATTGATAGTTTTCAATTAAAAAAAACGCTTTTTTATTATTCCAGCAGACGATATATAAATATTCCTATATACAATATCTTACTGCGTGAACTGTGATGACGTCAACCGGACATGGTGTTACTATGGAGATAACATAAAACTTGTATACATAAAGTTTTTATACAACAATTATCTGCCGTTGTATTCATATATCTTTCAAAGCGTGTTTGTGCTATCGATCATATTTCTTCTGGCATTTGACGTTGGAGTGGGTTAATTTTATGATAAATTTCACCGTGTTGAGAGGCAGCTAGCAATCCATTTTGTTTTCAGAGAACATACATCCATTAGTTTCCGAGGAAAATAATGTTAATTGGCAGATTCTGTATGGCTGGAATATGTACAGCAGACATAGCAATTATTTTATTTTCTTTATCACAAATCACTTTGTATTGAAATGTGAAATAAAATATCAGAGGCGGATCCAAATCTGTCTTTAAAGAGTAGGGATCGTGGGAGGGGAGTGGTTGGGTGCAATGCATACTAATTTATAATATTTTCATTTTCATATATATTCATGAAAATTTGATGAATAAAATTTTATTTTAAAGATAAATAAAAAGTAAAACATACGTCATACGTTAAGTCAATATAGGACAATATACGAATACAATTTCTCAGGATAAAATATAAAATGGAATCAAATAACGGAACTAAAAGCTAAAAGAAGTCGGTTTTATTGTGTCTATCAAAACGTTGTAATGACACATGTAACACTCCTCATGTCCACAAGCACCTGATTAAGCCATACTCCCCCTCTAGCAACATTTAAAGAGCTCTGTTATTCCTAGAAATCAGCAATTACACTGAGTCACGGTACCGGATTGACTTGATACGACCTCCAAACAGCACGTAATACTGCTGTCCTGAGAGGCAATGTTGAATGATAAAAGTACCCTTGCAACAATATAAATAAAAAAAACAGATTCGGTTTTACTACGAATCATGAGTGATAATGAAACATGCAACATCAGTCACGCCTATTAGCACCGACATAAGCGATATTCTATTACTCGAGTATCACTGAGCGAGCACGCTGACTTCAAGAAATCAGAATCAAGAAACAGTCTAGTACATGACTGAGTTATATGCGCTGGACAAAATAAACAACAAAAAACGACAACACCCATTATTGTTATTTACTTCAACCGATGCCTTCTTCCCTCTCCACTGGTTACAAATAGCTATTAAACTTATCATATAGTACAAAAATCACATTCTGATATACATATAGCAAGGGAAATCAAACTATGTCAGTTCACATGCCTTCTTATCGATTAGTAATAATGGACAATATGCAAATTCCATTTGATAATTTGTGATTTTTGCTGTTGGGTAACGATGGCATACATACATCGGCGATTTACAAGTATTGTCGTTACTTGTATTTTAAAGTGTAACATAGGCGCGTAGCCCAAGTTATGAAAGCCCTTTTCAGTATATTATTTTGGCTTGTTTAAACAGATATCCAATGGCAACACGGGGTTAATGAATATATATAGGCATGCTTTATTGGAAAAAATGTTTTCAGCCAATCTTAAAATTTTAAAAAATCCTGATATATTCCCTTTAAAAGAGCTACAACCTCCAGATCCGCCCCATCTTGGTCGTTTATCCGTGATATATGTATCCGACCGACAGCACTATTTAGAATACCTACATTCATTTCTTCAAACAGTGATTAGAACCTGAATGGGAAATGGTTACATTAAAGAGTTTCTAAGTGACTTTAAAGAACACTTCTAGATATAAGTGGTATACAGTTAATTGGTGCGTGGAAAATATAAAACAACAACAAAATAGTAATTTAACATACGTTGTTCTTTGTATTCATGCGCCCACTTGAAATAAATCTAAGATAAGTAGTTACTGAAACAAAAAAGAGTCTCAGAGATGATCGATTCAATGGGATGTTTATGAACGGGAAAGGTATTGTATCGAGTAAGACAGCTATTATTATTATTACTTCATTTTCTTTATAGACGATATAAATCTGCACTACATGCTTAGTTTTTAGTAATTCTATTTAGTTTATACTAATTTATTTTAGCTCGATTACGATGAAAGCTCAGAGCTTACATGAACCACTTTTGAGTCCGCTTCCTGGATAGAACCAGTACTGAGTGTTGTTTTATGAGAGGCATCAGGTCGAGCTGGGGATCGAACCCGCAACCTCTGGCGTGAGCGGCAAACACTTTATCCATTATACTACCGCCCCGCTTATAATTCTTTTTACAACGTGTGGGGATCAGATTGAACCTTGTAATAACACATATATAAAGGGAATAAGAAAAGAATAATGTATTATGATAATTAAAGATAAATACAATGTTTTTCTACAATTAAAAGCTATGTAATTATATGTTTTATACTATAATATTTAAAAAATGTAAGATGTATTGAGTGATGGCCCACCCCGACGACCGTATATAATATATTTTGTTAAATCCTTACGTAATAATTTATAACTCTGTTTTTGACCAACCACTTGTAACGATGTGATTATGAGCCCCAATATGCAAATGAAGTGTCACAGCTCACCGGCTGTCTTCCATTTACCGAATGCAAATGAAGCAAGTATCATTCGTACCTAGTTCATGCTTTACATATTACAGTTAATAACAATTGATTTACACAAGTAATACAAGTTTATTTCTAAGGATTTCTGAAGCTGTGTATCCAGACGATATTTCTCAAATAAATATGATTGGCTAATGTGTACTCATCCAAACAGACGTCATCATTTTAATATTTGCAAGGTTAAAATATCAGTAACATATCGCACCGGCATGCTACGGTAATTTAAACGCTTTAAGACGATTTCCCAGGCTTTATGAAATTGAGTTAAATTAATATCTAATGAATAAATTTAAGACTACTCAATTGAAACGATACTACTATTATCTACCCATTTTATTAGTTTTTTTTTAAACCTAATATCCGCCAATATATTGTGTGAGAGAAGAACATTTTAAGTTTTATTTTATAGATCAAAGAAGGATTCGTTCGCGTTTTCATTTTGTGAAGTTTTGTATTGTTATAGTTTAAATAGACACCTAGATGTTCTCATACATATGACAATACTTAACAAGAGCTGTCGCAGGGACAGCGCGCTCGACTATATCGATGCTGTTCTAAAACAACAGCTTTTTCAGGAAATACGTGCCAAATGGAAGACAATTAAAACTCAGGGATGGTAAAATTAAGCTATAATTATTGCTTGTCTGTTAAAAATAAATTAGCAAATTAATTCACCAACACTATTTATTTTCATAATCAACAGTTATGTTTTTTTTGAAAACAACAAAGTGAACGGATGGCTCGTATTACTTTAATATTATTTAATTCAGCATTTTAGCATGTGTTACATTTGTCTTTCAAACTTTAAAATTGCTTTATAAATTAATAAACCATTGCTGGCAAATAACCCTAATAGGTGTGCCTAACGAAAGGCACACCATGTAGATATAGTAACCCTAAATACTTCAATTCATGACTAGAATAATATTAATTGGTCAAGCATTATCAAGAAATACTAAATAAACATTACCAGAAATAATTCCAGCTAAAATTTAAAATATTGTAAGCTATAAATGAGATGATATTCAGTTTCAAGATTAGTTTATCAATGTTTTACATTTGCGATACAATTATACACTATCCTCAATCATATGGTAAAAAACCAGTTCTTGTTAATGGATCTATAGCCTTGTACCAACACATACAGTTTTTCAATGCTGAGTATCCTTCTATATTCTAAGTTGTTCAGTTTTGTACATGAAAACAAAATAGGCTTATGCATAACTTTACGCCAAAGAACAATATTTCGGTACCAGTTCATGAAAATGGATCTATAGCTGAAATAATCTTGTACCGGCATGCACAGTTTATCACAGCTGGATACCCTTTCATGAAAATGACGAAAACAGGAATACAGAAAATTAGACTTTCATGAAATTGAAAAAAGATTAAACTTTAATAATAAAAAACCTGAGTTTTGATTCTTGTGTCTTTGTGTTCCATTGGCGATGCTGAACACACACGTGAAGTTTCATTCATATGGAATGATAGTTGCCAAAATATCTTACCTGATAAAATACTTTAACCTGAAAAATTAAGTCCAAAAAGGGCCATAACTCTGCCAAAATGCAACCCAGAGTTTTGGATCTTATGTATGTGTGTTCCATTGATGATGCTGAACACACATGTGAAGTTTCATTCATATCGAATGGGCGGTTGCATAAATATCTTACCTGATAAAAATCTTTAACCTAAAAAACCGACGTCGACGCCGGGGCGAGTACAATAGTCCCCCCCCCCCCCTTATTCCACGAATAGTCGAGCTAAAAAGCTATCGGAGTACCAATATGACCTTTCATACAATTATACAATACTGAAAACTATCAGAGTATCCACCTGGACTTTCGTACAACTATACAAAGCTTAAAAGCTTTCGGAGTACCCACCTGGTCTAGAGTAAGTGTTCTTTTATGCAGCATTAAAGTCCAATATCTTAAGTTTGTTGCGTGAATGTCTGTTAATTCGTTTACATGCCAAAACCATTACATCAAATGAAGTACAAATCGGACTATGATAGAACTTAGTTTCCGATTTTACAACTAAACGGGGTTAATAGTATAAACATTTTAAAGTAATTACTATACCGTGGCATAAGTCCTTCTCTGTATATTTCATATTGTACACATCCATATTCTTATTCATAACCATTTCATGCATTTTTTCACAAAAGACAAACCCCCGGACACATTCAAAGGAAATAAGACACATTTTTTGTGCAAAGGTCATCCATAAAGCTGGGAAGACAATGTATAAGAGGGGGTGATTGATTCATTGTCTTGTAAGTGCTGTTGGCACGTGTGTATTGTTCCGTCTCATTTTGCGTGGAAAACTGATGAATTATTGATGTCGTCTGGCAATCTAGAGTGACAGCATTATGTAGAAGCATTCCTGATTCCTCAATGTTTGCTTAATCGGGCGGCAACAAAACAATAACGACGCTGTCGTCAAGTTGGCAGATAGTAAGACAAATATAACGAGTATGAAAATGGCGTTATAGAAAGCGACAAGCCATGCCTTAGGGCTGTACAACGCCCATACTCACTCATTATTTTTAATCTACTTCCATTATCTGTGGGTGATGAATTTTGTTCTATTCTGTTCTTTTACATGTTTGGCATTATATCTAATCTATAACTTTTTTTTTCAAATTGTTTTTAATTTTGGCTTACATACACATAGTTGGATATTTACAAGAAACAAGATATAAGAAATTGTATATTGTGGCGGATGTACATATTTATAACACTAGCTGTAAAGCTATTTGCCAATGATATGGTTCAACTTGTGGGCGACTTGAAACAAACGAAAAATACCATAAACAAATTCGCGGTATAGCAACTGTAATGAGTAAGCAGTATTTATTTTTTACGTTTAAAATCTATTCTTTTTCGAAATAGTCGCTGTTATGTACTATGTACGGACGGTGGCGCATAATCTGTTAATCAATCACATGCAGGCCGTAAAACACTCAGATCAATGGACATGTTCTGCCAGTGCCCGATGTACCGGAGATTTAGTGATACGTTAAGACGTCGCGCACGGTAATGGTACTTGCGTTATAAAACTACGACCCGAAATATATAAAACTATTTCCGAATACTTGATCGTTTTTGGAATAATACTTACTATATATCAAAATAATTTTTTTTGTAAACGGATATAAACTGTACTATTGATATGATCTATATATTTTAATTTGATAATAAGTCACATTCAACGTCATTTTCCCCGTGTCCCGACGTAACATTTACCACAGGTCCCGGTCGAAAATGTTATGTTTAAAAACGGCGCGAAAGGACAGATATAAGGTCTATTCACTGGAGAAAGTGACATTATTTCAGGTTACAGACATGTGTGTTTTATTACAACAAAGTTAACGGCCATTCCGGAACACGCGGCTCGTTACGTATATACTTTATGTCCCGAAAAACAAACGACTCGTCAATAAAGTCATACTGAACAGTCAAGATGAAAATTATGATTAGTATTGCATTTAACATATGTATGTATATGTTCATTGTTTTATTGAATGGTACTTGATGACATTTTTCATATTGGCGATTATGAGATATTACATTTTTAAGGCGTTGTCCGCTAACGTTATTTAAAAGAAATAATTGCAGTGTATTTGATTAATTTAATTATTTTAAAAAAAAATCGTGAACAAATAAATTTTAAAATAATATCATACTAAAGTAAAATTTCAGTAGAACATGCTTATGTTAACGATTTCCAAAACTGTCTTTCTCCTATCTGCAAAAAATACGTCACGTACCCTTCGCACAGCTCTACCATTTGGTACTTTACGGATGCGTTTTCGTTACATCATCCCAATCTTGAGACACGACCATGACACTTAAACACCGACGCGACGCTTTCCATACACCCGTGCGTCTTCAGTTTCTTTTGAATTTCAGCAGACGTCACGCCGATTGCTACACAGGAACATATGACTGTTCTGTGCACCGCAAGAAAATCTTACGTCATCGTATTTAGTCGGATTTTATGTCAAAGTGATAGCCCTGCTTATGGCGCCGTGGTCAAGCTTTGCAGTGTTGATCACCGCCAAAATGATCATACGCGACAGGGACTACTTTTAATTCAGCGACCCCCCCACCCCCCGGGCCGTGTATTTTATATACTATATATATACTGGCATGATGCCAGCAGAAAAAAATTAAACAATAAAAGTATAGCGTAGACATTGTATTATATTATTTTTAAAAAGTTGCATAAAATAAACCAGACGCAAGAATTATATTGATCAAACTAGGAAGGTGCATTAAAGACCGGTTATTAGTATCTAAGTACTTTGATTTTAAGGTGTTTTGTTTGATTTATTGGACAAGTAAAATCAATTCAGATGGAAATGACGTAATTCATATTAAATATCACATGTTGACACCATATTGTTTAAAATTAACGTAACTGTAACCTCAATGTATTTTCATGTCTTTCTTTCGAAATATATAAATATTTCAAAGAAAAAAGATCATGATGATGTATTTTTATGAAAATAAACTGTGTGGCTGTTTGAGTATTAATTATCACGATTGTACACTGTACGTCGGGAAAACGCACATCTTGCTCTTGTAGAAAAAATACACAACGCCAAGCATGCAATTGATTAACTTTCAATTAGCATATTTGACAATGCCCCACCGGGAAACACATGTTGGTAATGTGCTTCTTAATGAATTAGATATCTTGTAATGAAAACCTGCACAGTGTGTCCATCAAACAGTTTATAGGCACGTTGTTTAATGATTGACAGCCGAACTAATTCTGTATTTAGCATTCGTCTTGCAGATGTTGCATTAATTCAACGGATGAGATAAAGTCAGTTTAGTTAAAGTCCCAACTGCCATATAAAAGCCGCAAGATGGCCCTGGGGGCAGATTTTATATTATTCAGTACATGATTCAAATCAGAGAACCATTTTTCAAAATTTCACAGTCATCAATGCATTGTTTTTTTTATCATTTTGCATACAATTACATTATTTTTAATACATTTAATTGAGAAAAAAAAATTAAAAAAGTGTTTGTTATATGCAGTTTGAAAAATGTTTTTGACTCCAACTGCCCAAAATTGGAAATTCGAGGAAGATGCACTCTATACGAATGGATTTGTGTTGATTTACCATCAGCAGAAAGCTTAGTGTAGCGTTGTAACTTGATAGTCTCCTCTTACAAATATTCACTACCCTGGCAGTAAAAGTTGTGTGTGTGTGTGTAGGGGATGGGGGGGGGGGGGGGGGGGGGGGGGGTTAACATAATCGCTTATACTAGAAATACATGTATAGTTAAATGTTGAAAGTTTCCCGTCAGTTAGTGGTTTTTGTTAAATGTATATCGAGTCTGGGCTGAGATGGGCTATATCAATACCAACTCTATATCAATACCACCTCTATATCAATACCACCTCTTTATCAATACCACCTCTATATCAATACCACCTCTATATCAATACCACCTCTATATCAATACCACCTCTATATCAATACCACCTCTTTAACAATACCACCTCTATATCAATACCACCTCTATATCAATACCACCTCTATATCAATACCACCTCTATATCAATAACACCTCTATATCAATACCACCTCTTTATCAATACCATCTCTATATCAATACCACCTCTATATCAATACCACCTCTATATCAATACCACCTCTATATCAATACCACCTCTATATCAATACCACCTCTTTATCAATACCATCTCTATATCAATACCACCTCTATATCAATACCACCTCTATATCAATACCACCTCTTTATCAATACCATCTCTATATCAATACCACCTCTATATCAATACCAACTCTTTGGCATCGGATTCGCCAAAACTATTTTAGGAGAGATGATTGATAGAACTTGCAAACTGTCGATTTTTTTTCTCAGTTTTGCATAAATGGTGTACACATGTACTCGTATCCGTTGTCACACAAATAAAAAATACCAGGCCGCAACGAATTTAATACACATGTACGACCGCTTTACTTGCTGAACAAAAAAAAAGGGTTTATTTTGCAACTGTATCTTTGGTTAAAGATACAGGCAAGAATTGTGTCAGATATGAGGACTAGAAAATCACATGGTACACATTTAGACAGTGACATTATATTGTAAGTTATTTGGTTTCTTACTGCCCCCCTACGGAAATTTGTGGAATCGGTTGGATAAATTAATCCAAAAATTATTATAACTCACCTCACATATTTTTGTATTGGGACTTCCGCTTGGAAGTATCGGGTCAACGTTAGTGCGAGGCCCGTTTTCAGCTTTTAAATAGAACGTGCATAGCCACTCTTGACCACCATACCACAGTACCCAAACCACGAATAAAAATGAGATTTCACCGAAGCCAACAGTTAGTATCTCATGAATATACACGATGCATACTTAAAACATTTAAACTTATGTATATGTTATGTATCATTAACTCTTATTCAGTATGCATAAAGTGTAAAAAAAAAAACATCGAACAAAAACAGGGAAACGAATTAATTTTTGAAATAATAGCATTACCATCATTACTACCACATTAAGATATTGAATCCATCGTTAGATATTGTGACATCATAAATGACATGGCGACTGGATAATGTAACGTTAACAGTAAGGCACATTACAATGATTTCATCGGAGACCTTAATGGTGTCTAGTAATACATGAACACTTATGGATTAGTGACACTGTTGATTGATGAGGCTGAGTCCCCAAAAGTTAATGGAAATCTAGTTTCCACAAATACTCTTGGGTTTCAATTTTACGTATACCACAGCGGTGGTTCAGGGGTAAAGCGTCCGTCTCGCATGCGGGCCATACTAAAGACTTGAAAAGTGACTGGGTGGGGTATCATGTCATGTGTCTGTGTCTGTGGCATAATACTCCACTGTGGCAACAGAATACTACATCAAGTAAACACCGCCACTTTATAACTCAGTAAAATATTGTTGAAAGTGACCATTTTCAGACTCTTTGTTGCTAAGATAACCGCCTACATGACAAAACAAACTGAAAAATAAAACAAATATAAATCGTATCTATTATAACCTTAATGTCATGTACCGACATTTAACTGGCTGGTCATACTGCCTTAAAATGACCGTAACTTTGACTGTAACTTAAATTCTGAGTGCGAGTCTGACCTCTTTTACATTGTTTGTAGCTTTAAAATTGAATTAGAATAAAACGAAACCAGTCAACTATGCACATCCCATCTCCGCAAGTAACTGATAATTTTCCCACTTGAATCAGCGGTGAGAAACGAATGACAATGAGACACAATGTTGTATATCAGATTCGGTCTCCGTGATAATTGATATACGACATTGTATCTCATTGTCATTCGCACTTTTAAATATGTTATCTTACTCCTCGATCATTTCATTGTTATTTCTTTATCTTTACTCGAACGATAAGATACCTAATCACTCGTAGTTGAAAAGTTACATTACTTGCACGGTACAGTACAGTGCCCTATATATTGGTCTGATATACACGTACATGCTATGTTCAAATTAATGGTTAATAGTTAACGGATCATATACAGAAAATGGTAAGATAAAAATGCTATTTTAAAATGACATAAAATGTTCATTGTATAAACGACTTTGAAAGATGTGTAAAGATAAGTCAAGTTCAACTTCTCAACAATGTCTGTTTTCCCTATTAAGAATCACCAAACGTAATTACTAGTGTTTGATTTGTTTGATTTATTTCAAAACGTTGACATACTGCATTAATGTATATACATACATTGCATAAAGACACGAAACATTTCATCTGTGCTATTTATTATATATAGAGAATAGCTATGCTATTCCATATCAATATCAAGAAGCAAAACTCCCAAATAAAAATAATTCTAATGTCGACAGAGTGCTGTCCCCTGAATGATGTTCCGTGAAGTTTCATGTATGTCGCAATAGACCATGACAAAATAGAAAATAGTGCAATGGAATTCAATAAATATTACGTCAATAAAATTAAAACTAAACCATTATATTTCAATTAATAATGTCAAAAATGGTATCTCAGCAATACAAGGAATGGCTGTATTTAATTTATTTTTACGAAATGTTCTATTTGTTTTGTCATCCGCAAAACAGGTGTGAGTAAGTAATAGGTTTCAGCCTCAAGACAATAACCGTCCTGTCAAGTATTTTAAAAGTTTAACAAAATTTAGCAAAACCTTTTTGAATTTGAAATATATTGACACAAGAATTCTATTTTTCATTGCATTGTGCGTGGTATTTTTTCCAATAGGTGAACTCTCTAAAGTGCAATCATACAGAAAAATAATACAAAATAGAAGCATTTCATAGCATGGCATATTGTGTAGAATATAATGACGTCACTAACTTAACCTTCTTTATAGCAGTATAGCTAAAGTTTCTTCCTATTTATGATCAGCAAAAGGAATATATACTCTTTTTAACTTGCAGTAATTATTTCTACATGTATACATGTATAAGTCGTATGTATAAAATGTCGGTGTTGAGCTGTTTGGCTAGTGCAAACTTGTTTTTAATTTTAACACAAGTGACAAACACCCAGCTGTAAAAAAACTGTTTTGCATTATTTGCACGTGTCAGAGTCCACCCGCTAGATACATATATTTTATTTGCATTTACATATTAACCAAAATAATTGATAAAACATCATACGTTTGTTTCACAACGATGCATCCCTAACTTTAGTCGTTAATTTACGGGTACAAAACTACACTTCAGATGTTCAATGAAAATACAGATTTGTTATAGAATGATCCACTGACACATTCATACCAATGTCAATGCAGTGTTTCGAACAGATCTTTGAAAATAATCAATTTATGGAAACTGAGTAAAGTTCTTTTTGCTAAGGTTATATCTATTATATATGAGTTTGTATAAAATACATAGCTTCTTAATAAGCTACTTGGAGAACTCAATAAAAAAATACGCAAAAGCATAAATCCTCTTCGCTAAAACGCCGTCTTGAGTCAACGAAAAGTGCATTTACTGCACTGCATAATTGTAACATAATAAATAACAAATAATGCGCAACTGTGGCACTTTGCGACGGACAACAAACAAAATATCTGGTAACCAGACACGAAATTGCATGAACCAACTGGAGAGTCGTCTCATTAGACGACACCAAGGACACACTAACAGCAGTTACTGCGCTAAGCAATCAGAACTTGGCTTCATTATCTGATTTACACAGACGATACATCCTCCACTACCAGTGTTGCAAATCAACCGGATGTAACCATACTATTATTCTCCGACTGTTTGGAAATCCAGACAACATGTCAGAATATCAATATATAGATTAAAGAGAATTTGTTACACTAATATAGCGATTTTAGTTTAAATTTGACGGTAAAAGTTAAAAAAGGCTCGTTCAACTGTACTTTAAAAAAAAAATCCCCAAACATGACAGATCGAAGTATCAATGTTTAATTCTGTCTTAAATGTTCATTATGTATCATTAAGTTCATTATTTTTCATTATGTTTCATTAAGTTACTTGAGATTTATAACATGCATATTAGAATTATTTAATAAACAATTCGTCTAAAACTAGTTAAAGGGGTTCCTGAGTTCCTGAGTAAACGCCCAGAGAAGTGGGGGATTGGGGTGCGGGAGAGGGTTGTTCCCCTTCTACTTGCGAGGGGATTGGTATCATCCCCCCTATTTATTTTTAAATTGAGCTGCAAATGAGTTGTTTTAAGCGACTATGACAGGGACTGTGAAGTCATTCAAATTGCTCGAAATTATACGGGTTTTCTATTTCCTAAAGCACGATTATATTGCATTTTTCTCATTTTAACAATTTTTGTTCATATTCAACTTTGAGTTTAACACTCGGGCGTATAGAAGTATGCCTAGGAACGCCCCTGAATAAACACAAGCTTTAGTCAAATACATCTTAACATCTAACAAATATGTGATTAATTAACATGAATGTGCTGATTTATACCATTCCAAGACTTGGGACTGGTATTTCATCGCACGAACATATCGGCGGTAATAGGAAAACTAGTACTTCTCATGATCAATAGGGAGAATGGGTGGTTGTGGTTTGGTGCGGTGTATAAGCAAAGTAATTTTACCGAAGACATTGCATTTGCTTAAAAAATGTATGTGAATGGTTCTAAAAGTCCAGATGTAATGTAAATCAATACTATACAAGTCATAATTGACACCGATTATATTGGGTTGGTTGATTCTAAAGTCTTGTGTTATTGGTTTGAATTGTAACGAGGCGCGCTCTCCGCAGTATAGTCGGTACATTTACTTCTGGTTGTTCACAAGTAATTATTTCCATACATATAATGTGTTGGATACTTTTGACACTAGTATTAATGAAATAATGATAATGATATTTAATTTAGGTATACGCTCCTAAGTGGCGTTGAAACATTTTCCACACTTTTATTTGTATGTATGTATTTAGATCTTCTTTATATAGAAATATTGATTATACTTGTGCGTTTGTGATGGCTTTGAGATGCCAAGTTTCCTGGGCTGCGTTTAGCACCGTTAAGCAACAACTAAACGCGGTTACTGCCTGGTTTCCTAAAATTATCGCGTTCTGTGTGCTAATTTGAGGTTGAGCCAGTGTCCAGGAAAATATTTTAGCTGACGTTAGCAAACGTTTACTTATCATCGCAAAAAAAGATTCCCGGGGGTGGGGGTACTCCCTATTTCTTGGTTAGTACATATGTGCCGCCGTTTATACCCCTTTTTTGACATATAATATACATTTTTGACTCCTAATACTTTTGCATAGTGCGATGTTGAGCTTTGACTCTCCTTTCTTGATTCAATTCAGGGATCAATCCCCTCCTGCCAAGGAACTTTAGGCCAGGAGCCTGGACCCCGTTTTGTCATAAGACACATGTATTTTATTCTTAATAAAATCCAAGAGTTTATGCCATGGTGTAGAAAAAGTTTTGTTAAGATTAAATGCAGAGTTTCGACCCCTATGTAATGTGTTCGAATGTAGAGTTTTGACCCCTTATTCAATTCGGGGATCAATCCCCTCTTACCTAGGAACTCCAGGCAAAGGGTCTGGACCCCGTTTGTTCATAAGACACAAGTATTTTATTCTTAATAAAATCCAAGAATTTATGCCATGGTGTAAACAAAGTTTTGTTAAGATTAAATGTAGAGTTTCGACCCCTATGTAATGTGTTCGAATGTAGAGTTCTGACCACTATAATTGGTTTGAATGTGGAGTTTTGACCCCTATAATTGGTTTGAATGTGGAGTTTTGACCCCTATAATTGGTTCGAATGTAGAGTTTTGACCCCTATAATTGGTTCGAGTGTAGAGTTTTGGCCCCTATAATTGGTTCGAATGTAGAGTTTTGGCCCCTATAATTGGTTTCAATGTAGAGTTTTGGCCCCTATAACTTGTTCAAATGTAAAGTTTTGACCCCTATAATTGGTTTCAATGTAGAGTTTTGGCCCCTATAACTGGTTTGAATGTAGAGTTTTGACCACTATAATTGGTTTAAATGTAGAGTTTTGACCCCTATAATTGGTTCGAATGTAGAGTTTTGACCCCTATAATTGGTTCGAATGTAGAGTTTTGAACCCTATAATTGGTTCGAATGTAGAGTTTTGACCACTATAATTGGTTCGAATGTAGAGTTTTGACCACTATAATTGGTTTGAGTGTAAAGTTTTGGCCCCTATAATTGGTTTGAACGTAGAGTTTTGACCACCCGATTATGACTGCGACAGTTACTCTCTGTATCAACAGCAACCTTATTATTCTGTAAAGTATTTTGTACTTTTGTTGATGCTATTGCCACTGAATGTTTTGTCGTCTCTTATTATATCTTGGCATATGTTACTCCATTTTTTAAAAATAAAAACAGCATCTATCTAAAATAGAAGTAAATTGGTTTGGAAATATAACGCTGTCTGCCAGATTATATTTTCACTGCATACATATTAAAGATCAAACGAAACAGGTTATTGTGTGATTATGAAAATAGTTCGAAGTAAAGGATATAAAATGTGACAAAAGAATGTGTTGGAAACACGGAACAGAATCATAGAATGAAGAGAGCAACCTAATTGAATGAATGAATGAATGCTTTTTACGGCGAACCAACAAATTGTAGGTTATTCGACGCCA
Organism: Panopea generosa; assembly: GCA_029582155.1. Classification (NCBI taxonomy): domain Eukaryota; kingdom Metazoa; phylum Mollusca; class Bivalvia; order Adapedonta; family Hiatellidae; genus Panopea; species Panopea generosa. The sequence continues at coordinate 55,772,412 of CM055906.1, forward strand.
ACAGGAACGAAGATTCTAAGTTTGCTCTATATGTAGAATAACAACAAATTAACATATAGATTCAAAACACCACATCAACAAAAAATATGCAGAATGAACCTATATCATTGATACCTACAGAGTTTCAGCAAATCTTATCGTATTACTTAAATTGTCGTTTCTTGCAGCATGCGTGAGCCACAGTGAGTGATCCTGTTATTGTCATCACAACACTACGGCCATATATTGTTCTGCTCTTAGCAACTTGCAAGAAACTGATGATTGTGGAACTGACGGTGTCTTGGGAGGAAAGATGCAACCAGGCAAATGAGAGAAAGAGGACCAAGTATGGCGATCTTGTCCAGCAGTGCAGAGAAGAGGGTTAGAAAGTGTGGGGGTATCCCATAGAAGTAGGGACGCACAGATTCCGAGCTCAATCCCTGTGGAAATTACTCCAAGACATCTGAATGTCAGGACTTCAGAAGAAGCTGGCATTTGGTAGAATCTCCAATGCTGCAGAAAAGAGCTTCAGCTGGCTGTGGCTGAGAAGATAAACAAGTAGCTGGAATCCTACCACTGATTGGAAGTGTTTCGCCACACTATCGCTTCACCATCCCGAGCTTGCCCTGGGATTAAAGGAGCGAAACGAGTGATAACGGGTGGCCCCCAGCTGATTACATCAGTGGTTAGCAGTGTAGCTGTATTATTCATTTTGGCTACCTGAAACCACACGGATTTTACGATGTACCAACACAGTAAGGTTACTTAGAGGGTTCATGTATGGGCAAGTATGTCTTGTAGTGATAACAGCCCCGCAGTATGATGATGGCCCGAGGGCTTATATTCAGTAACACATGTAATAAATGACGCTATGTTGGAAGTGCTAAGTATGAAACATTAACTGTTAAACAAGACAAGTTTGAAACTGCTCAGTATGAAACATAAACTGTTTAACAAGACAAATTTGTAAAATTCTTCACTATGTACATGTGGAGCAATTGAAAGTACAAAGCATTACCTCCTTGTCTGTCCTAATATCGAACGCGCTATACTTCTCGCATTAATCTTTCAAATATGCACTGTTACCCTCAACACACTTCTCTTTGGAGAACCTCATCCCCCCCCCCCCCCCCCACCCCCTCAATACTAACGTCTAAACTTTTAATGCTGTCCACAAATATATACTCTCGAGTAAGCGTTTTAATAACGAAAACTAAAAACTTATCTAACAACGCTGTAAAGCTGTAGACTTGTAAATAATGACCTATGATAATAATAATAATAATAATAATAATAATAATAATAATAATAATAATAATAATAATAATAATAATAATAATAATTTATATGTTGATTGTCTGTTTCCCTTGGGTAGTTCGTCTTAGTCCTGAACTCGTCTGCCTTTTCTTTTTGTTTATCTTCTTTTTTATTTAATTCTAAAGTTTATGATTAATTATAAAATTTTGTTTTCTTTTAAAACTTAACAAGACATACAATTATCGATGTAAATTTATATTTCTTTTATAGAACTGTATTTTGTTGATATGTCAACACTAATCTAATGAATCTTCGCCACCTTACACAAATGCTTGTATAAGTTACTAAGGAGAGAAACTATATAAGAATTATTTTCTTTCGTTTCAATCCTTTTACTATGTATGTTGTAGAATATGCTAAACATAATTTATGAATAAAATATGTTTAAACCAAATGACAAACTGGATATAAAACGGATTCATTTTACACGGATTTTAACAAAACAGAAATCACTTCAACTAGATATATACAAATCCAAATAAATTGCTGACTGTTGTAACAAATTTCTGGTTCGGAATTCTGTAAACAGAATATTTACATTAATTTAAGACATAACCGTCGATAACCGTTGCCTATATATGCCGCATCAGAATATATACATTAATTTAAGACATAGCCCGTCGATGACCGTTGACTGTAGATGCCGCAACAGAATATTTACATTTATTTAAGACATAGCCCGTCGATGACCGTTGCCTATAGATGCCGCAGCAGAATATTTACATTTATTTAAGACATAGCCCGTCGGTGACCGTTGACTGTAGATGCCGCAACAGAATATTTACATTAATTTAAGACATAGTCCGTCGATGACCGTTGCCTATAGATACCGCAGCAGAATATTTACATTTATTTAAGGCATAGCCCGTCATTGACCGTTGCCTATAGATGCCGCAACAGAACATTTACATTAATTTAAGGCCTAGACCGTCGATGACCATTAACCACAAATGGCACAAGTCATTTCTATTACAACTATTTAATGTTCAATACATTTTAAGATAATTAATCAAGATATATACAATTAATTTTTATTTCTGAATTTGCATGATTTGACCGAATGCTATTATGGTATTTTCTGATGGAGTTCCATCATGTTTGTTAACAATAGGACGTGAGCTAAAGATCCAAGCAAGGTTCCCTCTTGCCGTGCGTTTTCAATGACAGGAATTGAGAGTTGTGCTATTTTATATGTAGCAGCTTTGTTGGGATTAAACAATGCATACGTTAACCTCTAACCTAAACTATCTTGGTAAAATTAAAGTGCACGATGAGTATAGCGAGATATCAGAGTAACAAAGCATCGATATTGAATGCAAAAAGAGAAATATAAACACTCTGTTGTATGGGAAATACGACATTGCCTGGAAAATTGTTAACACTTGCATGCGAGAATGCTAATAACCTGTCAATCAATCGCCACGTGTTGCTGTATGGCTTCCGGGTATTACTGAATTTTCTCTTCCAGCTTTAAGAAAGCCATAAATAGGTTGAAAGCCCTTTAAAGTACATCTTTAAAAAAACGAATTTCATTTCGGATTATGTTCTAAAATATCAGATGAGAAAATGTCTTTATATTTCCTTTAATGGAACAGCATATTTTACCAATGCAACATGTAATCATTGATACTGCGATCCACTGACCATTCTTTAGAATATTCTAAGACTTGAACTTGAAAATCAAAATTTCAACCATTAAGTTAGATATCTAGTTTACCATGACATATATAATAATTGTGAGAGTTTATTTGCCTCTATATTAGGTGTCTCAACAAGTTTGCAAAGTTTAGCTCCAAAAATGGTAACTAAGTTTGTGTAGTCTAAGAATAATCTTATTACGTGAGTACCACACTAAATGCAAGTTTTGGGATCCCCCACTCTACCACCCACCCAACGATTTAAAAGGACAGAGGAGCTGAATACTTGTCGATCCTTATCTCCGTTGTGTATTGTCCTTTATTATTGCTCTGTTGCTGCTCTAACTTCTGAACATGCAGTTAGTATATCTACATGTAGCATCCCTTGTCTATTTTGCGCATGCTCATTTGAGTATCAATCATGTCTTGTGTACACCATAATATGCTTCCGCGTTTACAAGTAAGTGGAGACTTTTTTATTTTTATCATAGAGGAAGTAAGATTCGGTACACCTGTAAACCAGGTTTATGTCCCTGAATGACGGTTTGCTGCTGTGAGATCCTTATGGCGACTTCTCTTATCTCTTCTTCTCTATATACTGTATTTATTTCTATGTTCAAAACATATCAATTTTGTTTTTGATATTGTGGTTTAGCACTATGAACTGTCGACTGATACGTCACATGTGATGTCATCAGAAGGTCACATGGGACGTATGTCAGATAACATAAGAAGGTGTGTTGAAGACATATGTATCCTGGGATATCCCTTTTGTTACGGCCTAACGAAATCATCTGATGAGCGTGTAACACATTTTGCAGCTGACATTTCTTGAGAAAGAGTCTTAATGAAAAATAAACACTTTCGTTTTAATAAACATGGCCACTATCTACTCCTCCAATGTATCTAATGAACAGTTTATTTCCAAAGACTAATACACATTATTTTGAATTTGATTAGACAGTGTTTCTACAATACAATATGTCACCCTTCATTATAGAATAAGAAAACAGCATTGGTTGTTTTAATTATGTAAGGGACATGGACTTGAACTTTTATGCTTATCCCAGAATTGTTACATGTCTCAGAGCCGGTATGATAATACTGTTTTTATTCAAATTGTGGCAATATTTTGCGTGTGTGTATGTGTCATGTTATACAATTTTGAATCGTATCGTATAATTCTTTTTAGAATTTCATGAATAAATATCAACCGGATTTTTGTGATTTTTCTGGACGTGTTATATTGAGCGGGTTGTAGTATCAGATCCAGATCTCTTTCTCCCTATTTGAGTGACACATGATATTAAGATGTGTGACTGTAACTGATATAATATAGTCCATTCTGTTGGCATGTAGAAACTGACGATTTATTTATATACCAAGATCCAAAAGCTTAGTCGGTACTTTTATACAAGTTGAACTATAATACAAAATAATAAATCGATTATTTTTTCAGTTTAACTGTACATGTATTTGCCGAAGTGTGTAGAGCAACATCAACATATTTTTTGGATTTATTCTATAGTCTGGCTAAGTTATTGCCCCTTTATGCCGTAAAACAGCATTTTGTTAAATAAAAGCACTATTTGTCTAGTTAAACAACTGAAACTGTGTGAATGATGAGATACTACACTACGGAATGTAAAATTTGTAAAAAAAATCATAACAAAAATGATGTTTTCCCTGTACATACATTCCCTCTTGAAAGTTTAGGTAAATTATCTCCCTTTACATTGAAATACGAACAATTTGGGATGACGGATACCACCAGAATGAGAGCTTGCATATTTTATTTAATCACCGATTCTTTTTGTTACAAACACAAATTCAATTTCTTCAAAATAGCATTGCATTATCCAGGCATACATCCGGCTTTAAATGTACCCAATGGAATTTCCCATGTATTTTATCGATCTGAACTTAAAACATTGAACGTTTGAATGATATCTGTTGATGTATCAACAAAGACCCGCATGCTTTTATCACACACCACTAACATATAATTCATAAATATTACTCTGCTAAGCAGTCAATAGGCATTCCATTTTTCATACTTGTAATCAGCTTTGTTTTAACTACAAAACGTATTTTTGTTCAAACGGTTGTTATAGATATGATAGAAAATACAATTCAAAGGAATCCCAATTTGTTTTTTTTAAATATATTTTTATATATTTTTTTCAAAACAGGCATGCCACCACTAGTTTTAATTATAACTTAGATGTAAAGTTTCAGGTAATAATAGCCGGGAACTAATATCTCTATATGTTTACACGGTCATAGTAGTGTAAGTAAAATTGATTTAACTCGTGAATGTGTGTTATCATTAGATCGGTTCACCATTTGCCTTTCATAATGAACAAACCTCATATTGAATTTGACAACATCTCGAGACTAAATAATATAACAAACGTGACATTCATCAAAGTAATATTCACCAAACCACGTGTAAAATAGGTTATCCCCCCCCAGCAAACAGGAATAGAGTTTTATTTAGGTGAATAGTCACATTGAATCAATATACTAACTTAGATAAAAGAGACAGGCAAAATCATTTCTCCTCACAAAGAAAGAATAAAAAGTTAACAAATCATGGAAAAAAATCCATTAACGCAATTACAAGTGACTTAACCACGTGCCGTCTGTCGCGAACATTTCTGTTCGTAATTCTTCGTTCTATATAAATCACGATATCGTTTCATATTTTTTACGTTAATGGTTTCTATGCATCACTCTAATCGGAATAGAACAATACTTCAAAGCATTTGTTGGGGGAAATATCCGCCTTTGTAGATAAAATGTCATATGCACATAGGAACACCATAACGAGCCAAGCATTTATCATATTATAGATGTGATATCATTAAAATATACCATTAGTTTGCTGTTAGTGTATATGATTCGTAGGAAGTACATGGATAAAACTGGTAGCCAGTACAGTATATCATAATAAAGTGAGTATGGCTTTGTATCTTAATGATTTTCCAGGGCAGCGTTTCACAAAATAACTTACGATAAAAATCGACGTAAGTCAATTTACCAATTTCTTCGTTGTGTGTTCAAATTTTAATCGACATTTAAAATGATTGTATTTTCAGAAAATATGTAACTTTCTTCACGATTTGAGCAAACTTGACTTCATTTGGATGAAAATTAAACATGTTATGAATAATTGTGGTTTACGTTTACGGCGATTTTTGTCGTATTTTTTTGTGCGAAACGCATCGTACTCTGCTGTTGTATGATGTTTAGCGTCGCCTTCAACATTTATTTAGACAGATCGCGGTGGTGTCTACTTGAGACAGTGTTCTAACCACACCTAAGTATCATGCCAGAGACACATAGTGTGATACCCTCAACAGTCACATTATTCTGACATCGGTCCGACCGGACTTAGAACTATCCTCTTAATACTGAGTGTCAAGCAAGGAAGCTTCTAATGCCATTCTGTTCAAGTCTTTGGTATAACCTGGCCATGGATCGAACCCACACCGTTTCGCATGCGAAGTGGACGCTTTGACCACGCAGCGGTCATATAAATGTTGATACTGTTTATCAAATAAAACATGTTTAAACATTGCTGATGAGATTAATACAGCATATCCGTATGTTCGTTTATCTATTGAAACATACTTATGCACGTCTTAACATTCATAGCGCCTTACGTGAATATTGAACTCGTTTAGTGATTTTGGTTAGTTTTTCTTAAAAAAAAATCTTATTCTATTGAAAAAGAGTCAGTGAACTCAAGCAGGTAATCATAATTGAAGAAGCAATGCTATTTTCTATTTTCACTACGTCTCGTTAAATGTATTGCCTACACAACTGCGCCACGTGCACAAGATAGTGATTTAGACACTTTTTATTGCAACGAAACAAAATCAAACGATATATTCCATAGACACGTTATTTGGCATAGAATATATATCATGCTATTTTTCTCTGTTTGAAATCTAGTGTCGAAGAACATATACTATAATTTTATCATTTTATGGGGTATTAAAACAGAATAATCTGACGGCGCTGAGAACTTTTATTTACCCATAGTCTCTTTAAATATATCGTTAAGCGCACTGCACGTTTCCTGAACGCTGTGCACTGCATTTCTTATAACACACATAATTGAATTGTAACCTGCGCAAGTACATTAAGTACAGGGAATACAAATATTCAGCCGCATCGATTACCGGAGCAATGTATTTCAGGGGAAATGCTGCTTAAAACAGGAATGAAAAATGATATTTTGAAGAAATTCTAAATCAATCGTGAAAGCAACTGCAATAGTTTCTATCCTGAATTATAAAGAAATAACATTTAACAACACACAGGGAATTGCAATCTCACAACTGATATAACAAACTCAATAGGAATACAATAAACAACAGTTCTAAAAATATGAACACGGAGTAGCACTTTTGTAGATAAATCAGTTATAGGAAATATAAGTCAGCTTTTATCTCTAATTAATTGGGAACACAATTATATAGCTTTATAATTAAATATTCAGGAATACTTTTAAATTAAAACAAATTGGAATGGCGTTTAACGTCATTTTCAACACATTTTAGGTTATATATTGCATATCCAGTATTATTAGTGGAGGAAAACCTCGGAATTAATCTAGTTTTAATTCAATTATACCTGAATAACAACGGCATTTGCTTTTCGACATTAGCATTTTTATTTTCATTAATGCAATCGACGTACTGCACTTACTCCTTTGATGGGATTTGAATTATTTTTTTTGTATCAAATCAACGAACCTGTATTTTAGATAAGATAAATGATAAGAAAGAGAATCTACTATTTATTGCCAAAATGTTGAAAACTGACACAGTCATATTTCAAAATTTTCAACGTGATGTTTTCTATTATTTATTTACTAAATCATATTTTTGAATGTTGCTTCTAAGAAGCTGATACCGTTGGGACTCCTACTTGACAGATAAATCTAAACAATAAAATGTAAATACTATACCAGACGTGGAGACCGTAGTTCCAGACGTCACAATCTCTGTGACAAATAAATGCAAAGGTTTTGTTACAATTATAAGATAAATCATGCAACAAACGAAAATAAACGCAAATAAACCAACAGTGCATTACATAATAGGTTATAATGTATTGAAAATGCATATAACATTGTTATTATAGGAAAGTAATTAATCTATTTTTTTTCATTCGTGATTCTCCTATGAACTGTTTTTAAAAAAGAAAGAAATACTCGTACTTTTTCAGTAAACCTTTCTTATTGGTTTCAAAACTTGTCAAACGAACTTGCGATTGTGTCAACTATCTAAATTATTTACCTACCGCAGAACTTTTTCTGTTAATTAGATTTGATAGTACTTTATTCGTTCTATTTTAGTTCATTCTGAGCTTATTTTTGTCTCTTATAGACGTTGATCATTATTTAATTCCCCCAAAAATAGATATGTGGCCATTTTGAAGATTACCATTCCTATTGTGCGGCCTGCAGCCTATTCATAGGACGGCTATCTGACTAATGAGTTTTGGCTAGTGATAGTAGTTCTAAACCAGACACGACAACATGCACAAAGAAACTTGTACTGATAATTTTAGAACAGTCAGTTAAGAAATATTAGAGGAGGAGAGCTGACAAGAATTAAAATTAAAATAAAAATAATTAATGGTTCATACATGTACGTCAATGTAGCATGAAGTTATAATGACAAGAGCAACTGCTTTGGTCATGACCTTTTGAGAAGTTTACGAGGAGTAGGGTAAGATTTACAATTTTACAATTAAAATTATCAAATGGTTACAAACTCGTAAATTCTATGGATCGGAACGAAACGACAAAAAGGATAAGTGGAATTCATATTGAAACATACTGGCATGATTAAGCAAAATCAGTTGCAAGTTTGAGGAGAATGATAGGGTTATAACTCCACAAAATGTCAATGGACCAGAGCGTTATGACAATGTACGCAACTGGACTTCAGCCTGATACTCCTTGGCATGTTTAGCTAAAGTAGATTCTGAAGTTTATGAAGAGTAGAGGTGACAAGAGTTTGAGCAAATGTATATATTTTTACCACATTCAATTGACCATTACAATTAGAATTAAACAAAGGGCTCTAATTACCCGAAAACAGTGGCAGGACCGGAACCCGATATGACGATATGCACAACTGGACTTCATACCAATGCTTAAAATTTCGGAGGAGTAGAGCTGATAGATATACAATTAAAAACTAATAAATGGCCATAACTCTGCCAAAAGTCGACAGACGGAAAAATGCAATTACGATATGCGTATAATGATACTTTCTAATAAGTTTGGTGAACATTTAGAATATTAGGAGCAGTAGAGCTAACAAGAAAGTTAGACACAGGGACATGCAATGTTCTTAGGCACGGACAAGAGCAAGTTTCTATATACTTTCCTAAAACAACGGAGTCAGTATTAAGTCTGTTTAACTTCATCAGCTGCAGACTACGAAAATAATGAGCCGTCATATCAATGCCTTTGTAGCAATCAGTTACTACGCGTGTTATGAAACCGGCTGAATATCTGAACTATTACGATGTTATGTTATGTTCAAACATTCACCACATACAATGCATAAGTGATCAGAAGGCATATAAAGCCTGCAGCCATGTCTGGTCCTAAAACCAAAATAAATCATTTTAGTTGAGACAAAACAGATCACAAGTACACTTTCTGAGATGAAATAGATGTATAAATATGTTTACCTAATCAAATAGACCCCATTCAAATGTCATTTTACTAGACTAAGTACTTAAGTATCTTTTAAAAAATCTTTGTATGACATTCTCTATGTTTGCCATATGTGCAAAGCTTTCAGTATTATTCAGATAGTGTTTCCTAATAAAATGCAATGGCCTGTATATATTTGATACAACAAACACGTTTTCATATCTGTCTCGTACAATAAAAATACATGTAAACTTAACCCTTTGAAGCAGCTCAACATCATACATGCTTATACCAATTTGTTTGTTTGAGTATTGAAAATCTGGTCCCAGTTTCACTAAATATCTCAACTTGAGATTTCATGTAACACTCAATTGTTTGAAATGTTATAACTTCAGTTAGATTAATAATCGTGTCATTTATCCTTTATCAATAAGTAAAGATTCGGCATGACTTCAATACAGAGTGGCAATTTTGCATGTAATGAGTTCATGTTGTCATTTTGAAAACATGAGAGTTTTGAGTTGAGGAAAATCTTAGCATGCGATGTTTAGTGAAACCAACCACTGGTATTCTATTCCATACATGTAATATATCATGACTGTCTGGTTAATTTGTATCAAGTATCATCAACCAAATATTTAAATAGAAGCTAATTCTGAAGCATTCTTCCATAAACAGCTACTAAGTATTTGATAGCTGCTAACAGTTCTTGGTAATACAACGAACCCCTATATAACTAATGTTTGGCATTTGAATGCGATTAATATTTGGTAGAGAAGTGAAGCACTCATACAATACTGGTATTAAGTCGCTAATAGCAAAATTATCACCGCAGTAAAATTTCAAACATCTCTGTGAAGAGGCCATTATCTAATTAACTATCAGATATAAAAAGTAACTATTGAATCACCATGATCTGTTCTTTTTTTATCTTTTGCTTTTTGTAATGAGATCTAATTACAGTTTCGCAGCTTGTCGTTGGTTGACATTAAACACGAATTGCACTACTATATTGTTTTTCGATATCGTGAGTTTTGCAGGATATGTTTAACAATTTACATTTTATGCTACAAACAAAGATATACTATTGTACAAGTATTTATATTTTCATTTCTGCTTTTAAAAATGCCATGATGTAACTAGTTTGTATAATAAATGTAATACTTTCTTATTGTTTGATATCATGCTTGAACATTAGTAATACTAAAATTCGTTTCCAGCATTGCTGTGTGTTCCTTTAACCATCTGTGCAAGTAGTATATGGTGAAGGAAAAGTCACTGATTGCGGTTTTGCGGAGTAACCCCATATAAGCACATACTTTAAGTAAAGCCAAATTATATGTTATTTGAATAAACACTAATTTATGTATGTTGCCTGTTCATTTGCTTAATTTCGAAGAAATATCATGCTAATTTGACAAAAACGTTAAGTACTTAAGTAATTGCTTATTACATCTAATTAAGCTATAGCTAGTGTTAATAATGTACAACAACGATTGATGGATGTCACGGCAACTTTGGTAAATCTCTTGAAACAATGGTTCTGAAAAATTATATATGCGAACCTTAAGCCTTTCATCTATGCAGACTCTTAATCCCATTATTATTTTGGATGGGGTATAAATATATTGTAAATGTTTGAAAGGTATCTTGCATATAATTCGCACACTTATGGTCACCTATTGTTCTATGTGGAAGGACAGTGGTTCTGCTCAGATTCATCCTGAGGTCTTTCTACAACAATGAAACATGATTTGACTTTTATTTGCAAATGGCGTTAACCTTTATCTACATAAAATGAAAATAAAGCATTAAGTGACAGTACATACCATAAGCTGACACGTATATTCGATTTACAATGACAATTGTACTATAATTAAATTGTTGCATTCAGCATTCCATTTAAAAATGACATGAGTTGTTGTCTTGAGATTTAAGTCTGTATTCGAGGGTCAACCATTGTCAAAATATAATGCAATCTGGCTGGAAATAAATAGTTCTTGTCATTCGTAAGTCTTGTCAGTTATCGTTTGACACAATATAAATTTGAAATTGACATAATCTGTATTTCTGTTCTCATTTTACAGAAGCATCCATTGATTTATTGTTGTAACTTCTTGAAATTGGAAAGGTTGAAAAGGTTGAATGCTAGTCTATCCCTGTCCACTAACCCCTGAAATATTTTAATCCGGAAAGCTGTGTCCATTCAACAGACTAGTTGAATGTTGTATATCATATAATTGAAGGTACATTAACAGTCAACAATAAAATATTAGACATCTATTTGATGCCGTTGTTTATTTTTTATCACTGTAACAGACTTCTGTTTCGCCAAAATTTGACTTAAATACTTAAAAAAATAACTGAGTTTTGACTGGTTATATCTACTACGTAATGAATATCAAAGAAAACATATGAATATTTACTGGAATCAGCCTTATATCATGATCACCAGACTGCCTTACTTACATTTGAGTTTTAGAAGTATTTAGATATATGTGTAAAAGAAGCCAGATGCTGTTCATTTATATATAAAGCTCTTGTTTGGTTTTGATTAAGCTCCAAAATGGCAGTTTTGTTACGGACATTTACAAAGAGACAACCCCTGTGGTCACTTCTTCTGTATGTTTGTACTGTATATATTGTGATTACGCTGCTGTGATTGTTACGTATTGCTGTACATATATTGCGATTACACTGCTGTGATGGTTACGTATTACTGTACATATATTGCGTTTATTCTGCTGTGATGGTGACGTATTGCTGTACATATATTGCGATTACGCTGCTGTGATGGTTACGTATTGCTGTACATATATTGCGATTACGCTGCTGTGATGGTTACGTATTGCTGTACATATATTGCGATTACGCAGCTGTGATGGTTACATATTGCTGTACATATATTGCAATTACGCTGCTGTGATGGTTACGTATTGCTGTACATATATTGTAATTACGCTGCTGTGATGGTTACTTATTGCTGTACATATATTGCGATTACGCAGCTGTGATGGTTACATATTGCTGTACATATATTGCAATTACGCTGCTGTGATGGTTACGTATTGCTGTACATATATTGTAATTACGCTGCTGTGATGGTTACTTATTGCTGTACATATATTGCGATTGCGCTGTTGTGATGGTTACATATTGCTGTACATATATTGCAAATACGCTGCTGTGATGGTTACATATTGCTGTACGTATATTGCGGTTATGCTGCTGTGATGGTTACGTATTGCTGTACATATATTGCGATTACGCTGATGTGATGGTTACGTATTGCTGTGCATATATTGCGATTATGCTGCTGTGGTGGTTACGTATTGCTGTACATATATTGCGATTAAGCTGATGTGATGGTTACGTATTGCTGCTCATATATTGCGATTATGCTGCTGTGATGGTTACGTATTGCTGTACATATATTGCGATTACGCTGCTGTGATGGTTACGTATTGCTGTACATATATTGCGATTACGCTGATGTGATGGTTACGTATTGCTGTACATATATTGCGATTATGCTGCTGTGATGGTTACGTATTGCTGTACGTATTTTGCGTTTATTCTGATGTGATGGTTACGTATTGCTGTACATATATTGCGATTATGCTGCTGTGACGGTTACGCATTACTATACATATATTGCGTTAATACTGCTGTGATGGTGACGTATTGCTATACATATATTGTGATTATGCTGCTGTGACGGTCACGTATTTTGTAAACTACGTCTCTTATTGGACAAATATGTTCTTCTTAATAACATATAATAACTATGATAAACGATATATCACATTTTTGAAAATTGCTTCCAGGATTTATCATTGTGTTGAAGTATGAAGCTTATCTCTTTGGGACTCCTGTGTGCAACTTGATGTTAACTACTTAACACCTTATCTTACTGATACAATGTAAAATATACTAGATGTGGTGTATCAGACCGTAGTTCGTTCTGTATATTATAAAATCCAATACAAATGTTTTGTTACAATAATAAATATATATAATAAATCACGCAATAAACGAATAGCGTATTGTATATTGACATAATCAATTATTACTCAGTGAAAGTGTTTGAAAATGCATATGTCAGTCTTACCATAGACTTATCATGGTCTATGGTATTTTCATTCTTGATTCTCTTATGAAAAATATTGAATTTTCAACAAACAACAAACAGTTATAAATAAGATATTACTCTTACTCGTACATTTTTAGTAAGGTTTTCATATACGTTTCTGATCCTGACTGGTCATAAGCATGATATATTTTCCTTTATTGTTTCAACAACCCCTCAACTAAGCAGACACATACATTTTCCGTCTGTAAATTGACTAAATTCTAGGTATCAGTTTCTTTATTAAGTAGCATGCTATACGAATGCCGCTTTGATACATGCACCGGACGAAGTCTTTATTTAGATGAATGCTCTCTTGATAAAGATATGCACACACTGCTATACTATTACTCGGGTTACATCCAGTATGTATTACTCATATATCTTGCCACTTATACTTACCACTCTAAAATCCTAATAGCTTATTAGTTATTGTTTCAGACGTTATTGACAAGGACGTAATATATAGAAAAGAAAAATCAACTAACTGAGATGTTATAAACATTAGCTTATCCACGCAAAATCTCGCGAAATATCGTTTTCAAATAACTTCCATTCAACTCAGAAATACAAATTAAAATTCATTCTTTGCACAATGGAATTTTCCACAAAACGAGACTATTCCCAGCAAATTGTGTTTACAATTGTTCAAGTACTTGTGATAACATACTTCGCATACGACAACTAAAGAATCAATGAAAGAACTTGAAACTTTATTTCAAAATGCAATATTTTAAATGCAAGATCATTTTGCGTGTTTAAAACATATAAAACATATAAGGTTACATGCATGTACACCTTACATTTTATGTGAAAGAAACCAGTTACCTGTGAAATATGAATGATTTACTTGCTAAATTATTAATTTTTCACATGCTTTTTTATCAACTTTTAGAAAAGAAATACAAGTTTCCAATCCTTCTATACATGTCCTTATTATTGCGGATAACTATTATGCGAATATGATTTGTTATCAGTAATACATGCGCGAGACATGGACTTCCTGCCCAGACAATAATCAATAACATGGTATAAACCATACTTCCGGTCTTGATCTTGATAGAACAGTTTACATCTAACTGAAAGGTATACCGACTTCCATAGTGAGAACAATATACCGGATACTATTAAAGTTTCAGACTTTAGAAACATGTTGTGATTGATTTATAGTTGGTAGTAAAGCCATTGTTGCACAGTTGTCAGAATAAATGTACATGTATGTTTGTTAAGTCATATATATTTTATATATATATATATATATTATATATGGAGATAATTATTTGTGAATAACCAAGACATAAATGTACAGACCAGACTACGGCGAGTGCGCCTAGCTTCAATGCAAACCATAGATACAATATCAAGGCCTCTGCCAAACCAAATAAATTTGGTGTCGACCATGACTTATATACTATGGAATTACATGCAACACATCTGGACAGGGTGGACAAATTTACATACATGAAGTGATAGCTTTATATGAGTAGGATCCAGTTAAGGATTCATGACTACTCACATGCTATATAAAGGACAGATTTATAAACCCGTTGGATCATATAGATACAGTGAATTTATATATATTTAATTTCATAAAGGGTGATAATTAATTCACAACAACGGAATTTACGATTTTTGGGATCTTTTCAGATGCTCATTCACAATACATGGTATATATATGGAGATAATTATTTGTGAATAACCAAGACATAAATGTACAGACCAGACTACGGCGAGTGTGCCTAGCTACAATGCAAACTATAGATACAATGTCAAGGCCTCTGCAAAACCAAATAAATTTGGTGTCGACCATGACTTATATACTATCGAATTACATGCAACACATCTGGACAGGGTGGACAAATTTACATACATGAACTGATAGCTTTATATGAGTAGGATCCAGTTAAGGATTCATGACTACTCACATGCTATATAAAGGACAGATTTATAAACCCGTTGGATCATATAGATACAGTGAATTCATATATACTTAATTTCATAAAGGGAGATAATTAATTCACAACAACGGAATTTACAATTTTTGGGATATTTTCAGATGCTCATTCACAACGCAAGAGATATATATATATATATATATGGAGTTAATTATTTGTGAATAACCAAGACATAAATGTACAGACCAGACTTAGGCGAGTGCGCCTAGCTACAATGCAAATCATAGATACAATATCAAGGCCTCTGCCAAACCAATAAATATGGTGTCGACCAGGACTTATATACTATGGAATTACATGCAACACATCTGGACAGGGTGGATATATATAAATAAAGGATGATAATTAAATTCACAACGGAATTTACGATTATTGAGATCTTTTCAGATGCTCATTCACAATGCATGATATATATATGGAGATAATTATTTGTGAATAACCAAGAAATAAATGTACAGACCAGACTACAGCGAGTGCGCCTAGCTACAATGCAAACCATAGATACAATATCAAGGCCTCTGCCCAAACATTTAAATTTGATGTCGACCATGACTTATATACTATGGAATTACATGTAACACATCTTGACTGGGCGGACAATTTTACATGCATGAACTGATAGCTTTATATGAGTAGGATACAGTTAAGGATTCAGGACTACTCACAACCTATATAAAGGACATATTTATAAACCCGTTGGATCATATAGATACAGTGAATTCATATATATTTAATTTCATAAAGGGAGATAATTAAATTCACAACAACGGAATTTACGATTATTGGGATTTTTTCAGATGCTCATTAACAATACATGGTATATATATGGAGATTATTATTTGTGAATAACCAAAACATAAATGTACAGACCAGCCTACGGCGAGTGCGCCTACCTACAATACAAACCATAGACGCAATACCAAGGTATCTGCCAAACCAATACATTTGGTTTCGACCATGACTTAAATACTATGGTTTTACATGCAACACATCTGGACTGGACGGACAATTTACATACACGAACTGATAGCTTTATACGAGTAACGAGTAGGATCCAGTTAAGGATTCGTGACTACTCACATGCTAGATCAAGGACATATTTATAAACCCGTTGGATCATAGGGATACAGTGAATATATATCATTAATAGTCTCGTGTTTGTTTGTGTAGCGTAAATTATACCATAGTTTGGTGCCAATCCTCTCTGCCAATCTGCACGATACGCATCAAATAATACAAGTAATATTTCCTATATCTGAAACTCAATACGACTTCCTGATTGACAAGTATAGTTGTTTCTGTGCGTGTATCACCATGCCTTGTTAATGAATCACTGGAAGTCAATTTGTGATAAGGATAGGTCCATTTAGACATTGTTTATTGGTCTAAATTGAAATTATAGTGCAAGTGTTAAGGACTCATAATTTGTTCTTTTTTAAAAATAAATTGATACATCTCAGGGTAGAGGTAAGCTTTAAAATATTCTATCACTAATTTGTTATACGTCATGTCATAGCACGAATTTCTACGGGCTTCCATTAGCTTTATCGTGTAGGGTTTAAGAGAGAAATAGTTTAAAGATCGGATAAGGATCCTACATTTTAAATGATTGCTTTTCACGGAAGATGAAAGAACATCAAGCTGATATCGTGGTATTCACTTATCCAAAATTTCCCCCTTCATTTTACACCCGAAAAATGACGACCAAAATATTTATCGACGCCAAGGACGCCGAAGGGACTATTTTCACCGTTGCTTTGCTGTCGTTAAGGGAGCAGGATGATCGTGTGGGTCCTGATTGTGTATAGTTTTACCTTACCATAGGGTCGAAACTAATTAATCCGCTTCACCTGACATTGAATCTATCTACACTCTTACGTAAAACATATATATGACGTAGATTGGGATTTGGCGTCTTCTCAGTGACTTTGGTAAAAACATAATGACAAATTAAATCAAAACATTTA
Source organism: Panopea generosa (assembly GCA_029582155.1). Classification (NCBI taxonomy): domain Eukaryota; kingdom Metazoa; phylum Mollusca; class Bivalvia; order Adapedonta; family Hiatellidae; genus Panopea; species Panopea generosa. The sequence continues at coordinate 55,790,084 of CM055906.1, forward strand.
TACAACGTGTTTAGTATTCGAGAAAAAAAACATTTCGTGGCTTTTTCGGTTCGAATAAAATAAGATATCCCTGAGGATAATTGTTTTCGTGGTGAATCGCTAGATATTCGTTCCTACCAAAACAGCATCCCTCGGAAAAGACATTCCTATTCGAACCTCAAATCCACAAACGATTCTTATAATTTTACCCGGATATCTTTGTCTGGTCTGCTGGAATTAGCTAGTCCTCTCCATATGTTCGTTCTGAGTAAAACCAGTCCATATTGATACCCCATAAATATAGTACGGTGCCCTGGTGCGCTACTGTTGGAATTTCTCACCTACAAAATATGGATAAATCCTGTATCACTCGACTACATGCCCTTGTCTGGTATATTTACATTGTAATGCACAAACTATAAATGTTGTTCTAAACTAAAGGAGCTGCATTATAAAACGACACATATTTCTCCCATTTTTGCTCTTATGAGAAACGGGTTTTCCCATGGAAGAAATCTTTATCTTCCATGTCACGTGACAACTTTCTGACATGACCTGACTAAAATCTTGGACTTAATCAGTTTTGGTAATCACCAATCATAATCATTTATATGATCATTTTCACGTTTAAGAAGATAATTTTATATGATTTTGTTGTAAGAAACAGTAAAAATAGATAGACGTTAAGTCAAGAACAGGGTCAAGATAAAAATTGTATTTGAAGTGAATTATTCAAACAACAATAGAATAACAGAATCAATACCTGGTACAGAAGGACTACTTTTATACTTTTAAATGTCTAATTTTTCATATATTTGCGAAATATTGGGTGTTAGACACGCATTTATAAAGTAGAATATTTTTCAGATGAAGATCATTGTCGAGGTGTTTGGGAGAAAAAATCATGAGTATCCATGTGGTTCAGAAAAAATTTCACCCTCTGGGTTGAAATTACACGCAGGGAACTCGGCTCTTCAAATAAGTTTTGACTCCTCGGATGAGATATTTTTATCCTACATGAACACTTTTGATGGATTCTTATGGTCTCCTCTAATGCGTAGTTTGCATTTGATCACTTTGGCCTCTCCAAGAGTCTCCAGACAGTATGACGTAGTGTTTCTATCGGTTAGCTGTAAACTTCGTGTTAACACGTACCTTCGTATCAGATAAAGAGATAAATGTGCTTTACTTGTGCAGACCAAAGCTATTATGTTAGTGTGCTTTATTGCAGCACGTCTGTGACTCGGCCTATGTTTAAACAGTTGTAAACGGGCAATTATCTTGAAAAAGTTTGCCGTTTTAGTGATTTTCTCCCAATTATTATTACTCACTTTGTCCGCCACACTGCAGATCTACATCGGGGAAGCACTTTACTATGAGCACACACAGACGGCAGTCCACTGTCTGACATTTTAGATCATAAAACTTCAATTACAATGAATCAAACGTAAGATATTAATGTTGAACGTTTACTGGAGGAAGTTATAAATTTTATTTCTATGACAAATGGTTGATGTTAACCTATCTCCTGCTCACACATCAGTTCTATACAAACTCCCCGACCTTTAAGTTACACCTACAAAGTCTCTAATTATAGGCATAGAACCACCATTGGAAAAAGGAAGTGCTTACGTGGGGTTGTTGCATAATGGCGGTTATAAATAATCCTCATTTCTTATTTTTAAAAATGCATTTCCTTATTTTAATGCTCATTTTTTATTTGAATGGCATTATTGATGTATTTTGAAAATTTTGAAAGCACTGTCATGTTTTAATTGTGAATTTAGAAAAGAAATAATGCTTGGAAATTGGGGTATGAATACATGATTTCTCATGCAGAGGTTGACAAGCAGTAAAATGTAAGTTTTACTTCTCTCATTTAGGTCTCACTATGAATGACAAGCCTTCAAACTTTTATTATTTATTACAGAATAAAGACCAAAAATCAATTGTGGGAATACAGCTTAAAGTTAACTAGTATGGCGGAAGGATGAGTGGGGATAAGAAATTTCTGCCGTCCCAACTGACCCTTCCAATTAATATCAAAAACCCGTTTGCTGTTTTTACAAACAATAATGTATTCTTGGAATTTTATTTTAGAAAAAATACCTTGTGCAAAGTTTAACACACATACAGTAGCAGAATTAATAATTTTATTAACAAAATAAGTACAAAGAAAATAAACTTTTCAATATTCGCTCGGATCGATGAAAATAATATACATGTATAGGAAATCGCAGCAAATGCTCCGTTACTGATTTATCAAAACACGACAAAATGGTTAAATAATATCACTAATGTTTGTATTAATAACTAATGATTTTACAAAAATATGAAAATTGGATCATTATAAACATTTGACAATTAAAAAACAAAGCAAATGTAATACAATTGAATACCCGTCTTAAAGCGATTAGTTCACAATTATACAATAATGCACATCGTTCTTAAACAGCCTTTCCTGCTGTCAAGTCAAAACGTGTAACTGCTTCAGCCAGTTTGTGTTGTAGTAATTGATAATTTGATGTAATTTTCTCCATGAATTTTAATTCATTGGCCACAATAACTTGATCAAACATTCGGTAAACCAATAAGTCTATTCTGTTCTGCACGTCGATCAATCAAATTGTTCTCGGATAGTTTCTTTTCTTGGAAAGCAATGGTGGAAATACTAATAAAAGCTAAATAAACACATAGGATTTGCAAGCAATCCTGTTATTGATCTTTCTAAAATGAGCCGTTTTTCCATTCATTGTTCCATTTCCATTGACGTGCTTTTCTGGTGATGTTGTTCTTTGAACTCTATGTCTTTTGTTGGCTATTATCATTAACATTGGTGTATGTTTATAATTTTATTAGATTCCTTTGTTGAAAAAACCCAAGAACAAATCGGATATTTAATGTCGAAGTTGAGAACGTTTTGTTTGTTTCAATAAATGTCATACTGTAAAAATATGAATGGATTTATCAATCTCAAACCAAATCATATTCCTAATCCGCTTAAAAGCTCTGGAAAAAATAATGTATTAGATACCTGCTTGCGTCTTCAGAATCAAAGGCTCAACTTTATAAGCTTTCTTCACAGTTCAAGAACCTAATTCGGTGTTTTGTCGGCCAGCTGGAGAACGGTTTATAGAATTTGTTCATAATAGTGCAGAAATGAATAAGATAATGTGAGCAATTTTTTTTCCGAACAGAACACTACTCTGTTCTTGCTTTGTGATTTTTAAAACATATTTGGTGTATGTTTAATGGTAGGCAGTCTGATTCTAGCGTTCAAAACAAACTATGTATTATAGATAATAAATAGCTAATTGTCATATAAAGGTATTGCGTAATATAAGTATTTTCATTGCGTGTGGAGAACGTGGTCCAGCGGTAGAGCATCGAATCCCTGATCGGACGGTCATGGGTTCGACCCTCCACCATGGCCGTGTGATGTCCTTGAGCAAGACAATTTTTCCGCATATGCTTCGTACTGGTTTTATCCAGGAAAATTTCGAGTTTGATTTGCTAAGTTGTAATAACTTCACAATCGTAGTACACTATTCTGAGCTCTACCACACTGGAGTATAATGCTGCAGTCACATGGTATGATACCACACTCAGTCACATTACACTCGAACCGGGCCGACCAGACCTAGAATTATCCTTCTTGCTGAGTGCCAAGCGAGAAGCTTCTAGTACCATTTTCCAAGTCTTTGTTATTGTCCGAAAGGGTCATGAACTTACAACCTTCCGCATATAAGGCATACGCTCAACCCCGTTGCGGTGTTCCAAGGTTTCAAACAAATCCTTGTAACTTTAATAGTCTATTCAATGACTGATAACTCCCGAATCAGGTACGTTAACCCCAAATAAACAAGAATTGTCAGAAGACAATAAAGCTCGCCTATGGGATAAAACTCACCACCCATGAAAAGATTGATATTGGAGGCAAACACAAAAACTTAAACGCAACTAAACGCACAATTTTAACCTGGGTGTCTACAGACGACGGTGCCGACGACGATGACGGGGTCATGGCAACAGCTCTCCTTGATATTCGTCCCGGCGAGCTAAAAAGCAGTGAATTCTGCGGCTGCCCCACAATTCATAGCAATTGGACGGTTACTAAACTGTGACGTCATCCAAACTTCCAGTTGAAACAATGACAAATCAACGGGGTTTTCCCAACATTGCTATTTAACGGACCCAATCTGGAGAGCTGGGTCCGTTCTAAAAGACTATATCTCAAGTGAGAACATAACTATATTAGAAAACATACTTGAAAGTGTCAGGTGGTACTTTAACGACGTCTTCTGTCGAACCAATACATTAAGTCATCATTATTGCCTCATCACGCGGACAAGTATCACTCCACTATCTAACTTAACTGTCTTCGATTCCGAAAACAATCCCCGGTGATTGATTGATTGTCTCATAATGATTGATGCTACACGAACGAACATTGAGTGTACCATCCTTTATCTGCTTAAGTACATTTTCTCTATATTGTGATTGTCCATGATAATACGGGCATGGCTAATTCATATTTTCTGTTCCGTTCATAGTGTGTGATAATGTATAATTTCCGAACATTTAACAGAAGCAATAGTTATAATATGACTTATTTGTATTCGAACATGGTTTTGATTATAATGTTTAATTAGTCTAACGCAAATAGAATTTTATGCGTAAATGAACTGCAAGACAAACTTTTACACAACAAAAATAGAGACCATAAACAAAAATAGAGACCACAAAGAACATACACTGAAAGGAAAAAAAATATACATTTTGGTTTTTAAGATTATTTCATTATTGGCTAAGTTTATTCATGTGATGGAAAATGAACTGATTTTTTCTTATTGTTTTGCTTTGAAATGAATTAAATGTTTGTTTTTTGATTCAACAATATGATGAAATATAAATATACAAAATTTATATGCAATACATTTATTATTCCTTGGCCTGTCGACGTTTATAGGTATGTAAACTTTATTTTTCCTTTCACTGTACATTCGTTTTAATAAATTAACGCATATTAATCGGGTAGTGTAGTATTTATATTGCGTTTCAGTTAGGCTATGTGATATACAGTTACTTTAAATAAACATGACGCTTCTGAAACATGCATCCGCTTTCATGTCCTTTACAATATACATATTATCTGTCCTTTACAATATACATATGTCTGTCCTTTACACTATACACATGTCTGTCCCGTACAATATACACATATATGTTCGTTACACTATACACATGTCTATCCTTTACAATATACACATGTCTGTTCGTTACACTATATACATGTCTGTCCTTTACACTATACTGTAACACATGTTTGCCCTTTACAATATACACATTGTGCATGTTGTCGTATGTGTGCGATAATAATTGGGATATTGTTATATTACACTGTGGTACACTTTCTCGTCTTTTAATATGACGACGGAGAAGTGCTTTGATGCATGACGACGAAGAAGTGCTCAGGTGCATGGCGACGGAGAAGTGCTCAGATGCATGACGACGGAGAAGTGCTCTGGTGCATGACGACGGAGAGGAGCTAAGGTGCACTCGGGAAATCACGCTGAAATATGACATGTCGTATTGAAGATTCAAATAAACAATATATGTAGAGTCAGTACTGGTTCTACCTAGGAAGTGGACTCGAAAGCGATTCATATAAACTCTGGGTTTTCATCGCAGTCGAGCTAAAACGAATTAAGATGAACTAAATATATATAAAGTGACAACCATTCACTAACTGATCGCTACTAATCGCTTGCATTCTTTATAAAAAATATGCTGATAATGATGATGCATTGGAGATACACATTAGCTAACAAAGACATGGTTTGTTAATTATATAATGGTTATTACTTATTGTATCAAACTGGTAAAGCAATAATGATAGATTCTGGCTGGTTTGGTTACCGAATATTTAAGTACGATGTATTTGAATAGATCTTGAACAGTATAGTTACATGTATGTATATTAACCGATTGTAGGCGATAAACAGTCACGACGTTGGTATTACAAGGTTGTATGAGGGTTCAACTATACAATGATGTGCAATATAGTCCGGTCAAGTTCGAAGCTTTGCTTAAATATTTTCTCGTGCATGTATGTAATGTACATGTACTTGTGCTGATGATTCCTGGTATTTATTGTGCTCGTGCTACATTGGTGGCTATGACATTTGAATAATGCGTTCCCTGTACGTTATATATCTTCTTATATTTTGTAACTAAACCCTACTTTTGCAAAAAAGTGCGTATCGACTCGAGACGCACAAATTTAGAAAAGTAATTCCAGCGTAATTTTTAAACGAGCAATTATTTAAATATTGATCTGCAAAACGGCACGTGTCTGCCTTGTGTGTAAGTGTTTATATATGACATCCACAAATGCAAACCTTCTGGCGGATTGATGTATTCATCCCAAAGGGGTTTTTGTTACATAAAACCGAAATTAGCTTATGTACGCTGTCTTTGTCTGAGTGACTTATTACGATCTGAATATATAACTCAAATAAATATGAAATTGTTCCGCAGTACTTCGTGCGTTTCAATTCCCTTCAGCGTATCGTGATCTCTCATTTTTGTTTTATTTCTTCTGTTTATTTTTACAGTTCATAGTCCTAACCTATGCTTACAAACGGAACCTTATATTAGTCAAATGTAATACAAATGTAGCATATCCATTTATTGTGTTAGTTAAAGGCATAGTACCACCATTGCAAAAAGGAAGTGCTTCCGTGGGTCGCATAATGGTGGTTATAAATAATCCTCATTTCTTCTTTTTTAAAAATGCATTTTCCTTATTTTAATGCTCATTTTTTTATTTGAATGGTATTATTGATGTATTTTGAACATTTTGATAGCATTGTCATGTTTAAATTGTGAATTTAGAAAAAAAAATTGATGCTTGGAAATTGGGGTATGAATACATGATTTCGGAAGTCTACTTTCAATTTGTCACCAGTGTACACACTGAGCAGAAAAAAAAATCTCTTATATGACAAATGACCCCTACTTTTCTCATCATATTTTGATAGTGGAGAGGTTGACAAACAGTAAAATGTAGGTTTCACTTCTTTTATTTGGGTTTGTCTATGAATGACAAGCCTTCAAACTTTTATTATTTACTATAGAATAAAGAACACAAATCAACGGTGGGTTTACACCTAAATTCACCTTAAAGGGAAGATCTGCGAGTAAAGTGGCACTTATTTATTGCCCAAATATATTGAAATGCAATTATTCGTAGGTGGCAATTAAAATACATTTCAATTAATTTAAAAGATAAAAAAATCTGACCATTTCAAAAAAGTACTGCGCAATGTTTACATTGAACTCCGTAAACTTCCCGAAAAAAGCCCCGAAAACGAGATCGGGAACAAGTCTTCACGATGTTATCCGATGATTGATCGGAAACCCGAAAGCGGTTCGTTGAAAATGGCAAACGTAAACAAAAAAAACAAAACAAAAAAAACAAAAAAAAGTGGCTTCAGAAACCCGATGTTTGTAATAAAGACGTTTTGCAATTAGACACTGAACACGCATATATCTCTATCTTCATGCTGGGCGTGTGTATTTAGGACAGGGAATTGACGGTAATATGCCAATTAATAAACGTAATATGTAACGCTGTGGGAAGGACTGTAACTAATGTTGGAATAACTTGTAGACCAAACCAATTGCTTTTTTCATGATTATGATGCCACTGTTTATATATGTGTGTATTGTATTGTGAAGCTTGCAATAAAATATTATTAAACTATTAAACTGAAAATCACACTAAAATTCTTACTGGGTAGAACCAGTAATAAGCACCTGCGGATCTTGCTCAATGACACAGCATGTAACAGTGATCAAACCCACGACCCTGGGTTCGATTGTCTACCACTAGATCACGCACTCCACACGAAAAATTGCCAGCACATACAGCGTACACATTTATGGATATGTACGCACACATGAATGCATGATATACTTCATTATAACAAGGGGCCCAAATGTGTTGCTATGGTTATGACTGTCGCAATAAAGTATACAGACGTAAACGAATAAAAAATCATCATCATCAACAATTTATACACCAGCCAATCACAAACAATATAATACACATAACAATCTAATGACTCTTTCTCTTCAATAAGTGTTGACAAGAAAAGGGAACTTAAGCAACGAATGTCACTAGAGGACATCAGGTTATCTATCAATTATATACTAATTTCTAATACTGTCCCACTTTAGTCGATATTGCTAGCATTTCTCAAATTGCCACCAGCCTCTTGGTCTTCGTGGGAATTTGCTCAAGACAATCACTATAATAATGTACGTCCCGAAGCAACATTTATCGCAAGCAGAAGGAATTGAAATCGTGGTAATTTACTTCGATCCGACGATCTGTATCGCCTTGTGTATGGTACATCTTTTGAAGTAGAGCGTGTGTGAATTGTAAGAAACAGTTAATACATCTATCGTTGCAAACTTGATTTCCTAATTGTATGTGATGTATATATGACACTGATAAACACACTATATTGAAAAAAAATGTTAATCTATAAACCAAATACGTTATTGTGAAATTACGTCATTCTATTTATAGTTAGACTCGTCCAATACAGATTATACATTAATATTGAATCTATTGTATTGTATATTTTATGTACGAGTTATAGATACATTTGCTGTCATCTCTAATAGGGTACGTTCCGTCTAAATATAGAATGACGTAGTTTCAAAATAGCGTATTTGGTTTATATGCAGTTTGTTTGCATTGTATTTATAATTTGGAATCGTTTCAGTGATAATAAGTTTCAATGTGGTATCTGAACTTTGTTTTACCGTTAACCTATGATTACTGTTTTCCTTTATTTCAGAATAAATCCGGAAGTTTTCATCAGATTAAGACGGTATGTTCCTTTTGTTTGTCCTCTTACCTATTTGGAATAAATCTATTGTGATTTTGTACATTTTTCCGGGCATATACTAAGTGTGCAGGACGTTAAACCTAAGAACATAACGTGGATGTCGTCTAAAACGAGTTATGATAGCGAACAGTAATTCGAAGAAAAATATATTAGAAAACAAAACAATCATGTGCATATGTAACAACGCGTATCTCGGCTTTAAAATTTTGATAATACTTTGAAAACAAAAATTAGAATTAGTCAATGGACTTTTATTATCAATGAACAAGGAATGCAAAGCAGGAAAAAAGCATAGCCCTAAAACGATAGAAATATAATAAGATTAATGATAGTTGTACACGGAATAAAAAAGCCTCATCTCCAATTCTTCACTTTAGAAATGGTAGAAGCATATTTGCCTTACAAGTTGTAAAAACGACAGTTTGTTATATTGGGTGACATTGACTCAGACTGCCAGTAACACTATCAAAAATTGAAAAAGTAGATCTAAGAGCAGAAGAGAGTTCCATGAACTTCCAATCCGTATAAGTGTACACACACCATTGTATTTTGTTATTTATTCTATAGAAAGTAAAACAAGTTTGCATGCTTGCCATTCATTGAAGAACCCAAATGAAAGAAGCGAAACTTACATTTTACTATTTGTCAACCAATATGATGAGAAAAGAAGGGGATATGTGGCATATAACCTTTTTTTTAAAGTTCAGTGCGTACACTGCTGACAAAGTGAAAGTAGACTATCGAAATCATATATTCATACCGCATACATTTCTAATCATCAATTCTATTTCTTAATTCACAATTCAAACGTGTTAAAAATAGATAAAAAATGGCTTGTAAATATAATGCATATTGAGATAATGAAAATGTATTTTTAATGAAGAAGAAACTATTATTTTATCTAAAACCCCATTTTTACCTCAAAGCATGGTGAAGCCATGCCTATAGAGATAATTCATCAAGTTCATACTCTCTTATTCTATCTATAAAACGAACAAGAAATGTACTTCATCATACATAGTACATGTATCTCGTTTTGTTAAAGACATTAACGGTAATTTCGATGTGCAATTTTTGAAATTGAAAGTTCTGACATTTCACCAGGTGAGAAGATGACAACTGACATCGTTAAAACAAGACTGGTTCAGCGGAACACATTTTGATATTGTGGACGAATACAGAAAAAAACTCGATAATTGCACAACTTATAGTTTGAAACAGGATTGTCATACTTCCTAGATAACCTTCTTCTAACTCTTGAACACGTGCTAGTATGGTATAAACATGAGCAGCTAATATGTTCAGTCATATTAAAAATAATGGAAATACGAATCCTAACACCTCAGCAAATTTCCAAGAATATTGTGAGCTTAATTAATATCCGTTTCACACGGTTCTGCAAGAATATCTGCAGTTTTCACGGTAAAGAAGTCTTCACAATGCAGCAGAGATTATCAAGTGCATCTTTGTCGAGTGTTATTTTATTAAAACTGGTCTCTCTGGAAAAGGAACTTAACTAATTTACGACCATTTACACTCGGTGTTTCTGTTCATCATAGAATCGGGTTTGTTTGAAACGACAAAATACTTGACTTAATACTTTATGATATCATTCTTCGCAATCATTTGATAGGCTTATATGTTGATAATGCAATAGACAAGTAATGCGATTTGGATACACGAACGCAACTGGCAGTGTCTGCAGAGGAATTTAATTTTCATTTTTGAAATTTACAAACACCATCAAAACAGTTCAAACGCTGACGAAATGTATATATTATATTTATAAGAAAAATGGAATTGAGAAAAAGTAAATTGTTTAACAGAGTTGTGTAATGTTTACGATAAGTCTAGTGTATAATCATTTTGAACGAATATGGTCATAACTGTACACTTGTTTCGAATTCACTCAGTCGAGACAGATTTCCTATGACCAACATGTCACATTTAAAACGAAATATATTGAGCCAACAATTACGTAACAATCAAAAGACACAGCCATCTAAGCCGCATAATAACAATTAATATATAGTCAGACAAAATAGTAATGGATATTATTCATATGTTAAGAAAATGTGATAACTCAGGTCACCGCCCTAAAAAGATCAGTAGCAAAAGGATTTGAAACTTAAACCTGGAAAAAAATGAAGTTTTCCCTAAACAATAAATGTCGTTACTACTTATTGTATGAAGTTTTAATTTGTTTCAAATGAATGTCATAAATATATATTAACTTAAACGAAAACAACTTTAGTTACGACAACGACACATCTGCAAGTCTAGAATATAAAATATCGTTACTTAAGTGGATGAGGCAGGCCGCTCCCAAGACAATATGAAGTAAAGCCAGACAGACAAATATTATTTTTTCCCCAAATCAGTTATAACGCAGGTGTTCATTTAGTGTGACATCCCTTTGTGTTTGTATCTGTTATTGAAACCCGTAAGTGACAACTCTGACGACATAAAATTTAACCTTAAAGTTTGCAAATGTGTGCACCGTTTGTCAAGAGTGGGCGCGTGGTATAGTGGTAGTACACTGAACCCAGACTTAATTGTGCACTTGTTACAACTCACCTCAAACAGCTATTGGTTCTGCATTTTGGATGTGGGAGTGTCGTACTCCCCGAGGTCGGTGTTATATTCATGGTATAAGAAGTCTGAATATTGTAAATATATCTCATTGGACGACATTGTATACGGTTTATTATGGCTAGGCATGTCTGGAATTCAAAATCGCCAACCTAACTTAATCTTGGTCTACCTGCACGATTAAGTCTTTACTTGCTTATATTAAATTAAGAGCGTCGTTATGAATTGAATTAGAACCGATTTTCATAGTAATAGTACAGAATATGCATATCTACACTGTTGACTGAGTCTTACATATCATGTTATAACTTCGAATATTCGCCGCCACTCGATATGAAAGTATAAAAAACCACTTGCTTTTGCAGTGTCCTGGCCCTTTATTCAAGGTTTAACTTATTAAGATACTAAATGTGAATGACAGATTTGAAACAATATGCATTATAAAGAACTCTTTCTTTCTGTCTATATGCCGGTCTGCCTGCCTGCGTGCCCAGAAGTTATCTTTAAACTTTTATACACTTCTCTTCAACATGCAGCCATGGGCATTGACTTACTAAAATTGTAATTCATAAGGAATTCATACGAATAATACTAACGATGCACACTCATAATACCATTGGCAGATACAAACCGAAATGGCTTAAACCATTGAACAAATATTTCATCTGTTAACGCACATGGTGACAATTTAAACGTATTAACGTATTTTACAGCACAGAAATGGATTTTCTTCAACGAAAGCATAACCAATACCAGTTAAAACGGATAAGTCTCAGCATCTGTGATTCCGTAGACGCAAACAACAGTATGAAGAGATACTGACATTTACACAAATGTTCCAGACGGCAATATCGGGGACTATGAGCATATTTGTTTAGACTGGATATCAACGTATTGTCCTTAATCAAAGTTCTATGTAATAGTATCTTCAAATGCCACTGGTGATTAGGTTCGCAGTCTGTACACAAAATCCAATAGTTGCAATCTGTGATATATCATGTTTGCCCATCTAATTTGCGCCCTACTCTTAATTATTCATAGTAAAATGATCAGATATGTTTGTTCTTGAACTTTAGTCGTTTAGTGTCATTTATGCTATCTGCATTGATAACAAAACGTAGCTACTCTATGATACATCAACGTGCTTTTTATTGATAATACCAGAATACGCCCATGTCCGTGTTTCAATTATTCATGCTTTGATGGCGGTTGTAACGTCATCGGTTGTCTTCATTATAAAACCAAAGTTTCGGTGTGTCTCGATCTTGTGTGAACAAACGAAATTTTAACAAAGCATGTTGATTGGGATGTGAACCTTTAGACCGAATGGGGTGTTTACGCAATATGACGGTGAACGAATAAACATGTGAATTATGTTGTTTCTAGACATATTGTCTAATATTTACAAACACTTCTGTATGTAGCTTAAAGGCTCTCTTTTATGCTACCAACTAAATGAGTGTATTTATTTTCTAATATCGTTTTTATTTTCTCCATTAAACATAGTCAATAGGAAGTATCAACATTCATATCCATGCCGCCTTTTTACACATTGAAACGGCATTTTAAATTCATATTTGGTAAAATGGTATAAAAAAAGGTAGTTCACTAGTATTATATCAAGATTAATGTTATCTGCTTTCTACATTCTAAATGGGAAATTAAAAGGTAAAGTAACGATAGAATGTGCCACTAGAGATATCGGATGAGAGAGAAAGCAACCATAACTATTCTTTACATTGTTTAATATTTGCCTGCGTTTGTAACTATATAGTAATGCTAATTATCTATTTTATGTACACGGCGCATGCTAATAAATATTAATATACGGGGTTTAAAGCTAAATAATCTTTGTTTATTTACAGTTTTAATTGATAGTTTCGAGTTTAAACTACATTTTATCAGCGGCTTAGGCATTGATGTAGTTATGGCTTTGTCCCAATTATAGACTTAAATGATACATAGGAAAAAAATACAGTTTAGAAAAAAGAACATCAAAATTGTAATCGTGGTAATGATTACAAATTTTTCAAATTCGATCATTAGTTCTATGTTACACATTTCATATCTGAATTTCATGTAATTTCTCCTACTATATGATAAAGAAGAATATGACTTACGAAGACGTTTAGTTGTGGTGTACTAGAAATTGACCGAATGCTTGCACAGTTATAAACGTGTACTTTTGAAATCAGACACTTTCACTATTAGCAGCTCTGATAAATAGACAACAACGTTATTGTTGCAACGGAAAGCAGGGGTAATGGTATGAAAATACCCTCGATCATGTATAAAGTCGATTATAGATTAAAATATTGATACGAGTATATTTTGTCAGGATAATTCTGGTTAGTTCCATACACACGTAAAAAAGGTATACATAATTGGGTTAATTTGGCTTGATAATTCCTGCAATGGCATCAATTTAAAAGTGTATCGTTGACAATCGCTGTGTAATTACGATACTACACCTGCGTCTGTTGATGATGATGTTTATTCCATTATCGCCCACATACCAACTTTATAAACGCACAAGTAGACAAGTATGCCATCACTGTTTAAATGTTGTTCAAGGATTCTACTTAAGTGAATATGCCATTTTGTTATAGTACGTATGTAGCGTTTAACATGTTTGCTAACATCTTATTTAATGCTGACAAATACACCACAACATGGTTTTAAATGTTGTTCAAAGATTGTACTAAAGTTAATATACTATTATATAATACCGAGCATGCAGCATGTCACGTGGAGATAACCTCTGATGAAAGGTTCTCTTGAAGGCACACATACAATTAATATAAAAAATTGTTCTTGCAAATGGTATATGAGGAATAATGCAACGGAATCAATGTACGGGAGGACTTCATACTCGGGAAAACATAAATATAAATGTTTTTAGAGGACAATTAGTTTGTTATTCATGTGTTCTTAATTCAATAAATATAACATTAATTTATTTCTTAATATTTAATTTCACAAAAAAAAACATGATCAAATTTCAATTGGAATGTACTGACTACAAATATGGCACCATTGCTTGCTATTAGTATAAACAATATGACGTATTTATAATATTTGATAAAATATATGTTTACAATCAATTCTTTATCAAAAACATAATTATTTGATATAAAATAACGCACACAATGCACTGTTCATTTATACTGGCAAATGGTTGTGTATCTTGTTCATAATCAAACTAAAAATTTGATAACTCATAACCAATGGTTACAATATAAAACTCTCCAGTTTGAATGTATTTACTGTATTAATACGCCGTAATACAACTATTCAGAGGTATATGAAAGTAAACACAGAATTATCATCCGTGTAATTACGCACGTCATACTTCTGAATATAATTGCATAAATATGTTCATGATGTAAGATAATTTTATCCCCCAAGGATGGTGTAATATTCATATTAAAATCAGGATTATATTGCATTACTCAGCAACTCGGCATTTGATAATATTCTCTGTTGGCTCGCATGCCTGAAATGTCCAAGTAACTCATATTTAGCATGAAACATTCAATAGTAGTACAATCCTAAACAACCGACACTATGTGGTCTAAATTAACGAGCAGCGTTACTGTGTATAAACGACGAACGGCTGTATAATTTCATTCATGGATTACTCCTTGAAGAAACTGACTTAAACACGGAAAAGCATCATTGACGATTTCAGTTTCTTGTTCATAATTTAACATTCATATTTGTTAAATTCTGTTCGATTTTCTGCTAAATCCACCCACTCAATGAGTGGGCATATAGCCATTAAACTGATATGAAATGATATATATGACAATGCCATTCAATAGCTCAATGCCGTTTTATATTCAACATTTGAGGATTAATCATCGTTGTGAAAACCGAAGCAATAAATTCAGTGATGTTTTAATTCAATACACGTAATTGAAATCTGTATTGGAATCCGGAAAGACAGTTTACAACATAACCAGGGACACATTGTACGATTATGACGAAAAAACGTATCAAGACTTGAATTCTGTTTACATGTCAATATATTCAATTCTTCTACCTTCTGGCCTTTTCAATTTGATTTGACAATAATATGACGGTTGAAAAATGCCGAAATATTGTTTTCAATGGCAAAGTTTTAAAACGAATAATCGGCCAATTTGAAATTCTTTTCATTGTTAGGTAAGGGTATTAATGCACTTTAGATTTGTCATTGATAGTTAACAATAATGAAAGAAAATAAACCAATTTATTTTCGAAGGTATTGCTTATAAAGATGAATTTGGACATGTATATTTGCTCGACTCTATCGGGATTCAACATTTAGGCGAGTAAATAGGAATCTAGTGTTGGTAACTCAGGCAAACGTAACTTCTTCTTAACAGCTGAATCTGTCAATGTATTTTCCAGTTTGCCAAATTCTGTTTTTATTTTCAAACTTAATGCGTACAAATGTTATAGTGGAACTCAGATTCTGGTTTTAATGTTATACTTACACTTAATCTTTATGTTCGTGTGCGTTTGTTCGTGTGGATGTGTACGCTAGCGTTTTTGAATGTATGTCAATAAGGAAGTAAACTGCTATTACATATCAGTTTTGGTCTGTTTAAAATACTATACTATTATTACATATCATTCTTGGTGTGTTTGAAATACTATACTATTATTACATATCATTCTTGGTGTGTTTGAAATACTATACTATTATTACATATCATTCTTGGTCTGTTTAAAATACAATGCTATTATTACATATCATTCTTGTTGTGTTTGAAATACTATACTATTATTACATATCATTCTTGTTGTTCTTGGTGTGTTTGAAATGCTATACTATTATTACATATCATTCTTGTTGTGTTTGAAATGCTATTCTATTATTACATATCATTCTTGGTGTGTTTGAAATGCTATACTATTATTTCATATCATTCTTGGTCTGTTTAAAATACAATACTTTTATTTCATATCATTCTTGGTGTGTGAAATACTATACTATTATTACATATCATTCTTGGTGTGTTTTAAATACTATACTATTATTACATATCATTCATGGTGTGTTTGAAATACTATTCTATTATTACATAATAATAATTGCACAACTTATAGTTTGAAACAGGATTGTCATACTCCCTGGATAACCTTCTTCTAACTCTTGAATACGTGCTAGTATGGTATAAACATGAGCAGCTAATATGTTCAGTCATATTAAAAATAATGGAAATACGAATCCTAACACCTCAGCAAATTTCCAAGAATATTGTGAGCTTAATTAATATCCGTTTCACACGGTTCTGTAAGAATATCTGCAGTTTTCACGGTAAAGAAGTCTTCACAATGCAGCAGAGATTATCAAGTGCATCTTTGTCGAGTGTAATTTTATTAAAACTGGTCTCTCTGGAAAAGGAACTTTACTAATTTACGACCATTTACACTCGGTGTTTCTGTTCATTATAGACTCGGGTTTGTTTGAAACGACAAAATACTTGACTTAATACTTTATGATATCATTCTTCGCAATCATTTGATAGGCTTATATGTTGATAATGCAATAGACAAGTAATGCGATTTGGATACACGAACGCAACTGGCAGTGTCTGCAGAGGAATTTAATTTTCATTTTTGAAATTTACAAACACCATCAAAACAGTTCAAACGCTGACGAAATGTATATATTATATTTATAAGAAAAATGGAATTGAGAAAAAGTAAATTGTTTAACAGAGTTGTGTAATGTTTACGATAAGTCTAGTGTATAATCATTTTGAACAAATATGGTCATAACTGTACACTTGTTTCGAATTCACTCAGTCGAGACAGATTTCCTATGACCAACATGTCACATTTAAAACGAAATATATTGAGCCAACAATTACGTAACAATCAAAAGACACAGCCATCTAAGCCGCATAATAACAATTAATATATAGTCAGACAAAATAGTAATGGATATTATTCATATGTTAAGAAAATGTGATAACTCAGGTCACCGCCCTAAAAAGATCAGTAGCAAAAGGATTTGAAACTTAAACCTGGAAAAAAATGAAGTTTTCCCTAAACAATAAATGTCGTTACTACTTATTGTATAAAGTTTTAATTTGTTTCAAATGAATGTCATAAATATATATTAACTTAAACGAAAACAACTTTAGTTACGACAACGACACATCTGCAAGTCTAGAATGTAAAATATCGTTACTTAAGTGGATGAGGCAGGCCGCTCCCAAGACAATATGAAGTAAAGCCAGACAGACAAATATTATTTTTTCCCCAAATCAGTTATAACGCAGGTGTTCATTTAGTGTGACATCCCTTTGTGTTTGTATCTGTTATTGAAACCCGTAAGTGACAACTCTGACGACATAAAATTTAACCTTAAAGTTTGCAAATGTGTGCACCGTTTGTCAAGAGTGGGCGCGTGGTATAGTGGTAGTACACTGAACCCAGACTTAATTGTGCACTTGTTACAACTGACCTCAAACAGTTATTGGTTCTGCATTTTGGATGTGGGAGTGTCGTACTCCCCGAGGTCGGTATTATATTCATGATATAAGAAGTCTGAATATTGCAAATATATCTCATTGGACGACATTGTATACGGTTTATTATGGCTACGCATGTCTGGAATTCAAAATCGCCAACGTAACTTAATCTTGGTCTACCTGCACGATTAAGTCTTTACTTGCTTATATTAAATTAAGAGCGTCGTTATGAATTGAATTAGAACCGTTTTTCATAGTAATAGTACAGAATATGCATATCTACACTGTTGACTGAGTCTTACATATCATGTTATAACTTCGAATATTCGCCGCCACTCGATATGAAAGTATAAAAAACCACTTGCTTTTGCAGTGTCCTGGCCCTTTATTCAAAGTTTAACTTATTAAGATACTAAATGTGAATAACAGATTTGAAACAATATGCATTATAAAGAACTCTTTCTTTCTGTCTATATGCCGGTCTGCCTGCCTGCGTGCCCAATGATGTGTATGTTTGTATTCATTTTTGTCAGAAGTTATCTTTAAACTTTTATACACTTCTCTACAACATGCAGCCATGGGCATTGACTTTCTAAAATTGTAATTCATAAGGAATTCATACGAATAATACTAACGATGCACACTCATAATACCATTGGCAGATACAAACCGAAATGGCTTAAACCATTGAACAAATATTTCATCTGTTAACGCACATGGTGACAATTTAAACGTATTAACGTATTTTACAGCACAGAAATGGATTTTCTTCAACGAAAGCATAACCAATACCAGTTAAAACGGATAAGTCTCAGCATCTGTGATTCCGTAGACGCAAACAACAGTATGAAGAGATACTGACATTTACACAAATGTTCCAGACGGCAATATCGGGGACTATGAGCATATTTGTTTAGACTGGATATCAACGTATTGTCCTTAATCAAAGTTCTATGTAATAGTATCTATAAATGCCACTGGTGATTAGGTTCGCAGTCTGTACACAAAATCCAATAGTTGCAATCTGTGATATATCATGTTTGCCCATCTAATTTGCGCCCTACTCTTAATTATTCATAGTACGATGATCAGATATGTTTGTTCTTGAACTTTAGTCGTTTAGTGTCATTTATGCTATCTGCATTGATAACAAAACGTAGCTTCTCTATGATACATCAACTTGTATTTTGGTGCTTTTTATTGGTAATACCAGAATACATCCATGTCCGTGTTTCAATTATTCATGCTTTGATGGCGGTTGCAACGTCATCGGTTGTCTTCATTATAAAACCAAAGTTTCGGTGTGTCTCGATCTTGTGTGAACAAACGAAATTTTAACAAAGCATGTTGATTGGGATGTGAACCTTTAGACCGAATGGGGTGTTTACGCAATATGACGGTGGACGAATAAACATGTGAATTATGTTGTTTCTAGACATATTGTCTAATATTTACAAACACTTCTGTATGTAGCTTAAAGGCTCTCTTTTATGCTACCAACTAAATGAGTGTATTTATTTTCTAATATCGTTTTTATTTTCTCCATTTAACATAGTCAATAGGAAGTATCAACAATCATATCCATGCCGCCTTTTTATACATTGAAACGGCATTTTAAATTCATATTTGGTAAAATGGTATAAAAAAAGGTAGTTCACTAGTATTATATCAAGATTAATGTTATCTGCTTTCTACATTCTAAATGGGAAATTAAAAGGTAAAGTAACGATAGAATGTGCCACTAGAGATATCAGATGAGAGAGAAAGCAACCATAACTATTCTTTACATTGTTTAATATTTGCCTTCTTCTGTAACTATAAAGTAATGCTAATTATCTATTTTATGTACAAGGCGCATGCTAATAAATATTAATATACGGGGTTTAAAGCTAAATAATCTTTGTTTATTTACAGTTTTAATTGGTAGTTTCGAGTTTAAACTACATTTTATCAGCGGCTTAGGCATTGATGTAGTTATGGCTTTGTCCCAATTATAGACTTAAATGATACATAGGAAAAAAATACAGTTTAGAAAAAAGAACATCAAAATTGTAATCGTGGTAATGATTACAAATTTTTCAAATTCGATCATTAGTTCTATGTTACACATTTCATATCTGAATTTCATGTAATTTCTCCTACTATATGATAAAGAGGAATATGACTTACGAAGACGTTTAGTTGTGGTGTACTAGAAATTGACCGAATGCTTGCACAGTTATAAACGTGTACTTTTGAAATCAGACACTTTCACTATTAGCAGCTCTGATAAATAGACAACAACGTTATTGTTGCAACGGAAAGCAGGGGTAATGGTATGAAAATACCCTCGATCATGTATAAAGTCGATTATAGATTAAAATATTGATACGAGTATATTTTGTCAGGATAATTCTGATTAGTTCCATACACACGTAAAACAGGTATACATAATTGGGTTAATTTGGCTTGATAATTCCTGCAATGGCATCAATTTAAAAGTGTATCGTTGACAATCGCTGTGTAATTACGATACTACACCTGCGTCTGTTGATGATGATGTTTATTCCATTATCGCCCACATACCAACTTTATAAACGCACAAGTAAACAAGTATGCCATCACTGTTTAAATGTTGTTCAAGGATTCTACTTAAGTGAATATGCCATTTTGTGATAGTACGTATGTAGCGTTTAACATGTTTGCTAACATCTTATTTAATGCTGACAAATACACCACAACATGGTTTTAAATGTTGTTCAAAGATTGTACTAAAGTTAATATACTATTATATAATACCGAGCATGCAGCATGTCACGTGGAGATAACCTCTGATGAAAGGCTCTCTTGAAGGCACACATACAATTAATATAAAAAATTGTTCTTGCAAATGGTATATGAGGAATAATGCAACAGAATCAATGTACGGGAGGACTTCATACTCGGGAAAACATAAATATAAATGTTTTTAGAGGACAATTAGTTTGTTATTCATGTGTTCTTAATTCAATAAATATAACATTAATTTCTTTCTTAATATTTAATTTCACAAAAAAACCATGATCAAATGTCAATTGGAATGTACTGACTACAAAAATGGCACAATTGCTTGCTACTAGTATAAACAATATGAGTGTATGAGCGGACATCCATAATGACGTATTTATAATATTTGATAAAATATATGTTTACAATCAATTCTTTATCAAAAACATAATTATTTGATATAAAATAACGCACACAATGCACTGTTCATTTATACTGGCAAATGGTTGTGTATCTTGTTCATAATCAAACTAATAATTTGATAACTCATAACCAATGGTTACAATACAAAACTCTCCAGTTTGAATGTATTTCTGTATTAATACGCCGTAATACAACTATTCAGAGGTATATGAAAGTTAACACAGAATTATCATCCGTGTAATTACGCACGTCATACTTCTGAATATAATTGCATAACTATGTTCATGATGTAAGATAGTTTTATCCCCCAAAGATGGTGAAATATTCATATTAAAATCAGGATTATATTGCATTACTCAGCAACTCGGCATTTGATAATATTCTCTGTTGGCTCGCATGCCTGAAATGTCCAAGTAACTCATATTTAGCATGGAACATTCAATAGTAGTACAATCCTAAACAACCGACACTATGTGGTCTAAATTAACGAGCAGCGTTACTGTGTATAAACGACGAACGGCTGTATAATTTCATTCATGGATTACTCCTTGAAGAGACTGACTAAAACACGGAAAAGCATCATTGACGATTTCAGTTTCTTGTTCATAATTTAACATTCATATTTGTTAAATTCTGTTCGATTTTCTGCTAAATCCACCCACTCATTGAGTGGGCATATAGCCATTAAACTGATATGAAATGATATATATGACAATGTCATTCAATAGCTCAATGCTGTTTTATATTAAACATTTGGGATTAATCATCGTTGTGAAAACCGAAGCGATAAATTCAGTGATGTTGTAATTCAATACACGTAATTGAAATCTGTATTGGAATCCGGAAAGATAGTTTACAACATAACCAGGGACACATTGTACGATTATGACGAAAAAACGTATCAAGACTTGAATTCTGTTTACATGTCAATATATTCAATTCTTCTACCTTCTGGCCTGTTCAATTTGATTTGACAATAATATGACGGTTGAAAAATGCCGAAATATTGATTTCAATGGCAAAGTTTTAAAACGAATAATCGGCCAATTTGAAATTCTTTTCATTGTAAGGTAAGGGTAGTAATGCACTTTAGATTTGTCATTGATAGTTAACAATAATTAAAGAAAATAAACCAATTTATTTTCGAAGGTATTGCTTAAAAAGATGAATTTGGACATGTATATTTGCTCGACTCTATCGGGATTCAACATTTAGGCGAGTAAATATGAAGCTAGTGTTGGTAACTCAGGCAAACGTAACTTCTTCTTAACAGCTGAACCTGTCAATGTATTTTCCAGTTTGCCAAATTCTGTTTTTATTTTCAAACTTAATGCGTACAAATGTTATAGTAGAACTCAGGTTCTGGTTTAAATGTTAAACTTACACTTAATCTTTATGTTCGTGTGCGTTTGTTCGTGTGGATGTGTACGCGAGCGTTTTTGAATGTATGTCAATAAGGAAGTAAACTGTTATTATATAATCATTTTTGGTCTGTTTAAAATACAATACTATTATAACATATCATTCTTGGTGTGTTTGAAATACTATACTATTATTACATATCATTCTTGGTGTGTTTGCAATACTATACTATTATTACATATCATTCTTGGTGTGTTTGAAATACTATACCATTATAACATATCATTCTTGGTGTGTTTAAAATACTATACTATTATTACATATCATTCTTGTTGTGTTTGAAATGCTATTCTATTATTACATATCATTCTTGGTGTGTTTGAAATGCTACACTATTATAACATATCTTTCTTGGTGTTTGAAATGCTATACTATTATAACATATCACTCTTGGTGTGTTTGAAATGCTATACCATTATTACATATCATTCTTGGTGTGTTTGAAATACTATACCATTATTACATATCATTCTTGGTCTGTTTAAAATACAATACTATTATAACATATCATTCTTGGTGTGTTTGAAATACTGTACTATTATAACATATCGTTCTTGGTGTGTTTGAAATACTATACTCTTATTACATATCATTCTTGGTGTGTTTGAAAAATCTAAACTATTATTACATATCATTCTTGGTGTGTTTGAAATGCTATACTATTATTACATATCATTCTTGGTGTGTTTGAAATGCTATACTATTATTACATATCATTATTGGTGTGTTTGAAATACTATACTATTATTACATATCATTCTTTGTGTGTTTGAAATACTATACTATTATTACATATCATTCTTGGTGTGTTTGAAATACTATACTATTATAACATATCATTCTTGGTATGTTTGAAATGCTATACTATTATTACATATCATTCTTGGTGTGTTTGAAATACTATACTATTATAACATATCATTCTTGGTGTGTTTGAAATACTATACTATTATTACATATCATTCTTGGTGTGGTTGAAATACTATACTATTATAACATATCATTCTTGGTGTGTTTGAAATGCTACACTATTATAACATATCTTTCTTGGTGTTTGAAATGCTATACTATTATAACATATCATTCTTGGTGTGTTTGAAATGCTATACCATTATTACATATCATTCTTGGTGTGTTTGAAATACTATACTATTATTACATATCATTCTTGGTGTGTAAAATACTATACTATTATAACATTTCATTCTTGGTGTGTTTGAAATACTATACTATTATTACATATAATTCTTGGTGTGTTTGAAATGCTATACTAGTATAACATATCATTCTTGGTGTGTTTGATATACTATACTATAATTACATATCATTCTTGGTGTTTAAAATACTATACTATTCTAACATTTCATTCTTGGTGTGTTTGAAATACTATACTATTATTACATATCATTCTTGGTGTGTTTGAAATGCTATACTATTATTACATATCATTCTTGGTGTGTTTGAAATACTATACTATTATAACATCTCATTCTTGGTATGTTTGAAATGCTATACTATTATTACATATCATTCTTGGTGTGTTTAAAATGCTATACTATTATTACATATCATTCTTGGTGTGTTTGAAATACTATACTATTATTACATATCATTGTTGGTGTGTTTGAAATACTATACTATTATAACATATCATTCTTAGTGAGTTTGAAATACTATACTAGTTTTACATATCATTCTTGGTGTGTTTGAAATACTATACTATTATAACATATCATTCTTGGTGTGTTTGAAATACTATACTATTATAACATATCATTAATGGTGTGTTTGAAATACTATACTATTATTACATATCATTCATGGTGTGTTTGAAATACTATACTATTATAACATATCATTCATGGTGTGTTTGAAATACTATACTATTATAACATATCATTCATGGTATGTTTGAAATACTATACTATTATAACATATCATTCATGGTGTGTTTGAAATACTATACTATTATTACATATCATTCGTGGTGTGTTTGAAATACTATACTATTATTACATATCATTCTTGGTGTGTTTGAAAAACTATACTATTATAACATATCATTCTTGGTGTGTTTGAAATACTGTACTATTATAACATATCATTATTGGTGTGTTTGAAATACTGTACTTTTATTACATATCATTCTTGTTGTGTTTGAAATACTATACTATTATTACATATCATTCATGGTGTGTTTGAAATACTATACTATTATAACATATTATTCATGGTGTGTTTGAAATACTATACTATTATTACGTATCATTCTTGTTGTGTTTGAAATACTATACTATTATTATGTATCATTCTTGGTGTGTTTGAAATACTATACTATTATAACGTATCATTCATGGTGTGTTTGAAATACTATTCTATTATAGCGTATCATTCTTGGTGTGTTTGAAATTCTATACTATTATTACATATCATTCTTGGTGTGTTTGAAATACTATACTATTATTACATATCATTCATGGTGTGTTTGAAATACTATACTATTATCACATATCATTCATGGTGTGTTTGAAATACAATAATATTATTACATATCATTCATGGTGTGTTTGAAATACTATACTATTATTACATATTATTCTTGGTGTGTTTGAAATGCTATACTATTATAACATATCATTCTTGGTGTGTTTGAAATACTATACTATTATTACATATCATTCATGGTGTGTTTGAAATACTATACTATTATAACATATCATTCATGGTGTGTTTGAAATACTATACTATTATTACATATCATTCTTGGTGTGTTTGAAATACTATACTATTATTACATATCATTCTTGGTGTTTTTTTTAAAAACTATATGTTAACATCAGAATGATGGTCATGAAACTTGATGAACGAATATATAAAACTCTTGTACATGTATACAAAGGGCTAATACACGAACATGTAAAGACAAATATGCATACTTTTTTATAAGTTTACAAATTGTTAGTGTCGTCAATTGATAGCATTTATTTGTAGCTAATTATAATGGATATTTAATACATATAAGTTTCACGTTTGTGAACATGTACATATATCTGTAAGTTTAAGATTGATTTAAAGTATTAAGGTTTTGACTGTCTTACTGTCATTTGATTACAATCAGATGTATATATTTCTGTATTTCTGTCGATGTATGCCAGTCTGCGTGCCTGATATTTTCCAGTCGTCTGTGTTTCTCGAATTACTCTAAGCATTTAAACGTCGACATAGTTATCTTCTACGATAAAGACATAATAAAATAAAACAAACATCACCTTGTACTGCAGATAACTGTATGTTTAAAAGTCGCCACGTTAACGGTATTTCACATAGCGCTGTAGAAAACGGAATTGATGTATTGATTCTTCTATTGTTTTGTTCAAGTACTTTCCGAAATTGTAGGCCTTGATATTGTATCATGATTGGCATTGTAACTAGGCG
This sequence comes from Panopea generosa, assembly GCA_029582155.1. Taxonomy (NCBI): domain Eukaryota; kingdom Metazoa; phylum Mollusca; class Bivalvia; order Adapedonta; family Hiatellidae; genus Panopea; species Panopea generosa. The sequence goes on from CM055906.1 coordinate 55,816,074, forward strand.
AACTCTCCGAAGTCTGGTCTATTCATTTATGTCTGGTTATTCACAAATAATCATCTCCATATATATATCATGTATTGTGAATGAGCATCTGAAAAGATCCCAAAAATCGTAAATTCCGTTGTTGCAAATTTAATTGTCTCCCTTTATGAAATTAATTATATATATGAATTCACCGTACCTATATGATTAACGGGTTTATAAATATGTCCTTTATATAGCATGTGAGTAGTCATTAACCCTTAACTGGATCATACTCATATAAAGCGATGCATGTATGTAAGAGAGAGAGAGAGAGAGAGAGAGAGAGAGAGAGAGAGAGAGATCCTGAAATAAAACACTCCATAATTGATCATTTCTGAGTCGTCAAATGGTAAATTTTTTAAATAACAATATAAATCAATATGTTTCTTGTTGTGATGATGACGCAATAATGTATCTTAAAATGCTCACACTTGATTATTATCTTGATTTTAAATGCTTCACTCTCAGTTTAATGTGCTATATTTAGGAAAAAGAAGAGTTGATAATATTTAGAATGAAAAATACGAATCGACAAAGACCGGAGCGTGGTCTAGAGGTAGAGCGTCCGCCTTGCATGCGGAAGGTCGTGGGTTCAATCCCCGGCTGGGTCATACCAAAGACTTTAAAAATGGTACTTGAAGCTTCCTTGCTTGACGCTCAGTATTTAGAGGAGAGTTCTAGGTCTGGTCGGCCCGGTGTCAGTATAATGTGACTGGGTGAGGTATCATACCATGTGTCTGCGGCATGATAAATCAGAGTGACAGCGCTCTAGATTACTGTCTCATGTAGACACCGTCGCGATATGACTGACAAATTGTTGAAAGCGACGCTAAACACCATACAACAGCAACAACAACAACGAATCGACAATGATCTCACAGTATGATATAATTAAAACCTGCTAGGAGATCTACGTATGGAACTATATTGATAATAATTGTTCTTTGATAGTATATCATCCTTTCGTTTACTTCAACATTACCTTAAGTTATAACTCTAGCACTCGAGAGAGATCAGATAAATTCGTTGTTCGAAATCCATGTCCGGTACACAAGAGCTATATTGTAACATAAAGTCACAGCATGACATGCATTTGGTTAAAACATATTTTATTCATTCAAATTAACATACATGCATACAAATCAGTTTGATAATAAATATGGATTTGAACGGAAGATAAAATCTTCTTCATGCATTTCAAACATGCATTTGCAACACAAAAAAGAAATGCTATTTGGATATTTAAACTAGTACTATCATACAAGGAGATGGAAATTGAAACCATGTAACATTTAACTATGCAAAGTTAAATGTGTAACCCGACATTGATTGTTTGTTCTTTATTTTACAGTAAAAAATAAAGTTTGAATGCTTGTCATTCGCAGAGAAACCCAAATAAAAGAAGTGAAGCAAACATTTTACTGTTTGTCAGCCTCTGCACTAACAAAATATGATGAGAAAAGTAGGGTCATGTGTCATTTAAGAGATTGTTTTCTGCTCAGTGTGTACACTGTTGACAAAGTGAAAGTAGACTCCGAAATCATGTATTCATACCCCAATTTCAAGGCATCAATTTTATTTTCTAAATTCACAATTCAAACATGACAATGCTGTAAAAATGTTCACAATACATCAATTATGCCATTAAAATGAAAAATGAGCATTAAAATAAAGAAAATACATTTTTAAAGAAGAAACAAGGATTATTTATACTCCACGGAAGCATTTACTTTTTTCCAATGGTGGTACTGTGCCTAAAGACCATGGACATTTAAAATTCAAAATTGCTGAAACCATTAGCCTTTTATGTTTTGCGAGTTGAACATTAATACGATCATTGCAATATGAATAATTAAGAGAAAGACTCATGTTAGTGAGTCACGGATTGAAACAAAATGCACACATAGACAACAGTGCATTTACAGTTAATATTACGTGTAACTTTGATTAAAGACAAAACGTTAAAGTCCCAACTGCTATATTAAAGCAGCAAGATGGCCCTGGGGCAGGTTTTATATAGTTCAGTACACGATTCAAATCAGAGAACCCTTTTTCAAAATCAATTTAGTCATCAATGCAATGTTTTTGTTATTATGTTTCATATTGCTAGATTATTGTTAATACATTTAATTGGCAAACAAATAATTTCCATAAATTGGTTTTATATACAATTTGAAAAAAAAGAGTTTCACTGCAACTGCCAAATATTTGAAATTCGAGGAAGATATACTCTATACACATGAAGCTACAGACAGCCAAGTGTAGCGTTGTAACGTTAGTAATATTTTACAAATATTTACTATACTACCCTGGCAGTAAAAGTTGGGGGTTTAATATCTATTCTAAACCAATATGGTCATGTTCCTCAATATTGCCGTCCTCAACATTTTATTTAAATGTCAAAAACTAATCAAACGCGTAGTTATCCATATATTCGAACGTCGGACTCGTGTTTATAATGTCATCAATTTCAATTTCGTCATTCACTAGTGTTGATCAAAAATCAACTAATTCTTCAACAAAAGTGCCACCCAAATTGACTTCAATCTGACAACACGTATCTGACTATACGTATCTGACTATGTGTATCTGACTATGCGTACCTTAATATACGTATCTGACTGTGCGTATCTGACTATGCGTATCTGACCATGCGTACCTAAATATGCGTATCTGACTATGCGTATCTGATTATGCATATCTGATTATGCGTATCTCTATAATTTTAGTTTATCAATATTGTTATATGCACCATGTTTGCTTACCCAATCTGATGAAATATTGATCTAAAACAATGGTCGTTTGAAACCATTGATACCATCTGCATTGTTGGTTGAACGGGGGAGCCTTAAACAATGTATTTTAACTTCAACATTGTTAACATTATTTGATAATAGCTGAATTATTAACAACGTGGCGTTTCCCAGTGTATGGCTGCATTGTTATTCAGTATAACCCGATTGTTCTTGGAACATATTCACATTCTTGTCGCAATGCTTTTTGTTTTGTAGTTGTTTTAAGGTTAATGTGCCATTTTGACAGTGTTCACATACATGCATCACAGTGTTGTGGCGGCAAGGCGACATTGAACACATCGTTGCTAACCAGAATTACCTATTCAGAACGCAAGTAAAGCGCTACAGTTTTTATTGACGTATTATACATACTTGCCAAAACAGAAAAGTCTGATTCTCATACAAATATGTTATGTAAAATGACCTACATGCTTTCGGGCGAACGATTAGTTGTCAGACAAAACCAATTGTTACTAAAACGTGCACATTATATATAAAACAGACAACGTAAAAGTCAATTAAACGGGCATGCATGAACCAGAATGCTTCGATTTTATCGAATCAAAATTTCAGTCTGATTTTATTGTAATAAGAATTAAAAAGTTGAAAAAAAACCCCCATTACAATTTGTTCGGTTTTACTAATTTTTAATACGCATAACATTCCACATAAAGTACGTGAACATTAATGAACAAAAATTAAACTTCCACAATGTTTAAGTGCAACTATAAAGTTTAGTTTTCAACCCCTTCAACAGTTAATCAATAATCTAATCCTTTTCACATAACAGTCAAGCCATTATAATTTCATTACAAATAAACCTAACAATACTCTTGCGATATATGTGAAAAATAACTTAGCTTAGCGGAATATTTTTGTTCAATATATATAGAACTATACTAGAGAATTTTCAAATTATAGACATTCCTTTATGCCAGAGACTATATCATAACTTGTTAAATTCTTCTTCTGTTTATAATAACGGATGAATCCCATACCGCATCATCAGTTGAAACCATTGACTGATACAATGTTTACATACTGACATTATTTATACCATTGGTATACGTCCATTAGTTTTATTTTATAGTTTTGGAATATATCGTGTTCACGGTGTTTGACTAATTACGTAATTAAATTAGAACAAATTTGTGGAAGTGGTTGGTTTATTGCACAAAATAGATTTTGCTAAATTATAAATGCAAAAAATGTTATGAGATTAAGAGTAGTTATCTTAGGTTATAAATCACATGTAAAATCATGAATAATTTGTATATATATATATATATATATATATATATATATGGTTACGAGCATATGGCGTAGATCAGAACGTGTTCCTTATGAGTAGACTTAAAAGTTTGAATTTCGCAGAAACTGGTTTAATAGCAAGGTTAGTATATACAAAAATTTTGTATGTTTAACTTCCTGTACTGTATAATATAATTGTTAACTTTATTTTTGTCATCCATTATTGCATTGCTGAATCATTGTGCCAGTGTTAATATTATAACTTAATTTAGGAAGTAACATTCAAATACTGAGTCACCTGCTTGATTTGTTACAACGTAAATTATCTTATATCATTTACAAATATTTTATTATTAAACGGATGTGCAATAGTGCAATAGAAAATGGATCGTGGTCTAAAAAATGGCCCTGTAAAATTACGTTCTGAAGCGAATATTGCTTTAGGCCTTGAGCAAAACACTTTTCCCGCATATGCTGAGCACTGGTTTTACCCAGGAAGACTTTGAACGTGATTTGTCTAGGTTGTAAGAACTTGTTTCACAGTCAGAATAAAATAAATGAGTTTAAACTAAAGCATTGCTGTAATTTTATGATTTATTTTAGCCACAGACGCAATAATTTACTTTGTAATATTCGATATCTTCTCATTAATTTGTAAAGTGCGCGATCAACTTTTTCAATATTTGATCACTACTGAAGCCATCACTCTCGGGTAATGGATTCAATATTCTGCATTTTCAATCTGATATTTAAAGGTTGAGTTACGCCAAAATGAGTCCCTAAGGATGTTAGACGAATGGGACACCATAACTGCTGTTTATTTTGTATCATAGATTTCTGTGTCAGTACACAATGGTTGGTTAACCAAATATTTACGTGTATTAAGTACACAAACGATAATGATTATTCACACACGAGGGGTTTAAAGCTACTTAATCTTCAAAACAGCTTCGAGTTTTCGTTGCATTTTACTAACGAATTTGAAATAGATATACTTACTGTAGCTTAGTTTGGATATCCAGATAGGGACTGTTGATAATCAGTAATATATATATAAAACATACCTTTTTTTTTTTTTTACAAATTTGAAGTTTTATGACATTTCACCCTCTAGTATAATTTTGTGCGGAGGAGGTGAACACTTATTGATCGACACTTATTGGTCGACAATAAATAAATATATTAGAAAACAAACTGTTTATAAAAAAATAAAGGACCAATACGATTTAAGAGTTCATTTATCTGTGGCACTCTATTATTTCGACTCCTGACTAGTTATTACCCCACCTGATGAATATATCGGAGAACAGTCTTGCATAAAAATACACACTCAACAGAGAAAATAACCGCAAACACGGGAAAAGATATGAAAAAACAACACGGGGATTTACTTTGAAATGCAAAAAGTGGCACCAATGCAGGCATTACAAAATTATTCAGTCACATCTCAAGTATACAAATAATACTAACTAATAACATCAACAGCCAATAATTACTATAGGATATGTATAAACACACTCGTGCTAAACATGTTGTGTTTTCATATCTTTTATGTGTATTTAACACGGACATAAACAAAAGCTGTGATAAAGCAACAGTTCCACTAACGGAGATGTGTGATATTTGATGAACAGCAAATGAAACATCAACTGAGGGAAATAAAACTCGCTATTTATATGACAAATGACCTTAGAAGCTATCGTATTTGTCGCTCACACATTCTATATACTAATATTCTAATAAACTAAATGTACCTGAATGCTCTTATGGTACCATAACAATTTTTTTAGTGATATCTTAAAATCATTTTAATTGTCCACATCGCTAACTGTAAGTTATTGGGATCATTTATCTTGCGTTAGACGACAAACTTTTTGACCGACACAATATCAATTTCGTTTTCTGACTGCGTCTAGGATAATGCATGAACAAACTCCTGTCTGTGTCTAGGGTTATTGCACGACCACACTCCTCAATGTGTCTAGGGTTAATGCATGACCAAACTCGACTACAAGACAAATGCAAGTAATGATGATCGAAAACCAATTAAAACGATGGAGGTAATGCATGAACAAATTCCTGATTGTGTCTAGGGTAAGTGCATGACCAAACTCCTGACTGTCTCAAGACTTAATGCATGAACAAATTCCTGATTGTGTCCAGGGTAAGTGCATGACCAAACTCTTGGCTGTCTCAAGGGTTAATGCGCGAACAAAGTCCTGATTGTGTCTAGGGTAAGTGCATGACCAAACTCCTGACTGTCTCAAGGCTTAATGCGCGAACAAATTCCTGATTGTGTCTATGGTAAGTGCATGACCAAACGCCTGACTGTCTCAAGGGTTAATGCGATAACAAAGTCCTGATTGTGTCTATGGTAAGTGCATGACCAAACTCCTGACTGTCTCAAGGCTTAATGCATGAACAAATTCCTGATTGTGTCTAGGGTAGTGCATTTCCAAACTCCTGACTGTCTCAAGGGTTAATGCATGAACAAATTCCTGATTGTGTCTAGGGTAAGTGCATGACCAAACTCCTGACTGTCTCCAGGGTTAATGCGCGAAAAAATCCTGATTGTGTCTAGGGTTAGCGCATGAACAAATTCCCGACTGTGTCTAGGGTTAACGCATGAACAAACTCCTGAATGTGTTTAGGATTAAGGCATGACCAAACTCCTGACTAATTTTAGGGTTAACGCACGAACAACCTCCTGATTGTGTCCAGGGTTAAGGCATGACCAAACTCCTTACTGTATCTAGGATTAACGCATAAACAAACTCGACTACAAGAGAAATGCGAGTAATCTTGATCGAAAACCAATTAAAACGATGACATTAAAGAAAATAGAAAAAATAATAACACGCAATTCATTACAACATACCAATATATTTAAAAGGGATTCCACCAGAACCATACTGCCTTCAAAGTTTTGTTGACTTGCGGCTTCCATAATTTTCCTACTCTCCCGAAGCATCGGTTGAATAGTTTGATTTTCTCCTCTAAACATAGAGGTAATCGTCCACTGACTAGGCAGCGTATAATTTCCTAAACATAATGTAACAATACACAAGCAAACCATGGACAAGATTTATATCTCAATTGATAAATTGACGTATATTCCCACTGTGACCATGTAAATTTATCCTCTGTAGGGATGTTACATAATTATATTCAAAAACTATTGCTTCAAATTCAGTTTTAGACACTATAACGATGCAATAATAATAGAATTACTCATCGGCACAAAAAAGCAACCCTATTATAAGGAAACCATTATGGTTAAAATGACAATCAGAGAAAATAGATTAAAACCACCTTTGATCTTTTAAAACTAATGTTGTTGAAAATAGATTAAACATAGAGAGAGAGTAATGATATAACTATAAATTAATTGACTGATTGGTTGTAGTATGGTGTTTAAAATTGCTTTAGCAGCACTTTTTTAATCATATCGCGACGGTGTCTACTTGAAGCAGTAATCTGAGCGCTGCAACACTGGAATTGCCTGCCTCAGATATGCCACCTAGTCCTATTACACTGACACCGGGCTGACCAGACATAGAACTACCCTCTAAAGCTGCTAGTACCATGTTTCAATCTTTGGAACGACTCGAACATGACCCATGACCTCCCGCATGCGAGGCGGACGCTCTACCACTACACAACGCAACGGTGTTAATTGAATGAAATCGATAAATATGCTTCGTTAAAATGTGTTTGTTTATAAATATCGAAAAGGAAACACATATTAAGCCTTTTCTAGATATATGGTGTATAGGGAAACACGCAAAAATAGGTTGCACTGATCAGTGTTGGTGGTTCTTTTAAAGTTCATTTAATAGCTGAATATAGAGAAGTTTTATTTGAAAATACTTGTTTTTAATTGTTTTTAATTGTTGCCGAGACAATAAATGTGTTAGTTAGTACTGCAGGCTTCGCGATATATAAATGCATCTATGGCAAATTTGACAAACTTATTTCAATTATTTGCAGAAGGCCCAAGACTCATGAGGAATGTGATAGTCACATTAACTTATACGATTACAAAAATGGCGATAAAATCGTATCTTATCAGCTTCTTATACGATATAATGAAGAACTTAAGTCTATGATATTATAACCAAATATGCAAATTGGATATAAGTTATGAAAAGTTCATTACTAAATGATAGTTTTGCCATTTGCTAATATTTGGTTTTGGCTCCTTATAGTCCCTGTATATTTTCATATCTATTGTATTTTATCCGTGCTAGTGGAAATTATAGTCCGCGTCATTTTTCCTACTTTTCCATAACACACTATTTTAGCTTCAGAGTCTTACTGATTTGTTTTTTAACATGGGTAATTTGAGTTCATTTCTCAGACTGATTAATAACCAACACTAACGTCATTGTTAATAAACACTTGTGCTTTTTGTACAAGGATTGTTTCTGAGTCGGTGTTATATAAATAATAAGTCGCGTTTTTTGAGAATATTTTGAATACCAACCAAGTAATAATGTACTTATTTCTTAATTTATCGTGTACATGATTAAAGTTCTAACATATTTGGATAAGGCAGTTATTTATACATTTGCAGTTATATAAAAGTTGAAACATTGAAGTTGCATACCCCATTACATTATAACTGGCTTACTGTGCTAAAAATGTGCTAAAATTATTATCACCCTTACAAAAAGGAAATTTTATTTCACAAATGAATATTTACTAGTCTTATTTTGTTTTAGATGGTGTGGTTGATATAATTCTTCTCTAATCAAAATGGTACTTTACAAAGCCTTAAAGTTTATTGACAATATAAATCACACCACTTGCACTCAATGTTTGAAGATAAAAGTTTGTGACAGAAATAAATCAAGTTTACCCAATTTCTACTAGAAACTCTAATTACTGCGCAACACATCACATATAAAACGTGCATACCCTATGTTACATAATTCATTGTAAACGTACCACTGTTACTGTAAATTACGTAGTAATGATAACATTAGAATATATAGTAATCATAAAAGTAAATTATGTAGCAATTATAATTGCAATATGAATAATTATTAGCGCTTAATATAGATTATTTCATATATCAATATCGCTACATGTTACTGCTACCTACATTTTTCATAACAATAACATACAGAGTAAACATTACTGCAAAATACATAGTTATCATTACTGTAAAGTTCATAGTAATCATAACAGAACAAACCCAAACAATGCATTTTAATACGTGTATAACAACACATTTACACGATTTACAATTAAACCATGCTTACTTGCATCTATTATGCCTTGTACATTATTTTTAACTACTTAAACAATTGCCAATACATCTTCCGTGGATGCATATTCTGTTTTCGGAGAGAGAAAAGATAACAGCATCGTCTTCAACAACAATACCAACAGAAACAACATCCACAGCAACAATGATACATTCCAGCTACAACATCAACGAAAATAGAAAACAAAAATACAATGCGAACAACAATAACATCGGTAGCAGAATAACAATAAAAAAAAATCAAACACCGATACCAACAGCAAAGACATCATTTGCACCGAAGCACAAGCCCTTGCGTAATACCGAATACTTAATAATGAATGAATGAATGAATGAATGAATAGGATTTTACGGCGAACAAACACATTATAGGTTATTCGACGCCAACAGGAAAAAAGATTCCAGGTTCACTCTACATGTACGAAAACAACAAATTAACATATATATTAAACAAAAAATACATCAACAAATGAATATGCAGAATGAACCTAGAACCTTGATACATGCAGAACTGCAGAATTTCAGCAAATTCTATCGTATTACTCAAATTGTCGCTTCTTACGACATGTATGAGCCACAGTTGTCATATTCTTGCCATCACTCATATGGCTCCCTGAAACCATACAGGGGCTGATTATTTAACCACAATAGTGAAAATGACAAAAAAATGATAAAATGAACATGACAACCATTCGGAGGATTCCTACCCCACTGCAGAGATCGGCAGTCATTCTATTCTTAGCCGGAACCACACGGGCTCGAATACTTAATAATATTATGGTGACTGTCAACTCATACCATTAGTGTAATATCAATGCATGTTACTAAAATTCCAAAACTCAGTTTATGCAAATATGCAGATTTAATTAGTCAGCCACTCTAAGTCAATTTTGTATTTCAGGAATATTTTCTTTCGTTTTAGTTTATTTCATGTGAAGCAGTGTATTAAATATTTATAGATATTTTGGAAGTTTGGATAAACTTGACACATTAGAACACAAAGACAAGTGTCATAACCCAAGAGCGTCTGATGTTTTTTACATTCTCATTTAAAATGTACTAAATTATTCACGATATAAAGTAGTTTGTGTGAACTACACTTCAGTGTTTTATTTTCAGAGTATGGAACAATATACGAATGTCTAAATGTCATCAAAATATCAACAAACTATAAATATTAATTCAACAACATCATCTGTCCATGGATTGAAACTTTATTGCTTTTTATGTACTTATGCCGTTCAGGGAGCAATTTTACTTTAGAACTCAAAAATCCATTGCCAATTTAATTAAAACATACATCGTCATACTTAATAGCCGTATACAAAAAAATTAATACATAAATTTAATCAATACGTTTGAGTAGATATTTTAGCACTTTATTTCACAAATTAAGATATAATGTAGGAATCATAAATCATAAAAACAGTTTTCTGGGTTTGCAATTTGTGGTTAAATTTTCATACTTTACATTTTATGTATCCATAATTATTCAAAGATAGGTTATTTATTCTAACTGCACTTGTCGAACCGTTTTTGTAATTACACACTTAATACGTGTCATTTTCAATTATAAACATTAGTTGGAAATGTTTTATTAATGGATCTATGTATAAACAAAACAGTAAAAGTATAAAAGATGTACTTGTGTAAAATATGGGTTGTACAATGAAATGGATATACAGTACATGTAATTGCTAAAGTACTATTTAAGATGCGTAAAATAGTTTAAGCTTAATATTAGTTATTTCACATAACCCTATCGATACATATAAACTATTAGTTTATTTCACATAACCCTGTCGTCACATATAAACTAAATGTTTATTTCACATTACCCTATCGACACATATAATGTATTACTTTATTTCACGTAACCCTATCGTCAAATATAAACTATTACTTTATTTCACATTACCCTATCGACCCATATAAACTATTAGTTTATTTCACATTACCCTATCGACACATATAAACTATTACTTTATTTCACGTAACCCTATTGTCACATATAAACTATTACTTTATTTCACCTAACCCTATAGAAATATATGAAATATTAGTTTATTTCACATAACACTATCGATACATACATAATATTAGTATATTTCATATAACACTATCGATACATATAAATATCCACCTACTGTTCTTACATGCATTGCTGAAGAATCATATTCTTTATTAACATTGGCAAAGCAATCGGCGACTCAATAAAACCGGGTTCCATCACAGTTTTAGTTACATTCTGCGTTTCAAAAGGGTCCTTAAATCATGTACTGTAGAACTTCGATGACTCGAACCCGGCTGGACTGAACATAAAAGTTCGAGTTAAGAGTTGTTCGTGCCAAGTATTGTTCAACACCATACAATTATATGAATATACATCGAAATCGGAATTCGGCTTGGACCAGATTAGCTCATTCGGTTACGCGTCTGACTATCAATCCAGGGGTCGTGAGTTCGAATCCCCACCCGGTAGCAGTCTCCTTGATGATTGGTATACGACATTGTGTCTAATTATCATTCGTCTCTCACCGCTGATTTAAGTGGGAAAGTTATCAGTGTCTTGCGGAGATGAGGTGTGTTCGAGTACGAGTTAACCTTCCAGGATCCCCGGAAACAGTAGTTAGGTTAACTGATCGTTTGTAAGCCCTCGATGGCATAAAATGACGCTAAATATTCAATCAATCAATCGAACCAATAATCAGATTATGATGCGAAATCAGATAGAGGACAACTATATTTCATGACAATGCTTTAGATAAATGACCAGTCACTGTGGTTAGAAATAAATAATGCAGCATAAGACGTAAAGTATATATGTTTATCTTTATTTCTTTTATTATGTCTAAGAAAATATCCCGCCTTATCACTTTTAGTTCAAAATCCAAAGCAGAAATGTTTAATTTCGGTTCTGCAAATAACATAGATTATTAAAACACATTTACCGTGAATGAAACAATTACCAACCCCAAATTCAATGTTTTCGACTGCAGTTGCAATTCCATCTTTATTTAACACTGGTTTCAAATATGCTTACATTGGTGATTTCCTATACATTTATTGTGTTTCATTTTCTTTATAATAGGACACTTTTCTCGTGACAATTCAAGTTAATTTGTATATGAATTGGAGTCTATCAATTAGTTATTTTTATAAAACATTTATAAAAAAATGTTCATGAAATATATAAAACGTCTTGGAAATAACTTATTCATTTAATTTCGTGAAACATGATAAAAACAGTAGGATTTATTTGTATGTTTTATTTTTGTTTACTTGCATTCTCTCTTGTTATTCTGAATTCTAATCGATGCGTTACCTACCAACTACATTCCCTTAGTGAAGGTAGTAAGATTCTTGCGCCCAGGAAAGTAGATCTTTGTAAATCGGTCGGGCATTATTTTTCTTAAAATGTTTAAAATGGTCATACTTTTTTGTGCAAATCTAAACATTGGGACATTTTCGTGAGGTCTGCCAAGATAGGTATTAATAGTTGGATGAAGGTTTAACAGTTTAAAGATGATGCGTAGTGATACACTGCAACAAATGGGCAGAATAGTCAATCGAAATTTTGAAAAAGCAGTCTGGTCAACCGCATGTTTTTTCTGCATATTTGGACCAACAGAAGACTATCAATGGAAGCAAGACACATTTAGAACCATTAGCAATGTGTTCAGTGTTCCAGAATTGCATGTCTCGATATGTAGAACAGTGCAACATTAACTGGTGTATGCGAAGTTCAAACTTCTGTCTTGTTTGTGAAATGTGCAAATTCAATTTTTCTCATGTTCCTGTTCATAATTAATTTGTGTCACCTCTGTATTTAGGAATTCTGTTTTTCTTGTCATAACCGAATTTCTGTCTTTTATCATGTGATATTTTGAAATGCATTGCCGCTAATGTTTCTCCGAATTGTGGAAACCTCGAACTTAGGACTACTAGTATCATCTTTATCAAGGTTACCTTCTAAATCTAATGGAATAAGTCAACATATATTATCATAAAAGAACACAATAAACAGTAAAAACTGTAATGTGAACAATATACCTTGACGTTAAGTCGTTAAAGATTACCCTCTTAATCCGCTAGAATAGGTCAACATATATCATCATAAAAGAACACAATTAGCAGTAAAAACTGTAATGTGAACAATATACATTGACGTTAAGTCGTTAAAGATTACCCTCTAAATCCATTAGAATAGGTCAACATATCTTATCATAAAAGAACGTAATACACAGAAAAAACTGTGATGCGAACAATATACCTTGATGTTAAGTCGTTAAAGACGTAAGTCAGGTTACACATACAGGAACTTGTCTTTACTATTGTATTATAGGTGGTATATATAGTTGTAGTGGTTAAACTGTTCAAATACAGATGTAACCATAAGATGGCAATGCTCTTTATTCTTTGATTTTGTTTGTTGCAACATTGATTTAGTTATGAAACAATCCAAGAAACGCCGTACTTGTTTAACATTCTGCTTAGCTTATTAGTAAATATTGTAATACGAAGTGAAGGTTAACTGATTTGTTAGATCGATGCACCACTAACCCCTTGTGCCCATCACTGAAATCACTTAACATGTTTTAAAACTGTATGTCACAGGCGTTTTTTTACTAATACCCACTATTATGTAGTGGTACTACATGTACAAACGTGTACACTTTCCTTTTACAAGTCGTAGAATAATGCACAAAGCGATATGTTTAATATTGAAATAAGTGTCTTTCATTTATTATAGAGTTATAAAGAGATCATATTACATGAGAGTGTTTGTGCAGATTCAGTTGGATTGGAGAGGGAAATGTCAAACCATTTGATAGGTTATTAAATAGGTATTTACGTACACGGAGATTGTAAACAATATTCTGTTTTTAATGGGGATTATGTCATTTTTAACATATTTCAAGTTATATTTAGTATATTTACCTAAATGGAGGCGATAAACTGGATCGAACCATCCTCCTTCAATAAGCATTGAGCGGTTCGTGTAATTGGTGTAGAAACATTTTATTTTGGTGAATATGACTTAAATATATAATTACTGAAAATATATTTGATATACTTTTTACGCTCCTAAGATTACTACCGTCTCTATTTATGATAAGACAACAGTAGCACGATCGATGTAGAATACAAACGTACATTAGGTTGCCTCACCACCGATCGTTCCAGGTTATGTGACTTCATCTATGTGTTGTAGTAACCTTTTTATATGATGTGTGCGTAATGTTTTATATCGATTGAAAAAAATACATTCCTTAAAGTTTTCAAACCAGAATTGTTCCTAGATGGAACCAGTATCAAGTATTATGCTGTAAAAGTATACGGTTCAGTCAGGTCTCTGGTAGAGGATCCATCCCATAATACCGGTCCTTGACCCATTTCTCTTTCACAACACACTGACTGGCCATATTATTAAATTACATAATACAAATCGGTCTGTATTCTAAATTTCTGTTTTATTGTTTTAGTTCTCGGTGGATCTGATTTCTTATTTTATAAACATTTATGAAATCGGTTGATTAACATAAAACCCCCAAAATTCAGTCCACCGAAAAGGCATGTGGATGTCAATTTAAAAATGTAATCGATCTAACCATTGCCATACCATTGTGTGGATAACTTTTGACATAGTTCTAGAGTTCAAAAGGCAGAAACAATGGAATATCCAATTGCATAAGTGTGTATACATTGACGTGTGCGTGATGACAGTGTTAAATGTCAAATACCATTATGTCCTATGGAATAAACGAACCAATAAATTGTCCGCGAACTTCACATATGGGCAATATTTTTGTAATTGAAAACACAAATAACAGATACAATGCGCTTCTCGCATACATGTATAACATCGGCTATAGTAACTATAATTATATCACTTGAATTAATTGTAAACATTAACGTCAGTCCTGATCACAACTGCAATTCATCAGTTTCAATACAATAATTCGCTGACTGGCACACACGTATCGCAAAATCTGTGTCACACAGTCAAATGATGTGATTTACTAATTAGTTACGAAAATATTTATGGGAATTTAGCACCAAGTAAATTAGGTATATTATCAATATTGTCACACATGCTTGTATCACAAACGCTTCGGATTTTAAAGCTTGATAACATTATAGAAGATATAGCTGAACTTCCCTGTTTTTATGATATAAACAAATGTCATATAAGTAGGGTAGGAGCCGGGAGCCAGAGAGGGGGGCCTCCTCAACCCCAATGTTGGTGGGTGGGGAGGGGCAGCATATACTATCTCATACATCCTCATACCCTCTCTCCTCAGGTTGCCCACCCAACCCCACCCTAATAACTGAAACGCTCCTACACCCATGAATATTTCTTGTAAAATAATTTTCACAATTATTCATGTCAAATTGCGATCTGTTTCAAGGCTCACTGTAAGTAAAATTCCCACCATTTTGGGATATTATGATCACACAGGTTGGAACCGTAACGGAGACATTTATTCGACACAACGCCTTTTCTCAAACAATATATATCTAAGCGAGTGTATATAATTGTTAAGTATACTTTTATGGATGTATTGTTGTACTATAATTAAGAATGCGACATTGGTCTTGTTTGTTTCAGATTCTATCACGCGATTAAAAGTTTAAACGATATTTCAGTCCCTTTCTCACATTTATCTCGACATTATGAACTATTTGTTTACACACAATTTCAGTATTTCATACATTTTTGTGTAAATCTTTCATTCAATCGCTGCATCGTTGTTTACATTGTAAACCATGACATGTCATATGTACTTACATACACAGTATTCTCGACTCTGTATTCTTTGAAGTTTGACAATCTAATTGCATCACTGTTTATCAGTAGTATTTTATTACCATTGTCTATTGTCGTAAATAAGGTACTCGATGGACTAGGATAATACAAAATGCAATATAGTCGAGTATATTGGGCGCAATTCTGATAATAAGAAAAAGAAATAAATTTAAGAAAAAAAATTTGAAGACATTATAATAACAGTATTGTGGATAAATGAACATATAAGTTTAATTATATTTATCTGATTCTACAATTATTATTTTAATTATTTTCAGTATTTCAAGTTGCAAACATCTGACGTGGATCAAATGTTGACGAGTGTCAGTAGACTATAACGACAACATTAGGATATCGTTAACTCCAACAATAGATATCACACAGGTTTGTGTCTTGTTTCTAGGATACTTAGACATGAATAACAAAAAATAACCCTGCCAGTAAAGAATGAGTACGTTACTTTTCACTTTATAAACACAAATAACAAAAGAAGACAGTTACAACGTTGCTAAGGAATACAACCTTTAATGGTACAGTTTAAATCAACTTTATAAAATCGTTGAACTCATTTATTCGGCTGCAACAAAATCATTCTATATGTGTGTTATAAGTATTGTATGTTGTAACTTTTAATATAGGACATAGCTTTAATGACGAGTATATCAATTTCATTTCGATTAAAGTAACACCTATCATTTAATAAGTCTTGCTCCCTCTTAAATCTGGTTAGAGCATGAACACTTGAGAAACGTATAAAGTCTGTATATACATACATTATACATACATACATATATACATATATATATATATATATTTTGTCATTGACTGAGGAACAGTGTCTAGTTTCCTGAGAGCTTATATGAATAGCTCTGGAGTCCGCTTCCCGAGTAAAACCAGTACTGAGTGATATTTTGATAGGCATCGGATTGATCTGGGAATCGAACCTGCAACCACTGGCACGGCACAAGAGACCAACACTCTATCCACTACACAACAGTACCAATCATAACAACGATTAGCAGTTTTAATTATATCTTATATGCGAACATATACATCTAAAGGATTTCAAGATTGAATCAATACATCGCAGCTGCAAGAGGCATTATATTGGGATTCTAATGTAGGTTGCTGGTAAATAAATGATTACATGTAAAGGGAATATAAACTATACTTTTTGTCGACGATATGGTAATTTTTGGTAAATCAACAGAAGATTTACAAAATAGCTTAAATATTTTATGTACAGTCAGGGATTTTGAAAACTCACCACTTACATACAGGTAATTTTAGTGCATATCATGTCATCCGATTTCAAAGAAAGTTTATAAAATTATACGTTAAGAATGTCATCTTTGTCTTCTTTGACTTATATTAGTCCATGACCACATGCATATCCATCGTTTGATGGCCTCTAAGTTTAAAATAGGACTTTCAATTCATCTGTATTTTCGATTTTCATTACCCATAATCATTACCCATTTTCATTACCCATTTTCAAAAATCTGATGTGGTGTTGAAGTATTTTGTTTATTAGATATCGGATGTTTTTTTAGATTGCATTTTATTAAATATAAATTTCGGATATGATGAGAATTATTTTTGTTAACACTATACGGATATGTTCTAGATTACTTTTGTTCATCTCAAAGCTTTGTATTATTATATTCATTACACCACATGGTGTTTTCCCTAGAGACAATATTGAAAGGATTGAATTGAAATTTAAATAATTGTTTAAGCGGAGTTATTTCTTCCTTCTCATATTAAAACGTTAGCTTGACTTTTCATTATGCAATGTGCAAAATTCATTGGCAGTGTCATACAACACCCTAAAAGCAATACGTAAATAAGGATTCTCATTTAACAATTACTAATTTGAATTAATTTAAAATCGACTACAATTAACTAAATAATTGAACTGTTTGATATCTGTGTATTTGTTTAGTCTAAAATATTGAGAAAAAAAAAGAATTTACGACAATCATTAACGCATTAAAGATTATTAATATTAGAAATTAATCCGTATGTTGGTGGTAATTTATGCATTTGTGAATGTATTGACAATTATAGTTAACATTTTGAATTACTTGGAATAGGGGCTAGTACATCTACTTTAACTGTTGGTATGTATATTTCAGTAACTTTCCATGTTATGATTATTTGTAATTATCACTTAGAAAGTTAATGGAATTGTTATTAGTTAAGTTTAAACATATTTTATTTCATAATTTTACATGGAACGGGGTTGGACCACAAGTTCTAGATCCGGCCCTTCCCCTACTGATTACATAACCGTTTGTTTAACAATAGCATAAAACACATTATAAAACCAAAATCATTATGGAAAAGAGAAAAAGAAATATTTAGTTGAGTTTTATATGCCGAGAGGAAGAGAGCAGGAGAAGAATATGAACAAAGAGATAGATCGAGTTAGTTATTGCAGAACAGTTATTTTGATAGTTCACTTCTCATCTGTTTGGCACCTCCCACTGACAGCCAGCGGCTCGTGATAAGTAATTTCAACAGAAACAGCAGTCAGTTCGCATTGACAGGTTATAATATTTCGAAAACATGATGAAATATGTGGAACTTCATCATTATTAATCGTTAAATCCTATTATCTAGACACATGACTAAATCAATGGTCAACTATTTGACTTAACGATCACGTTCAGCGTTACGTAGTTCGCCTTTCTCTATAAGGATATGACGTTTATCCTTCCATAAAGCTATCTCGCATAATTACGTCGTACGACATCGTGTTGTTTTAGACAAACCCTAGTAACAAAGATGTGTTATACTATGAATCATATGATTTATACAGATATTATCGAAGGAACAATACGAGAATATAGATTACTGGCAATAATTAGTTTCTGGTTTTGTGACGAAGCCGGACACTTAATTGCTAAAGGTTACACTAGTATTGATTACTGACTGTCACTGAACATAAAATGTGGGAGATGATAACAAAATATTCACGCTTCATTCTTTTTTGTCAATTAAGACAGACATTAGATCGAATGAGAACTGTTTGCTGATTAACCTTGTTGTGACCCTTATTTTTTTGTAGAAGTTGACAAAGTTGAAAAACGACTTCTCATATCAATGTTAATTACTGTGGATGTCCGGGAGATTATGTAAAAATAAGCTGTGTGGATGTCATTCCATTTGTCAGTAATTCAATTGTTGTTATATGGCTATAATGCTATTTAGATAAATAAGGGTTAATACCAAATCCATGAGAAATAATCACCTCAGTACTTGGATAGTATACATCTTTAAATATGTCACAAAAACTAATACACTAGCCTTGGTCGGTTCGCTTATTCGGTAAAGCGTTTGAGTATCAATCTAGAGGTCATGAGCTCGAATTCCGACTGGCAACATTGATATACGAAATTGCGTCTTATTGTCGTTCGCCTCTCACAGCTAATTGAAGTGTTTTTACTATAACATTATTGCAATCAAACTTCAGATTTATAATGATTTATATTACAGGTGTGTTATTAACTAATATAGGATTTATCGATAAACGTGACCATCACCATAAATGGGGCCATACGCTTAATTAAGAGATATCCAGCAGTTCGAAATATAAAAAAGTAACTAAATAGATCATAGTCATTTGTACTAAAACGACAAAACACAACCAATATTTCGAGAGTAATATTTGTATTAAATATTTACAAACCATGTTTATCGTAAATATGAATTTCCGGTTAAAATATTAAATGTACATGAACTATTCTTAATAATGGATATAGATAATTGGCAGCAAGAGACAAAATGCTAAATCCTGTGTCGATATTTGACAAAGCTGAGTGTACAAACTAATCACAAAGAGCAACATTGCAAACATTATTTCATTATCAAATAAATTACAAAAGGAACTGGAGAGTGAAATGTGATAAGCACTTTTGCATATGAACCTTATTCCGTCTTTCGCCTTGACTAGAATGTAAATAAAGTCATTGCAATCAATTTGTTTCAATGCTTCTTGAGGGTATCTGTCTTTGTTTTGAAAATATAATGTAACATTTCGTCTCAAAGCTATTGGAAGATGTTCAGTTAAACCGTTTTAAAATAAAACAAAATATCAGAAAGGGAAAATTAAAAGCGTAATAACAGACACGGTGAGATTATGATTCATATTACAGTTTTAACGAATACATTGTCTTCAGAAGCTGGTATAAGCATAATATATATCTAGACTTCTGTTTATTCGATAATGAATAATTACTACCATTATCTAGACTTCTGTTTATTCGATAATGAATTATGACTACCATTATCTAGACTTCTGTTTATTCGATAATGAATTATTACTACCATTATCTAGACTTCTGTTTATTCGAAAATGAATAATGACTACCATTATCTAGACTTCTGTTTATTCGATAATGAATTATTACTACCATTATCTAGACTTCTGTTTTTTCGATAATGAATTATGACTACCATTTTCTAGACTTCTGTTTATTCGATAATGAATTATTACTGCCATTATCTAGACTTCAGTTTATTCGATAATGAATTAATACTATCATTTTCATCGGAAAAAACATCAAATAGTTTTGTTATTTTATTACAGTCTCGCCCATGTAGCAATGTACCGAATCAAGCCGCAAACGAGATTTATATTTGCTTTGAAGATAAATCCCCGTTGTAAACAATGGTGCCGAAGTAGAATTAATATCTTCCTTAATCACTATCTATAAAAGGCACTGGCCAATAAAACATAATTTCGTCAATGTAAAGCGACTGTACTACAGTAATTTTCGTATTTAACTATATAAGTGGAATAGCAGTCATTCCAATATTCTTAATCTGGTTTCAATATAGCAGAAATTGATTTTAAGTTAATACAAGACAAGTAAGACTTGTATATTTATATGAACTGATTGCATCATAATATTAAAGTCTGGTTGATTTAGTAAAGAGATGATAGTCATACCTTGTATATTTTATGTAACTGGTTGTCATTTAGAACATTGCACATTTAATAAAGGGGTGATTATAAACACGAACAACTTCATGGATTGATAAACAAACATTTATTGTAATGTGATGAGACAGTAGCGGAGAGACTTTTCAGTTGTTGTGTTATACTTTATCTGATTTTTAACGTTATTTCATTTCATTACCCAAATGATAACAAACAGACAAAGGGATTTTAAATATCAATATTGAAAGTGGATTCAGTAGTACGAACTGGTGTTAGTGTAGCGTGAACCGAGCGGAGTATGCACACAGATACTAATAAATGTAATATACGTGTATAACAATTTTCCTTGCTGTTTAAGATTAATGGTGAAATAATTTCTCTCAAGCTACTTTGCTTTATGATTGGATGATTGCTCAAATGACTCGTGTTTGAAAGAAGAATCACGTACAATTGAATAATAAATATAAAACCAAATTACACAGGTTCCAAACTAACGTTTCGAACAACACTAAACCACCATGCCCAGAACTGCTTTTAAATAAATAAAACTAGTCGTACTCCCAAACTTGAGTCTCAAACCCTTGCCCAGGACTGTATTTTAACGTAATAAAACTAGTCCTGCAGCTAAGTTTTAAACCTCTCTCAACACCTGTTTGAGACAAACAATGGCACCCAACAGACTACGACCTGATGCACTGTTCGCAAGTTTCTGAGGGTTCTGCAAATTCCGAGAATCTCTATTTCACTTGTGACACCCGGTACAAAGTCCCAGTACTGTATTGCCGAATGATAACTAACTAATTTATTTAACTAATTAATTAATCAACGTCTTCTTACAGCTCCTTCTCCGTCGAGTTATAACACCAGATTGACTCAAAATACTGGCGGTCGGCTGCTTATATAGCATAAGTAACATGACTTAGTCACATGGCTACAACCGGGCATTCTTAGTGTTGTTCCCCAACAAAATTATGTTTGAGATAATTCCATTGAAAAAACATCCTTAATCAAATTCAATGAGCGTCTGCCTGGCAGTTTACTATCTACGTTTCCGTACGATGATTAATGCAATTTAAATAACATATCATTCATATATAAAAGGTATATAATGTTATCAACCGACAGAAAAGTAGTACGGCGTAACAAACTACACCGATGTTTTGGATTTCTACAGATACAAGACGTGCGTTTTGCGTCCCATTAGTTTGATCTGAAAGAAGATCCCGTTGATATTGCAAAATCTAACACAAAATCTTCAAAGTTTTGATGAATTGTTGATGTTAAAATTATTGCAACCTGAACATATGAGGCATCTTATGTAACGATATTGACTAAAGATGAATACAATCCATTTGAGAATAGTTAATAAAGTGATGCTGAAATAAGTGAAGATGCTAGTGACGGCAACGATGATGGCTTTACGGAAGTAGACCGAATTCAAAAGCGAAAACGAGAAGGAAGCGTTTCAAGCAATTCCTGGGAAGACATGAACATGTTAAACAATAAATTTGACCTTCCGTTTCAAGAGCTGAATACTAACCGAAATAACCAAGAACAAGGTATGTCAAAATATGAAACTTTACAAAAGTAACATATCAAAAAGTAAATCGTGTTGTTAAATTAACGACGAATATATGGATGCACTGAAAATATTGCTTACCGAAAAATTGATATCGGAAACCGCTCTCGCTGAAGCAATCTGATTTTCTCCGAGTTCTACGAGATAATAGAGACTCTCGATGTGCCGGTACAATATTTCCATTCCTTGAACAGCAACTTCATATTGGTACTGAAGGTATGATCACTCAACGTGCACATTGGTTAACCACGTGTGGACGTGGAAGAAACAACAAACGTTCCACAGTAGCCTGTTCTCTTTACTCTGACGATGCTGAGTACATCATCAGGTCATAACTCAACACGCGTTATTCATAGGAGTTATCCTATCGAGATTGTAGATGCTAGGAAACAATTTTGGTCTAAATACAAGGCAGCACACCGTAACACTACAGCATCCGTTCCATTCCCTGCTAAACTGATTGTCAACGGACGCGTTGAAGGCAATTAATTCCCACACTGAATTTTGAAATGATCCGTATAAAACGTTCACTATTCTTCAACTCTGTCCAGTCAAACAGAAGAGATTTTCATGGCAACACGTCCATTTCAAACGACATAGGTCTCGGACCAATAGAACGTGAACATGACAGGGTAAATCCAGCGGATCTTGGGCTTTCACGGAATCTGTCACTGGAACTCACTTACATCAGGTTGATAATGAGAAACAATCGACAGTAAATTTAACAAGTGTTTATAAGACCACTAACTTTTATCCAGCTGCTTGTCATGAATCATCTCCACCCAAGCCCCAAGCTCATAACAATCAACATACTGTTCAATAATTTACAAAACATTAATAATCCATATTCGGTATACGCTGAAAACCTGCCCTTTACACAACTGCATAACGCCTTAGTAAACACCCCTAATCCCATTAATAGCGAGCGTGTATATGGTAGCTCAAGAACTTCTCAGCATAGTGTATTGAGACCATGGAGACATTCCGCACGTGAAAATCGTGAAAACCCAGAACGACCCAGAGACACACTTGGCAATCCGATACAAAACCCACAAGGGTCTGATGGTAAATACATGCATGAAAACGGGGAAATGAGTTGTATATTGTTTCCCTGTTAAATGTGAATAGGTGAATTACTTAAATTTGTTACAAACTTAAATCAAAAGAACTACAATACATTTTGATAGGTCTGATATTGTATATTTTGTAGAAATATATTTTTTTAGGGGGTGGGGGGAATAATTTAGTGAATATTACCGTCAATAAATGCATTAATAGAACGAGAAAAGTCAAATATAGAACGTAACTCAGGCGGAGTAGATATTGTTTTTAAAATATAAACTTGTAGATAGTAATGCAGATGTTTCAAAATGTAGGAATGGTATAATTTGGATTAAAATTAATGGACTGCTGTTGCCATTATTCATAAGTCTGTTCTATATATTACTTGAAGGAACAAGTAGACAGAACATGATTAAAACTTATGATAGGTTGCTAGATTCTATTATTGATTTTGAAGGTGGCCACAATGTATTATTCAATATCAAATTGAACTATAACTATGTTAAATATATGTCTTACTTAGCAAACCACAAGTCCCTATGGGACTGAAAGTTACGGGTTGTAACCAAATAGTAGTGTAATCTGTTCTGTGTATAATGCCGAATGTCACATTGTTTGGTAAATATGTTGGCTTATGGATCTTTTTTTAATGGGGTTCAACGCCATTTCCAAATCATTTCAGGTTATATATGGCATATCCAGTTTTACTGGTGGATGAAGACAACAGATTGAATCAGACTGTGTAGAACCATCGTCCTTCTGCAAGTAACTGGAATCTTTCTCACATAACGTTTTCGGAGCGAGCGGGACTCAAACCTCAGCGGGGAGAGGTAAGTGATCTTGAGACGGCGTCTTAGACCATTCGGCCACGGAAGAAATAAAATGGCTAGTTAAGTTCTCTTAAAGACAATACGACATTATTTACAGGATTGCATGTGTGCAAATATTGACATTTGAAGGACTTTTAGTGGGTTAACAATTCACAATATCCTCATTGACATCTTAAATAAGTAGAGAAACAACACTAGCCTTGTATGAAAGACCACATGTTTCATCCTATTTCTGGACTATTTCAATGTCGATAGTTTTAAAATTTAGGGTATTATTTCTTATTTATTCAGTATCACATTTTGCTAACGTTTTTAAAATGTTTAAGTCAATATTTTTTGCAAATATTTTCAATGTAGGTAATATACACATATTCAGTACCATTAAGATGTATTATACAATTGTTGTTTAATGTAGTAGTCACGTCTTGCAAATCAGTCTCAGTAAAGTTTTACTATTCATATGTATTCATATATTGGATTTCATCTTTGCTTTTTTTCGCCTTTTTTAACCGCGATTGGATGACCATTTATTATTATAATTACTCTTTCATTCAATCTTCCACTCCTTCATTCTTAGTATGGTATTTCTTCTATAATGTAACATTAATAACACAAATTAAAATAAAGTTGATTTATCAATATTTTATCTAAATTGCATTCCACCCTTGCTTTAAAACTATTTAGTGGCGTTTCTTTAATAATTTCCACCAGATGAAAATCTAAACGGATATATGTGACGTCACTGTTAAGTTGTACTCGTTATAATTTACAATTTCTACACAGCATTAGTCTGTGGAAAAGACATATTTGTTTTAATTGTTCCGTTTATATATTTTCTTTTCTCTGAAACAACCTGACAGACTTATCAGATTTTAATTCAATGTTCATCAACATCTTGAAACTAATGAATATTTATGAGTCTGTTATTGAATGAGTTGTCAAGAGTTTAGGCAATATCCCAAAATATTTTGGTTATAAAGTGACGTTTTTAATTATGTTTTAGACGAGTTGTCTTTTCGACAAACACAACATATCATGCAATACACGTGTGTGAGTAACGCATCTCGTTACAGCCTATCAATACCGGGTCTGGTTTGCTCAGTCGTTGGAGCTTCTCCATATAAATCAAGAAGTCGAAGGTTCGAATCCCCGTCCAGCCACAGTCTCCGTGATGGTTAATATACGATACTGCGTCTCATTATCATTAATTCGTCTCTTTTCAAGTGGGAAATTTATCAGTTACTTGCAGAGATGGGTGTGCCCGAGTACTGGTTAACCATTTAGGATCGCAGGAAATTGTGGTTACGTTAACTGATCGTCTGTTAGCCCTCGATGGCAAAAATGACGCTTAATATTCATAGATTTAATCAACAGCTTATACATTGGTTCATCGTTCTAAGGTCATTATCAACTGCACGTTATCATTTGAACGTGTGTTTAGTTGTTGGTTTGTCATTGCCAAGTCGTCAACAGCTGACAATACTGGGTAACCAGTACTCGAGCACACTTAACTTCGCGACTAAGTGATAACATTTTCACGTAAATAAGCGGTGGGAGATGAATGATAATGATACACAATGTCTATATCAATCATGACGGATACTGGGACCGGGGCGATACGAAATCACGCCCCCCCCCCCCCCCCCCCCCCGGATTGATAGCAAGACACACTACCGAGTGGGCTAAGCGGGCGCAGCTTATCAGAACAGAAATATTTCATCTCCCAGATAATAACATAATTAATATCACGCAAAATTTACTACCCGTGTAGTAAATATTCTATCTCCCATATAATACCATATATTAACCAACATTTACAGCCAGGGTAGTAAATATTCTTCCGCCCAAACATACAATTCATCACCCAACATTTAATGCCAGGGTAGTAAATAGTCCACTTCCACATAATACCATATAATTTTATCGCTCAACATTTACTGCAAGGGTAGTAAATATTCAACATCCCCCACCCCCAATAATACCATATATCACAAAAACAATTACTGCCAGGGTAGTAAATATTCCACCTCCCAGATAATACCATATAATTTTATCACTCAACATTTACTGCCGGGGTAGTTAATATATCATTTCTTTTATGACAACATGTATCATCCAACATTTACTGCCAGGGTAGTAAATATTCTACCACCAAGATAAAACCATATATCACCCAAAATTTATTGCCTGGTAAGTAAATATTCCACCTCCCAGATAATACCATGTATAACCCAACATTTACTGCCGGGGTGGTAAATATAACACCTCCCAGATAATACCATGTATCACCCAACATTTACTGCCGGGGGTGGTAAATATCCCACCTCCTAGATAATACCATGTATCACCCAACATTTACTGCTGGGGTGGTAAATATTTCACCTCCCAGATAATACCATGTATCACCCAACATTTACTGCCGGGGGTGGTAAATATTTCACCTCCTAGATAATACCATGTATCACCCAACATTTACTGCTGGGGTGGTAAATATTTCACCTCCCAGATAATACCATGTATCACCCAACATTTACTGCTGGGGTGGTAAATATCCCACCTCCCAGATAATACCATGTATAATCCAACATTTACTGCCGGGGTGGTAAATATAACACCTCCCAGATAATACCATGTATCACCCAACATTTACTGCCGGGGGTGGTAAATATCCCACCTCCTAGATAATACCATGTATCACCCAACATTTACTGCTGGGGTGGTAAATATTTCACCTCCCAGATAATACCATGTATCACCCAACATTTACTGCCGGGGGTGGTAAATATTTCACCTCCTAGATAATACCATGTATCACCCAACATTTACTGCTGGGGTGGTAAATATTTCACCTCCCAGATAATACCATGTATCACCCAACATTTACTGCTGGGGTGGTAAATATCCCACCTCCCAGATAATACCATGTATAACCCAACATTTACTGCCGGGGTGGTAAATATAACACCTCCCAGATAATACCATGTATCACCCAACATTTACTGCCGGGGGTGGTAAATATTTCACCTCCTAGATAATACCATGTATCACCCAACATTTACTGCTGGGGTGGTAAATATCCCACCTCCCAGATAATACCATATACCACCAAACATTTATTGCCAGGGTTATAAATATCCCACCTCCCAGATAATACCATATACCACCCAACATTTACTACCAGGGTAGTAAATATCCAACCTCCCAGATAATACCATATACCACTCAACATTTACTGCCAGGGTAGTAAATATTCCACCTTCCAGATAATACCATATACCACCCAACATTTATTGCAGGGGTTGTATATATTCTACCTCCCAGATAATTCCATATACCACCCAACATCTACTGCCAGGGTAGTAAATATCCCACCTCCCAGATAATACCATATACCACCCAACATTTACTGCCAGGGTAGTAAATATCCCATATCCAAGATAATACCATATACCATCCAACATCTACTGCCAGGGTAGTAAATATCCCACAACCAAGATAAAACCATATACCATCCAACATTTACTGCCGGGGTAGTAAATATTCCACCACCAAGATAATACCATATACCATCCAACATTAACTGCCAGGGTAGTAAATATCATACCTCCAAGATAATATCATATACCACCCAACATTTACTGCCAGGGTAATAAATATCCCACCTCCCAGATAATACCATATACCAACCAATATCTACTGACATGGTAGTAAATATCCCGCCTCCCAGATAGTACCATATACCATCCAACATCTACTGCCAGGGTAGTAAATATCCCACCTCCCAGATAATACCATATACCACCCAACATTTACTGCCAGGGTAGTAAATATCCCACCTCCCAGATAATACCATATACCACCCAACATTTACTGCCAGGGTAGTAAATATCCCACCTCCCAGATAATACCATATACCACCCAACATTTACTGCCAGGGTAGTAAATATCCCACCTCCCAGATAATACCATATACCACCAAACATTTACTGCCATGTTAGTAAATATCCTACCTCCCACATAATACCATATACCACCAAACATTTACTGCCAGGGTAGTAAATATCCACCTCCCAGATAATACCATATACCACCCAGCATTTACTGCCAGGGTAGTAAATATCCCACTTCCCAGATAATACCATATACCACCCAACATTTACTGCCAGGGTAGTAAATATCCACCTTCCAGATAATACCATATACCATCCAACCTTTACTGCCAGCGTAGTAAATAACCAACCTCCCAGATAATACCATATACCACCCAACATTTACTGCCAGGGTAGTAAATATCCACCTTCCAGATAATACCATATACCACCCAACATTTATTGCCAGGGTAGTAAATATCCCACTTCCCAGATAATACCATATACCATCCAACCTTTACTGACCGGGTAGTAAATAACCCACCTCCCAGATAATACCATATACCACCCAAAATTTACTGCCAGGGTAGTAAATATCCAACTTCCAGATAAAACCATATACAACCCAACATTTACTGCCAGGGTAGTAAATATCCTACTTCCCAGATAATACCATATACCACCCAACATTTATTGCCAGGGTAGTAAATATCCCACTTCCCAGATAATACCATATACCACCCAACATTTACTGCCAGGGTAGTAAATATCCACCTTCCAGATAATACCATATACCACCCAACATTTATTGCCAGGGTAGTAAATATCCCACTTCCCAGATAATACCATATACCATCCAACCTTTACTGCCCGGGTAGTAAATAACCCACCTCCCAGATAATACCATATACCACCCAACATTTACTGCCAGGGTAGTAAATATCCAACTTCCAGATAATACCATATACAACCCAACATTTACTGCCAGGGTAGTAAATATCCCACCTCCCAGATAATACCATATACCACCCAACTTTTACTGCCCGGGTAGTAAATAACCCACCTCCCAGATAATACCATATACCACCCAACATTTACTGCCAGGGTAGTAAATATCCAACTTCCAGATAATACCGTATACAACCCAACATTTACTACCAGGGTAGTAAATATCCTACCTCCCAGAAATACCACATACCACCCAACATTTACTGCCATGTTAGTAAATATCCCACCTCCAAGATTATACCATATACAACCCAACATTTACTGCCAGGGTAGTAAATATCCCACCTCCCAGATAATATCATAAACCACCCAACCTTTACTGCCAGGGTAGTAAATATCCCACCTCCCAGATAATACCATAAACCACCCAACCTTTACTGCTAGGGTAGTAAATATCCTACTTCCCAGATAATATCATATCCCACCCAACCTTTACTGCCAGGGTAGAAAATATCCCATCTCCCAGATAATACCATATACCACCAACCTTTACTGCTAGGGTAGTAAATATCCCACCTCCCAGATAATACCATATCCCACCGAACCTTTACTGCTAGGGTAGTAAATATCCCACCTCCCAGATAATACCATATCCCACCGAACCTGTACTGCCAGGGTAGTAAATATCCACTTTCCAGATAATACCATATACCACCCAACATTTACTGCCAGGGTAGCAAATATCCCACTTCCCTGATAATACCATATACCACCCAACATTTACTGCCAGGGTAGTAAATATCCCACCTCCCAGATAATACCATATAACTCCCAACATTTACTGCCACAGTAGTAAATATCCTACCTCACAGATAATACCATATACCACCCAACATTTACTGCCAGGTTAGTAAATATCCTACCTCCCAGATAATACCATATACCACCAACATTTACTGCCAGGGTAGTAAATATCCACCTCCCAGATAATACCATATACCACCCAGCATTTACTGCCAGGGTAGTAAATATCCCACCTCCCAGATAATACCATATACCACCCAACCTTTACTGCCAGGGTAGTAAATATCCACCTCCCAGATAATACCATATACCACCCAGCATTTACTGCCAGGGTAGTAAATATCCCACCTCCCAGATAATACCATATACCACCCAACATTTTCTGCCAGGGTAGTAAATATCCACCTCCCAGATAATACCATATACCACCCAGCATTTACTGCCAGGGTAGTAAATATCCTACCTCCCAGATAATACCATATACCACCCAACATTTACTGCCATGGTAGTAAATATCCACCTTCCAGATAATACCATATACCACCAACATTTACTGCCAGGGTAGTAAATATCCACCTTCCAGATAATACCATATACCACCCAACATTTATTGCCAGGGTAGTAAATATCCCACCTCCCAGATAATACCATATACCACCCAGCATTTACTGCCAGTGTAGTAAATATCCCGCCTCCCAGATAATACCATATACCACCCAACATTTACTGCCAGGGTAGTAAATATCCCACCTCCCAGATAATACCATATACCACCCAACATTTACTGCCAGGGTAGTAA
This sequence comes from Panopea generosa, assembly GCA_029582155.1. Lineage (NCBI taxonomy): Eukaryota > Metazoa > Mollusca > Bivalvia > Adapedonta > Hiatellidae > Panopea > Panopea generosa. The sequence continues at coordinate 55,847,063 of CM055906.1, forward strand.
ATATCCCACTTCCCAGATAATACCACATACCATCCAACATCTACTGCCAGTGTAGTGAATATCCCACCTCCAAGATAATACCTATACCACCCAACCTTTACTGCCAGGGTAGTAAATATCCCACCTCCCAGATAATACCTATACCACCTAACCTTTACTGCCAGTGTAGTAAATATCCCACCTCCCAGAAAATACCATATTCCACCCAACATTTACTGCCAGAGTAGTAAATATCCCACCTCCCAGATAGTACCATATACCACCAAATATTTACTGCCAGGGTAGTAAATTCCCACCTCCCAGATAATACCATATACCACACAACTTTACTGCCAGGGTAGTAAATATCCCACCTCCCAGATAATACCATATACCACCCAACATTTACTGCCAGGGTAGTAAGTATCCACCTCCCAGATAATACCATTTACCACCCAACATTTACTGCCAGGGTAGTAAATATCCCACCTCCCAGATAATACCACATACCACCCAACATTTACTGCCAGTGTAGTAAATATCCCACCTCCCACATAATACCATATACCACCCAACATTTACTGCCAGGCTAGTAAATATCCCACCTCCCAGATAATATCATATCCCACCCAACCTTTACTGCCAGGGTAGTAAATATCCCACCTCCCAGATAATACCATATACCACCAACCTTAACTGCTAGGGTAGTTAATATCCCACCTCCCAGATAATACCATATCCCACCCAACCTTTTACTGCATGGGTAGTTAATATCCCAACTCCCAGATAATACCATATATCACCAAACACTTATATGCCAGGCTAGTAAATATCCCACCTCCCAGATAATACCATATACCACCCAACATTTACTGCCAGGGTAGTTAATATCCCACTTCCCAGATAATACCATATACCACCCAACCTTTACTGCTAGGGTAGTAAATATCCCACCTCCCAGATAATACCATATCCCACCCAACCTTTACTGCCAGGATAGCAAATATCCCACCTCCCAGATAGTACCATATACCACCCAACATTTACTGCCAGGGTAGTAAATATCCCACCTCACAGATAATACCATATACCACCCAATATTTACTGCCAGGGTAGTAAATATCCCAACTCCCAGATAATACCATATACCACCCAACATTTTACTGACAGGGTAGTAAATATCCCACCTCCCAGATAATACCATATATCACCAAGCACTTATATGATAGGGTAGTAAATATCCCACCTCCCAGATAATACCATATACCATCCAACCTTTACTGCCAGGGTAGTAAATATCCCACCTCCCAGATAATACCATATCCCACCCAACCTTTACTGCTAGGGTAGTAAATATCCCACCTCCCAGATAATACCATATACCACCCAACATTTACTACTAGGGTAGCAAATATCCCACCTCCCAGATAGTACCATATACCACCCAACATTTACTGCCAGGGTAGTAAATTTCCCACCTCCCAGATAATACCATATACCACCCAACCTTTTACTGCCAGGGTAGTAAATATCCCACCTCCCAGATAATACCATATACCACCCAACCTTTTACTGCCAGGGAAGTAAATATCCTACCTCCCAGATAATACCATATACCACCCAACCTTTACTGCTAGGGTAGTAAATATCCCACCTCCCAGATAATACCATATACCACCCAACATTTACTACTAGGGTAGTAAACATCCCACCTCCCAGATAATATCATATCCCACCCAACCTTTACTGCCAGGGTAGTAAATATCCCACCTCCCAGATAATACCATATACCACCAACCTTAACTGCTAGGGTAGTTAATATCCCACCTCCCAGATAATACCATATTCCACCCAACATTTACTGCTAGGGTAGTAAATATCCCAACTCCCAGATAATACAATATACCACCCAACCTTTTACTGCCAGGGTAGTTAATATCCCACCTCCCAGATAATACCATACATCACCAAACACTTATATGCCAGGCTAGTAAATATCCCACCTCCCAAATAATACCACATACCACCCAACCTTTACTGCTAGGGTAGTAAATATCCCACCTCCCAGATAATACCATATCCCACCCAACCTTTACTGCCAGGGTAGCAAATATCCCACCTCCCAGATAGTACCATATACCACCCAACATTTACTGCCAGGGTAGTAAATATCCCACCTCCCGGATAATACCATATACCACCCAACATTTACTGCCAGGGTAGTTAATATCCCACCTCCCAGATAATACCATACATCACCAAACACTTATATGCCAGGCTAGTAAATATCCCACCTCTCAGATAATACCATATACCACCCAACCTTTACTGCTAGGGTAGTAAATATCCCACCTCCCAGATAATACCATATCCCACCCAACCTTTACTGCCAGGGTAGCAAATATCCCACCTCCCAGATAGTACCATATACCACTCAACATTTTACTGCCAGGGAAGTAAATATCCCACTTCCCAGATAATACCATATATCACCAAACACTTATATGCCAGGCTAGTAAATATTTGTATTTACGCTAGGCTATCTGCTGATTGTGGATTAACACAGATCCATGTGTATAGAGTTTGAGTTTATCTTTTTTTTCAAACTGCATATAACAAACACTTTTTGGAAATTATTTGTTTACCAATTAAATGTATTAACAATAATCTAGTAGTATGCAACATTATAACATAAACAATGCATTGATAACTAAAATTCTGAAAAAAGGTTCTCTGATTTAAATCATGTACTGAATTATATAAAACCTGCCCAGAGCCATTTTGCAGCTTTATATGGCAGTAGGACTTTAAAGTGCTGGAAAACGACCCCCTATTGCACTAGCTGTTAATTAGTTTTGTTACAAAAATAAACAAAAGCATACTTCAAATATACAAACATGCACATAGTAAATGCACATCTAAAGCAATTATTTAAACACTTTGCATGATATAAGCATACTTTTCATCTGTAAACATTCACATATGCCGAGTCATTAAATATTTAAAAAGGGTCCTCCATTGTCGAGTGATTTAAGGGCCCCGTCTCAATATCACTAACCTCTAACCGCTAAGGTCGTAGGTTCGAGTCCCGCTCGCTCCAAAAACATTATGTGATAAAGTTTCCAGTGACTTGCGGAAGGACGATGGTTCTACTCAGTCTGTGGTCTTCCTCCACCAGTAAAACTGGATATGCCACACATAACCTTAAATGTGTTGAAAATGGCGTGAAACCCCATTCAATAAACAAATACAGACGTGTATAATTTAAAATATTGATCAGTCGACAATTGGAGTTATGATGTGACGTCAAAATTGAGCAAAATGTTTTGATTTATACTTTTCATGTAATTGTTATCATTAAATAATAGATAACATGGCTTGCTGCACACTTTCTCTTAATCATCCGTGCGATGTATAGATTTAAAATGGGTTTCAAGTATGTTTTATTAACGAATTTGCTTTCAACAAACCGCCGCGATTGTCTACAGGTAGATAATGTGGAAGGTCGTGGGTCCGATCTCGGAACGGGTCATATCAGAAACTTGAAAAAATGGAACTAGTTGGTGCCTTGCATTAAGTGGGTCTATATCTTGGTCTGGTCGGCGCGGTGTTAGAATAATGTGACTATACGGGGCAGCATGCGGTGAGCCAGCGGCATGGTACGCCAGTAAAATATTCACTCAAATCAAATTGACACCGTCACAATATATATTGAAAGCAACGCTAAACACCAAACAACAAAAGTAACTGCTTTTCTATCAATACAATCTGATTGATCCAAGAACAATCATTATGTTTGTTTTCATCATGTTAGTTTACGAGTATCACTGACGGAGTGGCATTATCTATTTTCATTACCATACCAGTGCTTGAGACGTATGGGATACATGTCCATATAAACACTCTCGGAACGCTAGCATGTGCCTATCTGACTCACGGTATTTAAGTATTAATTCAATACCGTATACATTACTGCAAGTTTATGATACACGCTTGCGACACAGTACAGTTGATAAATAATTGATAACGCTTAAAATGACTATTTGAAACATGGTTGACAGAACGTACGTCATAAACAAGGAAGTGTCGTATTTATTTCAGAATTTCCACAATAGTGACAATAACCGCTTATCTAAGTGAATCTATTGGGCTTATACTATCTATACAGGTGACATGTGCTATGTATATAGTAATAGCTTGTGTTTATAGGATAAAACGATGCTTCTATATTGCTATTAACGCGTGGTCCAGTGGTCGAGCACCGAACCCAGGATCGGAGGGTTGTGCGTTCGTTTCTCTCTCTCTCTCTCTCTCTCTCTCTCCCCCCACCCCCCCACACCCCACGGCCATATGTGCTGTCATTGAGCTAGACGTTTTTCTCTGCTTATGCACATTAGTACTTGTTCTACTCAGAAAGACTTCGACCGTGATTTGCATAAGTTGTAATAACTTGTTTCACAATTGAAGTAAAATATGTAAGACATAACTAAGCACTATCTCAAAATCAGATAATAAAATGTATCTGTCAGTCTTATCTCAAACTAGTTTCATATAATGTACGAATACCTAGCTTAGATATTTGATGCTATCCAAAATAAGTCATACTTCCATATGTTAAAATAGCTGCAAATGAACTATGTTAAGTTGAACAAATTGTATAACAGTCTATACTGAACGGGACAGCTAACCCGCCACTGGTATTCTCTAAACTGTTAAGTAGCGCTACAACTTAGAAGATTTTTATCAGCTAATACAACTTAATGACACCTTCAAACTTAGGAAACTAACTGCATATATTTTGGTACGAAATGAATCATCACAATTATAATAAAAAGACTATTGATAAAATATTTCCACATAAATTGTATGCCATATTTTATCTTATATTTTGACACTACTAAATGTTTATAAATAATGATATGTATTTTGGGCCGGGGGCCTCTATTTACGAAATAGAGTATTTGTATTGTATAAGAGTTTGTATACGACATGATATAAAATTATGTTTTGGTTTTACGTGGCCTATATGTTCTTTCATATTTTTCAAGTCCAAATTTCAAAAAACTTTTTTTAACATTTCCTTAGAAAATACATAAAATGTGTGGTACATAAAATGTCAGCAGACGGGTTAGCTGTTCCGTTCAGAATACAAACATTAAGATAAACCACTAATATTTCCAATTGTCTAGCGTCTGTACATCGAGACGCTATAATACGTGATCGTTTTCATAATATTTTCATATTTTATATCAAATGTATAGGATAATAATTGTGAAATTGAACAATCAAAAAATAAAAGCGTATTTAAATGTTTATTACATATGATATTCATTTGGTAGTATAAAATATCATACGATATTAAATAAAACGATCTATAAGGTCTGGGAAGTTGAGAATCAAAATCACAGTCTTTTCTAGAATATTTTTTTTCTGAGTTGAAGATTTATTGTTTATGGTAATGTTTGTTTTTGTTTGTTTGGATTTCTGTTTTCTTCCATATTTCCAATGTATATATGTCCATCTTTTGAACATTTCTGTACTTGATTTTTTATCTGCTTTGTTTCATCTTCATACATTCTTTCTTATTAACTTCTGTTTTCTGTCATAGGTATTTCCATCTTTTAGATAAGACCCTGTTGGTATTTGATGTCGCTGTAGATAGTGACGGGTTTTGGAATACTTGTATTTATTAAAATTCCTATGTGTTATATATGTGAAAGTCTTTGCAGCTCATGGCAAATCATTCCGAGACAATAGTAAAGCGACTGCATCAAAACTAATATTCGCGTAAAGTAAGTTCATCACTTCATTTTGTTAGTGTATATTTGAATTGGTCAAATGTTTAGTATACACAATAAACAATTAAAGCACATGTACCATGTGGCAATTTTAGAAAATAAAAGGTTGAAATCAACGAAACAAGCTTCTGGCAGTCAGTGAAATATGAAAACCTATACAAGAGGTCATGGACTAGTCTTTTAAATGTCGTAAAATCTTGATATCTAACACTATAGTAGTGTTTTACGACCCCAATTTAACGTGGTAGTTTGGAAATAACGTTTCGACATTTACCTGAACAATTAATCATATGGTAATTTTGTTTTATGTAGCAACTAATGTTTATATCACTATGCTCAGTTCGCTCAGAAAGATTAGGAAGGATAGGACATCATTGACTTTTTGGGACATACTCCGGATGTAGTCTAAAATAGTTATACTTATGTTTTATAAAAAAATAAGTTGATATGATAACTTAACCCACTAATGTCCTTTGTCAAGTAAATTGAATTAAACGAAAAAAAATATAGCAAGAATTAGTATTTGATCAAAACCTTTTGTTTTAGATAGTCGTAAAGTAAATATATATTTTATTTTCCCGCTTGCGTACATCATTTCTACATTCGTGATCTGAAACAGTGTTATAAATGTACGTAAACATCATTTTTACATTCGTAATCGTGACACAGTGTTACAAATGTACGTAATCATTAATTCTACATTTTTGATCTTACAGTGTAACAAAGGTACGTGATCATCATTTCAACATTCGTGATCTGACACAGTGTTACAAATGTACGTGATCATAATTTCTAAATTTGTAATCTGATACATTGTTATAAATGTACGTAAACATTGTTTCTACATTCGTGATCTGACACAGTGTTACAAATGTAAGTAATCATTATATCTACAATCGTGATCTGACATAGTGTTACAAATGAACGTAACCATCATTTCTCATTCGTGATCAGACATAGTGTTACAAATGTATGTTATCATTATTTCTACATTCTTGATCTAACACAGTGTTACAAATGTACGTTACCATCATTTCTACATTCGAGATGAAACATAGTGTTACAAATGTACGTAACCATCATTTCTACATTCGTGATCTGACACCGTGTTACAAATGTACGTAATCATCGTTTCTTCATTTCTGATCTGACACAGTGTAACAAATGTACGTGGTCATCATTTCTACATTCTTGATCTGACACAGTTTTACAAATGTTCGTAACAATCATTTCTACATTAATGATCTGACACATTGTTACAAATGTACGTAACCATCATTTCAGCATTCGTGATCTGACACATTGTTACAAATGTACGTAACCATAATTTCTACATTCTTGATCTACCACAGTGTTTCAAATGCACGTTAATTATCATTTCTACATCCGTGATCTGACACGGTGTTACAAATGCACGTAACCATCATTTCTACATTCGTGATCTGACACATTGTTACAAATGCACGTAATCATCATTTTAACATTCTTGATCTGACACAGTGTTACAAATGTACGTAATCATCATTCCTACATTCTTGATCAGACACAGTGTTACAAATGTACGTAACCATCATTTCTACATTCGTCATCTGACACAGTGTTACAAATTTACGTAATCATCATTTCTACATTTTTGATCTGATACAGTGTTACAAATGTACGTAATCATCCTTTTTACTTTTTTGATCTGGCAGTGTTACAAATGTATGTAATCATCCTTTTTACTTTCTTGATCTGGCAGTGTTACAAATGTACGCAATCATTATTTCTACATTCGTCATTTGGCAGTGTTACAAATGTACGTTATCAATCTTTGTTAATTAGAAATCGAATACAGTGTTACAAATGTACGCAATCATCATTCCGTCATTCGTGATCTAACACAGTGTTACATATGTATGTTATCATCATTTCTACATTCGATATCTGACACAGTGTTACAAATGTACGTAACCATCATTTCTACATTCTTAATCTGACACAGTGTTACAAATGTACGTAATCATTATTACTTCATTTTTGATCTTACACAGTGTTACAAATGTACGCAATCATCATTTCTACATTCTTTATGTGACACAGTGTTACAAATGTACGTAATCATCATTTCTACATTCTTGATCTGAAACAATGTTACAAATGTACGTAACCATCATTTCTACATTCGTCATCTAAACAGTGTCACAAATGTACGTACTCATCATTTCTTCATTCTTGATCTGACACAGTGTTACAAATGTACGCAATCATCATTTCTACATTCGTGATCTGACACAGTGTTACAAATATACGTAATAATCATTTCTACATTCGTGATCTGACACAGTGTTACAAATGTACGTAATCATCATTTCTACATTCTTGATCTGACACAGTGTTACAAATGTACGTTACCATCATTTCTAAATTCGTGATCTGACACATTGTTACAAATGTACGTAATCATCATTTCTACATTCTTGATCTGACACAGTGCAAATGTACATAACCATAATTTCTACATTCTTGATATAACACAGTGTTGCAAATGTACATAACCACCATTCCTTCATTCTTGATCTAACACAGTGTTACAAATGTACGTAATCAAGCTTTCTCTATAAGGGTGTCATGGATGCCATTCTTTAATAATGTAATCGCGTGTTTTTATCCTCTCGACATATTAGGTACTGCTGCGAAAACGCCGACGTGCTCGTTTCAGACACCTCCTAACATTGATGAGTATTTACTTTGAATGATCGGACTTGTGCAGATATTAAAGAAGGGATCGTCGTAGATTATAGATTACTGTCACTACTTATTATATGGATTTGTGGCGAAAACGAACACTTAATTGCCAAAGATAACACAAGTATTGACAACGGCCTGTGACTGAACGAAATAAATAGAAGAAGATAATGAAATCTACACGGTTTATTCCTTTTCTCAATTAAGACAAACCTTATAAGAACTGTTTGTAATAATATTGGTCGAAACTCTTATAAATGTTGCAATGATAGTAAGAGCGGGATAAGCCGTCTTTTTTTATAAGTGTTGGCTTGGAGTTTATGAAACAACAATTTGTGAGATGGAATTGTGTCAATCATTTAAATGAAGTATTATAAGCCATTTCATTTTATTCAAAAACGTGTACGCTAACACGATATTTTATTATGTAATGTATTGTCCGACAAACATAATACCCAAAATGCAATTGTTTTTATCATTTATTTAACACGTATTATTTACAATCAACGAGGATAAATTTTATTTTGTTGCAAGGCATTATTTAGGATGGTTCAGTTGCGTACTGAAAACGCTTCACTACTTCCTTAAGGTTTCAAGCTACTCAAGGAAAAGTATTTCGTGATTTGTTATGTATCTGTCGGATGAAAGTTATTTTTCAGTAAACATAAAATAAACTGATAACGTACACAACTGTTTGAGTCTTATTTTTTTTTTGTTAATGCCTGCGCGAGATTGTTATTCAATGGAGCGTAACACAGCGTGATATAGGGATTTCCATAGTTATTATAGCATCACATATTAGCAGTGAAAGTAGTCCGCAGCAAACGATTACATTTGGGCTTAATATCGACTTTCTGCTTGGAAAATTGAACAAGTGGTCAATATTAATTCCCATAAATTCGAAATGTTTGAAATCATAATAGAAAGTTTAAATGAATACAAAATTAAGTAATAAACTAAAGGATTATCTGTTATTTTGATCTAAGCAGGCTGAAAGGATCGGATATGCACTCATCTCTTTCGCAGAACACAAACCATGGACACTATCTGCAGCGGAAAATTAAACAATTTAGTTGAAAAGATAAATATCTTGTGCAGGATTTTCCCAGAGACATCCATGCTTTCAGGAGATTTGCAGGACTGATTTCCCGACTATGATTTAGTCTAATGTTCGATTGTATTAAGGGTGTCTTGCAAGAAAACAAAACAATAAAATCGCAAATTGTCATATCAACATCTTATTTCATCAAAGCTAGGACAAAAACTGTTTATTCTTTTACATAAGTTGAAGCATTTTCGTTTTAGTTTACTTATAAGTTGGCGTCGTCAAGATTTTGGTTACTGTGGTTCCGTTTATGAGAAACGTTTTAAGATCATCGAAAATATTAAGAATTGACTATTGCTGATTACTTTCAAAAAATTATATTTGAAAATACACATATACAGTTTCGTCACTACAGAATGAAACATTAAAAAATACAAGCTTGTCAACTTTTGAATATGACAAATTGTCCATTACAAAACGCTTAATATATTTTATTCACTTTTATGGCGACAATATTCTAATATAGAATAGAATCCCATGCTTGAAACAATTTCAAAACGAGTGCGGATACCAGTCTCGTACATGCACCCATTCCATCTCAGTTTTTGTAACATACGTTCAGAAATCCGCGGGAGAATCCAATATTCATCCATTGTTTTAATAGAATTAGCTGTGATTCTCAACCAAGAACCGCTTCATACATTGGTCAAAACGAGTATGTGCTCTGTTTTTCAAACATTGCAGATACATGTAGTATCATTTTAACCTGTGCCCGGCCAGGAACGCGCATGACTATCCATCCATGGATTTCGCCCAACCGGCCACTATCTCTATAGTGATTGATATATGACATTGCGTCGCTAACAACTGATTCAAGTAGGAAAAGTATCACTTATTTCCGGAGATGAATGTGCTCGATAAATGGTTAACCTTCCAGGATCCTAGGAAAGAGTGATTAGGTTAAATAATCGTCTGTAAACCCTTGATGGCATAGATATAACCGTTGATAATGATCTTATGTTTATGTAGTGTTTGTTATATTTGTAGAGCAGACGTAACATATTTCAGTGGAAAACTAAATTTTAAAGTAAACATAATCATATCCGGGGAAATAAAAAAAAAGAGTTGCTGTAATTTAATTCTGAGATTAATGAATTGCATGCCAGGTTGTTAATTGAATTTCAGCTTAATTAATTATATTTCAGGTTTATGTAATTAAATATCAGGCTTGCGTGCTCTGATAAAATTATTCATATTTGAATGCGTTTGTGAATGTAATACACTGAAAGTCAGTGCCGATTTTGAACATAATGGTCGCTCATATGAATGTAGATCATGTTTACTTTTGTGTTAGATATTCATTGATGTAGGAGTGTTTAACTTTAATATGTGTCCGTAACTCAACAGACCATGACACTATAGCAGGACCTAAACTTATCAATGTTTTAAGTTTGAGATTTCGGCTCAAACTCAATTTTTCAAAAATTTAAAATTCATATAACATCTATTAAACAACTTGAAGCAAGTTACCATATTTATTTGCATCAACAATCAGCTTTAATGTCTATTCAACAAAATCTGTTACGGGACCACATTTATTACCAATATTTGTATGTTAACCTGGTTTTATGAAAATGTAAAATTTGGAGTCGTGAGTTCGATTCTCAGACTCAAATTATTGATGAATTTAGGCCCTGAGCTGATACCCAACAACAGTTTTTGCTTTAAAAAGTTGAGATAAAGCTTAATCTGTGAAACAATTTCCGAATCATGTAATTCGTAATAATGAGTAGCCGATTAAAATGTTACTAAGTATATTATACTATCGTAAATAGCACATATACATGTATTAACAAAAAGTATTACACGTGTTACTAAATATTATGTGTACATATACTTCCCTTTATATTTCAATCAGTCTAAAATTTACAAAGCAAAGAAAACGTTCTTGAAAGCACGATGTTCAACTTGATAAAAATTGATAAAAGACATACTCTTTAACCAACTGCGCTTTTGCGCCTTTTTGAAGTTGAAACGCTATTTTAAGATACTAATTTGTTTTTTAGTTTTGATAAAATAACAAACCAACATGTATGTGTAAACAGAACGCATACACTTACCATATCAGCTTTGAGAGAAAAAAAAAAACAAAACACACTTATTTTTTTTATTCGTGAAACTTTTCTCTATGTTCCTTATCCCAAGTTCTTGCTTCGTAAACATTATTGGCCTTCGGAGCTGGGACTTTAGTTTAAATTATTTTTTGTCTGGACTATGACACTGTTTTATATTATGTAATGAGACTGGTTCATATTCTTCATGTCTTTTTAGCACTAAGGAAAATCATATCCATGTCTGTTCTGTGAATCAATTCCTCGTCAATTCGTAACAAGCGAGTTTCGTTTTCAAGACTACTATGTGCAGATCTCGTACTTTCCACAAAACGCAGTGTTACCTCTTATATGCTTCTTTTAGACTTTTCAACATATGACTTTAGATGTTGTTTTGAGTTAACGAATTATTTTCATATGCGAACTTTCTTATACCATGGCATTGACCTCGGCCCAGTCGGTTATGAAAATGTAAGTGATAATGCCCTGGCTTACTTAATTCTGGGAAGTGATAATGCCCTGGCTTACTTAATTCTGCGTAGTGATAATGCCCTGCTTACCTAAATTCTGGGTAGTGATAATGTTTTGCCTACCTAAATTCTGGGTAGTGATAATGCCCTGCTTACCTAAATTATGGGTAGTGATAATGCCCTGCCTAACTTAATTATGGGTAGTGATAATGCCCTGCCTACCTAAATTATGGGTAGTGATAATGCCCTGCCTAACTCTTAATTCTGGGTAGTGATAATGCCCTGCCTAGCTAAATTATCGGTAGTGATAATGCCCTGCCTAACTGAATTATGGGTAGTGATAATGCCCTGGCTTACTTAATTATGGGTAGTGATAATGCCCTGCCTAACTAAATTCTGGGTAGTGATAATGCTCTGCCTAACTCTTAATTCTGGGTAGTGATAATGCCCTGCCTAACTAAATTCTGAGTAGTGATAATGCTCTGCATAACTCTTAATTCTGGGTAATGATAATGCCCTGCCTTACTCTTAATTCTCGGTAATGATAATGCCCTGCCTAACTAAATTCTGGGTAGTGATAATGCCCTGGCTTACTTAATTCTGGGTAGTGATAATGCCCTGCCTTACTGAATAATGGGTAGTGATAATGCCCTGGCTTACTTAATTCTGGGTAGTGATAATGCCCTGCCTAACTAAATTCTGGGTTGTGATAATGCTCTGCCTAACTCTTAATTCTGGGTAGTGATAATGCCTTGCCTTACTAAATTCTGGGTAGTGATAATGCCCTGCCTAACTAAATTCTGGGTAGTGATAATGCCGCCTAAATCTTAATTCTGGTTAGTGATAATGCCCTGCATAACTCTTAATTCAGGGTAGTGATAATGCCCTGCCTAACTCTTAATTCTTGGTAGTGATAATGCCCTGCCTACCTAAATTATGGGTAGTGATAATGCCCTGGCTTACTTAATTCTGGGTAGTGATAATGCCCTGCCTAACTAAATTCTGGGTAGTGATAATGCCCTGCCTAAATGGTAATTCTGGGTAGTGATAATGCCCTGCCTAACTCTTAATTCTGGGTAGTGATAATGCCCTGCCTAACTTAATTCTGGGTAGTGATAATGCCCTGCCTAAATCTTAATTCTGGGTAGTGATAATGCCCTGTCTACCTAAATTATGGGTAGTGATAATGCCCTGGCTTACTTAATTCTTGGTAGTGATAATGCCCTGCCTAACTAAATTCTGGGTAGTAATAATGCCCTGCCAAAATCTTAATTCTGGGTAGTGATAATGCTCTGCCTAACTCATAATTCTGGTTAGTGATAATGCCCTGCCTAACTCTTAATTCTGGGTAGTGATAATGCCCTGTCTAGCTAAATTATGGGTAGTGAAAATGCCCTGCCTAACTGAATTATGGGTAGTGATAATGCCCTGCCTACCTAAATTATGGGTAGTGATAATGCTTTGCCTACTTGAATTATGGGTAGTGATGATGCCCTGCCTACCTGAATTCTGGGTACTGATAATGCCCTGCCTACCTAAATTATGGGTAGTGATAATGCCCTGCCTAACTCTTAATTCTGGGTAGCGATAATGCCCTGCCTAGCTAAATTATGGGTAGTGATAATGCCCTGCCTAACTCTTAATTATGGGTAGTGATAATGCCCTGCCTAACTAAATTATGGGTAGTGATAATGCCCTGCCTACCTAAATTCTGGGTAGTGATAATGCCCTGCCTAACTCTTAATTATGGGTAGTGATAATGCCCTGCCTAACTAAATTATGGGTAGTGATAATGCCCTGCCTACCTAAATTCTGGGTAGTGATAATGCTTTGCCTAACTAAATTCTGGGTCGTGATAAAACCCTGTCTAACTAAATTCTCGGTAGTGATAATGACCTGCCTAACTAAATTATGGGTAGTGATAATGCCCTGCCTACCTAAATTCTGGGTAGTGATAATGCCCTGGCTTACTTAATTATGGGTAGTGATAATGCCCTGCCTTACTGAATTATGGGTAGTGATAATGCCCTGGCTTACTTAATTCTGGGTAGTGATAATGCCCTGCCTAACTAAATTCTGGGTAGTGATAATGCTCTGCCTAACTTTTAATTCTGGGTAGTGATAATGCCCTGCCTAACTAAATTCTGGGTAGTGATAATGCCTTGCCTAACTCTTAATTCTGGGTAATGATAATGCCCTGCCTAACTAAATTCTGGGTAGTGATAATGCCCTGGCTTACTTAATTCTGGGTAGTGATAATGCCCTGCCTTACTGAATTATGGGTAGTGATAATGCCCTGGCTTACTTAATTCTGGGTAGTGATAATGCCCTGCCTAACTAAATTCTGGGTAGTGATAATGCCCTGCCTAACTCTTAATTCTGGGTAGTGATAATGCCCTGGCTTACTTAATTCTGGGTAGTGATAATGCCCTGCCTAACTTAATTCTGGGTAGTGATAATGCCCTGCCTAACTCCTAATTCTGGGTAGTGATAAAGACACATGGTTTGATACCCCACCCGGTCACATTATATTAACACCGGGCCGACCAGACCTAGAACTTTTCTCTTAATGCTGAGCGTCAAGCGAGGAAGCGTTTTTAGATTCTTTGGTATGAGCCGGCTGGGGATCGAACCCACGACCTTCCGCATGCGAGGCGGACACTCTACCACTAGACCACGCTGCGATCATTATTTTTATTTCAATACCCCCGTAATTAATACAGATTATACAAATGTCTATACTCTCATATCACAAAAAACATGGCATGTAATCAGTATCACTAAAACTTGGAATATAACTGTAATTAATTCATTACGGTGTCGCTAATGCAGTATGAGAAGGTTTCCATCCGCAAGCGAGATTTGTATTTGACTTTGCAAATGAAATCTACTGGCACCGAGACACAATCATATCTTTCTAAATTACTAGAAGGAACGGGACAATAAAATCGGATTTCGACAATATATAGAGACCGGAATAATGTTATTTGCGTATTTTACTATATGAATGGACGCGGTCATGCCAATATTCCTGATTTGGTTTTAGTGTAGCAGAAATTGCGTTCCAGTTATTTGAATCCAAGCATTACTCGTACATATAACTGGTGACATAATTACTTCGTATAGTCTGTATGATTGGCCAAGTCGAAGATATGTTGTATATTACTGTATATACATTGCATACAAGTACATGTAGCACGTTTAATAGATATTTCACTCTTTTAATTACCTCGAAACAGAAAGTCAAAGAGGAAATGCATTTTGACTATGGAGGAAAACATGATGATAGGGTTTCATTTAAAACCTGAATTTTGCCAAACGATCTTAAATTTAATTGGTTAACAACTAAAACATACTACAAAGCGAACTATGAACTTAGTATATATCTATTCAGTACCACGAAAAGTAACTAATCTGTTTTAAAAAAACACGCTGGCCAATATTACATTATAAGTGTTATTTTATTTTATGCCAATCTATTTACGTCGGTTGTGAGATAAGTTCAGAGCCTAATGAATCTTTATCTTGTCCATCGTCAGGGTAGATTTAAAACTGAGTTATGCTAGTGTCATTCGATCGAGCCTGGTTATGGAATATGCGGCTAACACTCTATCCACTACACTACCGCATCTCACCGATAAATTGTTAAACTACGAAATAAAAACATGTTTCAAGTATTTATCTACTGACACTAAATATTGAACTTTTAAATGCACGTGACTTTATTTCAATGCACAGCCTAAACTGATAGAATGCATAGGTCATATGTAAAATCTGACTTTAAGTTAAATATTTCACAGTGCAAAACGATATCACTAAATGAGAATTAAAATACAAATCAGTTCGATATTTATGCCTGTCTTCAAGGAAAATTAATAACAAAAGTCATGCTTTTTTTCCACAAACAATATAGATATATAAATAGTTTTAAGAAAATTACAAAAAAATGTCATAGATATCATACGACTAGTTTCACGGCCTATATACACTATATTATATATTCCTACATTCGTATAATAGTTGAACCTAATAAATATCAAAGAATTTGAAGGTATTGCTAGCCTGTCTTTAATAAATATGCATGCGCCGTCCTAATTTAATTGACATTAGTGTAGCGTTCGGTTTCTTTAATGCAACCTTTTACTAAGAATAATGTAAATCAGGTGCTACGTCATGAAATACAACAGAAAGGGTTATTTAAAAAAAACATATTAGTCATATTTTTACGTTGATCTAATTACATCTGTTTCTTTTATCTTTTATTTGAGTCACATCAACATACATACACATGTAAAATATCAATATATACAGCACATTAAATGTATATTGCCACTCCGAAGTGTTATAAGAGACTATCACAGTTGTATAATACAATCATAAAGAACACTGTACATGTACGTAAAATACGGTAGAAAACTTGGCTGAAACGAACATTTTAGTGTGATTTTACTTCAGAGAAAAAACTCTAACATACATGTATAAAAAAACAACAGACGTAATTCGCTCCATTTGAGTAAAATATCGAGTAAATAGAGTGATGATGAACAAAAAATACAAAACACATATAAATAGCTTAATGATTATCTGTTGACGAATCTAAGTGTCTAAATATTTTGTAAATAAAGGGCTGTCCAAATAGGTAACAATTTGCCTTGATATCAATATGTTAATCAATGATTATCTGTTGACGAATCTAAATGTCTAAATATTTTGTAAATGAAGGGCCGTCCAAAATAGGTAACAATTTGCCTTGATATCGATATGTTAATCAATGATTATCTGTTGACGAATCTAAATGTCTAAATATTTTGTAAATGAAGGGCCGTCCAAATAGGTAACAATTTGCCTTGATATCGATATGTTAATCAATGATTATCTGTTGACAAGTCTAAGTGTCTAAATATTTTGTAAATGAAGGGCCGTCCAAATAGGTAACAATTTGCCTTGATATCAATATGTTAATCAATGATTATCTGTTGACGAATCTAAGTGTCTAAATATTTTGTAAATGAAGGGCCGTCCAAATAGGTAACAATTTGCCTTGATATCGATATGTTAATCAATGATTATCTGTTGACAAATCTAAGTGTCTAAATATTTTGTAAATGAAGGGCCGTCCAAAATAGGTAACAATTTGCCTTGATATCGATATGTTAATCAATGATTATCTGTTGACGAATCTAAGTGTTTAAATATTTTGTAAATGAAGGGCCGTCCAAATAGGTAACAATTTGCCTTGATATCGATATGTTAATCAATGATTATCTGTTGACGAATCTAAGTGTTTAAATAATTTGTAAATGAAGGGCCGTCCTAAATAGGTAACAATTTGCCTTGATATCGATATGTTAATCAATGATTATCTGTTGACAAATCTAAGTGTCTAAATATTTTGTAAATGAAGGGCCGTCCAAAATAGGTAACAATTTGCCTTGATATCAATATGTTAATCAATGAATATGTGTTTACGGATCTAAGTGTCTAAATGTTTTGTAAATGAAGGGCCCTCCAAATAGGTAATTTGCCTTGATAACAATATGCTAATCAATAAATAATAAACATTATCTAAAAATGTCATATTAGACCCCGTATAATTATATCCTCATTCCGTGTTCTCGGCAGATTTAAAATGGGTTTAAATGACAAAACAATCTTAAGTTACATGAACAGAATGTGTTTTTATTAGTATGTGTTTCAATGATAATTAATTCGTTTTCAATGCAACGCGCGTGGGTTCGATCCTCTGACATGGCTTTGAGTGGTGTCCTTGAGCAAGACTCATTCACACGGACACATGAATTAGTTGTTAAAATACAGACATACAATTTAAATTAAGACAACAACATTCTCTTTAATTCAATTCTTAATCGTTACAATACAGTCAAACCTGTGTAAGCGGCCACCTCTATTAAGCAGCCACGTGTCTTTAGCAGCCACATTTGCTTTTTCCCATTTATATTTTAAAGCGCAAATTAACCTGTATTAGGCAACAACCTGCATGTTTAAAAAGGCCACTTTTGCTCCATCTTACGACTGGCTTCTTAAGACAGGTTTGACTGTATATTTAATATAATATTAAGAAAACGTTATATTTGTTAAAATGTCACATAAGTTCATTACACCAAGTAGGTGAGTGCACTATCAGCACGCTGCGTGGACCAATCCAAGTAGCCATATTTTGTGACGCACGTGATACCACAGATACTTTTAATCATTAAACGCAGTCATGTCGTGATTCTACGTACGTGTAAAACACAATCTAATATGATTTCTATTGAAATTAAGATCTTTCATTATATAGTTATTAGGATATCGTATTAAGTAGAGCGAAAACCTATAATAACATTAAATCAGCTATCGACTTTTCCCTTGACCAGGGCAATTAAGGCTCTGGTATATACGTACAGTATAGTTAGCTACATTGTAGCTGTTACATTATCAATGAATTGCATTCAAACTCCGTTTGGCATCTTGACAATAAAATACAATCGCAAACTATTAGAATATTGATTCATTAAGAACAGCATACCTTCAGACGAGAAACTATACCAACGTCGTCTGCATTAAAACGCCGAGCGTGTGATACCGATTGGTATTGAAACTTATCTCTTTGATGTTATGGATTATTGTGTAATAACTGAAATAACATTTGATATGTTAAGGATGCGAAAACTAGGTATTAAAATGTATTAGATGTTGGGCATTTCAGATAATGTACATGTTTCATTCTCTGATGAGGCAATGGGTGCAAGATCGGCATGGGGTGCTGACATAAAAGAGGGTTAAGCTCCTTTCCCATATTGCTGTTAATCCTTCCAAAGCGGCGTTCCCAATTAATTTCACTTCATCTGTGTTTTAAGCGTCTTAGTTTATTTGCATTGTTTGCGTTTGGTGAAGTGTTTACTTTCTGTTTAAGTATTATGGATATTTGTTAAACCTCGATTTATAATATTTTACCATTGTATATTTATCATGTTTAATAATTATATTTATCATATTTTACAATTATAGCCATCATATTTTACAGTTATATTTATCATGTTTTATAATTATATTTATCATATTTTACAATTATAGGCATCATATTTTACAGTTATATTAATCATGTTTTATAATTATATTTATCATATTTTACAGTTATATTTATCATGTTTTATAATTATATTTATCATATTTTACAATTATAGCCATCATATTTTAGTTATATTTATCATATGTTATAATTATATTTATCATATTGTACAATTATACAATTATAGTCATCGTATTTTACAGTTATATTTATCATATGTTATAATTACATGTAACTCACTGAACCTTTTTTGTTTTAAGAATAGTTATTTAACCATTCAAAAAAAATATCTCGAGCAGGGTTTTCCTATTTTGTCTACACGCTCAAGTTAGTTTAAATACACTTCCCGCTTAAAATTGCACTACATTTTGTGACGTATCAGATGAGGCACGTGACTTCAATTAGATCTCGAATTGATCTGTTACAATGGTCAAACTATTGTTGAATATGCTTTTTCCGAGGAACAGTCCGAATGTATAGACGAAGGTCGTCAAGTGGACTATGCGTGATATTTATTCTAAGAAAGGGGATTCCAATTTGATTTCACACTTCGATTAAAATATCGACGTATCTCCCATTGATGCGGATTTCCAATTCTGAATCATTTAGTGTATTAATGATAATTAGATCCTTTATATTCATTAAAGATTTAAAGCCATTTTTCCTGACAATGCTTTTCAATAAATAATCATTTGAATGAATCGAACGCATGCTTAATGTCATTTAAACCAATTTAAATAACTTATTCAGTGAAGTTAACAGTGCAATAAATGTATTTTAAAAAAGTTTTTGATTCTCACATTCGTATGATGTGGTTTATCAATAACATGTAAAGCACTGATATTAATATTCATTTCTGAGTTAAATGACACGTCTAACTTCAAAGAACTACTTTGTCTGTAAAGTGCAGTACAAATTAACAAAACATTAGGCTTATCTTAGCGCGTCTACAAAGAACAGTACAAATTAACAAAATATTAGGCTTATGTCAGTGTGTTTACAAAGAACAGTACAAATTAACGAAATATTTGGCTTATCTTAGCGCGTCTACAAAGAACAGTACAAACTAACAAAATATTTGGCTTATCTTAGCGTGTCTACAAAGAACAGTACAAATTAACAAAATATTTGGTTTATCTAAGCGCGTCTTCAAAGAACAGTACAAATTAACAAAACATTAGGCTTATCTTAGCGCGTCTACAAAGAACAGTACAAATTAACAAAATATTTGGCTTATCTTAGCGTGTCTACAAAGAACAGTAAACATTAGGCTTATCTTAGCGCGTCTTCAAAGAACAGTACAAACTAACAAAATATTTGGCTTATCTTAGCGTGTCTACAAAGAACAGTACAAATTAACAAAATATTTGGTTTATCTAAGCGTGTTTTCAAAGAACAGTACAAATTAACAAAACATTAGGCTTATCTTAGCGCGTCTACAAAGAACAGTACAAATTAACAAAATATTTGGCTTATTTTTGCGCTTCTACAAAAAACAGTACAAGTTAACAAAATATTTGGCTTATCTTAGCGCGTCTACAAAGAACAGTACAAATTAACAAAATATTTGGCTTATTTTAGCGCGTCTACAAAGAACAGTACAAATTAACAAAATATTTGGCTTATCTAAGCGTGTCTTCAAAGAACAGTACAAATTTACAAAACATTAGGCTTATCTTAGCGCGTCTACAAATAACCGTACAAACTAACAAAAATTAGGCTTATCTTAGCGTGTCTACAAAGAACAGTACAAATTAACAAAATATTTGGCTTATCTAAGCGTGTCTTCAAAGAACAGTACAAATTAACAAAACATTAGGCTTATCTTAGCGCATCTACAAAGAACAGTACAAATTAACAAAATATTACGCTTATCTAAACGTGTCTACAAAACACAGTACAAATTAACAAAATATTACGCTTATCTAAACGTGTCTACAAAGAACAGTACAAATTAAAAAAATATTAGGCTTATCTTAGCGTGTCTACAAAGAACAGTACACATTAACAAAATATTTGGCTTATCTAAGTGTGTCTACAAAGAACAGTACAAATTAACAAAATATTTGGCTTATCTTAGCGCGTCTACAAAGAACAGTACAAATTAACAAAATATTTGGCTTAACTAAGCGTGTCTTCAAGGAACAGTACAAATTGACAAAACATTAGGCTTATCTTAGCGCGTCTACAAAGAACAGTACAAATTAACAAAATATTTGGCTTATCTAAGCGTGTCTTCAAGGAACAGTACAAATTGACAAAACATTAGGCTTATCTTAGCGCGTCTACAAAGAACAGTACAAACTAACAAAACATTAGGATTATCTTAACGTGTCTACAAAGAGCAGTACAAATCAAGAAAATATCTGGCTTATCTAAGCGTGTCTTCAAAGAACAGTACAAATTAACAAAACATTAGGCTTATCTTAGCGCGTCTACAAAGAACAGTACAAACTAACAAAACATTAGGATTATCTTAACGTGTCTACAAAGAGCAGTACAAATCAAGAAAATATTTGGCTTATCTAAGCGTGTCTACAAAGAGCAGTACAAATCACGAAAATATTAAGCTTATCTAAGCGTGTCTACAAAGAGCAGTACAAATTACGAAAATATAAGGCTCATCTAAGCGTGTCTACAAAGAACAGTACAAATTACGAAAATAGTAAGCATATCTCAGCGTGTCTACAAAGAGAAGTACAAATTAACAAAATATTAGGCTTATCTCAGCGTGTTATAATACGTCAAATTCAATGCGACTGACATATTTTAAAATGAGACAAACTAACAGACGCATTTTAATCACGATTCTGTAGAAAGCAGTTTTCATGGTCACATATGATATTTGTTCGTGTATACATTTACTGACGTTTCTTCTATTTCGTTCCGTAACAATGATTAGTAATTGCAATCAGGTTTAGATACATGCACATGCACATATTAATCACGTGATATATATCTATTTAATGCAGTTTTAATATCAATATGCAATACAATACCCTTGTGAGGTGACGGAGGTATTTTAGTGGGTTTATGGTATATGCTGATTGCACAGCGTTGCTGATAAATAATTGATTACGCATAAATGGAATGTATGATATATGGTCTCCGTTGTAAACGCTGCATCAGTCATAAAAAAGGAATAGTTTGATGCAGACTTGTTGATTAATATTGATCAGCTGCAAAATGCCGCTATTGAAGTGAAACTGTATGAAAAATAATATTTATACGGACGTGCAATACATGCTAGTATGTATACAATGACTTGTTGCCATACGAATTTGTTTGGTGATGTTGTTAGGTATCACTACACACTGTGTCTGTGGGAGATGAATTTATATCTCCTGTTAATCACCAACCTCTTATGTCGTATTTGCACATGTACGCAGCTTTGGTGTTTTGATGCTATGCACTATGCAGATTACTGCTGCATTCTGTTTTATACCTACAAATTAGCATGGTAAGACTGTAACCTACGTCAGAAGGTTCGCAGACGGAGTGTTCCATATTATAGTCTGCTTGAACTGTATGACACAACGAGTACAAATAAACAGCTAACGTTTGCAGTCAGTCAACATCGGTAAACTATTAGAACGAAACCTTTTAAAATTGTATATTTTATATCAATATATATGTTGTTAATAAAACCGCGAAAATCACCCTATGACAGTATTTATAAAAATGCATTCCATATGTATAGAGTGTACCAGCGTTTAATAAATTTGCCAAAAAATGTTTGCGTTGCAAAATTACAAAGTTCACAAAAAAATGACGACATAGCGTTAGTATACAATGTTTATGTCCATCTATACGGTTTACGTAGTTCAGGATAAGAGATACACTAATTTCTAGAACGTTACAAAATGAATTGACTTCATTTATTCATATGAATATGGTAATTGTTTAATTTTTGTTTTTCTATTTTCTTTGCCCCTGTTGTTCTATATTCTTATATGACAATTGCAACGTTTGATTTGTGAACTTCATTTCAGTAGTATTAATCTATTTATACGTTCTGTCATTTTCATGACTATTATCAAATTTTAGGTTAGACACTGTCTGTATTTTTATTGCCATACTAGGATATAACCACAAGATCTTTACAAAATTATTTGGGCTCTTCCTATAGATAATTGATAAATTGATTAAACATGACATGAATAGTACATTATACAAGTTTCATTGCAATCGTTTCTTATCACGCAACACACAAGGGTAGATCAAAAGCAAACAAATAGAAACGATTAAGTAGCGTTTTAAACATGTTTAAGATTACATTTCGTTATTAAATCCCCGACGTGTTTTCTTCATGTAAGTGACTAAATTGTTCTAGAAACTACCGATTTGTTTTGGACAACTTTTGTTAGTTAACATTTTGTGTTTTAGAATATTTATAACACACGGAGAACCATTCTGAGAAAAAAATGTTTTCTACATAACACATCACTTATAGAGCAGTTTAAAGTAACACGATTAACTGAAGAAGAATTGTTTTTTAAGACAAGCCTTTAATCGTTGTCAATTTGAGTGGATGTTCTAAAGTACATGCATCACTACGCACCTGAAATATGCTATATCTTCACCAAACAATACTCATGACCCCGCAACCCTATATATAACCCATCTTTGAAAAAGACAAGACAAAACACTTACATGTAACACACTTTTGTTACCTGGTGCGAAAGCTATATAACCGTCACTAAAGGGAGGACATTGATTTGTAAGATCTCTATAGACAATTGTTAAAGAATTGTACCGTAATTATAACTAACGTTAAATAATATCACCAGTTTAGTGTACTTAACGATTACCTTCATTTCATTATAGAGAAAAGCCAACGATAGATAAAATATAACTTAATTAAGTTATACTAGACTAACTCAATAACAAGAGCTGTTTGGAGGACAACTAGTCTCAAAACAACATCTATCGGATGACGGAAACTGGATAATAATATGAAACGCATGCTATAAATTTTAACACAGTCAATATTTTAAGTATAAAAGGATATAATTCTGACACAGTAGGTAAAAGTATCGACACTGGTCACTATGAGATTTTCTTTATTATTCTATACCTTTGTGTGTAGCCAATCACCTATTCCATATGTTACCACGTGACCGTACAATATGTAGAAATTTATTGGATCCAATTACTTTTATATTGTACAGTTCAAAATTCAAAAGTGCGACTAAATATAATAAAGTAAGGTAGTAATTTCAACAATAAAACAATCAACCGACAAAATGTTTCGCATGACGATCGAGAAAATATCTTCCTTCGTCTGCCGCTTTGAACTCACAGTTTATTTATTTAAAAGGATCTTGATTTTTTTTACTTTTTTGATATTTTTTCCAGATTGAGATAGAAAATAAAAATATCATTTTACAGTGTTTTGTACAATATGGGAATAAATTGTACTCTTACGTATTGTGGTGAAAATCATATTGGACGAGACACCGTTTCACCACAATACATACTCGTACAATAATTTATATTCCCATATTGTACAAAACACTATAAAATAACCTTATAATATTGAACACACCAATTATCTTTTTAGTTAAATAGGTAAATTTTTCTGAGATATGATATTTTTGAATGCTTTAACCAAAATATAGTTATAGTTATCAATATATAAATTTTCAATAGAGCTGTAAACATATTGTCTTAAATTCGAATAGGCTATAATGATAAGTATTTAAAACTATCAAACTGGGTATATTATGCCTAACATCAATGCTGAGTACCTGCCGTTGTATTAGAACACAGATGAATTTCGAGAGAGAATCGTGTTGCTTTAACCAAACTTGTATGCACAAAATTGAAAATTTTCACTTTGTCTCTTTAGTTCCCTTTATGACAATGGAAACATGCATGGCGTGTCATTGTTGTTTTGGTAGTGGTTGCTGAGATGTTAAAAGCATTCACGGAAGGTTCTCATATTAAGCATAGAAGGAAGAAAGAGCCAAAGTTTTATCAAAATCGTTATCCTTTTTGCAATTGGCGCCATATGCCCACTTTATGACAGTGAACAAACCCATAAAGTGTCATTGATGTATTGGTAGTGGATATGGAGATATGAACATGCCTAAAAGCTTTATCAAAACAATAACAAGACGCCGACATCGGGGCGAATGCAATAGCTCCCATTTAACAGACAGTTTGGTGGTAGTTAAGTTTGTTGTGACGTGATATGTATTGACAATGCATATATCAGTTTACGTAAATATTTAAGTGTTGCATTGGCTATACTAGTCTTTGTCAAGATTCGATTGAGTAGCCCTTCGTCTAATTCAATTATGAAAATAACAACATCTTCAATATCTTCTCCAATGACGAAAACAAGTATCAACTAAATTCGAGATGTGACGCACTTATCACGCTTGTATGTTGACGTGTTTTATTCGATTTATACTGTGTCTAGGTATTGTTGTATATGCGTAATTGCTGTTCGGCACTGACAATCCCTAGTATGGATGGGTATTTACTGTGAATTTACGGAGACATGAACGAAGGGACCGTCTGAGATTATAGATTGCTGGCAACAATTATTCCTTGGTTTTGTGACGAAGACGAACACGTAATTGCCAAAGATAACACATGTGTTGACAACAGACTGTGACTGAACGAAATAAATAGAAGAAGATAATGAAATCTACACGGTTTATTCCTTTCCTCAATTAAGACAGACGTCAGATTGAATGGGATCTATTTGCTGATTATCTTTGCTGTGACCCTTATTTCCTTTGTATTCTTTGGCAAAGTTACAATCACTAAGTGAGAAAGATTGTGTCTGGTCGATATACATTTATTTTGTAGATGGCTAAGAGGTTATGTAATAACGATTTTTGTTTGAAAACAATATCATTAACGTATACATATAGTTTATTCTTATTAAATTTGATTCATTTGTGGTACAAGTTATGTAAACCATGTTGTTACATGGATATACAACTGGTACGAGGGAAATGCAAATGCGTTGATTAGACAAATACAAACAGTCTTCACTATTCTGTGGATCTCGCATAGAATACTATAACCCCAAGTGTGCAATAAGCAACGAATAAAAAATATTTCCCCAAAAATAAATAATTACGCAATGCTTTTTAATAAGTAATTCTAATTGATAAAGTGGTAGGTTAAAAGTCTCAATATTTCCACATTACATACACGATCTATGCTATATTATTGTCATAACATTGTACAGTCAAACCTGTGTGAGTGGTCACCTCTATTAAGCAGCCACCTGTCTTAAGCAACCATTTTTTTTAAATTCCCATTCCTATGCTTTAAGAGTAAATTAATCTGTATCAATACGCAACCACCTGTCTTAAAAGGCCAGTTCTGTTCCTTCCTTGACTGGCTGCTTAAGACAAGTTTGACTGTATATTCATGAATTTCTTGGAAATTCCATGACTTCAATTAAGTGTATGATTGTATGTTTATTTAGTTTTTGAATGCATTTGTTTTATGTATAAATATGATTTGCATTGTTGATGACTTGAAGAACGGTTATCATAATTGATTGAGTTTCAATCATTAAAAAGGAATGCGTTATTACAATAGTCATTATTATCATTCTTTGCTCATGGACTTAATAGGTTAGAACCGATGATCAATCGGTCGAGCCAAGATGTCAAGTAATACTTTTTATGATGAATATATTTATCAAGATAAACGGACATATAACTATCAAAATAGGATTTATAACTCAGAGTAACTCACTTGTTTATGAAATTATTATAATAGTGTTACGGTTAAATAAACATCACTTTGTTAGTATTTAATAGTACGTAATATTCATGGGAAAATTTCATATTGATATGGTATGTATTACAGTCAAACCTGTGTTAGTGGCCACATCTATTAAGCAACCACTTGTCTTAAACAGACACATTTTCTATTCACCATTTTTATAATATCTCATAGTACACCTTATGTGCACAAACTAAATAAAACTGTAATTTAAAAGGCTGGGTATGTTATTGAATATCAGATGAATTAAATTGTTATATATATGAACATGGGCATTTTTCACTTTTATAATTTTTCAACTTCAATAGGACCGAATAAAAGTTGAATAAAAACAACAAAATTTCAAATAATTTCAAATCATTGTAAATCGTGAACACGAGTGTATTTTCCTGAATCAGTATTTGATATCAATCTTGGTCAATAAAATGCATAACGTATAATAAACACGCAATGCAGTCTTGCCTAAATGCTGATAATTACAGAAAACTGATCCGATAAACAGTATTGCATATATAATTAATTTATCAAATTCATTATAAAATGAACTTGAGGGTAACATGTGCATTCTAAACCTATTACGATTGTTCCAATGAATGTTAGATTAATAAATCCAAGTAATTAATAACATTTAAGATTTCTTGCTTATAGTTGCCTTAGGATTTAATATGTAACGTGAAGCTAGCGCACAACATTGAGTCGGTTTTCAGTATATCAACTCTAAGAAATGACGAAATGTCAAACAGATATTCGTATACAAATGTACGACAATCAAGAGAATCATATTAAGCAATTAGCGTATAATTACATATAAGTTTCATAGGAGAAGCCTATATGGTTAAATTGCCTAGGTTATATATGTAACTAATACGACACATGCAGACACAACTACTTAGATATAGTGGTAATAAATACAGGTGTTACAGATGTCTGCACTTAATGTGTCATTATAAGAGTGCTATGGATTTATATCAGGTATAGGGACCGACAATATCGACCTCCAAAACAACGAGCATGATAGAAGAGTTAGTGAATTGATGCCAAAAACATGTTGTATACATCAAAGTTATAATATCATTGTTTTATTTCATCAAGTGATGCATTTTATTTTTTAAATATGAACAACTAGTCAATGTTTTGTAAAGAAGCGTGTTTTTATACAGTTGTTGCTGGTTGCGGTAGCAAGTGTGCGGCGTCTTACAAATCGATTTCAGCTATATTTTATAAGTTATATTTGTATATCAAGAACTTGAAAACATTTGATTATTTGGTTTCAATTTGGTTCTAACCGCTGTTTGTAGTTGTTTGTGTAGTATTTACTTAACTAAATAATTGATATCTAAACGAGTACATGCAGCTGTGAAGTTGTAATTAATTACCACGGCAGTTTCAAATATGAATAACAATTCCTATAAAACATTATGATTTATGTTTATATTACTTTCTTTCGTTAGTTTGTATCCTTCTCAAAGAAAACAAAAGTCTAAAAATGTAACATTCCAGGGTAAATCAAACAGTTCCATTTTAAAACAATGAGCTTTTATATATTTGCTATAAAACTGAAGTGTGAATTTAGGCAAACTACCAAATATGATATTGAAAAATGGACATACATTTGCCAATGGAACAAGCAATAACGTGCTTAATCTCATTCTATAGTACCATTCTAAGGTGCACATGCTACATGTAAGATGTGCCATTTTAAGCAAATGCAACGTAATTCTCATGTATGTGAGTTCAATCTCTTTAAGGCATATTACGTTATTTTACCTTTCTAACTTTATTAACACCTGCATGCAAGCATTTTTCGTCACTTCATTTTACGTCACAGATTATACAGTATATGTTCTGACTTTCATATGTGCTGGCTACCAATCCCTTAATTCCATTTCGATAAGAGGAATGTGGTAGATAATTGCTTTTTCAGAAATAAAACAGTGATACAATTGTGGCCGTGTTGATTAATATTTGCACACGCATGACATGTTCTGTACTGTCAGTACGTACGCATGATAGGAAATCGATATATAAGTAATATTGAAAAATACTCTAACAGGAATCTTTCACAAAACCTGAAGTTGTATAAAATTACCCCAACCAGTAAATGCTACTGAGACAAACAGTTATGACAATGAAAATGTCCTGAATGAACGTTAATTAGATGCTTTGCTTCTTTAAAAAACATATATTATATTTATAGTTTATTGGATAATAAATACATAGAATATATATGGCATCACTAGTTTCATCAGCACTATTTACATTTAATGTTATAGTATACACAGTGTATATACTCATTAACAGTGTGTATTTCACAAACTTAAGGAGTCAGTTTTATAACATTTCAATGGACTTCGTGGTGTTTGTTGTGCTTGTTCTGTTTTACTATATTTCCTGTTCGAGAATAATAATCATATGTAACTTCCTTAATCTTTGCTCAATTGTTAATTTGTCACGTGCACAGGATGTTAACGCTGTACAGCATCCGTGTCTTTCACATTGTTTATCCGCTGATGACCGAGCCCATCTACACTTACATATTTTATTAGTGAAGCACAGTCCATTTTGGGCAAACGAAACACGTTGACTCAAGTGATTATGAATCCGATGAACGGATAAACCATATCGTACCGAATCAGAATATTTGTCCTCAGTCCGCTCCACCGACGGGTTTACGTGTAACAAACACATTACCTGTACGAGTCAAAGCACGCTCATCAATAATATTAATTGCATTCACGGTCATGCTTTGCGTTTGTTTTGGTTATCACATACTGAGAACTATTTTCTATTTTCATTACCATTACTATTAACAATCATATATGGTCAGCTACCACAATGGAGACGAATACTCTGAATGGCTGAAATAAGTATAGAGATGTTCAGGGCATATATTTTTATATCTGATCAAACTGGCAAATGATCACAATAAAATGTACATTTATTATGTTTGTACCAATTTAGTTTCTTTGACTGACTTAATTCATTTTTATTAAGGAAACTGTATGGAAGGTAAAATTGGCGCGCGCGCGCGCGCGATACACCAATGCAGGAGGTACCAAATGATTCAGTAACATACCAAGTAAACAACCAATAGCATCAGCAGACAATAATTACTGTAGGATATGGACACATACACTCGTATGCTACGTTTTCATATCTCTCCTGTGTTGCGTTGTCATATCGTTTGTGTGTATACTCTCACACCGACCATGTGTCATACAGATATTAATCTAAGTGCCATTTAAGTATTAATTTAATGCTCTCGTAGGTAATGGAGGTATTTTAATGGGCTTGTGCTCCACGGCGATTGAGCATTGTTGGTGCTGAATAACTGACAACCAATGCATATGTATGATACATGGTCGGTTTAAGAGTCATATTTATCATAGACATTGAAATATTGCATTAACGTTATTGCAGAACTATTGATTATCGTTTTGCTCGAACTGCGTAACGCCCTATGGAAATATATACAGATGAAATTTGAAATTGTAATAAATACATGCGATATTTGGCATGCATACAATAAGTTGTAGCTTTATTTTATAAAACTGTTTAGCAAACGTTACATTTTCAATTTGTAGCATAAATTATATCATATTGCATAAAACATCTGCTTTAAGTTTAGCAACATCAGCCCTCGCTTGCTGATGCGTCCGCTTGCATATTCAAATCAAAACGACGATATTATTTACATATTAATAAACACAAATAAGTACGCATCACGTACTTTCGCACAAATAGATCATCATCAATGAACAGGAAAACGAGTGCATGTATTTAATGAACTTTCAAACTTCTAAGAACATTATCAGGAGAGCTTTTGGATATGTTTATATTTCCATATGCCACTGTGCTAGTATTTAGTGGGTGTCATTTTAGCATTTAGATATTAAACACCTAGTATTCAGAGAAGAAACCATTCAGCATTTTCTATCACATTTCCATAACTACAACAATATCATCACATGTATGGTAAGTGTATATATATCTGCACATAAGTTACTGCAATAATATCTTTGAATTTTTACGTGGAGCACGGAAATTCTCAACTTCAATCATATTTTTTAGAATTGCAGATCCTCTCAATAATTCTTTATTATCTCCTTAGCCCTTTGAAACTGACACTCTAAAATCATATTGAAGATCATTCAAAAGTCTAATTACAGGTTGAATGCCATTTTAAAGAAAATAAGTTTCTATTCGCCCATAACGCCGAAGAGAGCATCGATTTTTGTTCTTTTTTCTATAGTAAATAAAACAAGTTTGAAGGCTTGTAATTTATAAAGAGACCCAAATGATAGAAGTGAACTTTACATTTAAGTATTTATCAACCTCTGCACTATCAAAATATGATAGAAAAAATAGTGATTATGTGTCATTTGTTTTTGTGTTATTTTTTCTTGTTCAGTGTGTACACTGTTGACAAAGTGAAAGTAGATTTCCGAAATAATGTATCCATACTTATATTTTCAAGCATCAATTTTTCTAAATGCACAATTCAAACATGATAATACTTCCAAAATGATCAAAGTACATCAATAATGCCATTCAAATGAAAAATAAGGAAAATGCATTTTAAAAGAAGACGAAACAAGGATTATTTATAACCGCCATTATGCGTCTACCATACGGAAGCAGTTATTGTTTCTAATGGTGGTACTATTTCTATACATGCATGGTATGATGTTGAACAAAACTTGGCTTGAACAACCGTTGACCCGTTTGAGATTACGTTTGATGTAAAATATGTTTTCGAACGCATCATATTAAATTAAATTAAATTTGAGATTTATAATTCTAGGTTCAGATGTTAGGTAGATAAATTAATATCAGATTATTCTTTATATTTCAAGTTTGAATGATCTCGTCATGAAACTATAAATTATGTTACATTCGCGTGTTATTGCGTATTCATGTAATGAAATGTATTGCACTGTTTAGAATTTTACGTTACTCACATACAATTAAACAAGAGCTCCGTACTTTTTGTCAGGGGTTTGTACATTTACATTTTTGTTTTAATCACATGACATGAATAAGAGCAGCACCCGAAGCTTAATAATGTATAAAGTATAACATTAAAAATGCCAGGCCTAATAAGCACAGTCGGTATCGTGCCTTACTATCAATCCAGAGTTCGTGAGTTCGAATCCCCGCCCGGCCACAATATCGGTGATGATTAATACAACAATGCCATTATCATTCTTCTCTCAGAACTGATTGAAGTGGGAAAGTTATCAGTTCTGTACTGTCGGAGATAAGTGTGCTAGAATATTCATTAACTTACCAAGATCTCATGAGGAAGTGGTGAGGTTGACGGGTCTTAGCCTTCGATTGCATAAAATGACGCTTAATATGCAATCAATCAAATAATAAAGCAATCAATCAAATGAATCAATTAAGATTTGATATAAAACTGGAACTGTCAAATTGTTTCTCCACCCTTTATAGAATGAATGGCCGGTTCTAATGATACCAGGTAATATCTTTCGTTGACGATGCATAAAACAAAACACGCAATGCTCTCCTGATCAAATCCTGTGTCGACATTTGGCAATGCTGATAATAACACGAAGAGAATACCAATCACAGACAGCATCATTGTAGACTTAATCTCACTTATCAAATTAATTACTGAAGGAACTGAAGAATGAGATGTGATAAGCACAGTTACATGTTGACCTTATTCCGTCTGTTCCAATGAATGGATTCCGAATATAAAATATAAAACAAATGGAATTAGTTTCCTGGTGATATTTGATCTTGGGTTCGGTATATAATGTATTTTTATCACACAGTAGTGTGGGGGCGGTGTAATTTGAATGTAGTCTCATGAGCTTCTATTAAATAATGTTAAATGGTGAATGACAAAATTTAATAAAAGTTAATATAAGAGTCATTTATATTGATTATGTTACATGTATACCTTTACCAATAGTTAAATATGTGCAATGACTATGATTGCATATGATGATTTAATGTGAAATGATTTCAAGTTATCATTTAGCGAAATTTAGAGTTTTGGGTTGGGGAAGATCTCAGTGTAGGCGATTTTATTTAATTGGTGAAACCGGGACCACGAGTCGGAGCGGTACATAATACATTAATTTGATTGAGTAGGTACTGCTCGCTGCTCAACCATATTCTCAAACACGACATGGCTATCTGAAATTACTAAGTATACATATAATTGACATGAATTGCTTATTTACCAAAATGTTTGAATATGTATAAATAATTTGAAATTAAAGTTACAAAAAAAAGATAATATTTGACAATTTAAACAAAATTGTGTAATTTCTTTTAAGTAATTTTAGAAACATCTCATATGAAATATTCTATTTTTTGCATTTTCCCTATTGTATATGACTCAATGGAGAGGAGTGACATCTGTCTTATTCACCTGATCACGAACAATTTCGGAAATATTTTCTGTCATTTTCGGGACGTCGCAGAAGCCGCGGAATTGAATCCTTAAAGTACCATATGAAAGTCTATGAGTTTAATGCTGCTTTGTACAGACATAATGAGAAATCTTAATATGGCAACTTTAAAAAGGAAATAGAAACAAACAAAGTGACAACATTTAACAGGAGACAACATGGTTGCATTTTTATATCCGGCGACAACGTGGACAAAATGGCACCATGATAAATAGAGACAGCATTGACATAGTAAAACGTCACACACACCCATTAATTTTATACTGTTCTACATATAGAGACATGCACTTCTGGAACACTGAACACATTACCAATGGTTCGTAAAGTGTCTGGTTGCCATCGATTACCTCTGTTAGTCCAAGTATGCAGGGGAAAAAAGGCGTTGACCAGACTGTTTTTTTTCACAATTTTGATGTTTTGATGACACCCCTTCATTTTTGACAATTAGGTCCATTTATTGCAGTGTATCACTACGCATCTTTTAACTGTTATATATTCACAAAATAGTATCCAATGGCATCCAAGCTTGGCAGAACTCATGAAAAGGTTGTAATGTTCTCAAATTAACAAAAACAGTATGACCATTTTACAACAACAAAAAATACCCAACCGATTTACACAGGTCTAATATACTGGGCGCAATAACTTGCTACCGTCACTAAGGCGAGGTAAACGATAGGCGAGACTTTGAAACGTTAAACAAAGAGACAACAGGGGCAAAATGACAACATTAAACACGAATACAGTGTATGCTGAATTAATTTTGAATATAGAATAAAGAATTATGTTAAGTAATAAAAATGCAATTGTGATTGGCTAATGAAATTACTATATTTAACTAATACTGTTCAGTATATGTAAAATGTAAATTGACATGTCGTTTGGTCTCCAAAATATTACGCTAAATTCATGTTCTCATGAATAATAATTACATCATTTCAAGTATATACATCTATGTTGTTATATTATTGGATTACTAAGCTAGTCGTCATCCCAACGATTAAACGTAGCTTTTTTATATCTTAAAAATGTCATCCTAACCAACTTTAAATTGGTCTACTTATAAAACCCCAAATACAATCATTATTAAATTCTTCAAAAACTTTAAAAGCAGATGTATTACCCTAATTACATCACACATTTGTACCGTATTTCAGTAAGCTGTGACTCTCTCTCTATCACCACGTGTTACAGTAATCAGTAAAGTAACGTACTTTCTAACTACCAGCGTTTGAGAAAGAGTTATTATTTGTTTTGATCTAAATTGCTTTAATTTAAGCTAAAAAAAAAACATCACAAAATAGGCATATATTAAATGTATGTCATAATTAGTTTTGGGGGAAGGGTGAAGGGGTGTATCCTTTTTTCATTTGATGATTTCACAATAAAAAAAGTGTATTTCATTTGATAATATGCTTTTCAATTCATAAATGTAATAAAAACCGAAAATCGACACGTAAAATAACGTGTCGTCGTGTTACGTACCGTACATCAACACCTGACGCAACGTCATCTGAACTAATATTAAATTTCACAAAGCAACAGTTCAGGTTAACTCTATTGTGATAAGCAATCATAAAAAAAGAAAAAAACAGAGTTATGTTACAATATTACAGGTGTCTTGGCGTTATTAGCAGTTTCATGATTATTTATCATGCCATTTTTTAATAACCACGTTTCTTCGCACGTTTATTAATACATTCATTGCTTACAAGAAATACTCGTACTTTTATCGGCTATTATCATTTAGATATAGCTTCAGGAACTACTCAGTAGTCATACATTCATTCATACATTCTATTGATCAAACTACCATTAAGAGTTGTTGGCATATATGTGTTATTGTACTGTATTATTAGACATTGGCATGATCTATGTCAGAATCAGTAGCAAGGTTCGGCTAGATCTGTTGGTAACGCATCTGACTTCAATCCAGTGGCTGTGAGTTCGATCCCCCGCTCGGCAAAAGTCTTAAGGTTTAAATTATTTAATTTACTTCGATTTTATTTATTTTACTTCGATTATGAAACATGTTATTACAACGTATACAAATCACGCTTAAAGTCTTCTTGGGTACTAAGCATAAGCGAAAAAAGTGTATTTCTCAAGGACCACGACCCTCCGATCATGAGGCCGATGCGATACCACTGGACCATGCAATTCACAAAAGTGTTATGAAAGATCAATCATGACCTTTGGTCTTGACCGTCAGCATACCATTTCTGAGTACGTGGGGAAATGGTAAATGCCGTAAAGAGATAACGTGTGTACATTGTTGTTTATGTTTCTTTTTTGGTTTTTAATATAATTTGTTTCAGAATACACATATTACAGTTTATTTAAATTAGTAAAATTATATAATAGAAAGGAGGCACTTGCATAAGGATTAGAGTTGTTTTTATTTAAAACGATGAAAGTGGCAAACAATAACAAAACATTTTAATGAAATGTTAACATATGTATAGTGGTAATTATTTTACCAGATTTGGTAATGTTCAACCAATCAGATTGGAGAATTTGTACTGATCTCTAATAATGGTCAATATTTTACAAGTTTTGTTAAGTTTTCAACCAATCAAATTGGAGATTTCTTTACTGATATCTGATAATGGTAATTACTTTACCAGTTTTGTTTAGTTTTCAACCAATCAGATTTGAGAATTTGTACTGATATCTAAAAATGATAATTATTTTACCATTTTTGTTAGTTTTCAATCAGTCAGAATGGAGATTCTTTACTGATATCTAATAATGGTTATTATTTTACAAGTTTTGTTTAGTCAACCAATCAAATAAGAGAATTGGTACTAATGTCTAATAGTAATTATTGTTTTAGCAGTTTTGTTTAGTTTTCAACCAATCAGATTGGAGAATTTGTACTGATATCTAATAGTGGTAATTAGTTTTCAATCTGCTGATCAACACTGATAAAAAGAAAGATACCTAGTATAATTTACTCAAGCTTATTTATTAAAATGTTCAAGTCAATATAACAAAAAGCTTTACTCGTCTTTAGTAAGAAACGGTAGGAATGGTAATCTTGCAACAACGCCTTGCGCTAATAAACCATGAAGGTTACCAAACCTCAAATTTACGTTATTTTGTTAATATATTAAAACATACAAAATGTAAAACTTAAATAAAATGTCAGCATTTTTGTGCATCTAAACACAGTTAAACATTCAAATAAATGATACTACCCGAAAACATGGAAACAAACTGTAGTAAAGCAAAACAATGTCAGTAAGTAAGGTCAACAACTAGATCCATTAATAATATGACCGCTATAAGAAATTTTAGGCACCGTTGCTTTTTTTAATATACCGATATTTACAGTTTTAGAATGTGTATGTAAAGGAATTTCATAAATTAGTTTGGTCAATATGATAAGTATTATTGGCAAAAACATTTAATGTAGTGAAATTCCTTTACATTTTTTAAAAAAAAAAACTGTAAATATCGCTTACAATAGTTTGATAAAGCTCCGGAACTGATCCGGTTTTCTTCATCCTTTCATTATGCAAAGTAACGGATATTACATAACGTGCTTATCAGATATTTTTCAATACATGAATGGATATAAGAAATGCAATATTCACTGACGACTGTGCAAATTGGTTCTATTTGCCGTTGGGATTTGGCAATACTGGTTTATTCCTCTTATACCGTATATATGAAAATATGATATCGAAAGCGACGATATGTTAATAAAGCTTTTGAGATATATTCATCTTCTTATTACATTATGTTGACAGAAATCAGGATAAACTCTGATATGTTATAAATACAGATGTCTCTCTGGGGAAGGTCTATATCGTTCAAACATAGTATTGTAATATATCAGTCTGATAAAATAATCACTCAAAAACACAGAACATAAACAAAAATACAAATCAGTTAAGGTTCATTGAGTCTATCCAAGAGGAGTAAACGAATATGCAATACACTCTCCCGCACCCTAACACAATCACAATGGCATAAGTGCTTCTACTGTTCTCTGAGCAAATCTGAATAACCCCCATGATATCTATGAACCATCAATAAAACAATGTTCTGGTGAATTTTTACAATTAACATGCAGCACGCGTACATGTTATAACGTCGTATTGACAGTATAAAACATAAAACATGTAACAAGATATTTTATAATAGTAGTTGCCATTTTATTACGTATAACGTGGTTAAAGATCAGTAAAACTATTTTTTATTTCCATATAAGGTGCTCGTTTTCTAAAATTGTCTTAATAAGGCACCATTTTCATTTATTATATATCGTGTTGCATGTAACAAACTAAGCAATAACTTCTTTTTATTCTATAAATTACTATTTTATGTCTTATGTCCATTATTAAGTATAGTTGCCCCTTTTTCACACTGTTTTATTGTAAAATCCATTGAAGTAATGTGTATATAAAAAAATGAAAAATTAATGATGAACAATGTACATTCATTTTGTCCTCCGATACTAAAACATTAACCATATAGTCTTGTGTCGAGTCTGACAATTCCATATCCATATAACCTGTGCTTTACCCTTAAATCTGTTATAGAAGTTCTTACAAATGCAGGCGTACGGAATATAAACAATATATAGTTACTGTAGACCTGCAACAGAAGGAATAAATCAAATTTTCAATTACTCGACCTTTATTCAGCGTTTTTTAGTTTTAATCTAGAAAGAGAAGGGAAGAAACAATGCCCTCTCAGTCTGCTTAGCAAGATAATTATGATTCTCTGCAGGTGTAAGTCCACCATTGATTTTTGTTCTTTATTCTATAGTAAATAATAAAAGTTTGAGTCCCAAATGAAAGAAGTGAAACGTACATTTCACTGTTTGTCAACTCTGCACTACCAAAATATGATGAGAAAAGTAGGGGTCATGTGTTGTATTTTTTTCTGCTCAGTTTGTACAAAGTGTAAGTACACTTTCGAATTCATGTATTCATACCCCAATTTCCAAGCATCATTTTTTTCTAAATGTTCAAAATACATCAATAATGCCATTCAAATAAAAAAAATAAGAATTACAATAAGGAACATGTATTTTTAAAGACTGAAGAAGAAACAAGGATTATTTAACCTCCATTATGGAAATCCTGTTTCCAAAAATGGTACTATACCTGCATTGTTCTATTTTACTGAGGAGCGACTATTGATGTTTAATTACTCTATCGGTTTGGGAGTTTCCATGTAAATGCTTAGCTAAAACTATTTCTTAATAATTCAACTTATCACGAATCCCCTGCATGTAAACAAATTATGGTCGCCACGATTCAACATAATGCATGATTATAACGAAAATTGCAAATGAATTACACAACCTTATGGACCACCCAAAAAGTTGGAACAATATTTGTCCAAGTTCAATCCGCTTTCTGTTTACCATTTTGTCTCATGGATGTTTGCTTTTATGTATTACTACGGCGTGTGTTTACAATGGCGAATCCAACATGGACACATTAATATCGATTTTTTCTTTGTAACATATAAATGCAGTAAATATTTTGGACAATTTGACAATTCAATTATATTTTTACAAGGAACTACTTTTATAGCGTATCATTCAAACTGCTTATGTGTGTCATTCGGCTTATCGACAGAAACACTCAGCGAAATAGCTTGGATTATATAACACATGCATGATACAACATAGTACTTTCAAATTATTTTAACGGAAGCATACTATAAAATGTAACAAAATACACTTGCATAAAATAATCTAACGTATAATTAACACCAAAATTATGTTAGTTTGTTGTACAGTTTACAGGCATATTATGTTGTTTGTATCAAAATGGCGAATTCACAAAATACAAACTTTTCAGGAGAAATAAAAGTATAATTTTCTCAAGTAGTTCGATAATAATAGACCTGAAAATTTGTATTTAGAACAAATCAAGGTATTCCAGCTTTCTACTAAATTCAACTTACAGCAGTGTAATAGTTTGTAGTAAAAACTGTTGTTTAGTCATTTTCAGGCGCCCTTTCATGATTTTTCCCCAATAATGATATAACTTCGGAATTGCAGTTGTATGTTCTGCATTAAATTTTTAATACTGCAGTTGGGTCATTTGTACATTTTGTACATTTGTATATGGTCAAAATAACCTGTTATGATTTGATATCAACTTCGTCGTTTTGCATGAAGGTGCAATTTGAAGGCACATTTAAGAATAAAATGCCGAAAAAACAAAACAAAATGGTATGTTCGGCATTTTGAATGGAGACCAACGAATTTATTTTATTGCTGAAAACAGGGATGGTACACTTTCTAAACATATTGTTCAGGTTTTAAATATATATGATTGTACAATTGCTGGAAAAAAAGAATTGTACATTTTCTAGATAATTTATTTACGTCATTGCCGGAACCAGAGATTGTATAGTTTCTAAAAATATTTTATTTTCTTTATAAAAATCTAGACTTGGTAACAAAATAACACGAGCATAATGTAAAACGTTCTCGAATTTCAAACCAGTGACGTCAACTCAGTTGTTCTTTTCAAAGGTCCCTTTATTAAGACTACACGACCAATAAAAAAAACAAATATAAGGTACAATCTCTTTTCTATTCGTTAGGAAATCAGTCATTTAACTTTATATTAGTTTTAGCATAAGACTGTACTTCGGTGGAATATATTACCCTGTAAAATGATAGATATACTTATTATCAAGTATGCAATTGTTTATGAAGAAATCTACATCTAAAATGTTGATATCGGCGTTAAATTTTCTGTATATGACTTGTTTAATTTACATATATTATCAAGTATGCGATTGTTAAAAGTTTATGAAGAAATCTACATCTAAAATGTTGATATCGGCGTTGAATTTTCAGTATATGACTTGTTTAATTTACATATATTATCAAGTATGCGATTGTTAAAAGTTTATGAAGAAATCTACATCTAAAATGTTGATATCGGCGTTGAATTTTCAGTAAATGACTTGTTTAATTTACATTTACAAATTTAAAACTTAATTACAGTTATATATGACGATACACATGCGAGTATTAAGTTATCACTACACAGTTGCGTCCCTTGTTGTCACAACAAGGGAAGCAACTGTGTAGTGATAACTTAATAGCACTAAAAAATGTCCTCATTAATTTGATTTGAAAAAAAATCAAAATGTTTCCCAGGGGTGTGATTTCTCGCTGCATAGCATAACTTTTATACTGCAACAAGATATCACTGGTGTTAAAAAATGAATTTTATAGGATTTTAACAGAGGCATGTATTGATGTGCATTTGGGGACAACATTTTTATAAAATATCTTAGAGTGTCACTGCACTGTCAACCTACCAGTTAGCCGGGCCCGATTAGCTCAGTCGGTTACGTGTCTGACTATCAATCCAGGGGTCGTGAGTTCGAATCCCCCGCACGGCAACAGTCTCCGTGATGATTGATATACGGTATTGTGTCTCATTATCATTCGTCTCTCACCACTGATTCAAGTTGGAAAGTAATCAGTTACTTGCGGAGATGGGGTGTGCTCGAGTACTGGTTAATCCCAGGAAACAGTGGTTAGGTTAACTGATCGCCTGTTAGCCCTAAATGGCATAAAAATGACACTAAATATTCAATAAAAAACCCTACCAGTTATTGTGCATTTTAATTCTATATCTATTTTATAAAGAACAAAGAACAAAATTAAAAGAAAGTTGACGCGTCATGATAGTTTTCTCCGAAATGGTGACAACATTGTTTGTAAAAACTCCGTCAGTACGATTTGTCTTTAAAATAATTAATGACGTGTCTTGATTAACACACTTTTTAGAAGTCCCGGTTCGATGTCAATTGAATTGGCCACATCTGAACAGATACCATAATGAGTGATATATTATGGTCTTTTAATGTATTGCATGTTGATTATATCAATAAAATATGACTATCATAAAATAAATAGACACTCATGTCCAACAGAACATAACTGGGCTCAGAATCTTAATGAAGTGCTTATGTCAAATAGATTATTTTTCCCACCAGACCAAATAATAAGTCCATCTAATGTATTATAGCTCAAATTTTCTAATTATGGATATCTTTTCACTGGATATAAATTAAAGTACATTCAACATATTGTGATATTCATTTTAATAAACCTAAAACAATATTTCAAGGCGGGGCGGTAGTGTCATGGATGTTGGCCGCTCACGCCAGAGGTTGCGGGTTTGATCCCCAGCTCGACCCGATGCCTCTCATAAAACAACACTCATTACTGGTTCTGCCCAGGAAGCGGACGCGGAAGCTTTCATCGCAATCGAGATTAAATAAATTGGTATAAACTTAAACAATAGTTAATGTTACTATATAGCCCAGTTGTGCATTTACATTTATATAGAATTTAAACTTATTTTTAATATACGTAGTTCATAACTATTTATAAACATATGTGTTTTGAATACCATTTACCGCTTATGCGGTCCTGCGACGCCGTTTTATGAAGAGACTGGTACCCGTTAGAGCAGTTAACAGTAACTGGCCTTAAGGGGATTTATCATATAGTGTAGTATTTTACGATAGGTAAAATAACAAAGCATATACATAGCAAGAAAACTTCCGAGAATGTTTTTTCTTTCTTTGGCTTTAATTAGTAAATCTTAACTTACCAATATAGGTATATATATATTTGTCTATGAATCATTAACAATATAATACATTTGTCTATGCATCATTAACAATATACTATATTTGTCTATGCATCATTAGCAATATAATTCATTTGTCTATGCATCATTAACAATATACTATATTTGTCTATGCATCATTAACAATGTACTATAATTGTCTATGCATCATTAACAATATAATACATTTGTCTATGCATCATTAACAATATACTATATTTGTCTATGCATCATTAACAATATAATATATTTGTCTATGCATCATTAACAATATAATGCATTTGTCTATGCATCATTAACAATATACTATATTTGTCTACGCATCATTAACAAGATACTATATAAAACATAATACATTATTTTTCAACAACTCCATTTGGGCGTACAAACCACTCAATTTGGTCGTTGTATTCATTTAATTACCACGTCATTTACATGTAACTAAATGTATCCTGTCTCTGCAAAAACATCGGCGATAAGACTTGAAATATGACGCATTACCTTTGAAACAGTTAAAGTTGAAACAGTATTATCACCGGTGTTGATTACTGCATTTTATTCACTCTATGATGTTCATTCAATATCAAATATTCTACACTAATGCATATAAAATATGTTCGGTCGTCTCACAGTGGTTGCTTTTACTATAGGACATATTGTATGTTTTAAAAAATAGTTTTATGTCAGGAGTTTCTATAACGACGACTATCTAAAAGACATAGCCACAATCATGTATATGATGAAAGAAGAATATTTATACACGTATAGTTATCTTTCTATGTAATCTTTCCACATATTTTTTTGCAATATATATGTACATGAACTGATTTGAATAATGTATT
The DNA here is from genome assembly GCA_029582155.1 of Panopea generosa. Taxonomy (NCBI): domain Eukaryota; kingdom Metazoa; phylum Mollusca; class Bivalvia; order Adapedonta; family Hiatellidae; genus Panopea; species Panopea generosa. The sequence goes on from CM055906.1 coordinate 55,889,944, forward strand.
GCTTAAACTAGCAAGAGTTGTCAGATTACAACAACGCTCGCCGAATGGATTAAACTCATCACCCATGCAAAGCTTGAAATTGGAGGCAAACACCAAAACTTAAACGCTACTAAATGAGTTTAACCTGGTTGTGTACAGATGAAAAATTAAGTCTAAAAGGGCCATTACTCTGCAAAAATGCAACCTCAAGTTATGATTTTGTCTCTGTTTGTTCTTTCGGTGATGGTGAACCCACATTCGAAGTTTCATTCATATCCAAAGAGCAGTTGCATAGATATCTTACCAGATTTAAAAACCCTGAAATATTAAGTCGAAAAAGGGCAATAACACTGCCAAAATGCAATTCAGAGTTACGGTTCTTCTGTCTGTGTGTTCCATCAATGATGGTGAACACACATACGAAGTTCCATTCATATCCAATCACTGGTTGCATAGATATCTTACCTGATAAAAACAAAACAAAAATAACCAGAAAAATTAAGTTTAAAAGAGGCCATTTCTTCTGCCAAAATGCAAACCCAAGTTATGGTTCTTGCTTCTGTGTGTTCCATTGATGATGGTAAACACAAATGCGAAGTTACATTCATATCCAATGAGTGGTTGCATAGATACCTTAAGCTTAAACGCAAAAGTTCGATGTGTCCAAGTCCAAAAAGAGCCATAACTGTGCCAAAATGAAACCCAGAGTTATGGTCTTGTCTGTGAATGTTGCATTAATGATGGTGAACACACATACAAAGTTTCATTCATATCCAATGAGTGGTTGCATAGATATGGTATGTGATAAAAAACTTTAACCTGAAATATTACGTCCAGAAAGGGCCATAACTGTACCAAAATGCAACCCAGAGTTATGGTTCTTGTCTCTGTGTGAACCATAGATACAATATCAAGGCCTATGATATTTTAAAATTAAAATTAGTGTCAGCCAATATTTTGCTTATTCTGTAAAGATCAAACCTATTTCATTTTGTTTCTTACGTAAAGTGGATCAAGATAAGGATAAGTCATATTTGTCGTTGCTTCCATTAGCCTACGAGAAAAAGTAATGTTCTATTGTTTCATATGTTAAGAGCTTTTAACCGACGGAATAAAGTTTGTATGATACGTTTAGAGTTAAGTTTATAATAGCAGATCATTCGCTGTTTATATGATCATTGTAAACCACAAAAAGCACTTTAGCGTCTAATAAATAAGAGATGAATAGACAGATATTTGTAAATCACACAAACACACATAATACTTCAGACAAACATTTCTTGGATTTGTCTATGTTTATCTCCACAACTCCATATAAAAGTAAAAATTGCAAATAAAAAAAAAAAAAAAAAAAAATAAAGAAAACAAGTACCGCTTGAAATTCAAATGATATAATGAGAGGTTGTTTAACGAATAATTCTTGGAGGTTAATTAATTTAAAAACATAGCCGTACCTTTGACAACATAGACATCGCATGGAAATTGTAAAATGTAAAGTTTGTGATAATATTGTTTTTAAATATCAGTTTCTATATAATAATGTTAATAAGAATTAACTTTGTTAGGATAATACTGTTTATGAATATAGTGCCCATATTTTATACATGTGTGTTTAGTATGAGTTTGGCACAAGGTATCAGGGAAGCTCCAAACGCGAATACCATTTTAATGCAACATCTATGGAAAATGAATTGCATGGTCCATATTTTGTGGAGTATAATTAAAATGAACACATGTAGAACTTTCGTATGGACACACTAATACACAATAAAGGTTTCATGAAACCATTCGGGTCTAGTTTACTTTGCATGTGGCGCATGCCCATAATAAGTATTTGTTTTTCAACAGGAAGTGTTACATTTAGTTAGAGGACATCGCAACATCATAAGTATAGGCAATGCAAAAAGTTCTTAAACTGAGTACATATCTCACGAGCCAGGCCAAGTTAACTCATACGTTAGTGCGTGTGACTATCAATCCAGGGGTCGTGAGTTCGAATTCCCGCCCGGCCACAATCTCTCTCATTATCATTCGTCTCCGAACGCAGATTCAAGTGTGAAAGTTATCAGTTACTGGCAGAGATGGGGTATGCCCGAGTACCGGTTAACATTCCAGGATCCAAGGAAACAGTGATTAGGTTAACTGGTCGTCTATTAGCCCTCGATGGCTTTAAAATGACGCTTAATGTTCAATCAATCAATCAATCAATCAATCAATCAATCAATCAATCAATCAATCAATCAATTAATCAATCAATTAATTAATTAATCGATCGATCAATCGATCAATCAATCAATCAATCAATCAATCAATCACGATTGTTCGGCTGTTACATATAATATTAATACCTAATTAGTGTTATTTGGAAGACAAACTTAATATAAATCGTAGGTATTGCGTCCCAATAATGTAATGCCACTTAGACTGATATACAAATCATAAGTATAACAAAGCTTTCAATTTTTGAAAGAATAAATATAGCATTGAATTTTGCTATAGGCACGTCTGCTTACAGACGTTTAAGTGTAACATTTTTATAACATCACGCATGTACGGAGTACATTATCCTAACTACGTCTTATTGTGTTTCATTTATAACACATTTGATAGTGACGGCACGACTTTGATGTCCAAATACACATTAATTAGTTTATTTATTCAACATTAAAAATACACGCTTCATAAACTCTTCTAATAACGCATTCTTATGTTGTTTTTTTATATTTCATATTGCAACATGTCAACTTTGAATTAATGTTTATTAGAAAGGAATAAAAACCTTATGCCAAACAAGAGACAACAATTAAAAAAAACCCATAGCAAAACCATAACAAAGTATTATACATATAAGTGACATAGCAACATCATCATCATCATCATTCACCTCCCTAGTCTGTAGAACGAACCAAGCTCTCCCGATTGGATTCGTTAACTAGCAAATGTTACGAGCACGCTGATTGGTCATTTGTTCCAGGGAACGTTTGAATGACGTCATAATTTAGTAAGCGTTCAATTGCTATGAATTGTGGGACAGACATATAATTCCCTGCTTTTTCCATTGATTGTTAAAAGACCTGATTCGGGAGATATCAAGTTCTGGGATAGACTATTCACCTTCCTTAAGCGGAGCTGAAAGCTGATAAATGTTCTCAACCTTACTCTTCCGCCATCGACACATAAAAAAAACAACAAATTATAATATTTTTTTATATTTGCAAGGCGACAATTACCTGTCTTGATATCGACATTTTATATTAATGTATTGGATTACATCAGACGTAATATAAATTCCTTTTTTCATGTGTTTCAGATTACTCTTGGGCCGTTTTTCAATGCGATGATTGTGTGATCGGAGACAACGTTTGAAGCTGATGAGATCAGAATCTAATGATATTAAACACCAAATAGCAGATCAAACTTCACGTTAATGTCAGTTTACTCAATAGGGCTTTGAGAAAAACAAGGTACATTGATTTTCCAATAGGCAAGTAAAGGATAAAACTCGCTCACAGCAGCAGAACAATTGCTCTTCGCAATCGTGAATTATTGGTCGACAACGACAACAGCGGAGAGCATCCAACTATCAGAGAACGTATTTGGTATTGTTCATTAATAAGTGTGCGGGAAAAACAGTATCGAGAGACGACAAAGGAGCAAATCTGATGGTATTTGCACACGTAGTACAAATCAATAAACAGTTACACGAGTGTTTCATCTAACTGGATTTGGATTATTTTGGCATTATCGCTGCTGCTCACAGGTACGCAGTGACAGTCATTAGAAAAATAATGTGCATTTTCAAAGGAATTGATTGCTTTTAGCATTTTGAAATGTAATGGTAAATTGTTTATATACCTTTCTCATGGGAATAAGTATATAAAAGAACAAGTCAGTCGATATTCCGTAAATATTACGCGCTGCTGTGGCAATCATGATATATAACGTTTTAATGTATTCACACTAAAATAATGGATTTTGTTTAAATATTAATTGACAGTGTATGCTTCAGTTTTAAATGTCGTGCTACACATATATATATGCATAGATTGAATAACCATCTTTAGTTTCGCCAACTCAAACATTGCATATACAATTTTATACGTCTGTAAGTAATTGAAACTAAACATGAATTTGGAAATACCTGAAGGGTTAGGAGATCTGCTTCGGGATTTCACTGTGGCAGTATTGAGAGATCGCCCAGGTGATATTTATGATTTTGCTGTTGGATATTTTACAAAAGTACGTGAAAATCGACGCCCGAAATCAGTGCCAATGTATGTTATCGTTGACGACGATGCAGACGCGGGCGAGCCTGAACGTGATAATTTTAAACCGAAATCTCAAAAACTCAACCGCTACGGCAGGCGACAGTCCGTGTCAGCAGAGAGGTACGATCCCGAAGAAGATGAGAGTGACGATGAAAGAACGGTACACGCAAAAACCGACGAACAACGCGATCGACTTACGGAAGCTGTTAGTGGTATACTCTTGTTTAGAGCGCTTGAGTTAGAACAAATGCAGGATGTATTAGACGCAATGTTTGAGACTGTAGTTAACCCAGGGGATTATGTTATAAGACAAGGAGACGATGGTGACAACTTTTATGTTATAGACTCGGGAATGTATGACGTGCTGGTAAATGTGAATGGTGAACAAAAAAAAGTTCATACGTTTGAAGATAAAGGTAGTTTTGGTGAGCTTGCGTTACTGTACAACATGCCTCGGTCAGCGTCAGTCGCTGCGGTAACAGCTGGGTCACTTTGGGCAATGGACAGAAATTCGTTTAGAAGAATTGTTCTGAAGAGTGCATTCAAGAAACGTAAAATGTACGAAGAGTTACTTGAAAACGTGCCAATGTTGAAATCATTGGAAAATTATGAAAGATCAAATTTAGCTGATGCACTGATGTCAAAATTATTCAAAACCGGAGAATGTATTATCCGACAGGGTGATGAAGCGGACGGAATGTTTTTCCTTGAAAAGGGAAAAATACGGGTCACAATCATTAAACCAGATGGTGAGGAAGAAGAATTAGGCGAGCACTCGAAGGGAAAATATTTTGGAGAACTAGCCCTTATTGAAAATCAACCGAGATCGGCCAATGTGTTTGCAAAGGGTGATGTCAAAGTCGCCTTCCTTGAACGCGAGTCATTCGAGCGGTTACTTGGACCATGTCTAGATATAATGAAACGAAACAGCGAGTTTTATAAACAATATACGGAGCAAAATCCTTTTAAGCAGGCCACTTCCTAGTTAAGTAAAGGTTATAAACAGTGGCTGAATCTTCCTTACAAGTATATTTAGATTTAAACCACTTGAACATTTGACTCCGATATCATGAGACTTGCAACATATGCATCAGGCATGTTCTGTCATCGGTCATGACATACATTAGCGTGTTAAGGAATTATTTAAGACGATTTTAAAATACAGACGTTGAATTAAAGAACATCAGTATATTCTTAAGTAATTCAAGTTCATGGATGTGATAAGAACAATAAATTAGCGATTTGATATGATAAATGAGAAGTTAAAGCAATTACAAGATAGAAGAAGACAATTTATTAGGAAAATGAAAAAAAACAACTAATATTTATGATTTATGGATATGATGAAGTTAAAATAATTACATCGATAAAGTTCAAGGCAGAAATGCATTTTATTACAATCTTATCAAAACATACGATGTTACTATTTCTATCTGAAGACTGCCCGTATCCTACTGTTTTACATTTTGTTCTTTGGAATAGATATTTGAATATTTGGATATACTACTGTGCTTGCGGATTATGTTTTCTCTCTGATATAAATAATTCATAACCCTTTAGCCAAATTAAAATAAAACAAAACAGTTTCCTGAGAAGTATAATATTAGATATGCTGTTGTTAATATAAATTTATTCAAGAAACAGCGCCATGGCTTAACAATTAAATGGAAATATTGGTATTATTACATAATATACTTTCATCCAACCAATATTTTCATTTTATCATATATTACACAAGAAGCTGCATATTCATTATGTTTTTTTTTATACTTTCAGTGTACTTCAGACATAATATACTCGGTTTATTTTTAAATTTGATTTATTTATGATCAATAGTTGATACCAGGTTCAGTCATAAGGATATCGTGTTACATTTTATATTAAACATTTTATTCAACCACACCATCTTAACTAATTCGATCATTGGCACTGCCGACAAAAAATAACAGTTTACGTTGGACGAAAAAAAAATTTTTTTTTTTTTGAAAACTTGAAAGTAATTTCGAAGATTCTGGAAATATTCTTATCTATACACTTAGCATCTTGAATTGGAAATGACCAGGTATGTTATCTATAATGGACTTAAATTCCATTTACTCCGTAAGACTTTAGAAACGCATCACTAAGATATACTGCAATAAATAAACTGAATTCTTAAATAAATATACTGATTAAAACATTTAATTTATTTAATAATATGAAATATTTCTACCTTTACTTGAAGTTTTCATCAAAATCTATTATTTCGATTATCACTTCTTTTATTGATTTGAAATATACAAGCCCCGTTATCTAAACCCACAAAATCAGTATATTGTTTAGTCTCATTGCGCGTTCATGCATGGGGGTTGTTCGTTTTAAATTAATAAAAAGAAGCGATAATCGCAATAGATTGTAATGAAAATTTCCAAGAAAAGGTAGACAGATGTTATTTTATCAAATAAAATAAATTTCTAATAAATCGATAAAGAACTTAATGTTTTATTTCTGTTCATCTAAATGTTACGTTTCTAAAGTATGTTTGTGTAATTGGTCTTGCTGCCTGCAGGTAGAGCGTTGGAACAAGGACCGTTCTTTACCATAAACCATGATATGCGCCAGTGTGGAGATTGTTCGTTATGATTTCTGTTATACCACGTTTATATAAATTAAATTGAATTTTATTTTGAAAACTGGGATAAGCGATACATTATGAAGAAGCTTAATCAGTAATTCGTCAGTTTCCATAATGTTTCAAATGACATACTGTAACCGAATCAATACAATATGACCATTTCGTTTAAATATTATTCTGTGTCGTTCTGTTTTCTATTCATCTCCAAATGAGTCTTTACATGAAAAAGAAGAAAGATTATAAACTGAAATACTGATGAGAGTTGAAAAGTCTAAAAACCATGTATATTAAAAGATATTGCCATAGCAAACCTTTAAATAGAGTTTGGATATGCTTTATAAAAACATGAATATTTAACTACGGAATTCAAATGTAATATAAATCATTATTGATAAACGAATACTGCACAATAATTGAATATACTCGTACTTAATTGGTCTCATTAATATATTTATGTATTACGCTTAATATGTCGAACCATATGTTATTGAGTAAAACATTATTTTATGATGTTCAAAATGTAATTTTACATCTGGCCATTGGGTCTACCGCGCACCACTAATTAATTTTGAACTGTTGGGTGTAGATGGAATTTTCGATGTTCTGACCTCATTGCAAAATCGACTATCAACCCAACAATACGGGTAAAAAAATATCCTAATACCCAAATTTCTATCAAGTTTAAAACTAGTGTTGCTATCATTTTTGATGACTTCGAATCATTCAGCTCATTCAATATTCTACCGCCGGTAGAATGAGCGTGTTCAAGCAAGGCGTGTTATGCCCCATGATCAGACTCAATACACAAGGGTCTTCCGTGGCCAAATGATCTAAGGTGCCGTCTCAAGATCATTTACCTCTCGTATATTCGTGTTCCGCTTGCACCAAACATTTTATATGAGAAAGTTTGCCAGTTACTTTCGGAAGAACGGTGGATCTACTAATATTCAATATGTGGACTTTCTTCAACAATAAAACTAGATAGTCCATATATAACTCGAAATGTGTTGACAATGACGTTAGAACCCATTCTAAAATAGAGAAGAAAAAAAAAGACTCTTTACAACCGAGTCTGCTATATTCCTCTTTCGGTAGCACTCTTGTCTCCCAAGAGATCCTTTATCAGATATAATTTTCCTAGTATGAAAGACATACGTTGAATATGCCGATGTTTTAAAGACAGTGTTATTTATATCGCCGCAAATCAAAATCTAATAGCATTTTCAATGTCGTAATCAGGTCAGTGGAAGTATGAGGAAATGTGCAAAACGGTCATGTATTTTACATCTGTGAATAGGAAAATTGCCTAAAAGATTTGCATGCATTATATTCTTGATTCTCCTTCGTTGCTCGAAAACAAATCCCATTTAATGAGTGTGTTTAAATAACGTTAAATGATGAGTGTAATGAAGTAAAAAAACATCAATACGTGTAATTTGTATGAAACGAGTAAATGTGTATTAAACCATTTCACTTGTTTTAAAAACCTAGCTCTTGCGTTAATCTCACAGCTTGCAAATATATGTTTGTGTAATTACATTTACATATTTGAATCCAAGAATTATTGACATGACCACAAACGCACATCATACATGAAAAAACAACATCAACGTATTTTCACTTTAACTTTCGTCGCTCATTAAAATATTCTGCATAATTGACACTTGTCAAGCATTTATCTATATTCGGATTGATTCTCATGGAATGAGTATATGAGAACTTCACCATATCTCTTTAAATTCGCTGGAAGAAGTATATAATCCAAACAATGCACCTATCAACTTAATGGGAAATATAACGCTGTCTCTTGTTTAACGTTCCTAAATATTTCTGCAATCGTAACCAAGTTTGCTGTATTAAGGTATTTTTATTCAGAACCACTATAGCTCTTTAAATTCTCTACAAGAGCTGGATTAAGTATATAATAAAAACAATGCACCTATCAAATGAAAGGGGAAATATAAATATGTCTCTTGTTAAACGTCCCTAAACATGTCCACAATTATAACAAAGCATTCCAAAGCATTGTAACTATACCGATCTGAATATGGGACACTCTCATAATTTATTCTATTTATCCAACAGCTCGTGTCTGGCGGGAATTCATGCAATCAGCCGTTCAATAATAATAGAACACTTAGACAAACTTTCTAGATCAATAACATATAATGATAACATTATATAACATTGAAATCAATATAATTTTAGTGTTCATTTTGATGGCGTTCAAACATTACTAACTTTTTATAATGTTTTTGTTAACAACCGTTTTCAACAATTTTGTTATGGATGTTGTCTAGGACGTTTCAGGACTTTTATGTTTGTAAATTGTATATGTTTTTGGTATCAAGTTGTTTTTAGTTAAGATAACATTCTGAGTTCACATTAGGTAAGCTCTGTGTGTAATTAATCACAAATGCTAGCGATATCTGTCGTCAATAAACGTGTGTACAATGCAATGCATTCAAACTAAACGAATACAGTTTTAATATCATTTTGGTTGTTTTTGATTATGAAACCTTGTCAAAAAATATGTGTATTTTTTTAATGAATGAGTTGCGAAATATTTGTTTTCATCTTAAAGTTTTTATAAATAACATGACAAAACTAAATTGGAATAGTTTTAGAGAGGTTAATATAAAACAAAGTCAGGCTGAGCCGATTATCACCTCCCGGCCCGGCTTTTAATACCTATGTTCGGTTGCACCACTCAAAGGGAGTAATTATGCTCTCACTCACCGGGGCTGTTCACCGGGACAGAATATTATCACTTTAAGGCACTGCTCATCCATTTATCAACCACTTTATTAAACGTTCTTAGTATGTGTACATATACTTTTTTTTATATATGAAACCATTCTAAAATGCAAGAAAAAAAAATAATAACACATTTAATTTAAAAAAAACCCCTCGTCATTGAATACACGAAGTTCAAATTGATAAAATGTGTAATTATATATCATTATGAATTCTTTGACTGGCTGACCTCTTACTCCTTTTAAAATGAACTATTGACCACTTATTCTGTCGAAACAGGTTTCATCCTGTTACCGAGTCAATAGTTCAAACGAAAATCTTTCCGTTCTCATGCCGATAGTCTACTCACGCTCCATTTGTGCGAGATAAAACAACACTTGAATTAACTGTTTTATTATATTCCGTAAATTAAAACTAACACTGAAATACCACGTTTTCAACGCTGAGTAAAATATAATTAAACTATGTTTTACAACTGATATATATGATGACGTCAATAGTTTCCTGCTTTGGGTTAATACTCATTTTCCTTGGATAAATAATTTTAACCATTGACCACTTAAAAGGTAGATAGTTATATTTATCACATGCGCGTTAACCAATCGAACTATTGTGTCATTCTGACGTTGACGTTGTATTTAAAAATATTTATTTGCGTTTCAGTTTTAATATGTCGGTCGCTATGCAGTTGCTTCCCTTAATTTAATTTGTTTACATTAGAAACAAAAGAGAAATAATAAACTAAGATAATATACGCAAACACTTACAATATCGGTGAATTGTTTTTAACGAAGAAAACTTATTTTTTATCCGTAAAAATAAACCGGCATGTTGATAACACACTGACTATGATTAAGTTTTACGTGTCCATAGTTTCACGCGCATGTGCTCACCGGGCCGATTATGATTGTGAGTTTTCGGCCTGGGCCGGTAAGTGACAATCAGCGCGTGAAGGCAACATCCTGCTTAAAACATGTTCTTTTTTGTTGCTATATAGAGTAATATGTGTATTAAAAGCAAATAAACACAACAGGAAAAAACAATCATTTAGCTTGTTTACCCTTGTACCTGTTAAACAAATCATACAAAAACATTGGGAAAGTCTGTCATTAACATTGAAACGTAAAAATAATGTTTGATTATTACATAAATTTATGAATAAAACAGAAAACTATCGTACGTATCTCTAACAATTGTATTTTGATGATATATAAATATATATATATAAATATATCTATACTGCGTCATCTAGATGGTTCAAGGGTTACACATTTTCTCTGGACCCTAAGGTGAGATTATAAGAATCTACTATGAGTATTCAAGTTGGAAATCTCATCCTCGCGGTTAAAATCACATGCAGGGAACTCGGCAGAGCCTCGTCCTTGCATCCAACTTTTACCCAGATATTTTATCCCGTATCGTTGAGCTCATGATGTTTTTTCTCCCATTCATCTCGAGCAAATAAATGGGAAATCCGTGATAATGGCCTTCATCACGAAAATATTCGACGTTTTAAATATATATATATCACATATATATGAAAAAAAAGACCATTTTAAAGTAACTACTTCAAATCTGTCAATCTCTACGCACATTGTTCTTTTGAATAATTCATTTCAAATATATGTTTTACATTGACCATGTTCTTTTAGGCAAACAAAACGCAATAAACATATACGTTGACGTCATTATTGTGACGTTCTGTCCATCTCTTTTTACGTTTTCCTACAACAAAATCAAGTTTAAAAATATTTTTCAGACGTGAAAACGACAATTTATATGATTACGATTGGTGGATATGGACATTACAAACAAATTAAATCACAGTTTTGCGTCATGTAAGAAAGCTGTCACGTGGCACCTAAAATAAACTTTCTCCCATAGGGAAAACCCATATCTTCTATGAGATGGGAGAAAGATCTATCTATGCCCGGTAAAAATACAGATATCCTTATCCGGTGTGAAAGAAATAAGGTGGTTTTCATTCAAATGGATGGATAAAAGTAGGCACTGTGGAACAGCAGATTGAAATTGTTTTGATAGTCATGTTTTATAGTTGGGTAATCAAGAGATGCTTTTTACTCTATTTTCTGGTTCAACATATTCTTGACATTATCTTATTATAGGATATGTAGCTGTCTGTTCGCGGTACTTAGCATCTCGGGTAATCAACATGAAACTTAGTTCAACTATGACCATACAGTCTTAGTCTTCAACATTGTAGTGTTATCCACTTTGATAGCAAAAGTCGGAAAAACGAATATCAAACACTAGAATTCATGTGAAGTTCAATTTCTTAAAAATAAATGTATTTGACTCTATTTTCTGGTTCAACATTATTTGATTTCTCGTTATTATAGGATAAACGAGTATATAGAACTGTCTGTTCGCGGTATTAATCATCGCGGATAACGTGATGACAAAAACTTCAAATCTCATTCCAGATGATTGATGTTTAATTATTGATATGATATGTAACCCTCAATACGTTCTTGTGTATAACCAAGTATTGATACAGCTGTTTGTGGGTGAGCTGTAATCCATATCATTCGAATGCTTATGTTAGATTGGAGTTGTTAATTTATATTGTAATACCTGTTTTCTATCACATTTCAACGCCCCAAATCTAAATCTAAAACCACACACGTGGATTAAGTTTTCTGTTTGAATTCCGGAATAAGGAAGAAAACAAAAACTATTGCTCAGCATTTATACTTTGAAAGTTAGTTACCGTTACCATTACACGTGTGCTGCAGGAATCGTAGCTACTTAATCCACAATAAAGTTTATATAATTGTATCTGAATTTTTAAAACTTAATAAATTCAAGCCTTCGTTATTAATTATGTCATTGTTTTAATGTCAATTCAGTCATATCGTTTTCATCAATTCAGCACAATTACGAAAACCATATACGAGATAAAAAGTTTATTTATGATAATAATAAAAAAACAACATTGTCTTCAAATCGTTGTTTTATTGTAATGTTTACCGTGAATAAAGTAAAATTGGTGGCATTTTATTTATTGGTATATTTTCAGAAGTACCTGAAACGTAAACTATATATATACCTGGTACATAAATCCAGATATATAAAAAATAAAATAAAAATAAAAAATGATAACAATCCTCTACCATTTAAAACACGTACACATTCATCGTGTATACATTTTTCTTAACATTAGTCGACATACTAGAAGTCAGTTAGGACAATTCAACAAACATTAATTGTTCATACACATATATTCAAACTCATTCCAACGATATCAGCTTGAGACAGTAGAATATTTTAAATTATGTAATATAATCGATTTAAAGTTAATCAGTAATTGTACAAGTTCATCATTGCATGGTATATGTATAGCTGGTAATTACTGTAACAGTTTCTTATGTAACCAAATCAAAATTGAGCACCTATGTACCTGTCTTACCGGTACCGAATGAATGAAGCCGAAAAAATGTTTACAACTGTTCTCAAATAAACAAAATCGGACTGTAACTGAATATATTTAACGATTTTCAAATAACAAAATACATGTATAGTTTTCTGTTTCAGTTACATTTAGATTTATATTAATTTATCCTACGGAAGCGTCATATGCCTGAAGCATACTAAATTAATTATCAATTATTAATCCAGTTAGTCGAGGCCGTTTCCGAATATCTGGGGAAATCGATTAAGTACGCAGATTAATGCTGTCTATACACAAGGCAATTAGTTGGATGATGAAACACGACAATCGCAAGTTGGCACGTGTAAGTGACAAACATGGCAACTGTTTATTTTGTATGAGTTTTTTGCGCCTTTTTAACGGTATTTCATTTATCAAACGAGCGGGAAGAAATGCACTTAACCATCGTTCCTGTGATCCGCTGGGTGGATAACCTGTATTGGACACACATTATCTCTGCAGGTCACTGACTACTTCCTCACACATTCAAAGGTGGGAGACGCATAACCATAAAACAAAGTGCAAGACAATCATCACAGAGACATGTATGCCTGTTTGATACTCAAACTCATGACCACTGATTTGAACTGTTTGCTACAATCATTGATAAAATTGTACTTTTTGCCAAATTCAGAGTACCAAGTTAATAAAACATGAAGATGGGTTTATTTATTCTTTATTTGTGTTCAATTCATGTGCGTTTACAAATAAAACAAACTAAATTAAACGCAAAACATGTTTTTGTTATTCAAAAAGCATTATATATGACCGGGTCATACCAAAGACGTTAAAAATGGTACTAGAAGCTTCCTCGCTTGACGCTCAGCATTTGGAGGAAAGTTCTAGATCTTGTCGGCCCGGTGTCAGTATAATGTGACAGGGTGGGGTATCATACCATGTGTCTGCGGCATGATACTTCATTGTGACACGCTTAAAATACTGTCTCAAGTAGACACCGTCGCGATATGACTGAAAAATTGTTGAAAGCGACGCTAAACACCATACACCAACAACAACTATTTAGATTCATGATACAATTTGATTATCACTAACTATCAAATTAAAAAGTTCTAAAAGATGGACACACTATTTTATTATTATTATTATCAGTATCATTATAGTTTATGTAATATTCATCGGATTTATTAGAATAATTATTTCCTGGCTTATATAGTGTCTAGCATACCTCAAACTATTTAACAGGAATGCTTTTAGTAATTTTGAATCTATGACTTTTAGCTGAAAGAAAGAAACGGATTTATGGCTTGTGTGAGCTACAGATACTAAAACATGATACATTATACATATAAGACCACGAATATAGATGAAAATTACTATTAGTGCATTCCAGCATATAGCGATTATAAAAATATACGCATGTTTCGACACAGGTATTAATTTCTACCCTATGTGTTTTGAAATAGTATTTAAAAATGGCTTTAATGTGTTGAACATTAATGCGATATGAATGTATGCGTACCACCACGTTCTAAATGAATGCACCGAAAGAAAATTCACGTACATGTCCAATACATGAAAGTCCATAATATTAAACAAATACTCTTATTCATATTATATTAGAATAATCATGTATTGCTTTACACCACCGAGTCTCATGCTGTTCTTAACTATCCCTGATTTACCCTCCGATAAGCAATGTGTTGTTTCAACATACATTTGATAATCGGAACAGAAAAAGTCACACATCTTGTACCCGACCTGTTGCTTCGTGGCGCCAAAAACGGTAACTAATATGACGATGTTGACGTCGTAATTAATCTCAAATCTTGTCAACACTGATACTATCCAAAATTAATACCCGAAGCTAAAATGACAGAGTTACATCATGAACGTAAACATAGCTGCTCCTCATGTTTACACATAAAACACCGCCAACCAGTAATCACATATAAATGTTTGTTTGAATATCTAAATTAATATTTTGCCACCATGGCCTAAAAGGCGATCATACAACATAACCACTTTTTCCTCTTTGTATATATGTTATAATATCGAAATGGAAAAGTACAATACACTTTTAATACCGATGCAATGACGTACGCGTATGGACTACCGAATAAGCAATATAATACATACAATACACTTTTAATACCGATGCAATGACTTTTAATACCGATGCAATGACGTACGCGTATGGACAACCGAGTGAGCAATATAATACATAGAGTCAATCCAATCTATTAGGACTGCAATTATATTTGTAAGTTTTGTCTGTGATTTATAAAGAGTTCTAAGGAAGATAATAGTGATAATTCCCAGTGGGAATGACATTTTTTGCCTTAAGCCAGATTTTAGGACTTACCTTTTTTACAAATTCAATTGCATGAACTTAAACAATATATATATATATATATATATATATATAACTGATTAATCGACATTTGTTACGTGTGGTTGGATATTATTCCCTTGGCCATGTCATATATATGATAACAGAAACCTGTGCCTTAACGTACTCGAATTATACATGTACATTGATTTGTGAACTGCGCTTGGAAATTACATCTGATAATTCAAAACAAATGTATCGAACGTCGTGTTTATTATACTCTATTTATTATCACTAATTTCTTTCAATGGAAACATACATTAGATGTTGGATGTTGTCCTGCTTTCACAGTCTGTACAATTGTTCAGATTTTTTCAAACTACATAGAATGTCATGACTTTCAGTGATGTTGACCTACTCAGCCAATGAAATCGCTCCAGGAAACAGAAAGTAGATCGACATCTACGAAGTGTTATTGATGACGTAGAACGTTCCATATAACCTCTAGCCTATACATAGAAAACATTCTTCTTTATATTTCAATATTTGGAGAAGAGATGTAATTTCTCCATTTAAAATTATCGATTAATTAATTCGATCTTTAAGGTTCACTTCAACCTACTCTTAAAACAATAATTTAACCGTCAGTGCAGCGGATGATCTTCCGAGATTATTTTACTCTCTATGTTTCACTCAATACGCCTTCCGCTTGCAAAGTAGATACATTCATAAATCGTTCAATAGGCAGATTACTTAGATAAATACTAATCGACATATTAATCAGTTTAACAACTGAATCTTCGTTTCATACGCTCTCGTTTGTTATCTGTTGACTGCACGAAACAATAACTAGAGAGTCGATACAAATGTTTACTCTGTGGCACTTTGATGCTATGTTGTTAGATCGATTGATTCATATTCCTAACTTTTAATACCAGGGAAGTAAATATTTGTAAAAGGAGACTATCAAATTACAACGCTACACTATACTATCTGCTGATGGTGAATAAACACAGATCCATGTATATACATTGCATCTCATTCGAATTTCAAATTTTTGGCAGTTGGAGTAAGACTGTTTTCAAAATGCATATAAGAAACCGTTTTTGGAATTTTCATCAATTAAATATATAAACAATTATCTAGTAGTATAAACATTATAACAAAGACAATGCATTGATGACGTTGAAATTTTGAAAGAGTGTTCTCTGATTTAAATCATGTACTGAATTATATAAAACCTGCCACAGGGACACCATGCGGCATTTTTATGGCAGTTGGGGCTTTAAAATCATCAAACTAAATTGTACAAAGCGTTACATATATTTCATAAATTTATTAAGTAGATTATATAGCTGGCTTATGTTTTGTTACTGATGCTATAATAAAGGCATTGTACCACCATTGGAAACAGGACATACTTCCACGATGTATGGTTAGGCATAGTGGCGGTTATAAATAGTCCTTGTTCCTTTTTATTTTAAAATGCATTTTCCATATTTAATGCTCATTTTTATTGAATGGCATTATTGATTGATCTTGAAGATATTAAAAAAGCATTGTCATGTTTGAATTATGAATTTTAGAAAAAAATGATGATTGGAAATTGGGGTATAAATACATAATTTCAGAAAATTGCTTTCGTTTTGTTAACCGTGTACACACTGAACAGGTATGACGTATGTTGAATGATACATGACTCCTACTTTTCTCATCATATTTCGGTAGTACAGATCGGGACACACACTAAAATGTAAATTTCACTTCTTTCATTGGGGTCTGTCTATGAATGGCCAAGCATGTTTTTATTTACTTTTATAGAATAAAGGGGAAAAGAGTCAATCGTGTGCCTTCATATTTTTATATGATACGTGTTTAGATTTTCAAGAATAACACCTTTAGGATAAAATGTACTAAAGTGTTATTTGTATTTTATAAATATATAAGTAGATTAAATATATAGCTAATTCGTTGTTTTGTTACTGCTGTTATATTATCTGCAAAGTGTCTAGACCTTCAAGCTTTAAAACATCATCTTAAAAATAATAAAAAGTTGGGCTCATTATTTATTGATGTATATATTAATTAGATTGAATAGCTAAGAATTTTATGTTAACTTTTCTTCCTGTTGATATTACTTCTAAATTATTTTGGTTTCGATATACACATACTGCCCAATGCATTAATTTCCGTCAATGATAACGACTTAAAATAACAATTATTTATTTAACAACGAAATGACCGGCAATCTGGGAGTAAGATTAGATTTTAAGTATCAGATCCGAGTAAAATGGAAACGCTACTCGATGCATCGGTAGTGATGTTAAATTTGGACAAAACCAAAACTATATCCAAAGTTAAGTGTGTGACAAACAGTTGATTTTTATCAATTTACATTATTTATAAATTGATTGCATCAACCGAGTGACTCCATCAGACATGTTGTTATTTGTGACTGATGCTGAATGAAACATAAATGTTAACATAATTTCTTTGAGAGTTTTCCTCACCAATTGATCTAAGGCGCTGTAATGAATTAGTAACCGCTCGTTATCTAATGTTTAAGTGAGAAAGTTTGCCATTTATTTGCGGAATGACGGTGGTTCTACTGAGATTTATTCTGAAGTTTTAACCATTAAAACTGAGTTTGTCATAATAAACGTGTTATATGTTAAAAATGGCGTCAAATTCATCAACAAGAGTTGTCAGAAGACAACAAAGCTCGCCTCTGGGTGTCTAAGTTCAAAAAGGGTCATAACTGTGACAAAATGCAATCAAGTGTTATGGTTCTTATCTGTGTGTGTTTCATTGATGATGGTGAACACACATGCGAAGTTTCATTCACATCCAATAAGTGGTTGCATAGATATTTTAAACTTAAAAATATATCTGACATGTCGTAGATGCTTTCACTTTTTAGTTCGCCGGGATGAAGTCCAAGGAGAGCTATTGCCATGACCCCAGCGTCTTCGTCGTCGTCGGCGGCGTCGTCGTCTGTAGACGCAAAAGTTTTAACTAAAAAGAACTAAAAAGTGAAAGCATCTACGACATGTCAGATATATTTTTCCTTAAAGGTACATTGTAATCAATTCCCATATGTAAGACTCTGGATAACGATATGACATTCATGCACACATATTACTTGGTAGTTTACTAGGTGTTTCCAATATACCCACGCACCAATTTTACGTCCTACTTTCTCATTGAATCTTTTGAGATAGTTTATATCATGTACTATATAAAGAAGTAAAAGTCTACACAGATCCGGATAATCTTATACGAACATAGGCGTATGAATGGCTACTGACGTCAGACATAAATGTAATACTATATATAGTATCATCACTTGCAGAGAGTTGTTATAATAATGTTTGATAGTGTTAGACAACAATCATTCTAAGATTTCGTTGCTTCAAACAGTTTCCCGACAAGACCATTGTTCTTGCAGTTTCATTTTTTCATTTTTCATTTTATTAAGCTTTTTTAAGATGATATACATTTTGAAATGTAATCGGAATTTCAGTTTGAACACAGAATAAGAATTACAGATTAAAACTAAACTAAAATATGGAATAATAGCTATGTACAATCCAACTGTAACGTTACTTGACACTTAAGAGGAAAGCAATCTAATGACAGTGAAATAATGCACACTCGATCGAAAACAGAAAAAAAAAGAAAGTGAAGTATGAAATAAGGAATACATTGCAGTACTGAAATTGCTTTGCATATTAGTATAGTTACAAACTACCGACACGTAATATTCACATCGAAATTCTTTAACGTTTACTTAGAAAGTAGTTTATATTAATTTTGTACGGTCAATGCTAATATATTAAATTGCAAACAGCAAACATTCAAAACGTACGATATCACAAACACAACACTACTTGGAATAATTATCATAAAATAATACTACCTACTTGTAGAAGACAAAGAAACAACAAGGTTCATCGCGCATATGGCAAACCAGTGGCGAGGTTAAAAAAGGTTACATACAATAGAGTATCATACGGTGTAATCAAGAATATCGGCATAAATTCTCCATATTACAATATGTAACGCAATTAAGGTTTCAATTGAAACAGTTGATTGGAGTGTTCCTGAAAAGTACCTCATATACCTGAAATACCACAGAAAGCACCATTAAGGACTACATGTACGTCTTTTTGTAAATTCAAACTATTTTTGTATCTAAAAAGTTATTAGTCACAGTAATACTTGAAGCGTGGCTTATTAAGTCATGTCATTGATTTCTATGTTCAAATATTCACGTCAATTATCAAATTTATGACAACAGAATAATTATGAAATCTATTTCTTCTTTAACAATGTCCAAATTAAACTGCTTACAAAGTTTCTTGGTTAACTAATATACCGGCCTCACTCGATTGCAAAGGGAAGGATATCGGAGCGAAGTTGTATATTTGATCTTAAATTCTAGTTTAAATTCATTTTATCATGTATAACTCGCACTTATTTTCAAGTTTTATTTTCTTATATATACTTTGCTTATTTTCAGATTTTATGTCATTTATCCGATACGTCTTATAATTTTGCAATAAAAGACTACGCACATCTTGAAAAATATAGTGTAACCAAAACTGTTTATAGACAAATCACTCTTATCAATTTCTTTGAAATTTTAATTAATCTATTTGACATATGAAGACCAATTTACATCTTAAAAAATCATATGTTTACATATTTTTGTTAACCGTTTACCATCAATAGCAATATTTTTTTCAAAAACCTTAAAGCAATTAGTGTACGTCTTATATGTGGGTTTTCCAACCCATATCACATTAAATTACTGGTTCTGATGTACATTCATGTACACCATAAATAAAAAGAATTTGACAACGTAGTTAAATAGTGTGTCAGTTTTATAACAACTTTTGCATCCCAATACCGAAGATGCATAGTGAAGCATAGGTATTCTCGCATCATGAATATTACTTATGTAGCAAACATTTAGTCATTTTAACAAGTTTGATACACGGCTAGAAAAAAAACTACTTGCTTATTCTGTTAACACATTAGCAGGAAAGAACCCAGTAAATTTATAATTGATAAAATACTTCTACTTATAAACAAAGGACAACAATATTTACACCTTTAAAGTGATAAGTGACAAGCACTCACTTGAAAGATCTAATCTCTTTGTTTCCTCCATTTTGTCATACTATACTGAGGCGGTATGAGTATTCTCTTACACATTGAACACTGTTCAACACGGTGTACAATGACAACACAAATACGATACGGTCACCAAATTATATACTGACAACAAACGTGTGATAACACTCACGGATGTCAAAGCAGCGATCAAGTATTTAAGAGATAAAAAAATGATATCAAAATTTGGATAGGGCTTTCATAGAGTGATTAATTATGCTGTGCACATAATCAAAAAAGATGTTTTGTGGCATACACTCCATGACAGTTACACGACATATAATATAGTTTTAAAGCGCTAGTCAGATAGTTATAAAACAAAACCGTGCCCAAATCAGAGTTGGTTTTGTAATTGAGAGGAAAATTAAAGTAATAAACACAGTTAATGACCATAAAGCAGTTTTCTGTTGAACGAAAAATGATAAGATACAACGTATCTTGCAAAGGAAATTACTTTCTACGATGATTTACTGTATTCTCTAACAAACTATAAACAGTTAAGTTATAACATATTATTTTCAATGCTTACAGTTATTTACGTAAATGGTTTATGGCAGTTTATGGTTAGTTATATATTAGACGGTGTTTCTATTGCGTAGCATAGCAAAGTATAAACAGCTTATCGCGCGATCAGGCTTAAAGTATATGGCATCGCATTATGTTCCAAGTTTGTTTTAGAATTCAAGCTGTTTTATTCAGTCCTGATGTTTGTGAGGTCTGAAGTTAATAAAAACACTTTTGGACTTGCCTTTCAATATTTTCACTACTAAAATTTTGAAAAAGCAATACATGGCAATATTGTCAAATACGCCGAGTATACTGATATGTAGAAACTAACTTGTGATATGTTAATTGCTATTACTAAAAATAGACTAAACCAGGAAGATCAGTGAGTTCTAGAAACAATTTTGCTGGTAACATGCATACAGTAGCCAGTCTACGTACTTTGAATGTGACTCTTGCTGCAATTGGCGTCCATTTCCGTTTGGCCACATTATGATGGAAGTATTAATCTTTTAGCACGTTTTTAAAAAGTTTTAATGTTTGTTTTATTTTTTAAGAATAATTTAATAAAAAAATGTAATTTATTTAAGAATGTCAATATTTGGGCCGGAAATTCAGCCAGTATGAATTTCATTGGTTACATCCGGGCGTTCAAGATAGAAGTTAGCGCAGTCTTGTGTAAACACTTTCCATAAATACACTCATAAATTGAAGACCTGAACAAACATTTTGATACCATACAGATGAGTATACAATGTTAAATTCTGATGCAGGAAATACCTGCCAGAATGAGACTGAACGTGAGAGTCTTCTCCTCTTGTTGATAAGCAATCGGAATTCCTCTATAATATTCGCAGATTTACAATGCATTTGGGGCTGCGTATTATACCCGGCATTCGATGTAATATTGGCACGGAGCTGGAAACCAGGAATTCATTTACTCCCCGAACGGAAGTAGAGTGGACCAGTCCGTGAAGTTCGTTTTGCTGGGTGTTTACAATACCCCACCTACCGATGTTCAATTGGTGATATCAAAGCATGACACCCCACACACTCATTTTATATTTCAAATTACTGCTGTCACGAAAAAGGCAAATAAACAAATCTACTCCATCTCCAGTCAATAAGAACCTCAAAACAGTCAACATAGTTTTGACAGTGATACAAACTTCCTTTCTGCTGATTCCGACAGTGACAAAGATCAAATAACAGCAAGTAAATTACCAAAATACAATATCAAAAAATTACCAAAACTATTGTTGCATGAACTCAAAGTATAGCACATCAGTGAAGCTTAAAAAAAGAAGTCAGTGCCTTTTGTAAAAATCACGACGATACAGACATATGTCACTGGAAGCACCCGTACCAACCCAACAAAACAAGGTGATAGTGAAGTTAACCAATTCAAAAGCGCTTCATCGTGTGTATCTCCAGCGTAGATAACTAGAGCAAGGTATATATGTACAGGATAATTTTACTTAATTCAGAGACAAACTCACATATGAAACGCGTCAGCTTGTTCGTGATAACAGACTTATAAAATCAGTGGTTGCTGGTGGTACTATGTTTTGTAACATGAAAGGTCGCAAAGACGAAAAGAAGTTTCGAAAAAAGAAAAACATGTACATGTGTAAAGGATGGACTCCGCCTAGTCATTTTGTAAACAATAACAGACTTTACAGGTCATCCAGTTTGACAGGTCAAGCTGTTTGTTTACATTTTCGTGTACTTCTTTTCAACCTATGGCCTTTTGTGTTTAAATTATGTCTCAATAAAATTAGTATATTCACCTACTCATTAGTTCAACGCTTCGGTAACTAACTAAATATACAAGACGTAACCTGAAAATTATCATTATAGTAAATACATTCCGTAGCATAAGATAATGTATAAACATTTGTTCCGAAATAAAAGTTCTGAAATTTACATGTGTTGTAAAATAGCATTTTTGAAATGAGTTAAATTCCTGTCAAATTCTTAAATTATCTTCCTGCATTTCATTAACAAATATGCCACGTTTCGTTTCAATCCATTTATGGTTAATATATGCTATTGTATAAATTCGGTGATATTTACTTTAACCAAATATAATACAAGAATCGTGTTGCGAGTGCATTTGTTGTATGTGTTCGAGTTAGTTATTCGGCGATTAATTATACTCACTTTATAAAATGAAAAATTGTCTGGACACAATTCAAATGTTGGATATTTTAAGGACCACGTGATTACATTGATTGTGTCACATATAGGTTATACGTCAATCTTGAACAAACTTCTAACTGTTTAAACACGACTGTAAACTTACCAGTCAATGGGTATATTGTAATATAATATATAATTTTTTATCACACCCACCAGAAAACTGACATATACTTAAGTAAAATAAACTAGATGCGTAAAACTCATACTTACCATTAAAAGATGTTTATAATATCATGTACTTCCAGAATTGTATATCCATTATAGTAATACACAGTTATTCACAAAACACTCTACGTCTCACATACCAATTAATTTTGCACTGTACTACATATAGAGACATGCACTTCTGGAACACTGAACGCATTACTGATGGTTCTAAAAGCACTTTGTTTTGTCATCTGTTGCTCCAAATATGCAGAAAAAAACATGGGGTTGACCAGGTTGCGTTTTCACAATATCCATGGTTTGAGGACACCCCTTAATTTTTGACAATTCTGTTCAATTTTTGCAGTGTATCACTACGCATCTTCAAACTGTTATATCTTCATCAAACAGCAACCACTGTTAGCCAAACTTGGCACAACTCATGACAATGTTCCATTCTTCTCATCTGTAGAAAAAAACATGAACATTTAAAGCATTTTTAAAAAAAATATGCAAAACCAAACTACACAGCTCTAATTTTTCGGGCGTAATAATCTTGCTACCGTCATGTAGGGGAGGTTATTCTTCAGTGAGACCTATAATAAAACTTTTTATTGATACATTACGGCCACATTTGCAGGAGGCATTTGCAGCACATTTTCGTCGTTTCTTTTACATATTTTTAGGTAATTCCATCCAGAAAATATATATTCATTACACGTATATCTCATTTTTATTCCCTAATGCAGTTCTATCTGCATCCTATTTATAAAACTCATAAATTACGGTCACATTGTCAAGAGGGACATGTGGCACGTTTTCCTCGTTCTTTTTACGAGTGTAGGTATAATATACTGGACATCGTTTCTAGTAAGTTCAAGTTGTATTTTATCTATGTTTGTAAAACCCTTATTATATGGTTAATTTTATATAAACCCAATTTGTTATTTTGAAACTACGTCATTCTAATTTCAGATGGAACCTTCTATCTAGCTTCTGCCCATTAGAAAAAATAAGTAGACTGGCTACTGGGTTTAGGTCATTGTGTAACACGTAAACTGATACAGAGTAAAGGACTTTAGTGTTTTTTAAGAAATGGTAGTTGAAAATATATTGTTTTTGAAACTGAAAAGATAATTAAACTCCATTATTAAATGACTGAGATATAGACATTTGAACTGAGCTGGTCATTTCAATTAAATTTACACGATGTTTTTCGCTTGAAAAAACTGGTCGACCCTTTAACATTTTCATTTAAGCTATAGTTATTGAAAATCGATCAAGAATTATAAAACTAGTTCGGTTCATAATTTCAAAACTGAAAGTTAATTATTTGGAATTACATTTTGTGGTTAGAAAACTTTAGCGTGTCAATATGACAATAATGATTAAGTTCTGTAGTTTTCTGCGATATTTACAATATCAATTTGGATATTTTGAAGACAAATAATAAAGATGGACTGTCAGACTCTTAGAAATGTTTAATTTTGAAGTAAAAGAAATGCTGTTTGGAGAATTTTTTTTAAGAATTGTCTAACGTACTTCTGCACAGACACAGACATCCTCAGGCTTTGTTTCAACGAACACAGACGCTTTGATTTCTTAAACGTACCACTCGTCTAGACGGATGTATACCCCTGTAGTATATTAATGTGATTATAAATTAACGTGGTGACGAAAATTGTTACAACCAATATCCCGTAAAAGTTAAATAAGGTATACATTGCGTGATCAATCTTCACATTTTAATATAATGAAATCAAACCGGACATGTAACTATCTAACGTTGTTTATTACTAAGATATTCAAGCTTGTTTCATACAGTTAAATGAGCTCATTAAAACTTTACATAAATTGTACGTGTAGTTATTAGATATTTATGACCTAATCTAAAATAAAACAAACAAAAAAACACCGCTGTATCGTAAATTAGGCTGATTGTCTTATTGACACTGTGTATTGTCATGATTACTCATTTAAAACGTATCTGTGAATTACATGTAGTTTAAATACAACCAAACGCTATGTACAGGATTCATACTGTTTGGACCATTACTTGAAATATTGATGTAGTGTAATACATTTTTATAAGACTATATGTTTTGACTGAACCGATATTCCAATATAAAGTTAATATAAAAGTATTTCAATTATGCAAAATCGAAACGAACGAAATAATACATTCTTGAATGCTTTCGTTTCGCTTTTTTCAAGTTTACATAACTTATATGAAATATGAAAAACATTAATTCTAATAAACAATTTCGACATCTGCTGGGATATCGGTAAGGTTCAGCTTGTACGTTTTTGTCTGAGCCGCTATTCCAGTATATATAGTGAATATTTTACGTATAACTATCCTGTTTGCACCTATGCAAGTCAAAATGTAACAAATAAATGTGATTTCAATATTAAAAAGGAAAAAAAGAAGACTTTATGTTAAACGCATATTTCAAATGCTGTACTATTTATTGCTCAGCAATGTGTTGTTTCTTTACTTTTGATCTAATACAATGTATAAATACGTGTTACATGTATCAAAGCAGTAACTTAATAATATATTGAAATTAAACACCCAGGTTTCAATAAAGTGTCTTCTCCACCAACTGCAAAGTCTGTGTTTAACTTGGAGAGATTACAAAGCAGAATACAACGACAAATATAGATTAAATTCATAGTAAACAAGCGCTCGTTATCGCAGAGATCTGAGTACAAGAAATGCGATGTGTTACAACGCTTATAATTCATATACTTTAGTAATGAAGTCATTTTAAAACAGAATACCGTATTCAGTATCATTTCATCTTTTGCGCTTAATATGTACATGTACGTTTATGTTATATACGAGAAATCCGAGATAAAATCTTCCATCATCCTTATGCCTTTTTGAATACTCTACGTATATGAAAGAAAATTAAAGAAAAAAAAGAGAGATGTCTTTTTAAGTCGGCATAATATGGCGTTGTATATCTATCATAAAAATCAAATGAATCCTTTTTTGATAATAATGATACAGTACTAAACAATTACTAAGTATCACCTCATCATTTATAGTTTTGTTATTGTGTTGCAATATGTTACATAAAATAGTAACAAACAATAAAATAATAACAATTAAATTGGTTTGTTTCATATAAAATGCATAAAAAAAAATAATATATTTATATATATATATAATTTTACCACAATAGTGCTATTCTGAAGATGAATAGCTGTGTATAGGGTACGGCTTAAGTTCCCAAATTTATCAATTAAACGATACAATCAAATGTTATTATTGGAAGTAGAAAAAGTAATATTTATTTTTAAAAGGAATGCTGTCTGCACTATGAATAATTTCAAATAAAAATCATTTCGGGCTCATGACGATGCCGACAGCATTAATGCCGACGACAATAAACTACTGACAAGTGTGTGAATTTCTAAGTCAAATCAATAAAAATAATCACAAAATAAATAAAACAGGGAAGTTATAAGTATCTGTAGAATGGACATTCCAGCAAGCAGCATGCCGACGGCACGACCTCACTCTTCAATCGTCATGGGCATTCCAGCAAGCAGATGAGGTCGTACAGAATGATCAGTTGCCTAGTGCATTGAATCAAATGATCGGATCCTTCGTGCGCGATTGGTCCAATGTACATTTTTGATGATGTGACAGCGGGAGAAAAACGAGGATGCGTTCACCTGTTTAAGCTCTCCCATTGTAATTTGATCACTGTTAGCCTCAAGACGTGAACCATGCATTAATTCATGTAGGGTTCTTTTCGTAATCGTTTAAAAATTCATTGAATTGTATTTATTTGTACTGCTTGTGACAGCGATGAACAGATGTCATATTTTGGCAATTATCTGCACCATTGTAATAAGGTTAAGTGAAATGATAATCATTTTAATATATAAAACTTTACGTATAATAGATTACTAGTTTATTTCATTTATAAAGCTAGTATGTACCGTTAGTTTAGGTAAAATGTCTTGTAAACAATAACAAGAAATATGCCCCTTTTCGGAACAGAAACGAAGTTAAATGTCTGCACATGCATTTTGACATAATCATGTTTATACATATAAACAGGAAATTAAACGTAGGACAACCGGCAGATATATCGATTCAGACAAGTTTGATTAATATGTACCTGTGCTGTTGGGATATGTTGCAGACTCAGGAACAAAATACCAATTATCAATCTATTAGACCGCCAGTTTCTGATCATAAATGTCAACAGACATAATATCACAAACACTTAAACGTTATTAATTGAACGCATCACAACGTTAGCAAATATCAGGTTAGGGTAGCTATTCAGTTAGTTCGATATGACAATATGTGTCAATAAAAACTATTGATTATAGAGGAAAAGTAAAAGGTATGCGTACTTTATTCAAGATGGTTAGGTATTTTGAATAACGAATGACACAAAACTAAAACAAAAACGAAACAGCAATTCATTTTCAATACTTTTACAGTTTCATACAATAAGTTGCATTTACTACGTTTAATTATACTATATATGTATGCATTTGAATGGTTTAGCAGTCATAAATAAACCACCAAGTAGTAGATAAATTTTATTTCTCCTAATGTGTCGTATAAAATATGTTAATGTCACCCAAGAATCGCAAGGGAAGGCAACTTTGAAATTTGAAACAGACAAAAATAATTTATCTGAATTTCAAAACAAGAAAAGTTACATTTTCGATTTGACCGAAGGGTAACAATCCATGTATTTTGAAATTGTTAATCATACAGTATGTAATTTCTTGAGTTATATACGTATTTCCACGGAAACAAACCTCTGAGTCATTTATTTTTGTATTTTGATGACGACTCGTCTACTTCGTTGCTGCTGATATTTGTAATATTTACACCTTATTATTTGTATTTTATTACATTTGATTTCAATAAAAGTACGTATAATCTCTTAACTGGAATTGTTTATATTGATATATTGACAAAGATATGAATTGAACAATGAATTATTGTCAAATTTAAGCTGTCTTTCAATGCTTATCATTGTTTATCAACAGCATTTGTTTTACATATCGAAACATTGATACAATGACAATGACAACAAGTTTACGGCGTCTTGTTATTTCGATTGACGTGTAGCATTGGCATACAGAATATAACCTTGGATTCCACACCCTTTTTTTCATAAACGTAACAACGACGCCAGATGTAAAAAACAATCTCGGCAAAACACTGCCAGCGCAGTTTAGTTACTCGTTCGTAGCCATAAAATACCTACATATAGCTATTTTATTTCCTATTTGCTTGCAATGAAATCACAGACACGTATTAAAAAAGTAATTATTTCCGAAATGGAGGTTTAATTTCAATATATAAATGTCGTCTAGATGTAGTATATAAATTGTACTTATTTCTTTTTAAAAATAGAACACAACGCTTATATAACAATATATCAGACATCATTGATCCACGATATGAATTTAATCTTAGAATTACAGACCAGATGTTTTGAAGCAGTATTTTTGTATGATATCACATTAGCATTGTATAATATTAGAAAGTTAGACCTCCTACATGTTCAAACTACGTCAGATATAAGTACCATGCCGTTAGGTATTAAAAACAGGCTCTAAATGTACAATATAAAAAGAACATTTTATTAAAGTAACACATGCTCGAGTATACATTTTGTCAGTTTAAAATATATAAACGTCACTAAACTATCAATTTATCCGTTAAATAACGCTCTCATTACAACACTAACACCGCAAACAAAATATTGGACAAATGTGTAAAGAACAATTGTATCTATTGTGGAAGTATTGAATTTGGTTAGTAAATTGGAAAAAAATAAATCGCACTTGCTGTGAAGAGTTCACACAATAAAGCATTTTCAATTACATCTGTTTGAGATGAAAAGCCAGTTGTAAGGAAAAAATGTATCACCACTGAGACACCTCCTGATTGAAAGGCAATTTCTTGAAGAGTAATGTAAATCTATGACCCTTGTTAATATTTGAGACGTTGATACAACGTTGCTCGTAGGTACTAAATATATAATTTGATAGAGTACCGTAAAACTAATGATATATTACTTCAATCAAGTGTACTGTACACTATTTCTAACGTCCCAAATATGAAGACTCTAGGGAATGCTTACACGTGCTCATTTCCACGAGTACAATACGAACACATTTCTAATATGATTACGATTCTTACTTTGTTCTCAATTTTCATAATATATACACTTGATAACTCTTCATGAGCAGGGCGGTGGTGTAATGGATAAAATAATGACCGCTCACGCCAGAGGTTGCGAGCTCAATCCTCAGATCGATCCAATGTCTCTCAAAAAACAACACTCAGTACTGGTTCTACCCAGAAAGTGGACTCGAGAGCGGTTCATATAAACTCCGAGTTTTCTTTGCAATCGAGTTAAAAATGAACTCAAACTAACCGGTCTGTTTAGAAATCAGGTACATTGCAAAGTTCGTTTAACTTAAACATTATAATGTTAAATAATGAATGCACGGTGTCCCGTTGGGGGCCAGTTTATTTTAAATGAAGTCAAGTCGAAACAACGAAACTACGATGATGAAAAGTCGAAACAACGAAACTACGACGGTGAAAAGTCGAAACTACGATGGTGCAAAGTTGAAAAATCAAAACTACGATGGTAAAAATCGAAATCATTTCGACTTTTCACTATCGTAGTTTTGTTATTTTGACTATTCTCTATCGTAGTTTCAGCTTTTCACCATCGTTGTTTCGGCTTTTTACGATCGTAGTTTCAACATTTCACCATCGTTATTTCGACGTTTCAACATCGTAGTTTCGACTTGTCACCATCGTAGTTCCGATACTTCACCATCGTTGTTTCGAATTGTTTTATAAGCAAAACAATTACCAGTGTACGTAAAATAATAGCATCTACAAAACAAATATGTTGAACAATTGTTTTATAAGCAATACAATGACCGGTGTACGCTTAATTATAGTATCTACATTACATACATATATGTGAACCAATTTTTTATAAGCAATACATTGACCTGTGTACGCTTAATAATAGTATCTACATAACATATAAGTTGAACCATTTATAAGCAATACAATGAGATTTATGACAAGTTAAAGTAATAAATCAATTTATCTCAGCGTTTAACTACTTGAGTGTATTAAATTGAATACCCCTAGTTGCGTCTCAATCAGTACAACAATGCAGAGTAGTATCCCTTGTTAATAGAGGGCACTGCAATGTTCTTTGTCTCGCAGGATCCAAACAGAAGACGGTGAAAAAAGATGGAGTTACTTACAAGTTCAATTTAAACAGTTTATTGAAGTCCTATACATATAAAACCCTCCATCCCAACCTTAAATGTATGAAACAAATTCTGCCGCTAGTTTATATTTCATAGGTATTCGGCATGCAGAAGACGAAAAACAAACCCAACTATCGTATGGTATGTCGATGGTAATCTAAACGGAAGATGGAGACCTCGGGTACAATCCAACAACAGCAAGCGTAGTGATGCCAACGAACTTTGTTACACGACAAATTCTTCACGGCTTTAAAAGTGATAATTCATACATATGGTTGACATGATTATAAGTGGAAATGTCTTGTTTTATATTTGCAGGACCTCTCTGCACAGGATACAGTCAATGTTAACATTCTTGTTTATGACGGTAAACTCAACAATATACCAATGCACATGAAAGTAATCAATGCCTAGCCACTGAATATTAGCACAGGGCTGGGTAATTAACTTTGAATGTAAATGTTCCTCTGATCTGCACAGGACGTAGTAATCGTTTTGAATTGAATTGGACATTGAATAATAATGTATATGTATGCCTGTTGGGGCATGTAAATAATTGTGGACCTGTTAGGGCAATTGGATAACAACTTTATGCCTGTTGGGGCAACTGAATAAATTATCGGTGTACGCTTAATAATATTATTTACATAACATATAAGTTGAATCATTGTTTTGTAAGCAATACAATGACGATGTACGTTAAACAATAGTATCTACATAATGTATATGTTGTACTATTGTTTTATAGCCAATCAAATTAATCTTACCATGAAGTAAATGTGTTATAACGACTGCATCCGTTAAAAT
This sequence comes from Panopea generosa, assembly GCA_029582155.1. Taxonomy (NCBI): domain Eukaryota; kingdom Metazoa; phylum Mollusca; class Bivalvia; order Adapedonta; family Hiatellidae; genus Panopea; species Panopea generosa. The sequence goes on from CM055906.1 coordinate 55,921,434, forward strand.
GTGATTTTACAGGATTTTGTTTTTAATTGGATCCATGTTTATACGCAATAATGTTTTTGTTGCTTTGGAATAAAACGTAAATGACAATGGTTTGTAAGATATATAGCATGCATGTTATTATAAATATATCAGTCTGATAACACATGTCACATAATGTTACATGAAAATCAGGTGAATGTATAACAGTTACATACAGCATTGTCTTTATTTATAACAATATATATAACAACGTGTGGTGTTATTTGTCAATGTGTGAGCTAGTACACGTACTGTATGACATGTAATTACGACCTTTACGTAGGCATTAGCTGAATGGAAACCTGTATAACCAAGCTGTGTTATACTGCGAGGTGCCAGATTTGTAGCAATGTATATAGTTCTTTTCTAAAGGAGAAACGTAAATGAGGACTAATTTAACATCATATGTACATGAAAGTATAAAAGCAACGTCAAATGAAGCACAGAAATACTGAAGGTTTTAAATTAATCAATATTTTTTTCATGATAAAAACCAACAACAACCGTTAACGGAATAGCATAGCGATAATGTAAACGGAAAGTAGATGACCATCATTTACATGTAAATTTCCAACCCTTAGCCTTCATCATAACGATCAGCTCAATAATATTGAAAATAGCAATTACAAAAACGTATTGACTTCAATCAGTTAACCGCAATTAAAAAAATATATGTAAAAATAAGAAAATATAGCCATTACAGAATACGTTGTTTTTGAACGAAACAATGGCAAAACCAATAATATACATACACATAAGAGTAAATTGCGATGCAATAAGATCAATATAGAAATAGAGACAACATACTTTAACACCTTGCCAAGGCGATTAGTAGCATAATTACGTCACGAAAGTCTAGTATACCAAACTTCATCCTTCTCTCCGTTATCACAAACAAGACATTTAATGAATTATTCACCTATTTATTCCCAAACCTTCGCCGCTAAAGTGTCTAATGCGTGCTTAACAAGCATTCCTTTCATTTCCTTGGCTATTTTCGATGTATTACAACATAAACGTATCAGCTTAATACTTTAATATGTTATCAGGTCATGAAGTTGAAACAGAGAATGTCTGCTAGAAATAAATGCAGTATACTACAAGCCCGATGAGGAACCAAGACAAAGAGACGGGATGGCTATGATCTGGTTGATATTGTGTTCACGGTGATTTATTTCGTTCTTAACATACGAGCGAATATACAAAAAGGTTTCACGAAATAACAAAATGGGTTAGTACACAAATAAATCTTTATTTGACACCAGATAATATTTGCCGTCTCCCAGACGTAGAAAAAACAGTATAGAGGAGCAAACAAACGTTGATCATAATTTTAGAAACATCGGAATAAGAATAATGACGATGTTTAACACAACTAAAATAATATTTGTGCATTATACAAATATTTCATCTGAAAGAATGGAAGTTAGCTTGCTTTTATAAGTATTGCACGATTATTGCATAACATAAAATAGTTTAAATAGCATAGCATAGATAAATATAAGGACTGGCTATGAATATAAACGCATTAGCATGAACACCCAAAATATAAAAAACGACAAACCACGTCAATTTCATAGAATTTGTGATCTTATCAAAAAAGTAAAATAACCACATTACATATAAGTTTTTGATATTTCTATTTCGTGGAATCACCCTATTTTGAAATGCAAACGTTTTAAGGCAATTCCAAATATGAATAATAAAATGGGGATGAGATTTTTAAAAGGGGTTTAACTTATTTTCACCACATTCCAGGTGACATATGGTGTAACCACAAGTTTTATTGGTGGAGCATTAATAAAGCTGAGTAGAACAATCATCCTTTGGCAACTAACTGGCAAACATTCTCATACACAGTTTTTGGAACGAGCCGGACTACAACCTACTACCTTATAGGTTAGGTCACGTAGAAATCTATATAACAAAAGTTTAAATACGTCATTATCAATCTTATATAATCAAGCTTATATAGGCCTAAGCGCCATATTCAACAAATTACCGGTTTTAGAGTACAAAGTTTCATGAGCGGCAAAATGAACCTAAAGAGTAGAACCATCGCCATTCTTCAAGTACATATGTAACTGGCAACTTTATAAAAATATTTTAACCAAGCTGTGACCACACATGAGACCTAAACTGTAAGAAGTAAGTCATATTGTGATCCTGATTTAGAACTATGACCACACATGAAACCTAAGCTGTAAGAAGTAAGTCATAGTGTGATCCTGATTTAGACCGAGCTGGGACCACACATGAGACCCAAGCTGTAAGAAGTAAGTCATATTGTGATCCTGCTTTAGACTGAGCTGATATGTCACATATGACCTAGGCTGTAAGAAGTAAGTCATATTGTGATCCTGCTTTAGACCAAGCTGACATTACACATGAGACCTTAGCTGTAAGAAGTAAGTCATATTGTGATCCTGATTAAGACCGAGCTGAGACCACACATGAGACCTAAGCTGTAAGAAGTAAGTCATATTGTGATCCTGATTAAGACCGAGCTGAGACCACATATGAAACCTAAGCTCTTAGACTGAAGTCATATTGTGATCCAGATTTTGACCGAGTTGGAACCACACATGAGACCTAAGCTGTAAGAAGTAAGTCATATTGTGATCATGATTAAGACCGAGCTGAGACCACACATGAGACCTAATCTCTAAGACTGAAGTCATATTGTGATCCAGATTTTGACCGAGTTGGAACCACACATGAGACCTAAGCTGCAAGAAGTAAGTCATATTGTGATCCAGATTAAGACCGAACTGAGACCACACATGAAACCTAAGCTGCAAGAAGTAGTCATATTGTGATCCTGATTTAGACCGAGCTGAGACCACATACGAGACTTGAGCTTTAAGAAGTAAGTCATATTGTGATCCTGATTTAGACCGAACTGTGACCACACGTGAAACTTACGCTGTAAGAAGTAAGTCATATTGTGATCCTGATTTAGACCGAGCTGAGACCGCACATGAGACCTTAGCTCTAAGAATTAAGTAATATTGGGATCCAGATTTTGACTGAGTTGGGATCACACATGAGACCGAAGCTTTAAGATGTAAGTCATATTGTGATCATGTTTAAGACCGAGCTGAAACCTCACATGAGACCTAAGCTGTAAGAAGTACGTTATATTGTAATCCTGATTTAGACCGAGCTGAGACCACACATGAAAACTAGGCTCTAATAATTAAGTAATATTGGAATCTAGATTTTGACTGAGTTGGGATCACACATGAGACCTAAGCTGTAAGAAGTAAGTCATATTAGACCGAGCTGAGACCACACATGAGATCTAAGCTGTAAGAAGTAAGTCATATTGTGATCTGATTTAAACCGAGCTGAGACCACACATGAGACCTAACCTCTAAGACTGAAGTCATATTGTGATCCTGATTTTGACCGAGTTGGGACCACACATGAGACCGAAGCTTTAAGATGAAAGTCATATTGTGATCATGATTTAGACCGAGCTGAGACCACACATGAGACCTAAGCTGTAGTAAGTTAGTCATATTGTGATCCAGATTTAAACCGAGCTGGGACCACATATGAAACTTAAGCTTTAAGAAGTAAGTCATATTGTGATCCTGATTTAGACCGAGCTGGGACCAGACATATGACTTAAGCTGTAAGAAGTAAGTCATATTGTGATCCTGATTGTTTTGCTATTAAGCACAATAGGCAAAGTTTTTGAGAGAGTTATTTTGAAACATTTTTTTAAATCAACATAAAATTCTGTCGCTGCAATCAGGCTTTATTCCTGGATACTCCTGTGTAAATCAGTTGGTTAATATATATAACATTTTCTGTAAAGCACTAGATGATGGTTTAGAGGTAAGGGCTGTATTTTGTGACATTAGTAAGACATTTGATCGTGTTTGGCACAGAGACCTATTCGTAAAACTACATACAGTTGGTATATCAGACAAATTATTTTTATGGTTTATAAACTATCTTTCTGGTCTAGCACAACGGGTAGTGCTGCCACACGTATCATCGTTATTGTTGTCCATTTCAGCAGAGGTTCCACAAGGCTCTATCTTAGGCCCTCCACTATTTTAATTTTCATTAATGATATTGTACTTGAAATTAATTCCCATATACGTTTATTTGCTGATGATACAAGTCTTTATCTCAAAGTCGAATAAACAAACAAAAATCCTGTGAAAACGGAATCTCTTCTACTCTCTCGAAAGATCAGTAAACATTTCCATCCTCATCTTATCATGAATACTCATATCATAGACGAAGTAGAGTCCCATTAACTTATAGGAGTATTCCTAAATAATACTTGTACCTGGCACACATACATTGAATATATCATTTCTAAGGCTTGTAAACGTGTTTATGCCTTGAGAAAACTAAAATTTATTCTAGAAAAAGAATCTTTATAATTAATATACATTTTTGTTAGACCTATACTTGAATATGCAAACATAGTCTGGGATAATTGTACCAAGCAGGAAGAGTTAAAATTAGAAAAATCCACAATGAGGCTGCTCGTCTTGTTACAGGAACAACTAAACTAGTATCAATTGAAATTTTATATAACGAAACAGGCGAGGAATCACTAACGAGCCGACGTAATTCTAATAAATTAATCATGTTTAATAAAATGAAACATGATCTCGTCTGTCAATCACTAGCTTCCTTAATTCCAAAATCAGCGGGAAACTCATCAAGGTATAACTAAAGAATTGCAAATGATATCCAAACAATTGACTACCATTCCTAACAATATCTTAACTCATTTTACCATCAACCATTTGTCAGTAGAATTCGCTTCCAAATTCGGTTCGTAACGAAACAACACTCAACACTTTAAGCAAAAAATAAGAAATTCTACTTCGGTTCCGGGACATAATTACTTTTTGTACAATCGTAAAACTGAAGCTTTTCATACTTAACTCAGAACTGGCTGTAGTTCCCTAAACCACGTACTATTTCGAAAAAATATAATAAACGACCATCACTGCTGTTGTGGTGATATTGAAGATATTAATCACCATTTTGTTTTAATTTGTCGTAACTATAGATAACAACGACAGGTTTTTATTAGCAAATTAATCCAAATATGCAATCCAACTCTTGACATCATTTTCTATGGAAACCAAAATTTCAATATCGAAACATACAATGCTATATTCCATATCATGCAGGAATTTATAAATACAATTAAACGCTTCGAATAAAGTATTTAGTGAATTGCATTAATTGTTATTTAAGTAAAAATCATCAATTTTATGTAAAATATCAAACCTGATTAAAGATAAATATTTAGTTGGTCAACGATAAATATAAATCAAACATACCCATTCTGCTCGTAAACTGATATTCCTCGTTATGAATATTGTCACAATATGTAAACAACTAAATGTAATAGGTCAGTGATCTAAAATAAATGCAGTGTCACCTAATTGTGTACTGCACGTGCTACTCATTACTGTCACTCTAGAAATTGATGTATCTAAAAACCGCATTGCTTGCATAATTGTCTACTGAATTTTGTACTATTGTAAATTTTTCATTTGAAAAAAAAACAACAATGGGCATATCAGCCCACAAGGCATGTGTTACAGTTAATTCAACATTCTGAAATTGAACGTCTGTGCATAGGATCATATACTTGATCCATCTGAAGTCAAAATATTTACATGTTTTATCGAAGAATGTCGTGTCATTATTCACTTAAAAGTTATGTAACCACGGGAAACAGATTTTAAAAAAGTCATATACTGACTTCTGCATCCCTTTCATTATGTACTCTTGTTATTGTGATAAATGTTATATGTATTGAAATGATGTACATTTTTGAATAAATACTGTTTAAACTAAGCGGAATTAGCTTCGAAACGGAAATTTGCTTATGAATCATTTTCTTAATTGTAATACGTATTTAATACATGCACATATCTATTTCCATTAGTAATGCTTTGACAACTTGCATTAATTCTAATGATATAGTCTATGTCACGGCATTGGTATCATAGGTTAGCATATAGCATAATTCATCGTTTGTTGTTTTCGCTAGCACAAAAGAGACAATCGTAAATGACTCAATAGCAGCAATAGCTGTAAAGTCACCACTGAGCACAGCGTTTATTTAATCAGTCAAATAAATGATTATTTCTCGCTCTCTCGTTTGTCTTTTGCTTCCTGCATGAAAAAATAACGGGAAAATCGATACAAATAATCACCTAATACTCGCACAATTACGCCGTAAATTATGTACGGCTTTTAACACGTGAAACAATTCAATCATAATATATATTACATGTAACGAGGAAATGTGTTAAAATTACAAAATTAATGCAACAGAAACCATTTTAAGTTTTTAAAGTTAGATCGTCAATATGTTAGTAATACCTATCACTTTATCATTAACAAAGGCACAAAAATAAATATAAATATTTATATATGTTCTGTATTATCATTCAAACAAAACGACTGCCATTCAAGTTTAATTTTTTAAAGGTCACATAGATATATAACGAATATATCATTTAAGCATATGCAAACATATGTACGGATCATAGAAAAAAAACTCGATGTTATGGAGCTCAAGAGACAAATACAATATGTATAAATATCGATATGAAAATGTTCATATTTAATACTACAAACATCAGATTGTTAGTTTCATATGAAAATAAGAGTATTCTATTATATGACTTGACTTTATTTGCATTTACATATATTTAATTAAGTTGCATTTTTTCGAAAACACACTACTGGTACAATACTTTTCTACTTTACCTTGACACACATTATCATATCTAACACGAATATTGATATTTCAGAAGTCATATGCTGATGTATTTAAAGCGCATAGAAGTCAGGTCATTCTAAAATGTTGCAAGATGCACTCGCGAACGTCGTGTTTGTTCCCGCCTGCCATACTGATACATCCGCTGGACTAAATCCCAAAAAGCTAATTAAGAACAGAACAGAACAGAACAGAACATATATTTTATTAAACTTAAGCATTACAGCTTATCGTCATACATATATACAAAATCAATACATACGTTAAGGACAGAATCAAGTCGCAATTTCCCTGATTGAGCTAACAAGGACCAGTTTGCGTTTCATTGATTGCACCATCGTGTTTTATGGGTTCGAAGCCACGTTGTCAGGAGTTTCACGTAACGTTTTCCGTTAGTTGCATTAACGTTGCGTGCGCTGATTTAGTACACTTTGTTGATAATGCCGCTGTTTTAATCACGGGCTTAGCGATTTTATTTGTATAATCTGCTTTTTTAAAACACTTTAACGAATTAAGCGTGTATGTATGGAGGGGTGAAAGCGAAAAAGGTCTAAGTGCATATATGAAAAAGAAGCACTTGGAACTTTTTCGCTTTCACCCCTCGGTATGCTCAAGCTGAGACATTTCAAGCAGAGTATATGCAAGCAAGAATTGACCACATGTATAAGATATACCCAAATACGGACATGTATCGAGCACCTGTCTTCTTTTAAGGTTTTAAGAGAGAAAAAAACAGAATTGAGTCATTATTCTATCCAGACGTCGCGCTATCAATTGATTAATTGATCAATTTTATGCTATTGAGGGCTAACAGACAATGAGTTAACCTACTCACTGTTTCTTGGTATCCTGAAAAGGTTAACCAGTACTCGAGCACACCCAATCGCCGCAAGTAACAGATAACTTTTCGACTTTCTCACTCAGCGGTGAGAGACGAATGTTACGAGACGCAATTTCTTATAATAATTATCACGGAGACTGTTGCCGGGCGAGGACTCGAACTCACGACTCCTGGATTGAAAGTCAGACGCGTTTCCAACTAAGCAAATCGGACCCTGCACGCGCTATCAATGTGGAAAGCATGGTTGTAATTGTTAACAGCAAATTACCAAGCTAAAACTAAGGTTTCTAATCTGCATTTTCGTATAATTCAGCATAACCCGCACATCTTTTCATCTTAACAATGCAGTAAAAAAAAGTAAAAACCATATCAAATGTATATATCTTGAAATGTAGGGGTTATTTTGGTAAATTAACAGGCTGAGATCATTTGTGATAAATCAATATAAAAATCACAATACAAATGAGAAATATATTGATAGCACTAGTTCTTTATCAATACGCAATTGAAATAATTTAACTTAATACTTTATACCGTACAGACCATCAACACGTACGTTATAAAACACCGTGTTTCTATAAACGTAAAGGACTTCTGTACCTTTAGTATCTAATTAATTTGATGACGGAATTGCTAATCCTAATATCCTGTGGAAGCTATGGAAACAGAGCTAGTTAATCGCGTGATCCGGCCGCAAGCGTATTTCTCATCGAATGAAATTAAACACGCCATGAAACTCTCTAATGTTGCTTACCAGGTACTTGGGTGAGATTCTCTGAATCAGATTATCTCGAAATAAATTAGTTTTCTTTAAATACGTCAAAAATATGTAAAAATACAACAAAACAGTGGACTTTATTTCATATTGTCAATGTGGTCTTTAGCAAATTTTTATTGTTAAAATTATATCTATGTCAATTGTTTTTTAGAATACTATATACCCCTGCGTTTAGTCAGGAAAATGTTAAAACTTTGTCCAATAAATATGACTTACGTTGAACGTCGTTTATAGAGTGTTGTACATGTATTAAGAAACTCATATTCATTTGTGTCGTAACTCCTTCTTAGAACCTAATGAGTATATAAAATGAACGCATGCGCGTGAACGTTCATTAATTTCTACCGCTTTGAATATATTTTACGACGTTTTCGAGATATTAAGAAAGTAGTATTTCAGTCCTACTGACAGACGCGGGAACACATGATGGACGTGATTTCGTGATAATCTATAAATATAAATTTATATTCTCCATCTAATGATTTTTTGTTTAAATTTATTAATTTTCCATCAATTTTTAAATAAGTTCACTGATGCAAATCATGCTCGAGGTATTTCTTGTTAGTGTATGTAAATTCAAAGTCTTGCTTAAGGACACCACACAAAGCCGTGGCAGAGTATCGGACTCGCGACCATCAGATCCTTGGTCCGATGTTCTGTTACTGGACCGTGTTCTTCATATAAGCCCAGATTTGTTTTCACAACTATTATATATATGATATAAATCGATGATGAATTAGGTGCAGGTTGATTATTATAACATGGTGCCATTTGGATATAAACTAAAACAAAATCTTCTGCCGTCATACATGTTATGTAGTTTATACTGTTAGCTAATATATGCTTTTCTAATGACGTGTTTCCATTTTATCATAAACGTTATATAAAGTACATTAAAGTGCTATTTGTTAATGTACCGCTACAGGACTCAAATATATTCAAACTTTGAGACATTGTTAGCAAGAACACAATATGAACGCCGGTTTCAAAATGTGCAATACAAGATGATCGCCGGTTTCAAAGTGTGCAATACAAGATGAACGCTGGTTTTAAAGTGTGCAATATTGATTGTTTTCTTTTCCATCTTATGCCTTGCAATACGTCATATAGCAGTACGTTAAAATTTACTGTAGACAAAGTACCTAATAGATGTTCTATAGATCAGTGCTGGCACGTAAGTACTGAAAGCCTTAAGCTTTAAGGATATTACAAACAAAATACATTAAAGTCTTATTGAACAAAAAAATGCCCTTGTAATACCCTAGTTAGCGGCAGGAACTTGGGAGAGCTCTCAAACAGGTTCAATTTGTGTTAGCACTTCGTATATGCATGTTGATATAATAAAGATACATATATATGCGTTTGGTGTCATCATTCTTATCGATATGAATGCAAGAAAATATCAATTGATATTTTTTTAAAATATTTACTCATAATTTCAAAACTAGCTGATTTTATTAGTTTAAAATTAAAAAAAAAAGCAAACAATTTCCTTAGTATGAAGATTCAGATTGTAACACTTGGACATTTATATTTTCACATTCATGGTAAATCATTCATAACATAAATATAAATTTGATGTGTGAACATGAGTGGACATATTCGATTTCAACATTACCGATTGTTCCTTAAAGAGGATATTCAGACAGTACTGTTGGATAAACACACCTGCGCCACCATTCAACATAGCTGCAAATGTTTGAGCAAAATGTCTGACCGCAGGCACAATAAAATATTCTGATGAATTAGTAACACATCAACAACGTAAAATAATGTCTGGTGATGATAATCACTTTGACCGGTAAGTATTAAATAAGAATAATAAATAGTTAATAACCGATAGAAGTTCGTTATTTGCTTTTACCGATAGACGAAACAGCAATAACCGAACTCATTTCAGTTTAACAAAACACTATTATTTGGTTCTGAAATAACAAGAAAACAATAAGGCTGTTACACCAGCTGACTTCAAACACAGTAAATTCGATTCTCAAAACTTCATTTAAAGAAAACCCATCATCTGTTAAACATTATAAAGTATGAATTTACATGTATATGCTACACGTGTATATATGTGAATTGCGAATGGTTCCACGTATACTTTGCTTGTTACACGATTAATACAATCTAGTTCCTGTTTCGCCAACATGTTTAAGTATGTACATCAATACTAAAGAACTTAAATCAAAGACAAAAGCATTCAGTTGATCATTAATTTAGACTGTCTCCATATAAATTGCGTTTGGATTCACGGACATTGATTTAAGAATATTTACGTAACCAATCAAAATTAAGTACAATGTTGGTGAAGCAGAAGACATGCTTGATTTTGATCCACTAAAGTAAATGGTTCGGCTGTTTAACACATATTGTGAACCTTGCATTGATAACTTTCATTATATAAATAACCATCTCTGTCTTAGCTTTAACGTTTTTAAAACTTATTACTAATTAATCTAGTTGCTCGATTATTTTGAAAATTAATTTTCATCTTTTAAACAGAACTGTAGAACCTTGACTATTTTAATTATTGATTCACATTTTCCAAATTTCGATGAAACGCATCTAAACCCCGCCATCATGTAACATATTAAGTTCTACAAAACACGTTTTAACGCCAATTTATGTTTGTACCAATTTTAAATGAAGACACGTTGTAAAGAGTTGTTTTCGGAAGTAGTTTCCGTTACGACGTGAATATGCAAATTCGTCTGATGCTATAACAGTTATACAGGATGTATTTGTTTTGTTTTAAACTAAGTCTTGTGTGCTCAAATGATGACGTTATTTCCAGAAACATTTACTAGCAGTGTTCATAAACTTAGAGACAGGGAACAGTATAATTACGTGAAGTATATTATTTAAAAGCTCTATCAAACTATTCATTTTAGTTTTATTTCCTGAGTAATACAAACAATCTAACATGCGTGCTCATCTTTTATTTTATTTTATTTATTAAACTCGCTGGAAAGTATAAAATGATGCTCGGTTAGCCTCGCATAATATATTTTTGCAAACTCATTTAATAACTTCAAGAATAAATAAGCACTCGTGTAAGATCCTTTATGTAATAGATAAAAATTGTATGAAAACACATGACAACTTAACCAAAGTGTATTACAAAGATTTACTACAATCACTACCCTTGTTTCAATGATTAATCTATAAGGTATAACTTGTACAACTGTATCCTGTATGTCAATACAATAAAGTTAAAAACTTGACCATATGTACGAATGTAAATATATATTGTGACCGGTCCAATGAGTGTCAGTTTTCATATTTAATCCACATTTTAGACTCAGTTGATGGACGTGAAGAAGCCATTCGATAATGTCTCAATACTTAAAATGTCTCTAGTTGTTAAGATGGTGACGTTTCATTTTCTTGATAACGTCATTCTATAAAATGGAATATTTATGATTAAAGAGATGACACGTCCCTTTCATGATAAGGTGATTCAACGAAAGATACACTATGTGTGCTGGCTCTACGCGTGTCTAAAGTGGTTTCGTTTCGTTGTAATGATACGTTTTTTTCATCAAATGAAAGTGGTTTGTTCACTGGGGAATCGATGCCTGTATAGTTAATATCAAGCATGTTACCGGAAATGTATAGTCATTGCCGTAACGAACGTATTCATATCACTTTAGGATAAATTCAAACGAAGGTTGTCACTAAACTTTAACTATAGTACCTAAAAAAAGTTTTTTTAAAGTTTTAAGTAATTTTACTTTATCAGATGCGTTCATCTTACACATTATGTTGAACATTATCTTGATGCACAGTAGAATTTCGATGGACCGAAATCGGCGGGACTGGACAGAGCAGTTCGAGTTAAGGGTTGTTCAACATCACAACATACATGTACATGCATACACATCGAAATAGGATTTTGGCCGGGACCAGATAAGTGGTTCAAGTATATATGATGTTCCAGCCCTACGTGTTTGAGCCAACGAAGTTTTACTGTAGTTGGAAGTTATATGGAAGTTTCAACGTCAATCAAAAATAACATGTAACGTTCAACCGAACTAGATACACTGATCTACTCTTTCGTCTTTCGCGATCCTCTAACTTACCTTTAGGGGGTCAAGTTATTCACTGAAAACAAGAGTTATTTTATGTTAAGTGGAATGTTATAATTTTTCAAAATATTGAGCGATTTCATTGGCTGAGAAAGAAGAACAACATCTAAAAAACTATAACAGTTTCTCAAGAAGTTCATTCTAATACAAAGAATGGATCCTCAACATGTTACACACAAATTCCACATAAGGCAACCAATTTTACATTGTATATATAAATATATACAGTCAACCCCGTTTTAAGCAGCCCGTTAAGTGAAGGAGTTAAAGTGGCCTTTTAAGACAGGTTATTGCTTAATACAGGTTTTTGTTCTGAAAGCATAATAAGGAAATAACAAATATGGCTGCTTAAGACAAGTGTCTGCTTAATCGAGGTGACCGCTGATACAAGTTTAACTCTATGGTATTTATATTATGACAATGTTCAGTTTTCACTTAATATGTTGAACCCGGCCACTTCGTCTCTCAGTGCTACTTTAAATATTAACATCGGAAGCATCTTTATACATTTTTTTTTCATCTACCAGTCTAGGAGACGATAATTATTATGTAGCGTTAAATAAAAATCCAATTTGTATTTAGCTATCCTCTTATTTCGCCAAACTTTCTTTGATATTCGCTAGAACGTCAATAACAAATATCTACGGTAACCTTTAGTGTAATATCCGCCAAACTAATACGTCTGCATTCTTATTTCCGTATCAGTCGTGTATTTTACTAATTCCATCTGCCTTCCTGTTTCAATTTCCTAACTTCAGGAATTTCTAAAGTTTTAAGTCAATACGTTTACAAAAAAATGATACATTGAAATAATTCAATGGGAGAAAATAAATTGTTCTGAAGCAAAATCAGACAATATTGCGGAATAAAACAGTGGTCGACACAATCTACCTTATACAAGTATGGACTTTTCACCTGTACAATATGATGTGCTATGCACCAGCAAGTTTTAATATTGACCGACGCGGCAGTAGTAAAAGTAGTAGTAGTAGCAGTAGCAGTAGTAGTAGTAGTGCTGGTTGTGGTGGTGGTAGTGGTAGTAGTAGCTCTAGTACAAGTAGTTGTTATTTTAGTAGAAGCATTAGCAATATTGGTTGTAGTAGTAGTAGTAGTAGCAGTAGTAGTAGTAGTAGTAGTAGTAGTAGTAGTAGTAGTAGTAGTAATAGTAGTAGTAGTAGTAGTAGTAGTAGTAGTAGTAGTAGTAGTAGTAGTAGTAGTATGTGTTGTTAGTGTACGTATTGTAGTAAAAGTAGTCGTGGTAGTAACAGAAATAATAGCGTGCTTGTACTAAAATCAAAAGTATTTTCAATACTTTGACTCAAAGTAAACATCGCAATTAAATATGTTTACTTTCGTTGCCTCAAAATATTAAAAATGCCTACCTTTTCAAAAAAAAATAAAAAATAATAATAGCGTAATATTAATAAGCCACATAGTTTTTTTTATACGATAACATGCCGGAACAATATGTCTTAAAAAGACTTCGGATACTATGGCATCACACAGCTTGAGCTAATCAGTGACGGTGCGTTATTGTATTTCCCTCGTCACAGACTGTGGCACAATGTAGGATAATAGAAGGTTGTATCGATGCCAAACATGTACTTTAAGAAAATCCACTTTATACTTAACTGATGGTCAAGTTAAACACTTGAGAACAGATATTAAAATGGAAATAATATTTAAAAAAACGTACGTCTATAATAAGTTGCGAATTATATAATCAGAATATCTGCCAAACTCTGCTATTAAACTTTAAAACGTACGCGGAACAAATTGTATAATTAATGTTTAGGATATCGGTTAAATTACATATATTTAGAGTTTACAATAAAATTCATTTTAGACTCTAGATATACTATTTTTCTGGTTTATATGTCCATAACTATTAAGACTGCTTTTATAATTACATACTTACATACTTGCCGTATACATCTCTTTAAATAGTAATGACCCCAAGACATTGATGTATACTGATAATAAAAATACACATAATCAAATTATCACTTACAAGCATACTCAAAAAATCTGATAGTGCTTGTGAAAAACTGTAAAATGGACGAAAATATTTAAAATTATTTCATCAAAAATTAAATACTCAGAAATGAAGACAATTTGTAGTTCTTATTAACTTGCGCAGAAAGAAAATTCGTATTAAATGTGTTTATTTTGTTAATACAAACTATGTTTCTCGTTGGTACGCAATCATAACATACTAGAATTTCTATCTCTTTGCTATTCTTTGTAAATAGTAGGTTAATAATATTTGGTGTATGGAGTTAATATAATCTTAAGTTATTTAGATATAATACTGATAGGAAAATCAACCAAGGAATTATATATAAAACCTTCTATATAAATCCTTGATGTCAACATATAAACGTAAGAAGTTTAGTGTTCATAATAGCACACATCTTATCTTATAAAAAATATTATCCAAAGCATATACAAAAAAGGAAAGTTAATGACAAATACACTGCTCCAGTATAAACACGGTGCCATATACTTCCAAGGACTCCTTGATACTGCATAGTATTATTGCTTTAATTCTTTCTTTTTTTAACTTATTTCTTAATAATATATTGTAGCAACAACAATAACCACTTTTTAAATTCCTAATCTATATAAATTCATTAAATACATTATATTATTTATCTAGTTATTAGACACATAGTTACCAACCGTGGTCTTGACAAGCCTGGATATGTACACAGAAATGCTTTAAAAATGCAACATTTAGATAAACAACAATGAAACTTTGAATTCTTTATCGATGTATGTTTCTAATCAATATAAAGAAGTGATAATCGCAATAATCGTAGGTTCGATCCACCGCCGCGACTATGTGTGGTGTCCTTGAGCAAGGTACTTTTTCCGCGTATGACTAGTGCTGGTTATACCAAAAACATCGTGCCATCTACACCGAGATCTTAAAAACGTAATACTCACATAAACAGAAATGAAATATTGAGATCTCTATCGATGTTAATGAAATTTATTTTATTGGATAATATAACATCTTTCTACCTTTCCTGGAAATTTTCACCAAAATCTATTGCGACTATCAATTCTTTTTAATGATTTTAAACATACAACCCCGTTGCCTAAATTCACAAAATCAGTATCTTGTACAGCCTACTTGCACATTGATGCACGCATGACCGCGGATTCTCATTGAATGACTGATATTAAAAATCCAGTCTTGTGGGATGTTGTTTCATTCTTAAACAAGCGCTTGAAGTAGTATTTAAACATTAATTTGAATAAATATATTGCGAAAATGAAAGAAAATACCATAGAATAAAATTCTTAACACCAAAATACAGATTAACCAATTCGAAACGAATTTATACAAGCAATAAACTGATAAAAGTATTGAGTTATTTGTCAATTAAGGGGACGAGAGTTGTATGTTTCAAATCAATAAAAAGAAGATATAATCGTTATAGAAGCTTATGAAACTTACATAGAAATATGTAATAATATCAAATAAAATAAATTTAAAACACATTGATAAAATATTGAAATTGAATGTTTTATTTGCTGTTTATATTGAGTGTTTCGGTTCTGATGTATTTCTATGTAGACGGCATGGTGATTTGGGTACTTTTATGCATGATTTTCCTCGAACAAGGAAACTGGCTGTCCTATATAACATGACCCACATGATTTGCAATGTATTGCAAAATGCATTTAATACCTTAAAACTCATAACTAGTTGTGTAGTAATAAATGTAACATTAGTTTTTACAGCTGCTCAAGTAGATCTAACTGTAAGATTCACTAAAACTTCTTTCAACATTATTGTTGATTCCTAAATATTTACACGGGCTCAATGGTAACCTGTATGAACCCAGGCTGTTTGTTGTGTATACAGACACGTTAAATGTTGCTTCCGCTCGTAGAGTGAATGCACTCGTAAATCGTTCAACAACCACAGATCTAAAGTAAACACTGGGCGCATAACTTGTTGAGTCAGTTTAATAACCGGATCTGTCTTGCTTGCTCTGTCGATTGTTTTCGTGTTTTACGTTGCTGTATAAAACAATAACTGGAAAGTCGATCAAAACAATCACCCAATACTCGTATAATTTACGACTGCTAACACGTGAAACTATGCAATTATCTTTAAAAGAGAACAAATAAGTTACAACATGATATCGGATGCCAATTAATTAGTTATTGTAAATATACGTTACCAGTTACTTGGTCGGTCACATATATCCATGTTTTACCATTCAAACAGATGGACTGCTTTATTTTATTATCAAAATTATTAAAAATTTACATTACTTGTTTTTAAACGAAACGCTATATTACGAATAAATAATCAATTTAAATCATATACGTATATATCTTTATATATTTACCACTTGAATCACTGGTGGAGATGAGACGATTGATGTCAACTTGTTTACTATTTACGGGAAAGAACTTAATGAAAAGCGTACACCGGAAAGATTGGTAATCGTGGAAAATAATCATAATATACAGTATAGTGATTCTAACTAAGTTAGTACAAATAGGTATTTCACACAATAAATTATTTTCTGTTCATCAGGAGTATTGTTTAAAAGATTGAACACCACTGAGTGACAACGATTTGTTTACAAAGTCCAGAATACGTTGTTGTTATTTTTTATTCTATTGGAATATTGTTTTTCATTTATTGTAAAGAACAGAATACCACTTAAGACGTTGCTGGCGACTGATGAATGCTGCTAGCAAGAGTAAACAGTGTTGCTTGCGAGAGTTATGAGTGTTGCTAGCGAGACTGATGAGTGTTGCTAGCGAGAGTGATGAGTGTTGCTAGCGAGACTGATGAATGTTGCTTGCGAGACTAATTAGTGTCGCTAGCGAAATGATGAGTGTTGCTAGCGAGAGTAATTAGTGTTTCTAGCGAAACTGATGAGTGTTGCTAGCGAGAGTGATGAGTGTTGATAGCAAGACTGATGAGTGTTGCTAGCGAGAGTGATGAGTGTTGCTGGCGAGAGTGATGAGTGTTGTTAGCGAGAGTGATGAGTGTTGCTAGCGAGAATGATGAGTGTTGCTGGCAAGAGTGATTAGAGTTGTTAGCGAGAGTGATGAGTGTTGCTAGCGAGAGTGATGAGTGTTGATAGCGAGACTGATGAGTGTTGCTAGCGAGAGTGATGAGTGTTGATAGCGAGAGTGATGAGTGTTGATAGCGAGACTGATGAGATTTGCTAGCGAGAGTGATGAGTGTTGCTGGTGAGAGTGATGAGTGTTGTTAGCGAGACTGATGAGTGTTGCTAGCGAGAATGATGAGTGTTGCTGGCGAGAGTGATTAGAGTTGTTAGCGAGAGTGATGAGTGTTGCTAGCGAGTGATGAGAGTTGCTAGCGAGAAAGATGGGCGTTGCTAGCGAGAGTGATGGGTGTTGCTAGCGAGAGTGATGGGTGTTGCCAGCGAGAGTGATGGGTGTTGTTAGAGAGTGATGAGAGTTGCTAGCGAGAATGATGGGCGTTGTTAGCGAGAGTGATGGGTGTTGCTAGCGAGAGTGATGGGTGTTGCCAGCGAGACTGAAAGGTGTTGATGGCGAGAGTAATGAGTGTTGCTAGCTAGAGTGATGGGTGTTGCTACCGAGAGAGATAGTTGTTGCTAACGAGAGTGAAGGGTGTTGCTAGCGAGAGTGATGGATGGTGCTAGCAAGGGTAATGGGTGGTGCTAGCGGAGTGAAGGGTGTTGTTAGCGAGACTGATCAGAGTTGGTAGCGAGAGTGAAGGGTGTTGCTAGCGAAATTGATGGGTGTTGCTAGCGAGAATGATGTGTGTTGCTAGCGAGAGTGATGAGAGTTGCTAGCGAGAATGATGATTGTTGCTAGCGAGAGTGATGGGTGTTGCTAGCGAGACTGATGGGTGTTGCTAGCGAAAGTGATGGATGTTGATAGCAAGACTGACGGGTGTTGCTAGCGAGAGAGATGAGTGTTCCTAGCAAGAGAGAGATGTGTATTGCTAGTGAGTGATGAGAGTTCCTAGCGAGAGTGATGTGTGTTGCTAGTGAGTGATGAGAGTTCCTAGCTAGAGTGATGTGTATTGCTAGTGAATGATGAGTGTTGCTAGCGAGAGTGATGAGACTTCCTACCGAGAGTAATGTGTGTTGCTAGTGAAGGATGAGAGTTCCTAGCGAGAGTGATGTGTGTTGCTAGTGAATGATGAGAGTTCCTAGCTAGAGTGATGTGTATTGCTAGTGAGTGATGAGTGTTGCTAGCGAGAGTGATGAGAGTTCCTACCGAGAATGATGTGTGTTGCTAGTGAGTGATGAGAGTTTCTAGCGAGAATGATGTGTATTGCTAGTGAGTGATGAGAGGTGCTAGCGAGAGTGATGGGTGTTGCTAGTGAGTGATGAGAGGTGCTAGCGAGAGTGATGGGTGTTGATAGCGAAATTGATAAGTGTTGCTAGTGAGTGATGAGAGTTGCCAGCGAGAGTGATAGGAGTTGATAGCGAGAGTGATGGGTGTAACTAGCGAGAATAAAGTTTGTTGCTAGCGAGAGTGATGAGTGTTGCTAGAGAGAGAGAGAGAGAGAGAAAGAGAGAGAGAGAGAGAGTGAGAGTGAAGGGTGTTGCTTGCGAGAATGATAAGTGTTGCTAGAGAGAGAGAGAATGATGGGTGTTGTTAACGAGAGTAATGAGTGTTGCTAGTGATAATGAATGTTGCTAGCGGAAGCGATAGGAGTTGCTTGCGAGAGTGATGGATGTTGCTAGCGATAGTGTTGAGTGTTGTTAGCGAGACTGATAAGTGTTGCTAGAGAGAGAAAGAGAGAGAGAGTGATGGGTGTTGCTAGCGAGAGTTGAGTGTGCTGGTAGCGAGAGTGATGAGTGTTGCTAACGAGAGTGATAAGTGTTGCTAGAGAGAGTGATGTATTTTGCTAGCGAGAGTGATGAGTTTTGCTAGCGAGAATGATGAGTGTTGCTAGCGAGAATAAAGGGTGTTGCTAGCGAGTAAAATGAGCGTTGCTAGCGGGAGTGATGAGTGTTGCTAGTGAGTGCCGAGAGTTACTAGCGAGAGTGATGGGTGTTGCCAGCGAGAGTGATGGGAGTTTCTAGCGAGAGTGATAAGTGTTGCTATAGAGTGTGATGGGTGATGCTAGCAAGAGTGATTGGTGTTGCTAGCGAGAGTGATGGGTGTTGCTAGCGAGAGTGATGGGTGTTGTTAGAGAGAGTGATGGGTGTTGCTAGCAAAAGTTAATTATGTTGCTAGCGAGAGCGATGAGTTTTGCTAGCGAGAGTGATGTGTGTTGCTAGCGAGAGTGAGTTATGCTTTTAGAGAGAGTGATGGGTGTTGCTAGCGAGAGTGATGGGTGTTGCTAAAGAGAGTGATGGGTGTTGCTAGCGAGAGTGATGAGTGTTGTTAGAGAGAGAGTGATGGGTGCTGCTAGCGAGAGTGATGGGTGTTGTTAGAGAGAGTGATTGGTGTTGCTAGCAAAAGTTAATGGTGTTGCTAGCGAGAGCGATGAGTTTTGCTAATTGAGAGTGATGGATGTTGCTAGCAAAAGTTAATGGTGTTGCTAGCGAGAGCGATGAGTTTTGCTAGCGAGAGTAATGGGTGCTCCTAGCGAGAGTGATGGGTGTTGTTAGAGAGAGTGATGGGTGTTGCTAGCAAAAGTTAATGGTGTTGCTAGCGAGAGTGATGAGTGTTGCTAGCGAGAGTGATTGATGTTGTAAGAGAGAGTGATGGGTGTTGCTAGCGAGAGTGATGGGTGTTGTTAGAGAGAGAGAGAGAGAGAGAGAGAGAGAGAGAGAGAGAGAGAGAGAGATAGGTGTTGCTAGCGAGAGTGATGGGTGTTGTTATAAAAAGTGATGGGTGTTGCTAGCAAAAGTTAATGGTGTTGCTAGCGAGAGCGATGAGTTTTGCTAGCGAAAGCGATGAGTTTTGCTAGCGAGAGTGATGGGTGTTGCTAGCGAGAGTGAGTTGTGTTTTTAGAGAGAGTAATGGGTGTTGCTAGCGAGAGCGATGGGTGTTGCTAACGAGAGTATTGGGTGTTGTTAGAGAGTGGTAAGTGTTGATAGCGGGAGTGAAGGGTTTTGCTAGCGAGAGTTATGAGTGTTGCTAGTGTGTTCTTCAAGTTTTAGTGTTTTGAACATTGACATCCAAAGTGATTTTCACCCATTAGACAGCATATATACTTCCCTTATACTATGTAAAACCGAAATGTTACAATGTCCACGTAAGTATACTACTGTTGCACCGAATAAACTAACGTATTTGATTGATCGCATGTAACGAAACAACAGCATTATCTTCTGGGACAAATCTTAGTAATGGAATGGAAGCAATAACTTAAGTTTATTTACGCGTTAGTTGTCATAAAGTCGTAAAGGAGCCACACATAGCTATTTATTACCCATTTGCTTGAAACGATATCACAATAAATGTTTACACTAAATAAGTATTTCCTTAGCTTTATTTTTTTTATGTCGTCCAAAAGAATAGCGTTTACTTTTCTCGGATACTAAAGCAAGTTAATGCGGACACAACTCGTGTAATAAAGACGTAAATATCCTAAGCTGCAAACAGTATTATTTTTGTCTGATAACTTACAGTGATAATGCCTACTTGCGAACTAGCTAAACAGGAAATATCGTTAATTCAACAAAAAAAATAAGTTAAACAGAACAAAAACACTATGGTGGTTAATCATTCTTATATACTCACTACCGGGGTGGGTGTTTTATTCAATCCTATTATTAATCTTTTTTAACCGATGAAAGTCAGAACTTAATAAAAATAAAAATCAGTACTATAAAAGGCAAACATAGAAATGTTATGTCGACCAATATTCGTTAAACAGTAATTGTAAAAGAAATACATAATAATAAGAAAACAATTATAATTCCAGCAGAGTATTAAACAGCACAACGACAGTGGTAACATTGCATCTTAGAAGTTTTGACATTCACTTCCAACCTCGCTCTTTCCTCAGCCGTCTTATAAAACCTGACATTTTTAATCAAAGCAACATCTTGGTTAACAAAACAACAATTTGTATTTACTTTATTTACAAAGTTATGCTGTGTTTGCTTTCTTGTTGTTGCTTAATAATGACGGATTCCCTCAACTGTGTATACAATATACGTGTTGACTTAAGACTTTAAGTCAGGATATTATAATAGAAAATCTGATGGAAATAATACATCTATACAAATGGTACGGACATATTTATCTAAACAAGACGGCCAGGAGGGAATTATACACAAGGATATATTGTTTTGTTGTAGATGGGAGGAAAATATCATAATATATAATATAATGAACTAATAAATCTTTATTTGACGCCAGACAATATTTGTCATAATTATGCAAGAGAGAGAACAACTGCATAAACAAGGTAAGGGACATTAACAATATATAATGATACTTCCTGTGTGAAATATCAGTACGATTATCAAATGGCAACTTAGAACAGACTAAATAACATCCACTCTGCTTCTTTCTTTGGATTCTTGTATATCCTGTTACTCAATATAGTAAAGTTGGCTACAGACACATTTTAATATATAAAACATCATCATCATATTTCATCCTCTTTTTATTCTTATAACACCATCTATTACATCATGAAGATACCATCACAAAACATCGGTTAACCACATTTCACGTTAGTCTAAGCTGATCACAGAGGAATAATATTGACTAATATGATGTAACGCATGGCATTGTTGGTTTGATAGTAAGGTTTAAAAACAGTTCGCCTATGTTTGTATATTGATACAAATTAATAAACTATAATATTTACTTTTAATTTTATCTTGTCCGTATTTGCTGCATACATTTCAGCAAACATGAAATTCAATATTCACTAATTTAAAAGTGCATTTGAATATTACATGCTTACACGGTAAATGTAACGTGCATAACGTACACGTGCATAACGCATAATGACAGTTGTATCTTGATAGGTAAATATATTCATAAAATATGACATCGGTTCGCAAAATGAATACATTCGCTAATCGCACATGTATCAGACCTAAAGTAGACAATGAACGTCACTAGATTTTATTCAATAAGGTTGTATCAATAATTATATTCAATGGGCGAAACCATCATTAACTACCGGACATTCGTATATTAATGGATGACACTTCGTATGTTCAATGGGCGAAAACATCGTTAACGACCGGACACTCGTATATCCAATGGGCGAAACCATCGTTAAATACTACCCAATCATAGTTGGAAATATATTGCAAGTACAAGTTGCGAGTGTTCTTCTATTCTGGTAATCTTAACTCTTAACAACCTTGCACGCACGCCTATTTGACGTCAGTCTTTCACAATAAACCCACGATCATAATATTATTATATTTCGCGTTCTATCTAATCATTTAACAATCGTAACAGAAAACCTATTGATCTGGACCTTTGCGTGTTTGTGAGTTATGACGTCATATTGCTAATCAATAAGACTTAGTGTTGGTTTATAGCGAATTATACCTATAAGCTTGCTGGCATGACCTTGATATTATCACTTCATATGCATATTTTGTTAATCATTTAAAGTATTTTAATGGAGTTTAACAGTTTTTTCAACACATTTCAGGTTTTATATGGCATATCCAGTTTTATTGTTGGAGGAAAACCTCGGACTGAATCTATCTGAGTAGAATCTACGTTTTTCTGCAAATAGTTGGAAAACTTTTCACATTAAGTTTTTTTTAAAGTATTTTAAAGGAGTTTAACAGTTTTTTCAACACATTTCAGGTTATATATGGCATATCCGTTTTATTGTTGGAGGAAGACCTCGGACTGAATCTATCTGAGTAGAACCTACGTTTTTCTGCAAATAGTTGGAAAACTTTTCACATAAAGTTTTTTTTGAGCGAGCGAGACTCCGAAACCGGACCCTATTAGCTCAGTCGGTTACGCGTCTGACTATCAATCCAGGGGTAGTGAGTTCGAATCCCTCGCCCGGCAACAGTCTCCGTGATGATTGATATACGACATTGTGTCTCATTATCATTCGTCTCTCACCACTGATTCAAGTGGGAAAGTTATCAGTAACTTGCGGAGATGGGGTGTGCTCGAGTACTGGTTAATCCCAGGAAACAGTGGTTAGGTTAACTGATCGTTTGTTAGCCCTCGATGGCATAAAAATGACGCTAAATATTCAACCAACCAACCAAATTTAACCTACGACCTTAGCAGTGAGAGGTAAGTGATCCTGAGACGGCGCCTTAGACCATGAGGCCACGGCGGACCCCTTTAGTTAAAATAAAAGTGTCCTTAAATATGGTGATTCCTGCACAATATTTTTATGAAATTCAGCGTCTACTTTACATTCATAGATATAAGTTGCATACGTATTGAAATACCGTAATATTGTGCTAATTTCTTAAATATAATTATAATTGCTCACAATGTGTATGTTATATGACGTCTATGTATCATTTGCTAACTATGAACATTGTTTTTATCTAAAAACTGTATTCCTAAATTACCTTGTTATGCGAGTTGTTGGTTCATAAAAAATACATTTTCTCGAAAACTACCGTATTCATTTTAAGATTTTAGCTTTCGAAATTGAAAGGATGTTTGAATAAAAAAACATTTTCCGCTTAACATTGCACCGTGTGGGATGTTAAATATGGAAATGAAAACAATATATTGGAATAATCATCGTATCAAAAACCTGATTCTAAGTTTTGTTTCAATATTGAAAATGGTAGAGAGTGAAGTTGAAGTATATAACAACCAGAAACCGCACAAATTGTATGATTACATATCGTCAAAAAATATAAGTTTTGGGTTAGGACATAAAATTGTCGTGTGCTCAGAATATTAACAATCAAGCTCATTGACATAAACTCCATAATATATTAATGACCATACCCCAATAAATTATACTAAACTTCAATTCATTGAACTTAGAAAATATTCTTTGGCCAAAATAAAAACCGATAGTTGAAAATGTTTTTTTGAACCTTGCTAAGTTCATTCAGAATTTAGATTCTTAAGATATTTCTTGAAAAGAAAAATGGAATTTTTGTTAAAACGATATTTTTAATCGAAAGTAGTTTTCTTGTATTTGAGTGATAAATTTATTATAAAGTCAAAGAATATGTAAAAATGTAAATAATCTGATGATGGATGTAAGACATAAAGGATTTCAATACAGTTCACCGACCGAATGTCTGCGCTTTATTTTTGAAATATTGGAAAAATCGGTGGATGGTCCAGTCCTACTGGGTGTTTTACAATTAAGTTTGATGTTGCTAAAGAAGTAATTTTTTTTTATATATGTATTGCCACCCATACTTCCATTCCATACATAGTATAGCATTTTATTTGCATAAAATATCGGAGCAGCTCAAAACTTGCGTTTAAAATTTACACATATACTAGTATACTGTAACTTCTATGGGAAATATTTACATGGTCCTTTACTTATTGTGTGGGTTTATACTATACAACTGATACGGAAATAAAAACATGGACAATGATATACTTCCCAGGGGTATTGCTGTCTTTGATAGATATCATGGCAAATATTAACAACGTTTCACATAAACAAAAGTATTTCATGAGATGAATACAAATAGCGTCTTTCTTTGGTGTCAGCAAAAGACAATAGTGAGGTCAATATTGAAGTCATCAGGAGAGACGCCAGTCTGCAGCATTCCAATTCCTTTGTTTTAATTTCACTTGTGGTTTGATACATTTATTGACAAATAAAAATGTTACGTCAACCGTTAAAAGTACACATAAGTAGATCATGCAAAACAAGATTACGCCATTTTGACTGATTTTTTCTCTCCCCAAACCTTATGTGTTGCAAAAAGATATTGTGTTTGAATACATATCACAGAAAATCTTTTTTCTAAGTATAATAATAAAACTTATAACGGTAATAACAATGGCAATAATGATAATAAAAAAATAAATGAACAGTAACAACAATAATAATAATAATAATAATGATTACGCCATTTTCTACACATACACGTTATATTTGATTTAATCAATTTAACCCCATACTGTATAATTGTGTTTTTTTGGTCTCATACACTCGTTTCGTTACCTTCAAGTGTTGGTGATGAAACAGAAAAATACACTTGAGCAGAAATAAACAAAATAACGAGATAAACAATATGTCTAGTTTTATTTATGAATGACGACTTAAGAATGTATATGAATAGAACCACCATTCTTCTGCTAGTAACTGGCAAATGTTATACAACTAAATAGGCGCAAAATAGTTTGAGTAGAAACACAATCCTTCCACATTTTTTTTCCCAATTTAAGCCTACGCTTATAATTCGTTTTGTCTAAAACAGTCTTGTTGAAATGAAACACAAACGAAATGAATAAATGAATTAACAGCACAAAAAACGCAGTCGAAACAGTATGAAAAAAAACATCGCCACTCAACGTGAATTTTGATAATGCACACAAACATTTTTTTCTCTGATTGGTTGCCAATTAAATGCTGAGGAGGACATTTTCTTTCAAAGATTTTGTCCTAAAATAAAATATAAAAATCACACAAAAAACAAGTATTTGTTATTTTCTTCAGCCCCTTTCCTTTTTTGCACGTAGCAAATATATTAAGTAGTCTGTTCCTTTCTTGAATATGGTAAGACACACATTATATAAATAACTAAATCCTAAATGATGAATAAAAGTGTAAGTATAAAATAGCTTTCTCTAAATATATCAGCTAATGTGGAATGAAAGCGTGAGGCAACAAATCACAACATCAAATTGCAAAGTCACAATTGCACAGAGAGCATGGGGAGATATGCCAATCTCACCGTAGTGACGAGATAAAATACACGCCCTCATAGAATGCAAGTGATAAGCTATATGACTTTACTGATTTCATAAAAAAATCGATAAAGTAAAGCATGTATGTTACAAGATATATGAAAAATTTAGCAGTATGAAAGAAAAGAATTTTAATCTAAAGCATGCAATTGACACATTATCGGTAGATAGTTACCTCGGCCAAATCTCGATTCGGGTAAAACGAAACAATGAAACCTCGGATCAGTTCAAGATTATACACATAGTATTGTTTTATAAGACTCAATGAAACAAACCAATAGCAGACGAGTGTGATATACAATCACATTAGCGTCCTCTGACGCCTTCTATTTAATAAACGTGGCAGATATTTTACAATAATTAAGTCATAAGATTTCCTCGTTTAGATGTAATTTTCCCACCAGACAGCTAGAATTAAAATATTGATAAAAGTGTAGTTCATATTACACTTTTCTATTAATCTAAAAATGTTTCACAGGGAACGCATTTGAAATCTAACACGAACACCGACATTTGAGACATCTTAACAAAGAGAAACTAAGTAAATAAAAGTATACTGAAAACACAGGAAGGATGATAAGACAAATCAATAAAATTGCAAGAAACAAAATATTACTGACATTAAATACATTTTTACAATAGATTGTGGCAGAAATGTGTATAAGAAAGATATTCGATGTACTTTGTTTTAGCAACTACTTTGCATCTTGTGATATACCTTTCTAGTATATGGGTAATTTCATTTTCTAAGTTTACCGCTAATTACAGACTGATGTAGTTTATAATTACATGTATACCGCACGTTCATATTATCTTATTACACTGATGACGCTATTGCTGACGTGGGAATATAAGCTTATCCCGTTACAAAGCCCTATTGCTTTGAAACCATGATACAAACACGTGACACAACTCTCTAACGTTGTGTATTAAGGTGTAACCCAACCATTGATTTTTGTTCTTTATTCTATAGTAAATAATAAAAGTTTGAAGGCTTGTCATTCATAGAGAGTCCCAAATGAAAGAAGTAAAACCTACATTTTACTGTTTGTCAACCTCTGCACTATCAAAATATGATGAGAAAAGTAGGGGTCAGTGTGTACACTGGTGACAAAGTGAAAGTAGACTTCCGAAATCATGAATTCATACCCCAATTTCCAAGCATCATTTTTTTTCTTCTAAATTCACAATTCAAACATAACAATGCTATCAAAATGTTCAAAATACATCAATGATGCCATTCAAATAAAAAAAATGAGCATTAAAATAAGGAAAATGCATTTTTAAAGAAGAAGAATTGAGGATTATTTATAACCGCCATTATGCAACTACCCCACGGAAGCACTTCCTTTTTGCAATGGTGGTACTATGCCTTAAATAGAGTATTACGCGAAGTTCATCAAATAAAGTCAGCTCGTGTGGTTCCGGCTAATAATAGAATCACTGTCGACCTCTGCAGAGGGGTAGGAATCCTCCAAATGGGTGTCATGTTCATTTAATCATTTTTGTCATGTTCACTATTGTGGTTAAATTATCAACCCCTGTGTGGTTCAAGGGAGCCATGAGTGATGGCAAAAATAGGATCACTGTGGCTTATGCATATTGCAAGAAGCAACAAATTGAGTAATACGGTAGAATTTGCTGAAACTCTGCAGTTCTGCAGGTATCAAGGTTCTAGGTTCATTCTGCAAATTCATTTGTTGATGTATTTTTATTAATTTGTATGTTAATTTGTTTTTGTACATGTAGAGTGAACCCGGAATTTTCCTTCCTGTTGGCGTCGAATAACCTAAAATGTGTTGGTACGCCGTAAAACCCTATTCATTTATTCCAATAAAGTTCGAGTTGTCGACGTTATTGTAATGCCTCAGTCAAACATAACTCGTTATCTCGCGACAACCTTCACGTACTAAGCGGCGACCTATCAACATAGGCTTTATTCACAATCGATCATTTTCCTGTTTCTTTTGACTTTATTCGACTCTGGTTCTGACCTTTGTAGATAATAACATATATCTATGAGCTATAATAAATATTGGAACTGCATATTTCCTATACATTGTACTATTGCTTTGTTATGTCGAGGTGCGTGCTGTGTGTAATTAAAAATATGCATCAAATCAAATATTCAAAAACAGAATAATATTGGTCATCAAGGACTAAGTGGTCCGTTATTTTCTTAAACACAAATGACACCGAATTGTATATAAGTGTATTGTGCGAGTAGGCCGAGTAAACAAGGTTAAATGACATATATGCATAGAATTTCACAGGAGATACTTGACGGCAACATTGCTATGTTTTGTCTTGTCAGAAAGATAAAAGCAACATCTTGGAGGAGTAGTTTGATCAGCGAACTGTTAGGCATTTTCCCTCTGTATGCACTTTCAAGAGTGAAAACGAACCCTATAATTACCTGATTAGGGATACTCTGTGTTCAAGAATGAAGGCACTGCAGAATTTTGATAGTAACAAAGGCAAAAAATGATTCTTTCCTAGTAAGATAATACTATTTGGTTGACGAGTTTAAAAAGAAGTCGCTATAAAACCGACATATGTAAAGGCACACGGGTCACATAATTCACATTTTACATCAACGTGTGCAAAATTGTTAACCCACAACCTAATTAAAGACGTTATATACTCCAGATTCTGGGCGAAAGTGTAACGTACTCGGGGGCAAATTGCATTGATGTAGCACTTAAGGTTTGTATAAACTATTATAGATAATTATATTACCAAACGTTGTATTACATAACAAAATGTTGTTATAGTGCAGTAGGAGTGATTATAAATAATGTCTCAGCTGAAAACCAATTTTTAACTAACGGATCGCCTGAAATCCCAAGTCGCCAAAGCTTATAAGAACAATGACGAGCGCTCACGTAATTCGTTTACAAAAAAAATGTTTGGTATGCAACGTGTATGCCAATAAACACTAGGATTTCCAGCGCGTGATATCATTTTCATTATTTTGATAAAATGTCTCTCAGTCTGATCTTTCATTACGCAAGTATTACGTATTACGCAAGTACTATCAAGTATTACGCAAATACTACATAATAAAAGCTCAAACTCTAAAATTTAAAAACCAATTAAAATCGATATTATTTACCTGGCTGGCAGAACATATGAATACAAATAAATTTATTTATAAACTTATTACTTTTACATTTTCTGAAACGGTTTTATTAACATAAGTCTACGGTAAGATAAACTTACAGTTGTAACAATGGGACCACCGGAGCCGTCTTTACATTGTTAGAGATGTTTAGCCATTACTTGTTCATATAATGAAAATAGTGTATGGGTATAAAAAAAATGAAATGCAGATTGGCACGAAAACATGAAAGGTTAGGCAAGCTTTCAATACCCAGTTACATACAGTTTCCGATATACATATGACATTAACACTATGTGGTACATAACATCTGTTTAAATGCAACAACGTCTTTAATTGCTGCAATACAAAATTGCTTTAGAGTTGTACACGTTCTGTTCTTTGGTATAATTACATATGGCGAGGAAATCAACTACTTTCCCTCTATTGAAACTTTGTGTGTTATTTGATAAAATACATTTAACACAATTTAATTAAATTAGTTTCACGAGCAAGTACGTGTTATGAAACCGAATCGATAACATCGACCGGGTCTTGTTCTTTCATCGATAATGCAATCGACTGCATTAACCAGGCGTGTTGCTTATAACGAACGTTTGATATATTTATTCATATATCAAGCCTTCATTTCAAGTTTTAAGTCAGTCATCCTGATTACAATGGAACACGGAAGAAAGTGAATTGTAATCAACAAACTTCTAACAATAACCTAGCGTTTACTATGAGCATCAGTTAATTCCCGGTGAAGTTATCGAGTCTATGTTTCTGCATGCATTGGACGTTATGCTATAGACAAAGTCCTGCTTTTTTCGGCGTGATCAAGCTTTGCAATATTGATTACCGCCAAAATGATCATACGCGACAGGGAATACTTTTTATTAATGTATCCCTCCAATTTTTTGTTTATATATTGCAACACACCAACCAACTATATTGTGGACATTGCATATTTTTTTTAAAAATGTCGCATTATAAAACCCCGACGATATAAAAATGATATAGTATCAAATTAGGAAGGTATCTGAATATCAATTTAGGCCAGGAAATCCGTATGTTATATACATTGATTATTTCTAGTTGTTCAACAA
Source organism: Panopea generosa (assembly GCA_029582155.1). Lineage (NCBI taxonomy): Eukaryota > Metazoa > Mollusca > Bivalvia > Adapedonta > Hiatellidae > Panopea > Panopea generosa. Next base: position 55,951,931 of record CM055906.1, read on the forward strand.
TAGCATTTTTCATATTTTGTTCTGTTTATATTTGATTTCTTACAACAAAACCGTGACGAAACAATGGTAGTGCATCAGACCCATGATTTGTGTCCTTGACCGCATATACTTAGTGGTTCTACCCAGAATGACCTCGAGTCTGATTTTTGTAAGTTGTAAGAACACTTTTACAATCGTGGTAAGATAAATAAGTTATAAAAATATTACCATGTACCAATAAGACGTACAGATCACACGTAGATACACAGACAGTAAAAATCAACTACTCAATGCATCTTGCACTTGCCGTGGAATTTAGTAGTTAACACCAATTCTGACGTTGACATAATCAATAAATTATATTTATCTGTGTCTATGGCATTTGACATGATCAAGTTGTTTTTTTAAATTAGAATTGTGGGTAGCGATATTGCTATGCATATTTGATTTTTTATTGTAGTGAAAGCGCCCTCTTTTTAACAATTATGACATATGGTTGATTATACACTTGGTATATATATAAATCTTTTCAGATATGGAGATAATTATTTGTGAATAACCATGACATCAATGTACAGACCAGACTACAAGCAAGTGCGCCTAGCTACAATGCAAACCATAGATACAATATCAAGGCCTCTGCCAAACCAATAAATCTGGTGTCGACCATGACTTATATACTATGGAATTACATACAACACATCTGGATGAGGTGGACAAATTTTCATACATGAACTGATAGCTTTATATGAGCAGGATCCAGTTAAGGATTCATGACTACTAACATGCTATATAAAAGACAGATTTATAAACCCGTTGGATCATATAGATACAGTGAATTCATATATATTTAATTTCATAAAGGGAAATAATTAAATTCATAACAACGGAATTTACGATTTTTGGGATCTTTTCAGATGCTCATTCACAATGTATGATATATATATGGAGATAATTATTTGTGAATAACCAAGACATAAATGTACAGACCAGACTACGGCGAGCGCGCCTAGCTACAATGCAAACCATAGACACAATATCAAGGCCTCTGCCAAACCAATAAATTTGGTGTCGACAATGAAAAGACCCCATTAAGTGAAAAAAGCGAACAAAATTTACCAAAATAAAGAGACTCTTAAATCATCAAATATTTCAACAATATCTACAGCACGTTCATAATTAATTGAAATTGGAAAACGATACAATGCGTGTCCTGGCCATAGGGTATGGATTATTTTTATTTGGTTTTTAAATAATCTAGCAGTAGCTGTTGTTGGTGACTGTTTAAATAATCAATCAATTGTTTAAGTACATGTATATACCAACGTACAGTCATTCTTAGTTTTTTACTTGAAAACCATAATATGCATATTTTCTGTCCTAAACTTTATACTCGAACTGAAGCCCATGTTAATAATGTCAAATTTTAGTGTTTCATGTATTCCTATATATTTGCAGTAACCTATCAACTAAACACGTCAAATTAATCAAGAGAATGGCCGTATTATGTGTTTAGAGTGATTTTGTCTATTGACACACAGATGCATATCAAGATGTATGCATACTTACATACACTATACAATAGTGATATAGATGAAGAACATATTTGCAAAGCACAGCTTCATAATAAAATTACTAATATACCTTTCATTAAAGAAATTACTTGATATCTACCTTTCATTACAGGAATTACTTATATACCTTTTATTATATACATTGCTTATATTCCTTTCTTTACAGAAATTACTTATGTGCCTTCCATTACAGAAATTACTTATATTACTTTTATTATAGAAATAACTTTTATAGAATATACCTAAGGCTTTCATTATAGTACACCATATGTTCATTGAAACTTACACTCACACCTATGTTGTTTCAATTTGTCATGTTTCTGAACACTTGAATGGAAAGTTTGATGTATATATACATATATCAAACGTTCGTTAAGAGCAACACGTCTGGCTAATACATTCGATTACAGTCTCGATGAAAGAACGTTGCATGGTTTGTGATGTTGATTCGATTATTTGCATATGATTGTTTGTTTAACTGCTTTTAATTAAACTTTATTTGTAAGCATAATTCATTTTTATGTGCTTGCCAGTATTGCTGTTGGCAATCAATATAAGATTCCATGGCAAGTTTAAGATACAGAGTTTAGTCGACTTTTACTATCTATGTAGTTTATATATTTATTAAAGCCGCATATATGTACAAATTTAAAATTAATTGACATATTATGTATACATCTATCACAGATTATACATCACTTATATTAGAATAAGAAGTATAATATACAGTATTATACACTGTAAAAATTGAGAGACCGACGCTAATCTTGGATCTAGGCCTTAAAGTGCGAATAAATTACTTTTGTTGAATCATGAAAAGAATAATTATCAATGAAATTGCATCGCTATAAAATCGAAAATTTTAAAAAATATTTTAAAAAATCAGTTATCACCCCAGATCAGATCCTGATTGATCTGAGTAAACACCGATTTCTCAACATAATATAAACTATCTATTAAGATACATTACATTATTCATTTATAATATTTCTACATTTTTGTAGCATTTTGAAACAGGTTTTGGCACATATTCTTATCATATCTTTATTGGAAAAAAAAGTTCATTTTATTAAAGTCATCAAAATTGTTGCGCACCTTCAATCTATTTGTAAATATGGTGTTTGTCATTTAAACATATTTGTTCTAAAACAAATAATAGATAATTAGCTGGGCAGGTTTATATGACAAGAAATAGAGTGAGTGGGACATTGTCATGATCTCTAAACATATTTTTACATTGTGAATGAAAAAAGCAGCCGCACTTCCTCCCTAATGACCTGATTAATGAGAATTGTGTGCTAATAAGTCCGTAAACGTATGTGCATGGGAGTGTACGACTTCAGTCTTATGTTCGGAAATACACTAAGAAAAATCATACCAAATAAAATGACTGTAACAATATAAAATATTTTAACAATTATCACAGCAGGTTTCAGCATGTTTATATGTCAATGCAAATTGGAAAAATAGAAAAACGTTACCTGGCAGTTGCGAGTGGATTATTTTTGTTTACTTCTTGAAACATCTTCCTAAGGCAACTGTAAGTGATTTTTCAAAGAACTAAAAATGTTCACTAAGTAGTTTAAGTATATGTAAAATGACTAGTTATTCTGCGTTTTTGATTAAATAACTGTATTGTGCACATTCGACCATTTGTCTTGAACTATGCTAAGAACTGTATAACAAAACTTATGATACTACCTGTAAAGCTTTTGTCAATGATGCCAAAATTTAAAAAAATCTTCTATGACAACAATATATTTCTTGTAATCTATCATAAAAAACACGTCCATTTAATCATCACATAATGAAAGAACTGACCGTATCTAATGTTTACAGTGATTTTGTATATTGTTGTGTTTTAAGATTAATGAATAAGTACTATGACTGTAAAAGTAATATATATAGAGAATTTTTCTGTGAAGGTACATGTTAATAATGTATTTATTTATTTAAATTTTCCTTAAAGTACATTTAATATCCATCATCTGATGTATATTTCAGGATAACATACAATTACATTGACGTTGCCATACGTTACTAAAGGTTAAGAGATGCAAAACGATGAAATTGCCTTTCTTTGATATCAGCATTATGATACCAGCATATTTATTATCAAAGGATACTTTTTTACTGTATTATATTCATATTTACTTTTTAATTTGAATACAATAAACAGTTTCTCTGGGTGTATGCCGATCTAGTTTCAAAGTGTTAGACAAATATAGGTTACTCAAATAGATATTTAATGCTCTAAAGATCAATAAGTATTATTTTATTTCCATGACAACCAACTAACTCATTTATATTGATAGTTTCATTTTAGTCTACTTCAATCAAATTGATAGTTCATTGACAAGCGCAGTCATTCAACTTCTTCCCTTCCATAACAACCCTCTGTATTTATATCAGTACTCCCATGACAACGCTAGCACAACTCATTCATGTCAATATATCCATGACAACGCGTCTGCATCTTCAATACTCTACGGTATCCCTCACTATTCACCTTCGTTTTGCAGTGACAACCCTAACCATTCAAATAAGTATTTCCAAGTAACCCCAAACTATTTAAACTAGTTTTCGCGTAGTAGCCAAAACTATTCAAATTAGCATTTTAATGACAGATCTCATCATTTACAGTTATTATTTCCATGTTAGTGCACATATTTATAGTTTCAGGGATTGAATTAAAAGGCTTGGCAACACTACAATCTTAATAAACTATATTAACCAATTTACTAACGCTGTATAAATTTAAACGCTACCATACAATCTTGGTACAATTCACAAATAAATTAAGGATGAAGAAAATGTTGTTGTTGTTGTTTTTTTTATTTGTTTAGTGTGTTTTGTGTGAGTTCATTTTCTTGGCGGGGAGGAGGGAGAGTAGGGTTTGGGTGAACGGTCGGTGGAGAATTAAAACACAACTTAAACTTGAAAGTTATTCAACGCTAAGAAAGGATAACTTTCCAGTCATACTTTAATAAAAGCTTAGTATTTGAAAATAACATTTGGACACAACACGTAATCAACACTTACTCCAGCAGACATGGTTTATTGAGTCCGATCATGGAATGATAATTTAAAATAAAACACAGATTACGCCATATCACACCGATTAAAGACGTATTCTATTTCAAACAATATATGTTAACTTAGTAACGTAATTTACATAGAGCATGTCAAAGATACTGAAAACGTAAAGCTGTTTGCCGTCAGTGTAGGCAATACATCTCTATAAGGTGTACTTTATACATCACATCGAGTAAACTGCAGAAGCAAACAGTGAAAATGATAGCTCTGCAGTTGATTTATTGGTTCGTGAACGTAAGACGTAAAAGAGATATATACAGAGTTTTTATTTCATCTTTGCTTGAAACAATATTACAATAACACGTTTTCTTGCCATTAATTTCCCAAAACTAACAGATAACTTCGTAAATAAATGCCGTCTCGATATGTGAAGTCTAGCTCTCTCTGTATTTATTGGATGTTACAACAGACGCAATTAATATCCTAATGCAAAACGTTGAACCAGAGAGCATAGATTTAAAGCTTGTATAATGCAAGTGTTAGTAGTGTAGTGTTTAGTGATGTTGAGAAGGTATACATTATGCTAGGGTTCTCTGTGGCAGAGTGGTCTTGGGTTCTGTCGTCTAACGTCTACTGACCATCCCACCACTAATGGCGTGGGGTGAGGTCGAGCCCCGATCGGTCAAATACGTATTATGAGAAAGTTCGTTCAGGTTTAATGCTTGAAGAAGGGCGGAATGTCTGCTCTGACTTATACTCACGTCTTCCACTCACGTTAGAACTTGAAATGTTATATAAACTGGCTTTTATTGTAAATGACGTTTAACCTCCATTATTTACTTGCTAGGATAATTGCCAGTTGAAATACACAAAATGTTAAAACGCATGTTTATGATAATGCGCATATACCTGCATACACCTGTTTAATTCAACAAAAAATAGCTTAGTTCTGGTATATGAAATGTCATAAGAACAAAATTCGATGCAATGCTATTTGTTATTCGCCAAATATGTTACGTTTACAAGTTACTGTATGTCGATCAGAACGAACAATATTCACATCACAAATCCATCGTAGCACCACATGCAGTGCATGTTACAATATTGTGATCATTTTCACAACACGGTTCACGTGAGCGCCGGGATTACCGCCTTCAGACAACCAGCGGCAATACCGTCGCAACTGCTTTCAACATTATCTACGGGTATTCCTTACCTCGATCGTCCCGTGTTATCGAGTTATCCTTGAAGTGGTATATGTATATACTGGACAAAAAAATCTAGATGTTTGTCCCTTTCAGGGAGAGAATGGGCGATATATGACATTTAAAAAAATAGATTAAAAATGTGCGTTATGATAGAAAGCAACCCATTTAAACACGCCTCGTACAACTAATTGCCAGTGTATTTTAGCATCATATTTCAATAGTTAACTAGTTTGAACATGAAGGAGGTATATTATTTTCTATTTTTCCTAACATTGTTTTTTTTCCGTCTAACTTTCTAACATGGCTCAGCTGTCATATCATAATCTTATTATTGAACCTTTCATCTCAGGATTATAAATGAAACTTTAAAAAGATAACATTCAAAGAGTAGTATTGTCTGGATTTAAGACTTGGCTAAGTAAACATGCAAATACACTTTCACTTAAACATGCATAAAAATGGCATCAATATTTAATCCCTTTAGCACTTGATGCGATTTTTCGATATATTTTACTATTCCAGAAATCATTACACAGCAGGTATTTGCACCTGGCAGTCATTACAGGTCAGAGTACAACAATTAAGGCCAGCGAACTTGGTCAAATCGGCCGAAATCCAAGATGGTTATTTTTTACCCTTTAGTATGATTAACATTATTTGACAAAAACCAAAGACAAAATGAAAAAGTTTACATGTTTTGTATAGACAAATATTAAGTCAATGAATAGACACCAAAAACACCTCTGTTTACCGTCACGATTTTATCTTTGAACAAAAATAAATAAATACTATTGTCATGGTAGTCAGGTGATGATCAACAAAAAATCTATGGAAATCGAATCGTGTAGTACTACAAATGTACACGAATATACATTTTGAGATTTTGATAAACCATCTTGGCACATTATACAGATTATCATTTAAAATTTCATAATTTTCTCAAAACATAAAGACTTAAGTGCTATTGTCTCAAGAGAAAAAAAAACTAGCATGTAGATGTATGTGAATAAGTTTGACTGCCCCGCGGCCATTTTTTTGAATGGGGTTTAGTTAAGTTTATACTAATTCATTTTAGCTCGATTGCGATGAAAGCTCAAAGCTTATATGAACCGCTCTCAAGTCCGCTTCCTGGGTAGAACCAGTACTGAGTGTTGTTTTATGAGAGGCATCGGGTCGAGCTGGGGATCGAACCTGCAACCTCTGGCGTGAGCGGCCAACACTCTATCCATTAGACTACCGCCCCGCTTAAATGGGGTTTAACGCCAGTTTCAACACATTTCAGATTATATATGGCATATCCAGTTTTACTGGTGAAGGAATACCTCAGACTGAGTAGAACCATCGTCCTTCTGCAAATTACTGCAACCTTTCTCACAGTAAAAATTTTGGAGCGAGCGGGACTCGAACCTATGATCTTAGCGGTGAGAGGTAAGTGATCTTGAGACGGCGCCTTAGAACATTCGGCCATGGAGGACCCGCCCTGCATTCATTTATATGTGCTGTTAAAACAACGATTTATAACAAAAATGTACTGTGTCGATGTTAACGGTTGCTATGAATAACTGTAGAGACTATCAGTATAACCAATTTTAGGAATGTGCGTATGACGTGAATAATTTTATTAAAACCATCTATGCACTTGTGTATGACATTCTCGATTAATTAGACTTCAGGTCGGCATAGGTGTTTGGATCGTATACAATGTACTTGCTATTGGATGCTGATGCAAAAGATCGCTCTGATAGTTACCCGAAGTAATTGTATGAAATAACAATTACAATCTCTAAAGTGATACATATGTACATTGAACTGCTAATTTAGATCGATATTTATTAAATGAGTATATCAACGTAGCGATAAACGTACACAAATGGTATCTCGTATAGCATTTACTTTAGGTGTAGTAAATATCACACCGTCGAGGTAAATGTTGAAGGTAAACCAATAAGTTAGTATGTTAGTTACAAACATGGTTCCAATATTATCACGAATTTACCTGGTTTTTACAAGCGTTCAATCAAACAAGTCGATAACCAGCGATCGATATTAGTTCGAGCGCCGTCATTTTCCTTAGACAAGCTTAACATGTCTAAATAAACATAACATTGTATTCTATCGGACAATAAAGCACTACGGGGCCAGTGGGAGGAGCGATAGTCCAACTGGTAACTGTTCATCATAAAGTTTTGAAGTAATGAATCCTTAACTGGGTCCTACTCATATAACGCTATCAGTTCATGTATGTTAATTGTCCTTCCAGTCCAGATGCAATGCATGTAAAACCAAAGTATATAAGTCATGGTTGACACAAAAATTATTGGTTTGTTTCAATAATGGAATTTTACTCCATTCCTCTGGCTATCTAGCTTTATTGAAAAATGTATGTATTGACAAAGGACCAAGATTGCCCTGATGTGAGGCAATTAAAACTGAGAATTTCTCATTTATACTTTACAGTTGTTACGGAAACAAGACAGCAGACGTGAGGATATTACGGAAATTGTGCGCCAGCGTATAGAATATCGCTATTTATATAGATATGAACATCAAACAGCTTCAGGATCGATGTTTGCACATTAAGTTTTTATTGGACAGCAGACGATAATTATTATTCGTCTGCTTTAATCTGAATATTAATTTTCAACGGTGTCGTGAAACCATTTTAGTCATGACAAAAAATTATTATAAAAAAGCTGTATCGAGTAAAAATGACGTACATGGCAGATAAAATATGGCAACAAAACACACAAATAAATTATTATTGTAAATATTATGTTATAGCATTTGTTGAATTTAAAAATACGTAACACTGTTGTTAATTTCATATTTATGTATTGTTGAATTTCTATATTTTAACAGAATAAGATCGCGACCACGCTAACAATATATCTAAATAAGATTTGCTTGTAAACACTGCCACCTTAAATCTGTTTTTGCCGGAAAACTATCATTATATTAAACGAGCTTGTAATTAATGAGACTATTTCTACATGAAACAACAATGATTATATACATGATCATCCATATTTACTATTAATGAAGAACTCACCTTAATATGTTTGTAGACTTAAATATCGACATAAATCTAAATATTGATTTGACAAGAAAAATGGCATTGGGTGGGGTACACAAAATACCTATTTAGTTATCATATAAATGTATATTTTGATACCATGTGTAAGTTATTAGTGCTTTAACTATAAATATTATTTTAACATAAGTATAACTAGTTTAAACATGTTTGATTATATTTAACTAAAAGATAGATGAGTGTATCCTTGAATGACCTTCTAAATTATTTATTGCCAGATTTCTGCTGTCAACAAGAATCACTGGATCTCTGTTTTGAGACTAATATAAAGCTTTCCTAATGAAAAAATACACTTTTTGATGCTGAATATTTACTAAGAATAATTATCTACTGTACAAATTAAATGTCCGTTTTTTTATAATCCGTGTCTACTAGTAAGCTCCTATATGTTTCCGCTCCAGAAGATTCCAGATAATCTGATCTAGGAATATTCAATGTTCTAGTTAGAAAAAAATCCAGAAGACGCCAGATGATCTTATTTAGAATGTTCCATTTTCTAGCAAGTTCTTAAATCCAAAATGTTCCATGTTTACGTGAGACATTAGTTTACACAAAGTCCATTACTGTAGATGAGAAAACTCGAGAATCAAGATCAAGGTTGAATAAAAATATAATTGAATCACATAACAGATCCTCATAAAATCGTTGCAGCTTTATATATAGCCCAAAGACAGTACCTAGTTAGATGAAAACTTAAAATGTCCAAAAAATATGTTTTAAATTGAATTCGCTTTAATGTGCCGTCATGAAAGTATTTGTCTGATATCGGTAAACTATGCAAATTATCAGATTAATGTTATTATGGAAAACATACATGGGATAAGGATAAAAAAGTAGAGGTTCCCTCCGTTAAATTAATTCATGGCGGCACACTCAGAATTTGATTTCCATTTGCCCGGCCTGATTAGCTCAGTCGGTTCCGCGTTTGACTATCAATCCAGGGGTCGTGAGTTCGAATCCCCACCCGGTAACAGTCTCCGTGATGATTGATATACGACATTGTGTCTCATTATCATTCGTCTTTCACCACTGATTCAAGTGGGAAAGTTATCAGTTACTTGCAAAGATGGGGTGTGCTCGAGTACTGGTTAACCTTCCAGGATCCCAGGAAACAGTGGCTATGTTAATTGATCGTCTGTTAGCTCTCAATGACATAAAATTACGATCAATATTCAATCAATCAACCAATTGATTGCCATTTTAATACATCGGTATAAAACAGCTCTACTTGTCTAAGAGTCATTTAGCCTGCTTTGCCATCCTCGTATAAACTAATAATAAGTCTTTGTTTACCGTCAGAAATGAATATTTTTACATTTCCAACATTTTGATGAAACCAGGGATCAAGAAATCCAAACGAGGAAAGGTTTTTATTAGTTAGAATTAATTTATTTCAGCTCAGTTGCAAAGAAAGATCAAAGATTATATAGCCTGCTCTCGAGTCTGGTTTAACTAAACAATACTGTAACAAACTTCGCCTGTCGCCTTTTACCTTTCAGGCAAGTTAATTCCCATTAGGCACAGGGATGTGTGTATATGCTATAGCATATACATTTTAGCGCTTTTGATATATACCATCCCTATATTAACTTAGACTTGATCATGTATCAAAAGACATCCAAGCATGTGTTCCAATACATTTTATGTTTAGAATTAAATAAAAACGGAGAGAATGTATAGTGCTGTTCATCTTGACGTTGCAGTGTGACATATAAAGGGACATTACTGCGTCGATACTATATCATGTTGGGGAAAATACGGTTATTTCCCTTCATGAGCTTTAACCTACAGCAATATTATGTCATGTTCATGATGAAGTTTGTTTTGTATTGTTTTATTGTAACAAACATAAATCATATAACAACAAGTCACTGTTTATGACAGTGACAGTTTGTTTCCTTGGTTTTAAGATGATAAATGAATTGACCTAAATAAAACAATAAAGTCAATATTCAAATTGTCCTTGCTTGTATATTTTATTGCTTTTATTTATAAAAAAAATACACTCGCAAGGAAAATTGGAATACTGGCATCATTATTTTTTATCAAGTCCAATTTTTTCATTGTCTTATAATTTTTTTTTTTTTTACCAAAGATATTCACTATTTATATGATTTATTTGGTGAACAAGGTCTCAGTTAATCAGTGTTATAACTTTTTTTCTTGTGCATTAAAGTTGATAGCCTGATTAAATAAGGCGTGAATGGATGGACAGCTTATTATTTGGATATTCGATCTGTTATTTGGAGACGCAAAATGAAAAATCATTAAAAGTTTCCTTGAAGACGTGCAATATGTTGCTCATAAATTTTAGTGAAAGCTTGATTTTATTTCTAAATGTTTATATTTCAATTACAAAATTTAAATTACAAAATTTGGCTTCTGTTTGTTTTCAAGTTTCACTAAATGTGCTTATAAGCCCTGTGATGGGGGCATTTGTGGTTTAATCAAGTAAGTTCAAGAACCTATCAGAGATCTTATGGTTATATAACTGCTGTGCAAGTTTTGTTATAAATAAATGGGGGTGCCTTGCATCTACAAAGTTTTCCCTATATAACTTTATGTAAAACAGTGACCCCTGTGGCGACCCCAAAATTGACCTCAGGGACCCCAATTTCAACAAACCTTTTAGAGGACCTCCATGCATTGCTACATGTATAAAATCTAAAGTATAAACCTTGAACTTTCAGAAAAAATGTTTTTTTAAAGTTTCGCTTAAAATGTGTTTATATACCCTCCGAGATCTTGATTTTATTAATGCTGTTCAAGTTTCAGATTCAATGGATAAATAGGGGTAGAATCGTGTCTACAAGAAAAGGTTAACGGAAGAATGACGGATAACAAACAATTTACCATGGCATAAGCCCTACTGTCCTTTGACGAGTAAAGCTAAAAATTACTCCTCATATCATATAATTTTTTTTTATCTAAAATTGTCCCAAAATAACTGATGATACTCGCTTTCATTAGGTTTAATCTATACATTGCCATCTGTTTTGTTACACAATTTGAATCAAAATAATGATTAATCATTAATTTCCAATTCAATAAATTGATTAATCCATATTTAAACACGTAAACTTGCATATCATTCATTACCTGTAACCTGACACACAAATGCAAGCTGGTAAGTGATATCCCAACTAAATTGTGCAATTTTACTAAACAACCAGTGACGGTGTATAAGTTAATTATTACTTAATAAACTAATCCCCCTTTTGAGATTGGTTCCGTGTACAGGTTTCAACTGAAATGATTGCAAAACTATTTTTTTGCAGAATGTTCATTTCTGAGCGAGGTCAATGTACATTTGATTCACTGATTAAAACTAAAGTTCAGTTAGATATTTAGCAAGAACTGGGTCTCACAGTCCCTGCACATTGGACTGACTCTACATCCAAATATCACGACTGTGTCTACTTGAGACATTGTTCCGAGTGCTGTCACGCTGTAGCATCGTGCTGCTAACACCGGGCCGACCAAACCTAGAACTCTAAATACTGAGCGTCAAGCGATGAAGCTTCTAGTACCATTTTTAAAGTCATTGGTATGACCTTCCGCATGCGAGGTGGACGCTCTACCATTAGACCACAATGCGCCCAAGTAATGAAATCCCTTTTCAATATAGTATTGTGGTATATTTAATATTAAATCTATAGATATCCTTGTGTCAATACGGGGTCAGTGAGTATGTAAAGACATGTTATAGTGGAAAACATGTTTGAACCGATTTTAACAGTTTGAAAAATCCTGATAAAGTAAGTATGCTATCCACTTTCTGAAAATCAAATAGGCATCTGAAACTAATTTTGACATTAATTTATTTTTCTGACACAAACAGAATCAGAAAAAAAAAATTTGTGGAAGGGTTTTTTTAAAGAATAATTATAGGTATTTGCAACATCTTTAATACAGTTTGACACAAACTCAGTTAAAAAATGTGTATGATTCAACGTCAGAGATCAGTTTATGAATACAATTAATATAAATCATGTATCTCTGGATTTTACAAAAAGGCATACAAGTCAATCATTAAATTTATAATTTCATTGCTGACCATTGAAACTTATTCCAAAATATATATTCATAAATTACATCGATTGTGAAATAAATTCCCATGGCAAGTATCAAAATAGATATAACAAATCTAATAATAAACAAATGCTGATCAAATAACTTGCTCAAGTCCCCAACACACAGTGAACTTCTAGTGAGCATTGTGCCCTCAATTTATACTTATTTATTTTAGTTCGATTGCAAAGAAAGATCAAATCTTAATATGTGAAATCTCCCTCGAGTCTGCTTCCTGGGTAGAACGAATACTGAGTTTCATTTTATCGGGTCGAGCTGGGGATTGAACCCGCAACCTCTGGCGTGAGCGGCCAAAACTCCAACCACAGTCACTATGTAAACTACCTTGACCCACACATTAATAGAGTAAAACATTTAAAATGTATTTGAGTGTTTGTATGAGATCACCAAACATAGAATATAACAATTTATGTATTTATTTGTATAATTTTGAGAATCCCACATTCCATCAAATACTATATAACATATTTTATGTATTAATTAATTACATTCTTAACTTGATTTCTTAAATAATATTATATATTCAACTTCTGATCTCTGTACACCAAACTTTGAAAATATATCAGAGATAGGGACCACTTTAATATCTTACATTACTCATTGTTTTCTACTTCTTGATTGCTTAAGATGGAGCAGCATTACTAAAAAAAAGTTTTTTTTTATAAATTTCTTATAGATAATTTTTGTACACTGATTCTGAACTTCTTTATCTTCAAAATGCAGAAACAGCAAAACAAAGTCGTATTTGGTGCTTCCTCGGTGTCAAAATATGTAAACAAAGATGCATGTCATGCAAGTTCATCAAACTGGGGATTCCCCGTTGTTTCGGTGCTAGGCTATATAAAATCATCGATCGAAATAATTTTTGACAAATTTGATATAGTTTTTAGTTCATTAGCATATTTGATTGAAAAAGCAAAACTTGTGTTTATTCATATAAGTTTGTTTTAGCGATATTTTGCATGGTGTCGAGGCTACTATCAAATCAGCTGACAGCATTTCGTTGCCGTCGACAACACTTGGGTGGATACCATCTTTCAAAAGGAGCAGTGAAAATACGCCGTTTGCCTGGTATCTTTTTTTTAAAAAAACGGCAAATAAGGTATTAAACTACAGATTCTAAAATTTAAAAAAAAATTGAAAATACCCATTATAACTGCGCCTTTTGAAGTTTTGCAAATTCTATATTTTCGGAAAACGCCAAAATCATGAAAGGGCCGACGGCGCAACAAATATAAAATTCAACAAGCTTTGAATAAGTTATATTTAAATATTGCATCATTATTCAATATACTTTTAAACATGTATTAAAAATTCGAGGACTTTCGTTATGTCAATATCTCAATATGTTGAATTTAACAAGGTACAGAGATTCAATTAAAAAGCGCACGCTCCTTTAATGGGACATTTTTTGTGTTACACTACTGTAGGAAAATGAGCATGTACTTCGGTGAATCCACGTTTATTTGTTCTCGTGGGTCCCGGCTCAAAGGTATAATCATGTCTGACATTTCTATGATACATATTGTTATTTAATTTTCATTTGGTATAAATGTTGACGTCATCGGAATGTCTGTTATTGGTGGACACATAAAATAATGCATTCTGTAGCATTGACTAGTACATGCACGCGTACACACACTCGCACACACACGCACATGAAATCTTTACTGAATAATCACCTCATAAAGGCGTTAAATCGCAACGTCCGTAACACGCATTATATATCCATAGTTATTTCCCTTTCATATAAACCGAACTTTTTTGGAAAACCTTTTTTTTTATTAGCGTCTTGCATTGTATTTCATTAAGTGTTATATACAAATGGAAAGAGTCTACCACGATTTGCCTATTTTGTTTTAATAAATTATATATATATATACTATGTATTGTGAAACTTATTTGAATAGAAGATTCAATACCCTCTATCCAGTAGGTATAACAAATGCGATGGTTCGAATATACTGTATGTTATATACATACATAACTTCCAATAACACTGTGCTTCATATCTCTGATTTGTGTATACGGCGCAATTTTTTAAAATCAAATAACAACTTTGTGCTACACATTTCCGCAACATATAGTTTGAATTATACCGGAATATTTTACTTTAAACACGGTATTTTTCATTAAAAAACGGCAATTTGCTCTATACTTTTGTGTAGTTTATTCGCACCTGTAGGCGCGCATTAAAATTTGTGATCATTTTCACAATTCAATTGACCTTTTATTGCGATTTTATCATACTTCCATGGTTGTATCATCGTTATTGTTATCTGACCTTTTGAACATTATCATTACTGATCTGTTCGTACGCTCGGGTTTATGAAAAATATTTTTTAAAGAATTCAGTATTGTTTGGGTGTATTAATTTATTATTTTTCTCATATATATACATATTATGTAGCACCTTAAACTGTGTATATATATCTTGTGTATATAAACACCTAACTGGATTATCATTAAGGCCGTGATCGTAGATATTTGCTAATAATATTGAATACGCATTTTACCGAAACAGTTAGTTAATTCATATCCGTTCGAAAATTAAAAGTTGCAGTCGATTGGGAAGAAAACCTTGTATGTTTCATGTGTAAGGTGTTTGTTGATTATATGTTACACTACTGAAAGACCGGACCGACGTTGGCAAAGGCTTTGTGTCATTTTTACCCAGCTTTCATCGCCGAGGTCATGACCTAGTTCAGTACAAACGCTTTATATGAGATACATTTGTTTGTGATTCTGCTGAGATTTACACAACTTGTTGGCAAATATTACCTTCATATCGGTTATAAATGAAATTAAAAACAGCTCGTTTTCACATTCAGTAGAAATAGTATATTTATGTGACGCATTTAATGGCAAAATCTCCAAAACATTAACTAGCCCACATAGAATTTGGTATGTACCATACTGTATTAATGTATGTTAAATAACTATAACATGGTGCACTTATATTAATGGAACATTAATGCAGTGTAAATGAGGAATAAGAAAGCCTTTGGGTACTTACTTTTATAATTACCGCCCCCTCATAGACATAAACAAGTTATATAATAGTCTTTGATGAATTGTTTTGCTTCATTAGATTAACTAACCACTTTACGAGTTTTTTTCCTACGAAATTGTTTCTTTAATCTTGTCAAGGATGTTTTTAAGTAGTTATCAAAATATAGGTGAATGTCAGACTGATTACCACATAGCATATCGCGTAATGAGGGTTGTTCATCGCTTACTCCTAATAGCTATACACATATTAAAGTGACACACACCAATGATGGAATCTACTATTTTACTCACCGTTGTATCAGTTTGAACGTATATCAATATGCATGTACTGAGCTCCAAGAACTACCAAGTTCCTTTTGTTAAATGCTTGATTGTTAATTCTCAAATGAATATGCTTCATGTTTCATTCTTTATTCAGACTTATTTCTTAATTCAAAATGATTAGTCAAAAATCCGTCAAATGCCAAATGCCTCATTTTTAATTCTTGATTATCATTTGTAAATTGTTTATCAAAAATTCTATTTCTTAGTTCTAATCGTTTAAAAGGAGTATATCAGCGGAAAAAGACTATAAATATCTGAAAAGGAAAATTACTGTAAATTCCCTTCGATTAACACAAGCAATAACCCAGCTCAAATTATGTTTTATGATTTATCTGTCTATCTTCCCGATAGCCCCTGTTCGAGATCTAGACTTTGACGTGCGTCAACTTGCAAGAATGAAAAGAATGAAAGTTTAAAAGAAGATGTATACTAGAGAGACACATGTTCTACCTGGTAAACTGCTTGGTTAGACTTGGGATAATTTAGTTTCACCATATTGTCAGGAAAGGCATTACTATGTCAAATGGTGCGGTGAAGAAGGAGTATTTGTAAGAATCTGAGCGAGTCTGAATTGACGGTAGACAATGGGTGGGAGTAATGAGTGGATATTTTAGGATGAGCTTTATTCAGGTGGGATTTCATCGTCGTTATGAGAGATATTATGTAACATAATCAGTCTCTGGTCAGTACGACGTAGGCGGAAGTTCAGGTGTCTCCAGTTTAATTTCCTTAGCATATTTGTGACACTGGAAGTCACACATCGCCCAGCGAGCAGCCCGTCTCTGGACAATCTGAATTTGTCTGATACAAGAATCTGTGCCGGTAGACAAGACAAAGGAAGATATTAAATTACGTATTAAGTTTGAATTTCTTGTTAACATCTAGTTGTGATAATCATTTATAAAAATATTGGAGCTTGGTTTCTGCTTAAATTGATAGATGAAAATTAATGATGAAACAGATTCATATATAATATAGAAATGTACCAACCAAGCATGTTGGCAGCATTTCTCAGAAGTTAAAGATTTTCTATTTTTTGTATTGTCTTCCATTTATGCGGGTAAAGACGATCTGTTAAACGATGCTATCGTAAATTTTGACCAATTTATTTCATGCATTTGTGATGCGATGTGGTTAGTCATTCGGAGCTGATAACATCATCTTGGGTAACTCATTGAGCTTTAAATGACAGCGTTCTCTGTAATCAAAATACGAATATGCAATTTGGAATGTTGAACAATGAAATTGAATTAACGTGAAGTTCTTGTATTTCACTATTCATAGCAAGTTCTATTTTTGTTTGCAGTACAAAAATAGAAATTGGCATAAAGCACTATACAAATTGTATATAAATACAATTGCATTCAAGATTTTGAACTTATCAGTTAGAATTAAGAAAAAGGAATACAAAAATATACATTAAACATATTCAGTTGAACATTTGTAATTTAGCATTAAGAATTTAACAATAGGAATTTTGATCCCTATGACTTTCCATACTGTCTAGTTTTTTTATATTAGCATATTTATAAAACTAGTGGTGTCATGCCAGTCTTAAAAATATGAAAAAGAATTCTTAAAAATATACAAATAAACATTTTCGTGCAATGTTTTTATTTCATCATATCGATGAAAACAAAGTACGTGTCAGACAATCTACCATTTATCATAACGAATGTAACATGACACGTTTCAGACATTTACAAGTGTTGGAGCTATGCTCTTTTCCAAATAGGATCAAAACTTAGGGGTCTGCCAATACAATTAGATATTCTAATTCAATATTTTATTTTTGCAGATATGTTAGTTTTCAATAATGGTGAGCTGCTCGACACACAAGAATAGGTAGGTCTCAAAAGTGGTGAGAGGCATCGACACTCGGCAATAGGGTTGTATCAATAGTGGTGAGCTGTATCGAGACACAGGAATAGGATTGTATCAATAGTGTTGAACTGCATCGGCACACAGGAATAGAGAATTGTCAATAGTGGTGAGCTGCATCGACACAGAGGAATAGACGGGTATCAATAGTGGTGAACTGCATCGACTCACAGGAATAGAGGGGTCCCAACAATTGTGGGCTGCATCGAAACACAGGAATAGATGGATCTCAATAATGCAGAATTGAATCGGCACATAAGAAGAGAGGGGTCTCAATAACGGTCATGAATAGAGGGGTTTCAAAAGTGGTGAGCTGCATCGACACACAGGAATAGAGTGGACTCAATTGTGGTGAACTGCATCGACACACAGGAATAGAGTGGACTCAATTGTGGTGAACTGCATCGACACACAGGAATAAAGTGTTTTTAATTGTGGTGAGCTGGACACGAGGAAGAGAGGGTTTTCAGTAATGGTTAGCTGCATCGGTACAGGACAAAGGGGTCTCAGTAATGGTGAGCTGCATCGACACACAGGAATAGAGGGGTTTCAATAGTGTTGAGCGGCATTGATACAGAGAAATAGAGGGTCTCAGTAATGGTGAGCTGCATCGACACACAGAAATAGGGGGTATCAATAAAAGTGAACTGCATCGACACGGAGGAAAGGAGGGATCTTAGTGAGGTTGAGTTGCATCGGCACACATGAATAGAGGGGTCTTAATAATGATTGGCTTCACAGACACAAGGACGAGAGTGGTTTCAGAAGTGGTGAGCTACATTGCCATACTGGAATAGAGGGGTCTTAATAAAAGTGAACTGCATCGACACGGAGGAAAAGAGGGATCTTAGTGAGGTTGAGTTGCATCGACACACATGAATAGAGGGGTCTTAATAATGATTGGCCGCATAGACACAAGGACGAGAGTGGTTTCAGTAGTGGTGAGCTACATTGCCATACTGGAATAGAGGGGTCTTAATAATGGTGAGCTGCATCGGCATACAGAAATAGAGAGGTCTCAATAGTGATGAGCTGCATCATCACACAGGAATAGAGGGGTATCAATAGTTGTGAACTGCATCGACACTCACACCTGAATAGGACTGCATCGACACGGAGGAATAGAGGGATCTGAATAAGTTTGAGTAACATCTTCACACTCAAATAGAGGGGTCCATATAATGGTGAGCTGCATCAATTCACAGGAAGATAGTGGTCTCAATAGTGGTGACCTACATCGACACACTGGAAAGGAGCGGTCCTTATAATGGTGAGCTGCATCGACACATAGGGAAATTGTGGTCTCAATAGTGGTGAACTACATCGACACAAAGAATAGAGGGGTATCAATAGTTGTGAACTGCATCGACACTCACGCCTGGATAGGGGTGTCTCAATAGTGGTGAGCTACATTGACACAGAGAAATAGTCGGTCTCAAAAATACTGAGCTGCATCGACACTCACGAATAGGGGTATCAATAATGGTGAACTGCATCGACTCACAATAATAAGGAGTCTCAATTATGATGAGCTGCATCGTCACAAGAGAATAGGGAGGTCTTGATAATGGTGAGTTGAATAGACACATATGAATAGAGAAGACTCAGTAGTGGTAAGGTGCATCGACACGAAGGAATAGAAGGGTCTTGATAATGGTGAGTTGCATCGACACATATGAATAGCGCGATCTCAGTAATGGTGAGCTACATCGACAGACAGAAATAGGGGTCTCAACACGGAGGAATAGAGGGATCTCAATAAGGTTGAGCAGCATCGACAGACAGAAATTGAGGGGACATAATAATGGTGAGCTGCATCTGAACACAGGAATAGAGGGGTCTCAGTGATGGTGGGTGGCATCTGCACACTGGAATAGAGGTTCTCAATAATGCTGAGCTGCATCGACACTCACGAATAGGGGGTATCAATAATGATGAGGTGCATCGACTCACAAAATAGGAAGTCTCAATTATGATGAGCTGCATCGTCACAAGAGAATAGAGAGGTATTGATAATGGTGAGTTGCATCGACACATATGAGTAGAGAAGACTCAATAGTGGTAAGGTGCATCGACACGAAGGAATAGAAGGGTCTTGATAATGGTGAGTTGCATCGACACACAGGAAAATAGGGGTCTTGGTTATAGTGAACTGGATCGAAAATAGGAAAAGAGGGGTCTCAACAATGGTGAGCTGCACCGACACATAGGAAGAGAAGGATCATAATTATGGTGAGATGCATCTGCACACAGGACTAGAGAGGTCTCAATTATGATGAGCTGCATCTGCACACAGGAATAGAGGTGTCTCAATTATGGTGAGCTATATCAAGCCCTCTACATTACAATAATAATGGTGAGCTGCATCGACACACATGAATAGGGCGATCTCAGTAATGGTGAGCTGCATCGACAGACAGAAATAGGGGTCTCAACATTGAGGAATAGAGGGATCTCAATAAGATTGAGCTGCAGGAATAGAGGGGACATAATAATGGTGAGTTGAATCAACACGGAGGAAGAGAGTGGTCGCAATAGTAGTGAGTTACATCGAAACACAGGGATATAGTGGTATCAATAGTTGTGAACTGCATCAACACTCACACCCGAATAAGGGGATCTCAATAGTGATGAGCTGCATCGACACAGATGAATAGAGAGGTCTCAATAACGTTGAGCTGCATCGACACACACGAATTAGGGGTATCAATAATGGTGAAATGTATCGACACACAAGAATAGGGGGTCTCAATAGTGGTGATCTGTATCGTCAAAAAGGAATAGAAAATTCTTAATAATGGTGAGCTACATCGACACAGATGAATAGAGAAGTCTCAATAGTAGTAAGCTGCATCGACATGGAGGAATAGAGGGGTCTTCATAATGGTTAATTACATCGACACACAGGAAAAGAGGGGTCTGGGTAATAGTGAACTGCATCGACACACAGGAATAATACTGGTGCGCTGTATCTACAAACAAGAAAAGAGGGGTCATTGTAATGGCGAACTTCACCGACACACAAGAATAGAGCGGACTTACTTATGCTGAGCTGCCTCGGCACACAAGAATAGTGGGTCTCAATTACATGAGCTGCATGGCACTGCAGAATAGAGGGGTCCCAATTATACTCAGCTGCATCCGCACTCCAGAATAGAGGTGTCTCAGTAATGCTTAAGTGGATCGGCACTCCAGAAAAGAGGAGTCTCAATTATGCTAAGCTGCATCGCACTCCAACATAGAGGGGTCTCAATTATGCTGAGCTACATCGGCACACAGGAATAGAGGGTCTCGATTAAACTAAGCTGCATCGGCACTCCAGAATAGAGAAGTCTCAATTATGCTGAACTGCATTGGAACACAGGGATAGATGGGTCTGAATTATGGTGAGCTGCATCGGCACACAGGAATTCATGGGTCTCAATAGTGGTGAGCTTTATAGCAACACAAAATTGGATGGTCTCTATTATGGTGAGCTGCATCTGCACACATAAAAAGAGAGGTATCTATTATGGTGAGCTGCATCTGCACACATAAATAGAGGGGTCTCATTTATGCTGAGCTGCCTAGGCACACAGGAATAGAGGGGTCTCTATTATAGTGAGCTGCCTCGACACACAGGAATAGAGGGGTCTCAATAATGCTGATCTGCCTCGGCACACAGAAATAGGGAGGTCTTAATTATGCTGAGCTGCATCGGCACACAGGAATAGAGGGGTCTCTATTATAGTGAGCTGCCTCGACACACAGGAATTGAGGGGTCTCAATTATGCTGAGCAGCATCGGTACACAGGAATAGAGGGGTCTCAATTATGCTGAGCTGCATCGGCACACAGGAATTGATGGGTCTCAATTATGCTTAGCTGCACCGGCACACAGGAATAGAGGTTTCTCAATTATGGTGAGCTGCTTCTGCACAAAGGAATAGACAGGTCTCAATAATGTTAAACTGCATCGGAACTCCAGAATACGGGGTTCTCAATAGTGGTGAGCGTCAAAGCAACAGAGAAATAGGATGGTCTTTATTATGGTGAGCTGCATCTGCACATTGGAATAGAGGGGTCTCAATTATGGAGAAAAGCTCTATAAGATTTATCTTCCGTTCATATCCATATTTATACTGAAACTGTTTTGTATGTATGTAAATTAGAATGAATGAATATGTTTAAACCAATTATGGTGAGCTTTATCTCTCCCTAATAATAAATAATTTACATACGCCAATACTTACTCACGCCACGGTCATTTAAATGTTTGGAAATGAACGTGATTCGGTGTAATTAAAACAAAATGATCAGATCAAATACACACTAAAAATAAAAACGTTTGTTGTTAATCTAATGCTTGCGTGACCCGCCGTAATATATTTGATTATGTTTCTTCTCTGCGATTATTGAATAAAGTTACAATTGCATTGCGTGTGCACCATCTCGATCATGTTTCAAACGCCTGAATCCGTATTTGCTTTAATTCAAGCATATCAATGATTGAGCTCATGCTGTTATATAAAAATTGGTACTGTTATCACACATGAACTTCTGCGATGCAGTGATCATATCAATTGCTCGAGGCTAACGTAAATTTGCATTGCTGACGCCCTTGAAGCGTCATCTAGACTAATGTATTCAATTTAAACATTGCATATTGCCCAAGGCTCTTGTTTGTCAAATGAAGTCGTTTAATATTCATAAACTAAGCCAATAACTGCAGAGAGATTTTAAATGCTGTTTTAAAATCATTTTTGTTGAATTATTGTTGATGATGATAGTACTCCTGCAGTAATATGAATAAGACGTAATTGCACATTATCTGCATTACCATGTGTTGAATATATATGAACATGTGGATTGACTGATTGAATATTTAGCGCCAAGTTTACGCCATCGAGGGCTAACAGACGATCGGTTAACCAAACCACTGTTTCCTGGGATTAACCAGTACTCGAGCACACCCCCTCTCCGCAAGTAACTGATAACTTTCCCACTTAAATCAGCAGTGAGAGACGAATGATAATGAGACACAATGTCGTATATCAATCATCACGGAAACTGTTGCCGGGCGGGGATTCGAACTCACGAACCCTGGATTGATAGTCAGACGCGTAACCGACTGAGCTAATTTTGCCGGGCCCGATTACGCTTGAACATGTTGAAGTGTTCAAAAGACTAAGTGTTCACTCTTCGTACAGTTTTTTGCAGTTATATTAGGTTAGATGAAGACATTCACACGAAGGAAAATAATACTAATAACAATAAAGAAATATACCAAGAATATACGCTGCTAAAGTGCCCGTTGAGAAACACAGTTTTATTCATTGTTTCTTATTTCTCTCATTTGTTCTCTGTAAAAATGAATACCAATGCCATATATATCACAGTGGCGAAAACACAATATCATGATAAATGTTGATTTACAAGGCATGAGAGATTTTGTTATACCTGACGTTTTCAACAAAAAGGTCATTAATAGCATGTAGTCGTACATCGTTCTAATTATCAAAATTATATTTTAAACTTGATCTGATATTTAACGTATCAAGGTATATTCGTCGTAATGGCAAAGCAAGAAAAGCGTTTAATATCTGATTTTTTAAGATATATTAACAACATAATGACCATTATAATGACTACAAATGTGTTTAATATCTGATTTTCAAGATTTATTTACAAGGTAATGGTCATTATGATGACAAGAAACGTGTTTAATATCTGAATTTTCAAAATGTATAACAGCGTAATGATCATTATGATGACTAGAAACGAGTTTAATATCTGATTTTTCAAAATATATTTACAACGTAATGATCATTATGATGACTACAAACGTTTTTTATATCTGATTTTTCAAGATGTATTACATCGTAATTACCATTATGGTCACTAGAAACGTATTTAATATTTGATTTCTCACTATATATTTACAACGTAATGATCATTATGATGACTACAAACGTTTTTAATATCTGATTGTTCAAGATGTATTACAACGTAAGGACCATTATGATGACTACAAACGTGTTTAATATCCGTTTTTTTTAAGATGTATAACAACGTAATGACCATTAAGATGACTGGAAACATGTTTAATATCTGATTGTTCAAGATGTATTACAACGTAAGGACCATTATGATGACTACAAACGTGTTTAATATCCGTTTTTTTTAAGATGTATAACAACGTAATGACCATTAAGATGACTGGAAACATGTTTAATATCTGATTTTTCAAGATGTATTACAACGTAATGACCATTATGATGACTACAAACGTGTTTAATATCCGGGTTTTTTTAAAGATGTATAACAACGTAATGACCATTAAGATGACTGGAAACATGTTAAATATCGGATTTTTCAAGATATATTACAACGTAATGATCATTATGATGTCTAGAAACGTGATTAATATCTGATTTTTCAAGATGTATTACAACGTAATGACGATTATGATGACTAGAAGCGTGATTTATCAAGGTACAATGTCTGATTTCTCAAGGTAGATTTACAACGGTATAAGCATTACAATGGCAAGAAATGCGTTTATTTCTGATTTTCTCAAGGCAGTTTTACAACGGAATGATCATTACCATGGCAAGAAACGCGTTTATCTCTGATTGGTCAAGGTATATTTACAACGGAATGCTCATATTATAATAGCAATTAAGGCGTTTAATATCTGAGTTGTCAAGGTAAATTTATAACGATCAGTATAATGGCAAGAATGGCAAGAAAATCGTTTATCTGAGTTGTCAATGTACAGTAACAGTGTTATGATGGTTACAATAGCAATAAAAGTATAATGACTTTAATATAATTTTTATGATATAATGCGTATTATAATCCATTTTAAATTAATTGCAAGATTATCATCCAAATGTTTCTTAAAAACGGGGAGGGCGGGAGGATTTTTTTTCGTTTTCATTTTTAAAAAATTTGATGTTTGTTAAATAAATATATTTTTTTTTTTATGAAAATAAAAAAGGGTCGGAGCGGCATAAAAATAGGGGGCGCAATTAATCTAGCAATTAATTTATTATGGCCTTATGGATAAAAACGGGTTTATCTTCTTGTTTAATGTACGTTTACAACGTTATGATCATTATAATAGCTACAAAATATATAAGTCACAGGAACTTAAAAAAACAGTATATTAATATCGCACACATTTCGATAGATTAGTTGAATCGTTTCGAGCCATCGCCATCACAACATGTCAAGGTTAACATTAATTTTTTTTTGCGTTTTATAATATTGACTTTAACGTTATTTATTTTAAAAAGATATCCTTTGAATACAAAATTCAATTTAAAAATAAGTTTTGAAAAAATCCCAGACACATTATTATGAATAGATATAAAATGGAATAAACAGGTTTCTAAAGCAATATGTTGATTTATGTTTTAAAAGGTGACCTGAAATCATCGTCTCAAACTCTAGGTATGACGCAAATATATCAATTGTTTGGGTCTGTAATTGTGATTTAAAAATAATTTCACGAATTCAATTTAAAAAGGAAAATATATGTGCACCAGGAGAGATAGCGCTTAATGACCACAACCTGTCATTGGAATAATCATGTTCGTTACACAAAGACCATTCCAAACACATTGGACACATTACCACATTGGTCACCTTCTACAATAATTAAAATAATTTTACTAGAGAGTTTTATACATGTGTTACAATACGCATTTTATTAGAATCATGGTTAATTGTTCTGTAGCCGAAAGTATTTTAATAAACATTTTATCTTTTAAATTTTCCGACTCTGAAATAAATATAATGTTAGGGTTGATTTTGGATCTAAATGTTAACACATGATATATTAAGATTTATGGCATAACAATATGATATTCATTACAAAGAGCAAAGTTGTGTTTTTTTTCATTTTAATACTACTAGTTTAGTTTGTGTTACAAGAATTGGACTCTACGCCAATGCTACATTGTATTACATTGTATTTACTTGATAAACAACACAATCTCGCGTCAGGTCATCGGCTAGACAATTGAGACGGATATGTCTTTCAATAACTAACTAGTTTTATACCGTTTGAAACACGACATAGCAAACACATGATTTCACAACTTCTCTGCTACTCAAGGAAACGATGACACTAGGAACGGATCTGTTCTAATTGACTTATCTGATTTACATTTTAATTGCACCTTTTATTTTTATTCCACAATCAGAGTTCTGCACGATCATAAATGTAACAATTTTGTTGAATGATTTTAAATACAGTAACTAATGTATTTTGGCGGGTGGATCTGCTGGGAATAAAAATCTGGCGCCATTTTAGTCTGGTATCGCTACGTTGTCTTATAGATATGGATCCATCATCGTGCATTGCCTTTTATCCTTCTATTGCGATGGCACGAAACGTATTCATTTTCCTTTTGTGATATAACAATATTTGTCAGATGGTTGCATGCTCGACATGTGAAGACTTTTGTCAAAACAATTGCTGCCGAATGACAGATCACTACACATAAGTATGTCATACGCAATCCTAACTTGATTGATATTATTGTAGCATTCGGTTTATTTCTAGCAACATTATTAAAAATGACATCATATAATGCCAGCATATATTTTTATTGGTTAATCTGTTGCCTATATAAACTAAATGAAAACATGAAATTCGTCAAATAAAAAATAGTCCCTTTCGCGTATGATTATTTTGGCGGTGATCAAAACTAATCATGACAACATAAGCAGGGCTATGCCTTTGACAAGGAGCTCGACTAAAAATCAATTCACCGTAGGGCAAATAGTTGCTGATGAACACAATTAACGGTTCTTATAAATGCCTCAATTAGTTTCATATTTGAAACATAGCACATCATTTCAATTAAACTCCAATAGTCATGTTTTATTATATGAACTTTCTAAAACACTTTAATTTAACGTCTGCTTTAAATCATACCAGTGTTATCCCACGTGTACCCTCGAGTCCACTAAATAATAGTAAAGTCTCTTTGAAATATAATTTATCCTTAAAACCACTTTACCCAATAAAACAACATGAACGCTGGCGCCTGCAATGGCTGGTATTGGCAAAATCCTACTTAAGCAAGTATTGCGTTAAAAACTGTAAAGTGTTTGTAAGTTCTAAGGTGTATGTATGGCATAACTTTAACAGTAAAGCGATTTATTCTTAACAAGAACGAAGGTCGACTGTCTTACAATATACGCAACGTTATAAAATAAAGTAATTTTTAGTACATTTATTGATTAATTTAAGTACACCAATGACATAATATTCAAATATTGACACAGAATGTAATAAATTAGCAATAAAATCAACCATGCCATTCTATATAGAATTGCAAGCGACTTATTTATTTATAATGTTTATGCAAACATATTCTTTATATGTACATTAAACACGTAATTCATATGTTCCATTTAACAAACTTTAAATGATTTATCACAATCTAGCTTTTTTTACAAAATAAAAATTGAGGTACCGGTGCTAATCCTGACTGAAAAAAGTAACTTCTGCCGAGCTTCAATATTCATACCATGCACGGGTTACCTGCACATTTTTATTTCACGTTACCTTGTCACTTATCAGTGGAAGATAGTAGATGCTGTCTTATACATGTGCGTATAGTATAAACACAATACATGTCTAATTATAATAACTTCATACAAAATGCCATATACAATCAGTTTGAAGCAAAATGATATATTTTAATGCGATTGGAGCCACGTTCTTATTTTAGTAAAGATTTTTTAAGATGATTATCCCGAAACATTTAGCTAGAACCACTATATATAGTTAAAGTATTGATCTAGGCTTGTTCAAAGACGTGCTAGATATATAAAGTATGCCTTGGTTAGTTACTTATTTTAAAGATAGATTGAATGTTTGTGTGAATACTTATCGTCATTTTTACGTCTAGGGCTAACAGACAATTAGATTACCTCATCACTCTTTCCCGTGATCATGAAAGATTTAAGCACACCCATCTCTTCAAGTAACTTAAAACTTTCTCCCTTGAATCAACGATGAGAGACAAATGGCAATGAGACGCAATGTCGATTATCAATCAGCACGGAGTGGTGATTCGAACTCACGACCCCTCGGTTGATAGTCAGGCGCGCTACCGACTGATCTAACCGAGCGCGGCACTAAAGCTGGTAATTTAATATTTAGTACAATGGTAACTTTGTTAAATTGTAACGTTCGTGTAAATGTATCTGCCAAAAAGTTATATAGTCTGTTTCTAATATATTAATATCTGTAATATTTTATATATTTAGATAGTTCAAGTAATAATTGAAATAAAATATATTGTATATTTTGATTTTTTTGTCTTAATACCACAAAGGTAGTATAGTGATAGAGCGTTGAATTCATAGACAGAAGGTCATGTATTCGAATCACGACCGGGTCATACTTCAGACATGACTATGGTACTAGAAATTCCTCGCTCTTATAAAGCTATCAGTTCATGTATGCAACACATCTGGACTGGATGGACAATTTACATACATGAACTGATAGCTTTATATGAGTAGGACCAAGTAAGGTTTCATGACTACTCACATACTGTATAAGGGACAGATTTAGAAACCCGTTAGATCATGAAGATACAGTGAAATCATATGTTTTTATTTCATAAAGGGAGATAATTGAAATCACACGCTGGAATTTCCGATTTTTTTATCTTTTCAGATGCACATTCGCAATGTATGATATTTATATGCGCTGCTTTCATGTTCTGTAGGAAATAAAGGACTCGTTCTGTCTGTATTTATAGATTAAATACTTATATGCGTTAGTAAATAAAAGGGATTGTTATATGATGTATAAATAAATGAATTCAGAATGGCCAGAATAGTTCCTCAATGAATAAAATACTATATTTCAATGAACAGTTTTTACTTTGGGTTTTGCAAAACTGTGCATAAAATTACATTCCAACTGTTAGCCGTACGCAACGATGAAAACTGATATGTTCCGAACTGATTCGCGTCCGATTTCAGCAAAATTATCGATAATTAAGATGCCGATACGACAAAAAAGGCAACTGTTCAATCAATTAATATATTTCGGCATTATTTACGAGAGAAATAAATGAATCATATCAAATATAAACATAACAAACAGTTATCGAGATGTATTCGTGGCCGAGTGGTGTTAAGACGCTGAGCTTATACAAGATTTGGTGTTTTTTCCGCCATGTTTCGAATCCCACCGGGTGAATTTTAATTTCAATATCTTTTTTTAAGTTAAATTAATTTCACGTTTGTATTTAATACTATTGTAACATAAAATGTTTAATCTTAACTTGGGGACTTTTTGTCATTTCCCCTGCGAGAAATGCTAGTAAAGAATGCATTTATTTATAGTCTGTATCATAAAACAGGTATGAACTTTTCAGCTGTGCAATAGATGTGCTATGTACCAAAATAAAATTAATATTATTTTTCTGGTGCATGTCACATCATATTGGAAAGCTGAAAAGTCCATAATTGTATAATGTTATTCAATAGGGTACTCGCCGGGCCCGATTAGCTCAGTCGGTTACGCGTCTAACTATCAATCCAGGGGCAGTGAGTTCGAATCCCTCGCCCGGCAACAGTCCCCGTGATGATTGAAATACGAGATTGTGTCTCATTATCATTCGTCTCTCACCACTGATTCAAGTGGGAAAGTTATCAGTTTCTTGCGGAGATGGGGTGTGCTCGAGTATTGGTTAATCCCAGAAAACAGTGGTTAGGTTAACTGATCGACTGTTAGCCCCCGATGGCATAAAAATGAAGCTAAATATTCAACAATCAATAGGGTACTCAATTACGCTCATGTTAAAGTTGAACTCCGAATACTATCATTTATTCTTCTAAAAAAAAATAGCGTGATTGGTTACATATTAACACTCATAGTCATTCATATATACATGTATGTAAATGGTAAACATTAATTAATAACAGTATCATATTTAGTCACTGTACATCAAAGAAGCCGTCTTAATTCCAAAATCCAAAACAATGCCATGGTTTATTTATTTAACTAATATCTTATTATAATAAATGCAAACTACCGACCAGACTCTAGTCTTGCTTGTTCTACGGTTGTTATGGTCTTACTTGCATAACAGGTATGACTTCCTTTGCGATACCATCTAGTCTAGTCGCAACGTCACGAACGCATTATTATGATAGAGACTAGGTGTTTCAGATTATTGGATGCAATCAATAGATCTAGGGAAGCTTAAATCTTTTATACAAACTTAATCGTGTCAGAGACTGAGATCTATGTCTATTTTATCGTATTTATAAATAGCTTTACATACCATGTTAATGTTATCTATTTATAATAGATTAATAACATAGACCAAGTACTTCGCTGTCACAAAGTATCGAATTATAAGAGAGATTAGTTAACAAGCAAAATCTGCGTCATACGGATTTCGGAAATTGCAGAGTTTGTCTTTTAAAATAGATCCAGGTGTGGTCTCAACATTGCTTGTTTCTGACACGATACGGGTTACAATCAGGTTACAAACATCCGGTTTGTAAAACTGTTATAAACACAAATATCTAAAGGCCTTAAATAAAGTATTTTAGTTGTGAAATGCATTTCTTTTGCATTAAGATTTAATTTTGATAAAAATAAGAAAATACGAAAATAATCCCGGGATTACAGAAATATATCACAGCATTTTGTTTTGTTTTCTTTCAAATACTATTCAATTTCACTAAACATTGTGTCTTTGTTTGTTCAAGGCATTTGTGTCATTTTATAATATTATTAGTTAATGTCAAAATGGATACAATCAACAACTAAATATGATCATAAAACGATTTATTGACCGTTATGTTTAGTAAACACAATCCTGTCTTCTCAAAAGCTTGAGCACGCGAATTTAATCGGATCCGTCAGCTTAACGTACGTTTGCCGTGACTTCGGCGACTTTAGAAAAAAAAGTCTTATGAAACGAAAGGTATTACTTTACCAACAGGGGGGGGGGGGGGGGGGGGACAACACTCATTTCTTATGGTAAATATTTCAGTTGATATCATTTAAGCTTTTCCAGGGGTTAAGAGTTTAAGAGTTCGAATACCAACATTCTACGTTAAGATTGGTATACCGCATTTCGTCTCATTGTTATTCAGCTCTCATTGCTAACTCAAGTATAAAAGTTATCACTTATTTGCAGAAATGGGTATGCTGGAGTACTGGTTAATCTGACAGGGTCCCAGGAAACTCATTGTCTGTAAGCCATTAATGTCATGAACATGACGCTTAATATTTAAAACAGCTTGCCAATATATAATACTAATAACTTTATAATTATTTTTACAGTAGATAGACATTGTACTGCCTCGCTTATGGAAGGTCGTGGGTTCGGTCTCCCGCCGGTCGATGCCAAAGACTTGTAAAATGGTACTAGAAGTTTGGCGCTCAGCATTAAGTCGATAAGTTTTAGTTCTGCTCGGATCGGTGTCAGTATCATATGACTGGGTGGGGTATCCTACCATTTGTCTGCGGCATGAAACTTCAGTGTGATATCGTTCAGAATACTATCTCAAGCAATAATCCGTCGCTATATAACTGAAACATTGTTGACAGCGGCGCTTAATGACATACACTAACAATAGCAACAAGTCGGTAGTTAAATTCAACGAATTATATAGAGAAGGAAAAGCAAATGATTGAGATTTCGTGAACGCTCGCGTAGTCACGCAAAATCTAGAAATATCTTGTTTTCAATTATTTTAACTTTCATTCATCTCGGAAACATAAATCAAAATTCTAACATTGCAGAATGCATTTCTCATTAAAACAATACCATTCCCAGTTATTTATGTGTAAAATTGCTGAAGTACTTTTGATTACAAAATGTGTATACTGTAGCTAAAATAACGACAAATTATGAGAAATTTTCCTACAAACCTCAATATCTTGAATTCAAGACAGTTTTGCGTGGTCGAAACATGTTTAAACATCTAAGATTAGATACAATTTACAGTTTAATAATAAAACATCAGTATGTTGCCTATGAATTATAAACAATTAATTGTCAAATAAGAAATCCTTCGTGTGCTATTTTATCAACATTTAGCCAGGAGATGAAAGTTTCATATCCTTCTATACAAGTCCTTGTTAAAATATAGGATTAATTATATTGTTTCATTTATTCATTCAGAAGTATCTTTTGAATGGGATTGGATGCCAGATGCAAAATCGATTAAATATGTCATATCAATTTTATTGGAGGAGAAATACTTTAGAATATATAGAGCTTTTGGACCGGGTTGCGCTCGAATCCATTGTTTCGACAGTGAGAATTAATATGGCCATTAGACGACGACAGCGACTGAGAACATGGAAAACCAATCTAACAACAACAGTTATAAGATAAAATAAATGTTAACGAACAAACATAATCATCAATGATAACTCACCAGAAGACTTAAATAACGCAATATTTGAATAAATTTCGTTAGATGTTGTGTTTTAGTTCATGGATAGAAACAAAGTATGATAGATCAATCATATATTGATGTTATGGGAACATTTAACTGAAATCTAAAAGTAAAAAATGCATATTTCACATCTTCAAAGAAGAGCACCACTTTTACAAATTTTACAAATATTCAATGCCTGTTACCATCACCGCCAGTTTGACTGCGAACCAGTTAAATGGCAAAAGCGTGTAGTCTTTTATTTTCATAAACACGAACAATTTTAAAAGCTTTCTGCAATAATATAACAACTTAGTATTTTCTCTGTCAGCTATTTATTTAAATCCTTCACGACACATAATTATGTTCTAGTAATAAAGTCGAATCTTCTGTATGGTTTAAAATGTTTAATATAAAAACACAAAAGCTGTGAAATATAGATTTTATTTGGGAGAATTGACTAGTAATATCTAAAATAAATATATATGATAATTATATATATATATATATTTAATAAAAAACGTACATCAATTAACTTTAAATTAGTCACGTTACATTTATTAATCTTTAGGTGTAATACGCAATAATAGCCTTATTAGATTTCACGATCAGTAGTTATTGATAAATGGAAAATTGATAGCTAAGTTCAGACACGATATAACGTTTTATCATTAAATTAAGTACCCGGCAATCTATTAAGGATATATGATTACATTTTGAATAACAATGCTAATGATATTACATTCTGATGCCTTAGTTTACTAAGTTTTAAGTTTAAGATTTAATAATAATTTAACTGGATTTCCCATATCTATTTAAGGAACAACCTGGCATTTTGGTAAAATTACACTTTACAATTTTACCAAAATGTTAATATGTACTTCATGATAATTCGATTTATAAAATGTTATGTTTGCAAGCCTTTACTGTTGTTTCTGTTTTAAAAAAGCGGCATGCATCTTGTTTAGATCTTCAACACCAAAGTTACCCGGTACTGATAAAACCACAATATCAGAATTTATTCGAATGATCAAACATTTTGCTTTTTGAAGTTGTCTGCACTCAAGTTTTTACTCAATAAACGCTAAACTTCCACAGTCGTTATATTACCAAAATATCCAAGACACGTCCTGGAATCGTAATTTATGTCGGAGTTATTGCTCTTGAATCTTCAAAAAATGTTATATTTTACCTTTACTGCGATCTTATAACACGCTTCAAAAAGTGTACACATAAGCTGTAGAACCTTAATACAAGATATGTTTTTGATATAGCCTAATTGAATCGTCAAAAGTTCACTTGATTAGCTTTTGAATAACTATGATAATATAACACAATTATATTGCTATACTTGTTTTAGGTTCATGGTTTGTCGGATTGTCCATATATTATACTTTTAGTTAACGATACACGGAATATCGACAATCGAATATCAAGTTATACTACTACTACTACTACTACTACTACTACTACTACTACTACTACTACTTCTATCTATTACTACTACTACTTCTACTACTACTTCTACTACTACTACTACTACTACTACTACTACTACTACTACTACTACTACTACTACTACTACTACTACTACTACTACTACTACTACTACTAATAATAATAATAATAATAAAATCTTTATTTTCTGAGGATAATATATTTGGCTATATAGCCAGTCTGACATATGGTCCTCTAAAACATACATATTATTTACAGCACATTTAAACAAAATGTTTACAAATTAAATAATTATATAAAAGTTCTTTGGTCTAGAATCTTAATAATTGCACATGTAATTAAAATTAATTGTATAAACGTATCTTTACGAATATTTAAGCCAAGGTTACAATGTATTAAAGATCACTTATATCAATCAAATTTAAAATTATGTTTATAAATTCAAATAAAATGAGTAAAAGAAAGATAATTCAGATATAAGAAAATTGTATAAAAAATTCAAAAGTATTTAAAATATGTTTTATTGCACGATTGATTATATGTGCTAATGATGTACCAGACATAAGGTGGGACTTAAGTGAAGCTTTAAATGATTTTAGTGATTTTGAATGGCGTATTGATGTTGGTAGTTTGTTCCATTCTGTAGGACCGCATATAGAAAACTCCCTGTCATATGAGGTCGTTTGAGATCTAGGAATATCGAATGTATCATTGGTAGAGATCTTAAGTTTTTCTCATGTTTTAAAGAACATTTTGACAAAAGAGTATTTATATATTCTGGTTCTTGATCATTTATTGATTTGTAGACCATAATGCATGATATTTGATTCGTTTATGAAAAGGAAGCCATTGAAGAGCATTAAACATTTGATTGGAGGGAGTAGTCAATTCAGCTCCTAGGATTAGCCTTGCAGCTCTTTTTTTTAGTTTTAATATTCGTTCATTGTTATTTACAGAGTATTGACCCCATATAATACATAAAAAATCAAACAAAGATAACATATATGCATTAAAGAACATTTTCATACTATACTGGTTTATGTATTTTGATAGCAGTTTCATAAGTGTTATTTTTCTTGTGATATTTTGACATACACTATCTAATTGTTTTTCCAAATTCAATGTTTAATCAATGTGTATACCTCAGAGTTTTTGAGCTTCAGTTGCTTGAATTACATTGTCGTCTAATTTAATGTCTAGTGTGTTATTATTTGATATATCAGATTTGGATCCTAAAGTCATTAAGAATGTTTAATTGGCATTTATAATCATTTTGATTTCGCTACACCACATCTTAAAACCATTTACGCTAGTTTGGAGTCGAGTTTCAATAACAGATATATTCTTATCTGCTGTGTGTATGGTTGTGTCTGTTTCACATTTGTCAGTATATAAGGGTAAGTCGTTAATGAATAAGAGAAATAAAACTGGCTCAATGACATAGCCTTGAGGAACACCGCTTTTAACCATTGCCTTTGAAGAAACACTAGTGCCTGATGCAATGCACTGCGTTCTACAAGAAAGATAAGAAGTGAACCAACCGATTGAACAATCAGAGATTTGTAGAGAGACATTTTTTTTCGAAAGTATGTTATGATCTACAATATCAAATGCTTTTTTTAAATCAAAGAATATGGAACCTATCAAATCGCCGTTATCTATAAGTTTGACTAGTGCTGTTTGGCACGAGTGATTTTGGTGAAAACCAGATTGTGATACGTGTATGAGTTTATATTTATTAAGGTATGCAAACAAATGTTAATTGGTTGGAAATAACTATATCAATAAATGCAATATATATTATGTTTGCTACAAACGCAAATATTAATGCATATTTTTTTTAATTCAATTTAGATTGAACGCATTTTCAACACAAGACAGATTATCATACATATCATATACAATCTAACCTTATTGGCAGAGGACGAATTCCGGATGAATCGAATCCTTCCGCAATTAGTTGGCAAACTGCCTCCCATAACGACACTTGACGATATCACGTTATATCACTCGGTCGCAGAGGACCACCACTTATTATAAGAATAAGTTGAGATAAGGGCACAAATATAAATATCAATAAATAAAGTGTTTTTGTTTTTTTTGATAATTTGATCGGTTTACCTATAATTTCACATCTCAATTTAATTATCCTAATCATGCAAATCTTCGTGATGCCGTCACAATTCTTAAAGTGTTTTATAATGGACAAAATAATTATGTAACTCTTCATAATTAGACTTTGAGATAACAATGCACGGAGTTTCGATGCACCGATATCACATTAATTTGCCAGAAATAGAGTTATCAACAGTTGCCATCTATATTTGAGATTATATGTCTACTACAAAGAGAAATACATGTCTAAATAATTACGTAATTGTGTATGATTATAGGAATTTTAGATAAGAACACACATGCAGCTACCTATCGTATGTGTATGAATTTAAACAAACCTCATTTTGTTAAACTGTGTTGTGTATAACCATAGCAGTCCTGTTGTAATAATCTAATTGTTTGTCGTCATATATAGGCCCACTATTAATATAATCCCATTTTTTATTAATGCAATCAGCATGTATTTGTTTATAAACGAAGTACATGTATATCAGAATTTTTAAAAATATATAAATTGAAAAAAATCACTTTCCCTAGATACACCATGCCTATATACACTCGATCCAGGATTGACATTTCTATATCAAAATATCAAAACCGGTAAAAATAATACATAGAAAAGGGATTTCACACTTTGGCCTACGCGCACAGGTTAAACTTGAAAAGATTTCCCGCCTAAAATTGCAAAGTATTTTGTAACATATCACATAAGTCACGTGTTTAATTTTGGTTTCAGTTTGATCCGTCATATTGGTTATAATATGTTTTATGGTAGACTTTGTTTCATTTAAAAAAAGATTTCGAATGATGAAGTGAAGGTTGTCAAATCGAAACCACGATGATGAAAGTCGAAACTACAATGATGAATGTCGAAAGTACGATGATGAAAGTCGAAAGTCGAAAGTACGATGGTGAAAGTCAAAAGTACGATAGTAAAAGTCGAAACTACGATGATGAAAGTCGAAAGTCGAAAGTCGAAACTACGATGGTAAAAGTCGAAACCATGGTGAAAATGCGAAATTAAATCGCGTTTTCACCATCGTAATTTCGTGATTTCGTGTTTTCATCACCGTAGTTTCGTATTTTCACCATCGTGATTTCGACTTTCACCATCGTAGTTTCGACTTTCGTGGTATGGGGTTCAGAAATAAAAAAAACGCGATGGTTCAAACGGAACACCGTAGTATTTTGATCTGTTCTGTCCAAATAAAACGACGCAGAATTAGCGTAATTCCCAACGGGTGATGTATGCAGAGTATCGAAATTGACACCCGTGGCTATCCGACGATGTTCAAATATATACCACCGAGTTATATGTCGTACTGTTTATTGTGTTAATGATACTGTGACAAAGACCATTGGCATTACGTTCATATTGTGAACCGATATATTACTATTTAATTATAATTAAAAACTGCTAATACCAATACAGTATATGTCTCTTTACGATGTCTATTTTTTAGTCCAGTCATTATCAAAACATTATCAACATGCAACTATACTATGATAACGATGTCCCGCGTGTAAGGAGAAGACAGGTCCGTTCGTCCGTCCGTCCGTCCGTCCGCCTGACAGCGGTGATTTTTTGTTTTTCACCTTGCCTGTCTAGGCTAGAATTCAAAAGAATTCATACCAGCATCATATAAGCATACATAATTTACTATTGATACTTTCACCTCCAAAGAAATGGCTTGATCATCATATTTGCACGGTAAACTGTCTTTTTTTAAATCTTAGAAAATGAAAACATTTCACAGCTAAGATTTTTTATGATGTTTTTTTCTTATTTTTCGTCCTTTTCTTATAATTCTTTAACATTCATTTCTTCATTATTCTATGTAAAATTGTATATTCCTATTGTGTGTAGTCAAAAGGAGTTTGAAAAAAAAGTTCATATATTTCTTTTGAATACGACTCTTTTTTTGTGTAATTTGATCTCGTTTTATTTTAATTCAGAACGAAATTTATGAATGTTACTTAATTCTGTCAACAATTTTATCATCTGATATATTATGACATAAACAACAGAGCCATATTTTAGGGATTATATCTTATAAATAATATGGATTTTTGTAGGGAGAAATGGAAAATGAAATAAGAAAGGAAAAAAAAACTGATTAAAAATAAAATAAAGTAGTTAAAGGGATGACACAAAAAGAAAGTTAATAAGGGAGAAAGGAAAAAAAATGAAATTAGCGCTTGAAGCAGATAAAGAGTGATACATATAGTAAAGGAGGGAATAGGAGAGAGGTTGAGGGAAATAAAGTGGAAATGGAGAGGGAGATATGAGAAAAATGAAAGAAATCAGGTTGAGTAATCATTTTGGGATTTTGTTCATTTTAGTGGCAAAATAAAAAAATGTAAATGAGATTCATGCCAGTCTCATGAAGTTGTTGCGTTTCCTTTCCCTCCGTATACGTCCTAGTTACTATACTTATTAAAAATTCGCTAACAATTGTGCTTTACTACAACGGTTTTAATTTAAACCAGATGTCTTCCAACAAGAAATAAATGCGAATAATTGCACCTTGTTATCAAAAGAAAATTACTCAACTGCAACAAGGGGTCATAAAGTCACAACCCCTCATTTTTATGACCTTAATTAACACGTGTTATCAAGGTATTATATATCATATAGAGGTCCTTGTGTTATGTACAGT
The DNA here is from genome assembly GCA_029582155.1 of Panopea generosa. Classification (NCBI taxonomy): domain Eukaryota; kingdom Metazoa; phylum Mollusca; class Bivalvia; order Adapedonta; family Hiatellidae; genus Panopea; species Panopea generosa. The sequence goes on from CM055906.1 coordinate 55,990,784, forward strand.
TTGAAAAACAGCAAAACACAGCACTTAATAAAATTGATTGAAATAACAGTGTTTTAAGTCAGAAGCAGGTGTTAGATATTAATTAGTATAATTGTTTGTATCAAATTCAAGGAAGTTTTATAGCGTATAAACTGTAACGAATAAATACAACTGGTAAATATTTCTCATGTACAGTTTTGTGCTTTAACGACTTAGTATTCAATTCAGTTGTTTTAAAGAGTAATTGATGAATGAATTTCATTCGGTAACATGTATCCAACTGATTTACAACTGTATACTCTCTTAATTGATGCTTACTTTTATAAAGTTATGCTTATTTAGAAAGTAAAACATGTATATCATTATATGGATTTTTAAGAGTTTGAACCTCTAACCGATTAATGTCTCAATAAAACATATTTTTTTTATTTGAGTAGTCTAACATTTGTGTAGTGAAAAGACGTTGTCAAAACAAATACACTACCATTACTTGGTATGACATTTTAAGTTTTCAATCCTTAATACACTTGAATTCTGAGCAAAACTATTTTATAATTGTTTTTTAAACTTGTCAACAATTATATCAGCTTTACTTTGGTACCATAATTATTAGATTCAGACATTATTTCGAAAAGAAGTGCTAAGTGTGGCCCTAAGTTTCAACCGTGTGTATTGATTGTTGTTAGCCTCCTCCGATCTCTGTACTGATTTTGGAACGAGACTTTTGATTGGCTAATTCCAAAGATCCTAGTAATCGATGTGACGATAGCGCTGGACCGATATATTCTATATAACGGTGCACCGCTACTAATACCGGTGGACCGATAAATAAGTAACGGTGCACCGGTAATTAATCGTCGGTATAGCGGTGCATCGATAAAAATATAGCAGTGCATCGTTAAAATATAGCGGTGGACCGATAAAATATAGCGGTGCAGCGATATTATATAGCAGTGCAGCGGTATATAACGGTACATCGATATATTATAACGATGGACCGCCACTTTTAACTGTGCACCGATATATTTTAACGGTGCACCGTTAAAACAAATATATCGGTGCACCGATATAATAGCGGTAGACCGGTACTGGTGCTTTTGACCCTGATCGTACATCATAGAATAACGGCATGATACTTCAATGAGCCACATTGAACTGATAATATAACCAAGACAACAATACGCCATTTCTCTCATAATTCTATTATTTTTAAAATGACGAACATTAAATGGTTGCAGCATCCCGCTTCAGTAGTATTACTGCAACAATTAATCACTTATGTACTAGCATTAAATTCAGGTGTTCATACATGTAACTTAAAGATAAGTTTTAACTATAAATAGAAAACTGTATATATAAACATCGTATCGTTTTACTACGAGTATCAATTTAAACGTTTAAAATTCAATTTCAAATTTTCAGTCTATTTTACTTAAACTCAATAGTGTTCTCAGTTTCATACTAAAATTGAGCACACTATTTGAGTTTAGGTAAAATAACGTACTTTAGTATTTTCATCAAACCTGGGCCTAATATCGAGGATGTCGGTCGGGATAAGAAATATACAATTTATATATGATTGATTCGAGGCTGTATGTGAGATGTAGTTGCTGTAAAACATTATTACATTCTGCGTATCCATTGTTATTGCCAGTCTGTTACATCACAATGATCATGATGTGATGCTGGAACCTAATACTGTTCTGGTTGGTTTTAAATGTGTTGCATATTTAGTTTTTCTTCACAAAGCTGAGTATGTCGTTTTCTTTTTTGTTTTGTTCAAAGCATACTTTTATTAGACCTTACGTTATTATAAAGCTGAACAAGTGTATATGAAAATAAAAAACAATCCTTCATCCTGTTAGAGTGTCCCATAATGTCAACACATACTATGTCTGCTCTATCATGACCTATACTCGATGTTTTGAGGTCACGTAAAATATTCCTTTTGAAGAAAAACAGAAACATTCTATCGCATATTTAATGCCGTTTGCTTTGATACTAATTAGATTGGTGGTAAACATGAAGGCAACATCACTTCCTACATGGCTAGCGAGGAAAAAAGAATGCATTGTATTCGTATTTGGAGAACAATTAACGTTTGATGTGTCCGTCGCCATACTGATTGACATGTGCATCAAGTTTGAGGATATATTGAGTTGCACCGTTACTGACGATATATTGAGTTGCACCGTTACTGACGATATATTGAGTTGCACCGTTATTGACGATAAATTGTGTTGCACCGTTACTGACGATATATTGAGTTGCACCGTTACCGACTATATATTGAGTTGCTACGTTACTGACTATATATTGAGTTGCTACGTTACTGACTATATATTGAGTTGCTACGTTACTGAATATATATTGAGTTGCTACGTTACTGACTATATATTGAGTTGCTACGTTACTGACTATATATTGAGTTGCACCGTTACCGACTATATATTGAGTTGCTACGTTACTGACTATATATTGAGTTGCTACGTTACTGGACGGTTTGCAACTTCAGCGACTCCGTATTCGCAGATTAATGAAAGTGAAATCAAGGTTAGTAGTTAATAAACAACTATACAGAGAACACACGCTGACGCTGATAGGTCTGACCAGTAACGTCATATAATTACTTTACGGAAATAAAACATCACAGCATTTACTGGACAATCTGTTTTTTAAAAGAAACAAAATTGCCGTTAGTTATAGTACCTCCTCCTTTCTGCTAACTGCCTGTCTCATTTCGCATTAAACGTGTTTGGCCTTCTAACACGTGACTTTGACTAAGCCTTAACGATACTTCTTGAATGTCTCTGTATTTATAAATTCTTCTATTTTTCAATTCAATATGACAAATTAATATCAAACGCAAGGACGACGTTAAATGCTTTTCAATCAATTAAGAGATGCGAAAATAAATATTAATATATAGTTTTTGTCTAAAAATGTTGAAAAGTGATAATGATAAATGAACTAATGAAGTTGAATGCGATGGCTTATCAAACATTTAACTGATCTTCACGATACTCTGTTGGGGTCATCCGTGGCCAAGTGAGCTAAGACGCTGTCCTTTAATAACCACTTATCTTTCACCGCTGCAGTCGTCGGTTCGGACCTTTCTCGGTTCGAAAACTTTAAGTGAGAAAGTTACTTGCGGAATTACGATGGTTCTTTTTCGATTTATTCTGAGGTCTTTCTCCACCAAATATAACTGGATATGCCACATATAACATTTCATGTGTTGAAAATGGCGCTAATCCTATTAAAAACAAACCAAAAAAATACTCCAATATACTCTTTTGAAAATTTTATATTCAAATACATTTTCGACCCGATATGTCCGCTATCTAATGTAATGACGTTACATGTCAGTCAATCTATTACATGTGACAACTAACAAAATCAGTCGTTATCCAAAAGCAATAAAATGTTTGTTATCATCTTTGTGTGCGACGCGTTGTGTTATAAGGGGCCGTGATCAAGTGGAAAATACTGTTCAATCTGTAACAAACTCATCAACAAACTTGTTAAATAACCTACGGACATTATCATATTGATCTCAACATTGATGGCTGGCCTTATCTGTACAATACCCAACCAGCATGACCTTCGAAATATTTAGGAATCATTGTTCTTTGATTTATGATTGTGTTTATCTTTGTCGTGAAGAACGAACACAACATTAGAACAAAGACAATGTTAAAGTAGTATTTATTAGTTGAAAAACTGTTCATACTCTGCAACTGCGTCTAGCTCTGTATCATCTACAATGTTTGAAGGTCATGTATGCCATTAGCATTGTTATTAACGTCTTTATGGGTGCGAAACAGCATTCCTTATGAAATCAATATGTCATACCGAGACCACTAGGCTAACAAACAACATTATTACAATATAACAGTCTATGGTTATATTCGTTTCTGCCTGCTTGCATTTCTGCCTGTAAGATCTATCAATTGTGTTATGACATTTGATTTCAGTTTAATATTTTCCGTTCGATGTAAGTAACCATTTGCAAGTGCTAGTCCTGATTACAGTCATTACAACAAAAATGATACAGTCATTAAAACTGAAAATTCATAGTTCGGTAAGGCAAAACTAATAATTTTGTTGATGCATTAGTAATGATCACACTTCTTTCAGTTTGACCGCTTTTGAACGAACTGTTATTTAAGGTTAATAGAACTTTTGTTTGTACTATGTTAACATCGGTTATATTAACTATACAAGGTACATCGTTTAAATAATTGGTATAATATAATTAGTCTCTGATGCAGAATGAATTCGAGTATCATTAAGGTAGTCGTTAATGGCATAATATTTGTACTAATGGTCATAGTTTACTAATTACAAAGTGAATACAGGTGTGAAATAGATTATAAATGTGGAACAGGACGATATACAAGTGAATACTGTTATAGTAGAGTACCCTTTCACGAATGCACGTTCAACGATAGTTTCAGTATATATATACACACTTGACTGATTGATTGATTGATTGATTAATTGATTGATTGATTGATTGAATGAATATTTAGCGTCATTTTTATGCCATCAAGGGTTAACAGAGACCAGTTTTCCTAACCACTGTTTCCTGGGATCCTGAAAAGTTAACCTGTACTAGAGCACACCCCACCTCCGCAAATAACTGATAACTTTCTCACTTAAATCAGCGATGAGAGACAAATTATAATGAGACACAATGTCGTATATCAATCATCACGGAGACTGTTGCCGAGCGTGGATTCGAACTCACGAACCCTTGATTGATGGTCAGACGCGTTACCGACTGAGCTACTCCGGCACGGCATACGCACCTGAACACATATATGATTTGTTCGATTGTTAGTAACTCCTTTTCCAGTGTACTAAAATTAGTTTTATATCACTTTATACGTTGATTCGATCATTGACTTATTGAACCTACTGCAATTTTTTAATTCGAACTGTGTTCTTTATACACAAACATCTTATCAGGAAAACATCAAACAACTGATTAAATGCTATCTTTCCTTATGGTTCTCCACATCATAACAAACATTGAACAAAGCCCTGGCTGTTCCTAATTAAAGATTCTAAACAACTAAGAACACATTAATGCTTTCAAAATACCAACATTTTAACAGGAAATGCAGGATTGATATGACCTATAGATAAACGCTCTGAGATAATTTTAAGTGCCAGAAGTAATTGCGTCTATTATGACTTCTGATAATTATTCGACATTTCATGCTTATCTTTGTCTCATCAAAAATATCGACTATATATTAAACATAAAAGGAACACAATGGCAAATCTATGATAATACCACACATCTTTCAGGTCTTGCTCGATTAAAGTTTACTTCATACGCTTATCTTGATGATTTCTTTTTTTTTTATAATTGAATGATGCCCCCCTCCCCCTCCCGCTCACCGAAGTACAGTTGTACCTATTACTAGTAGATGTTGACAGCGTTCTCAAAATATTTTGTATAGTTCAATTTGTAGCTTGATGGACCACCTTCCATTATGTTTCTTCAGGGTTTTTTTGTGTCAAAAATATTAATATTATAACTTTAATGACGTGAATCATGACGACATTGATTGTAGCATCAGATATTATACATAGTACATGGATGGTGTAAGGAAAATCAGAAATAGAAAAGCCGAAAGATACTCCTGTTATAGCACAAAACCAAACGGATAGAATAACTTGAAAAACAAGAGGGCCATGATGGCCATATATCGCTCACCTGACTGACCTTGAGTCGCCAAATTTAAGTCGATTATATAATATATGTACACTCAAAATTCCAGACAAACGAGATGGGCGAGTAGTTAGAATTGATTTGTTTTCAAGATGTAACTTCAAACTTGGTAGAGGTTCATCCATGGTAAATGTCAGTGAAATTACATCGAAATCAGGTCAGTAGTTTCTTACAAGACGGCTTTTGAAGTTTTTATTATAGCTGCCTATATAGTAAACTAGCACCTTACTGTTGCGGTCATGTTTTTTAACGAATCACAACAGCTTGAAAAGTTTTATAAAGAGTCACCTAAGGAACATTTGTGCAAAATTGATTTAAAATCGATCCAGTGGTTTCTGACAAGAAGATTTTTTAAGTTTTTACTATAGCTTATATAGTAAACTAACCCCTCACCTGGCCGCCATGTTTTTGACGAATCACTACGGTTTGAACGAACTTGGTGAAGGGTCCTCCAAGGAACATTTCTGTGCTTTTTTTTTAATCGAGCCAGTAGTTTCTGACAAGAAGCTTTTTTTAAATTTTTACTATTTAAACTTGCCCCGCCCCCTGGCGGCCATGTTTTTTGACGAATCAAGATGGCTAGAATAAACCTGGTAGAGGGTCACCCAAGGAACATTTCTGTGAACTTATATCAAAATTGGTCCAGTGGTTTCTGACAAGAAGTTTTTGCTATAGCTTATATAGTGAACTAACCCAGTCCCCTGGCGTCCATATTTTTTGACGTATCAAGATGGCTTGAACATCTTGGTAGAGGGTCACCCAAAGAACATTTCTCTGGAATTATTTAAAAATCGAGCCAGTAGTTTCTGACAAGAAGATTTTTTTTACTAATTAAACTTGCACTTCCCCCTGGTGGCCATGTTTTTTGACGAATCAAGATAGCTTGAACAAACTTGGAAGAGGGTCACCCAAGGAACATTTCTGTGTAGAAATATCAAAATTGGCCCAGTGGTTTCAGAGGAGAAGTTGTTAGAAGCTAAAATTTAACGACGGACGACAGGCGACGGACGATGGACATCAGGCGATCACAAAAGCTCACCTGTGAACCTTCAGCTCAGTTGAGCTAACAACACGCACAAACTGGGACAACCACACTAGTTCAAACACACACCAGTGTAGCATAATGAAACAAACAAGCAATGTGTTTATACAAGCGATCAGTCAATTATTATGTGTATATTATATTTAAAAAAACATTTTGTAAATACTATATGAATTGTGTTGAAAAATCATGCTACTTAAATACTGTTCTTATTAAAATAATAATGCAGGTCTTCGCAAGCTACGAGAAAGACTTATACATGTACCATGGGTCTAACATAAAATGTGTAAAACAGGTAAGATATAATTAACAATTTCATATTCACAATATCATGGTATATATTTGTATCACATATCACCAAAATAGCATCTGTTTTGTTTATATAGCAATGCTATGTAATACGATGAGATATATGAAATAAAAGATGTCTGAATAATTCCAGTTTGGTCAAGTCACAGCACACAAGACATGCCCGATGATTTATTAGACGAGTGTATCCCATACGTCATATACTAGTTAGTCTTGGGAAATTATCATTTTTACACCCTGTTGCTGCTAACCTTGTATTTCATCTAACATTGTCATCTAAGAACGTATACTGATTAGCGTATAACATTCATTCATTAACATGGGGATATAGAGACCGTAGTTTCAACCATTTAACAATGGCACAATGATACACAATAAGCGCAATCCCAAATGCATTATATCGATAGAACCTAACGTCGAGCTGTACTCGTATATCGCTTTACATAGTTAATCATTATACACTGAAAGGAAAAAGAAAGTATGCATTTTGCTTTTTAAAATTATTTCGTTATTGGTTAAGTGCATTCATGTGATGGAAAATGAACCGATTTTTTCTTATTGTTTTGCTTTTAAGGGATTATATTGGCAAGTATCACTAACACGCTGTTAATCCAGACTTTTCCTGTATGCAGTGTGCACAAAATAATGCTTATGTATTGACGTATAACCTTTATTTACTTGGAAGTTATCAAATAAACAGTAACTGGATATTGGCCAAAACTTTAATACGTCCCGCAATAAAATATTGCGCAATGTTTACATTGAACTCCGTAAACTTCCCGAACAAAGCCTCGAAAACAAGATCGGGAACGAGTCTTCACGATGTTATCCGATGATTGTTCGGAAACCCGAAATCGGTTCGTTGAGAATGGGGAATGTAAACAAAAACAAAAACGTGGCTTCAGAAACCCGATGTTTGTAATAAAGAAGTTATGCAATTAGACACTTTAGACGCGTATATCTCTAAGTTATAAGTGTATCTTCATTCTGGGCGTGTGTAATTGGTACAGGAAATTGACGGTTATATGCCAATATATCCCTTTAAAATGAATTAAATGTTTGTTTTGCGATTTAAAAATATGATGAAATATAGATATACAAAATTTATTTTCAAAACATTTATTGTTCCTTGACCTGTCGACGTTTATAGGTATGTATATTTTATTTTTCCTTTCACTGTACATATAATTACATTGGATATTAAAATGTGGCCAAGGAATAAATAATTAAAAAACGTATTATTGTTCACAGGATTTAAACTGGCTATTAAAACAAAATTATCCTTTTTGATTCTTCCGTAGTATCTCTCTTCCTATAGAGCACGGACATATTGGGTGTTTATGACAACAATGATATTAATAAACTACAACTGGAATTCTGTGTATTCTAGGAGTTAAAACTCAAGCATTAACATCTTGCTGCTCAAAAGCAATCCTGGCTCTCGAATCCGTATGATTTTTTTATGAAACTATATATAATTAAGCGTGGTCCAGTGGTAGAGAATCAAATCCAAGATGAGATGTTTGTGGGTTCAATCTTCCCCCGCCCCCACGGCTATGTGTGGTTTTATTGAGCTTGAGTAAGACACTTTTTCATCATGTGCTTAATACAGGTTCTACCCATGAAGACTTCGAGCTAGACTTGGATACATTGACATAACTTGTTTCACAAACGAAGTAAAAATAATAAGTTTAAACTAAATATACGCATAAACAATCAAAAACATAAGCTAAGCTAGGTTCGAAGAGCTTATTAAATATCCGACGAGTTGAGCTTTAGCATTTTTTGGTTTAATTTTAATAGTAACACTAATTTCATTTGCCTAGTTTTGAACAACGACTGCAAGACCAATACATCCACTTATGAAAGTTTAGATAATATGCTAAAACTTATAATATTGTTCAAATAAATTAAAAACTGAAATTAAATAAAAGGACTATTTACTTTTAATAACAAACGATACAGGTATATTGTAAAACATATTACAAAAGGACTTAGTCATTTCACTGAAACATGAAATACATTTCATTTCACATGTATCTTTTTTTGATAATATTAATTAAGGCCCATATGTGTTTGGCATTTCTTCTCCATGAAATTTCTTTACTACATTCTGCCAGAGACAGGCAGCCACTTTGATAACCAAATAATGCTTGATACGATATTTCTAGTACATTTGCATCACGATAGCCGATAACTGAACTAACCAATTCACAGGACACATATACTACAAGTAGACTTTACGTCAGTTACATGAGGGGTTGTACCCTTTTACCTTGTGGTCATATGCCCGCATGGCTAACCATCACATTGTCGGTAGTATAAGAAATCCGTACAGCAGTCAACTGTGCCCAGTTTATATGATTCCATCCATTGAATTTACGTTTATTTACGCAATAACGTTAATGCATATTCCAACAAACAGTTTAGTTGGTACATGTATTAGTCCATTGATACAGTATTGCTATTTCAATGACGGATTATGAACAAATAACGTTTTTTCCTACGAACAACACAGATATTGTATTACGCCAAAGGCGCAAATATCTAAATTATGGCGAGTTGACCTTCAAATGTTATTACATTCGTAGAATTGTTTGTATCTCTTCTATTGACATCCCGCAATATCTTTTTTACATTGAGATAGTTTATAGTTAATATGCGTCTTTATGATGTTGTTTCCCCTTATCTCGTGGTATTTATGTTCGAACGCACTGGTTATCATATCTTCATTCCTAATACAATAGTGTTATTGGAAACAGTGTCAGTTTCCAACGGCAATTTACTTACATATTACAAACTGATTTATAGTCGTAACTCTTGGATATTGTCTGGAATAAGATTGATATTGGTTTGGCTAGTGATTTTTTTCCAGATTAAGCACCATTACATGAAGACAATACCGAATACCACAACATCATGTCTTAAACGTATTGCATAAAAGCAAACAGCGCCTTAAAGACCGGAGTATCATTCAACAAACTAGACGCACTAAAAAGGTCCGTTTATACTGAATTGTCTCTATTCGCTGCAAGCAAAGCAGCGATGTTTGTTTTTAAATTTTAGAAGTCATATCCCAGAAATTTGTTAAACCTTGACAAGCTGTTCTTGATTGAATGATTAATGATATCCAAAAACTGTTGTAAAATTCAAATTACTTCTTGCAGTTGATCTGAGTTCGTGACCTGGTTTTTCATAAAGTTAATTATTTTACCATAAAAATGATTATCAATGAACACGTTTTGGGGTTCTTACTTTTACTTTAAACAACATTGCAATTTTAAAACAAACTTAGCAACACTGAAATTGAGAATAACCAATGCTTATTTTACCACTTAATTTATATTTCAACTTTTATTCAGAAATGCCTATGCTTAAATACTCCCAAACTGTGCTTTTCTGGAGCTCTGTACACAATGTTCCTAAATAAAGTGTATGTAGTTTAGCATATTGTTATAAAAATAGATAAATAATCAATTAGTAAAGTATTACTGTCGAACAAATTAAGTTTAACAATTTAATTTACTTGGACTTGATTATAACATTTTGATCCCGTTGCACTGAACGCTTAAACTGTGCTTATGACATATAGGTACACCGGTCATTTATGAGAGGAATCGGGCCGAGCTGGGGATCAAACCAATAACATTTGGCGTGAGCGGCCAACACTCTGTATATTACACTAAGCTTAATAGACTCGGTAAAGTAAACTCCGAACTTCAAAATGACATATTTGAAATCGATTAGGGATTGCAGATTATTAAATGAATACATTAAGTATATAAAATCACTATTTTATGAATCAAACATAGAATGCATGTTTTGTCTTTACTTCATTATCTGTACTTTTGTCATCTCCCTTGCATATTGATATCTTATAGTTTGTTATAAGCTCACAATAATGATATATGAAATATAGAGTATAAGTGATGTTTCATATATAGAGACGTACTTCTCTGTTTAGCATTTAGGACTTTAACGCCATTTTCAACACGTAAAATATTATACGTGTATATGTCACATCCGTTTTAGTTTTACCATATTTGGCTAGAAAAACTCCACCTTCCGCAGATACCTGTAACAGGCAATCTTTCTCTCATAAGGTTTTAGACCCACGTTGAAAGACACAACATGACATGATTAACCTTCACGTCTCTTTTTATTTTATGTTTGACCTTCCATTGTTCCATTTCCGTCCGAACACCTATCTTTGCCTTTGTCATTCACTAAGCATTTTTTGCTTTTCTTTATATTTTATTAATTATATACCATGGCATGAGCCGGTACGGTAGCTTATGTTGGTTAGAACTTGTGGCTTAACCCAACTGTACACTTTATGGCTTATAGCAATAACATACGTTTAAATATGTTTAAATCATAAATTAATTATAGAACGGGACACTTGAGATTTCTCATTTGAAGTTTGATAATGTGGATCCTGATTCTATGAAAACACACTGTTACAGTAATGATAGTTCGATCATACAAGATACAATAATTTTATGTAAGTTTTAATCAGTTTTTTTTTGGGGGGTAAAACTTTATGTAAAACAAAGGAACATAGTTGATGATATTCTGGGTTTCAAGACATGGTGTTAAGAGAATGTTCCTGCTGATGTTAAACGATAAAAGCAGGCGTAACATTTGGTATAAACTATGAATATTGTAAAAAGCTAATTTTAAAGTCGTTATTCTGGGCAGTTCTGCATGTACTACCGTGGTAAACATCTTCTAAAAAATTAAATGTACGCATTTCATCGTTAATGTTTTGGAATAAAGTATATTTATTTAATGAATAATAAAAGATTAGTTGAACAATAATGAATGCACAAACTATTTACAATGGTGTCCACGAAGGTTTTAAACACACCTCGTGGTTAACGTATAGCGAGAATTGCTCTAAATTGACTGACCTTAACTCACTGCAAATAAATATAATATTGAAAAAGAAAATAAGTCGGATACTTTTAATCGATCAAAGTATTGTTTACTCAGTTCACTGGTTTACTAATATATTTTAATTGATATTATTTAAACTATGGTATAGTATACTATTAAAAAAATCTGATATAATTAAAAACAGAATTATCTTCGGACAGTTGATATAAAGCTGGTGTGTTTAATAAATTTCGAAGTAACTAAATCTTACATGCACTTGAACATAAATAAAATACTTTTTGAACCGCAGGGGCTTAGCAGCGTGGGCGTCATTTCTGTCATCATGTATGACTTTAATAGTACGCTTTAAACAAAATACATTTCGTGTCATTCGATTCTTGATTGTGAAATAAAGTAATAGTATATATTTTTGCGTTATCTTAAAACACATTGGGTTTCAGTTAGGCCATCGTGCCATAGCAGATTATTTTTCAAAATAATAAATGTCTAGTTTAAAACTGTATGATTTGTGTTATATAGCTATCGAACCAAACTGACTGATTGGCGAAGGCTGTCACATGATGCATTGCTGTAAAAGACAGTGTGTGTTTAAAGTATAGTTAATATGTGCGTTCGCTACTTGAGATATGGTTGTATTCCATGTATCATGTCATTTGATCAATAATTTAAAGTTGTTTACATTCAATTTTCAGTTGAAATTCGAAAAGATGAACTATCCAATAATTGCGTTGTTACACATTACTCACCTGCGTGAACAGAAAACAAAACATGTTTTACATGACATTGTATACGTTCTAACACATTTATTAGTTTGTTTATAATATTCAAGTTACCAATTGTGTTATTTAAGTAGAATTCGTTTCTTTAAGCATTGTTTATTGCGCTTTATCTCATGCCGACTATAAATACAATTTTGCTTCTGTCATCTTTTACGTGTAATAGACATGCGCTACCTACTTTCTCTACAATCCTTATTTATAGACACAACAGTTTAGTTGTATAAAATTCAGCTTAAATAATACATATCAACTACAAATATTGCTCTTAACAGCGATAAAAGTGTTGATGCATCTAAGCACATATAAGGATAGGCAAACATCTTTCTTTTAATTTTAGATAAATTCAATGATCTACTGACTTCTTTCAAGTCGGTAATGCATTGAACATTGAGACGACATTTTCTGTCTGGTGTTTCCAAATTTAGTTACAAATCACATGCCGTTGCTCCTACACATAATGACCTCAGGGAAGAACATTATGGATTAAATATATAAATAGTATTAACTAAAGTACACCAAAATCAACAAAATAGTGAGCGATTTTTTATTAAAACATATCACCAAAATGAATTTAAAGTTCAAAATTAATTTAGGTCATCATGATCAACACCTTAACATACAATGACACACCTAAAGACCATTGTGACAAACATCACTTGTTTCTCTATAAACTAATTCAGAAAACTGATATGTGATTTCAGTTGACACTTGCGACAGTTGCAGAATCTATACATTTGGTACTGTCTAGAAACCTCAAATCGTGATACTCCTGAAAGCGTTATAGTTTAATTTTCGTGAATTTCGCTCAAGTTCCAATTTTATAGACGTCACATGTCGGAAGAAAACATAGCGCTCGCGAAAGATAACCTCTAATAAAAAAAACATACATGTTGTCTTAGGAGGGATATGAATCAAGTTTATTTTACCACATATATACCTTTTATATTTTCCCTCAATATTTCTTTCATTCAGTTTTGTGATTTAAACGTATTATCCCTTCATATTCCTGTCGTCTGTTATTGACAAACATATTCGGTCATGGTCAAAATGAAAAAAAACCCAGGTTCTTGGTATTTTCTATTAATTTACAGGAGGTAAAATAAGTCCTTCCTTATGATCTCCCTTCTCAGTCTGAGGTCCACTTTGGTGGTTAATAAAAGAAAAATGAATTTTAAAAGACATTTGACTAGAGATAAGAACAGAATAAATGTTTTGAACACAGTATATTTGATTATTATTTGGTTTCTGATTTTTTGCAATTCACCTCCGGCAAAAAAAACGATATTGGCAGTATTCTCAAACATCACTCAATCGAGCACACAAAAGTAAATTGGAAGATAGCATGTCAGTACGGAGGGCATCAAATATGTAATGTTCCAAGGCGAATTTTACGGGATCGTGTCATGGGACATATAAACCTAGACACAACACATTCTGATCCGGGACCGGTATCAGTTGGAGAGAGCGGGACTGCAGGAGCATGTTACAGAGATGTCAAAGGTGTGATAGTTTGCTTACACAAGAACTAAAATGTTTAAAGTGGTAACATAACTATTCTGTAGCTTGTTTGGGGAGAAGACCAATGACGGAACCCATGCCTTTCAAATGGATTTATTCATTCATGAGTCGTTAACCAGAGCTGAAAGTACCAAAGACGATTTCGAGCTAAAGCTACACCAAAAATAGAATATTCAAAACTATTTCAGTGGACTTGTACACATTTTACAGAAGCATGATTTAATCAACAGTTTTGCGTCCATTAACACGTACATGTCTCACTATACAGTTACACCCCCTTTTTGCCAAGGTAACATGATTCTTACGCTTAAAAACAAGGCCTATGTAATTTGGTTTTGAAATATTTTCAAAATGGTTTATAGTAGTTGTGATTTCTTGCCGCAGATGAGTAGAGCCAAAGTTGATATAGCATATACTGCAATGGGACATCACTGGTGTTAAAAAAATGTGACTTTTATAGGATTTTAACATATGCATGTATTTAAAAGCATTTGAGAATTTCTTTTTTAAAAAAATCTCAGGGTGTCACTGCGCCATCTTTTAAAAACAACAACCTGGTCAACCTACCACTTACTGTGCATTTTTATGTAGGTTTACATTCCTGCTATGAAATAAAAATATACAAAAAGTGTCTATGTTGAATTCTTTTTTTTACAAGAGAAATCTTATACCTTATTTTACATAGAACAAAGAACAAAATTCAACTGTGTAGTGAAACCTACAACGTTGACGAATTTCAGAATTTCAAGTCCTCTTATGTAGTTGGTTGTCACACATTCCGACATCTGTTATAACATCTGAAAAATCAAGCACCGCTACATTTCTTGGGTGCGACAATGCATTGGGCCAGCAGATATCACCATACTTTGTGTTTGTATGTTATATTTATTATGAAATGCCATTGGTAAGTGTCACATGCATGCCCAAGAGATGGTCTGTGAAAATAACGATTTATTTTATAATATGTAGCGATTTAAATGTATCAATAAATATCAAGAGTAATGGACTGACGTTTCAAACACATAATTTTATGTTTTATACATTAAAGTTTAATCTTGACCTTGACAACTGATGTATAGGTGTGTGTATTTCAACAGGTATATGCAGGTGACACTTCATCATGACATGTTGATCACTTATGTCAAGCTATTTCAAAATCCCTCCATTTAAAACAAAGTTACAGATCAGCCATGACATATACAGACTGAAAGTGTTAACCTTGACCTTTGCAGTAAGGGTCTGGGTCTCACACGCGACATGTGGTCATGTTATTAAGTCAAGTGTTTTTGAAATTGATCCATGTATGATAAAGTTACAGACCGGACTTGAAATCTGAAAAAGGCTCAAAGTGTTTTCAAACAAAATCACAGTGTGACCTTGACCTTTGAGGTATTGGTCTGGGTCTTACGTGCGTCATGTCATCTTGATCAATTGAGTCAAGTTAAAGACAAAGTTACACACAAGACAAGAAATATCAAACAAATTGAAAGTGTGACCTTAATCATGTCATCTGTCAACTGAGCCAAGTATTTTTAAAATCAATCCATGTATGACAAATTGAAGCTCCGGACACGAAATCACACACTGACTCAGTGTTGTCAAACAACACGCGACACAAGCGTTGTTTTTTTTTAAATTCATCCACAGGTGACAAAGTTACAGACCGGGCACGTAATCTCACTAAGGCTGAAACCATCGTCGTCAAACAAAGTTAAATTGTGACCTGAACATTAAAAGTTGGAGTTTAAGTATTACGCGCGACACTTCGTAGTGGTCTGTTGAACATTTATAGGAAGTATATCTAAAATCCACCAATGCATGACAAAGGTACAGGCCATTGTAGGAATGTAATTTTATATGTTACGCATTTTCCCACTTTACTTAGTTATCTAACGACATTTATCTATCATATCTTATCACGACACTGATTATTTCAATGAGGCCAATATTTTTATGTATACATAATATCATTTCAGGCGCTTGAACGTGATCACAGAAGATGGAAGGTGGTCCCTTGGTGCTCAAGGCATATCATCAAAATCTGGTTGTATTATAGTTCATATCTTTCAAATCATTTCATAAAATATGCAACTGGCAAAAGACTTCTTTTTTTTATATGATCTTCTCTCGCAAACGTCTCGTTTATTGCAGCCAATGGATGTTGAATGCTTAGGTCCGTGTGCTTAAACTTACAACAACGAATGTTGCAAATAATTTCTAATACGGTGGTCAGTAAGTGCAATGTATGCTCACTTGCTTGCATAGCTTATACTGAAGCACTGTCAATTACCAATTTGCAGTCGGCCTTCAAGAAGTCTTGGATGTACCCTCTTAGGCCTGTTATGGTCAACATTGATTTATTCGAGTCCTACCAGTTGAGGACAGAATTACAGGCGGTTTCCACAGAAGACCCAGCGATTACTTTTATTGCTGAAATCATGAAGTCTATTGATATTTTAACCTTTGTAGTAACTATTTACATAAATATATTGATCCTAGCTGTTTTGTTTGACACTTTATCCATTGAGGCATTCGTCGCCGATCACCTTTGTCTGAACTGCAATCATTTGCATGCATTAGACTGCTGGTTAAAACAATGGCCGAGGCAAAATCGCCTACTAGTAATGCATAACTATGGATGTAAAGCAAAGATAATAATTGAACGAATCATTTAATATAATCGTTTTATGTATACCGATTCTTTACAACCGAAGTTATATGAGAATTATGGTGTTTATCCGTGTTATCAGATATTATTCGGAGCGAACATAAAACTTATAGACTGATTGTAACAATAAACGATAATAGATTCTGAACTGTGATAAATGGTCGTGTTCCATACCAATGCGAATATATTAACCATGACAGACGTGATGTAAGAGATAGTGGTTGTTTATAGAGTTCTATGTAATATTTGACTCATTAAAATAATAATTATGTAAATGAAAATTAAAACATGACGTACGTCAACACAATAACGTCATAACCAGTAAAATATAAATGTTAATGCAATAAAATAGAACTGGTATAATTGTCATATTTAGCATACATTGTGACTATCTAGACAATATCTGGTACAAACTACCATTGCTTATCGTAAAAACATGTATTGAGACTCACAGATATTTATACGAAATCTGAACCTGTAGAATAACGTCAATGCTTAAGGTTATCCTATCTCGATTATATTCCTAAATGTTCTGAAATTTCCGGGAAGCATCGATTAAAAATACTCGACAGCCCGGGCTCAGCGGTTAAGTTTAAATTAGGTTTAAAAACATATCAATTATTCTACCGTTCTTGTAATATTTGTAGCTGCGGGTTGTCGCGACAATATGATTTTCTTCATTTCACTAGCCACATTATGTTTCTTACATTACTCCATCAATGGCTTATCATACAAAATAATTGGCTCCGACAAAACTGTGGATCTATATTTGTATTTATATTTGACAAATATCGCTTTTCCCCCATCATCACATCATCAAATGTTAATTATGTCTTAATTGAAATTAACCCATCCGATCTTAATCTTTCAGTTACCGTTCATGAATATAAGTAACAAAAAAAAAGAAAATATCTGAAAAGGTAATATAACGAAATACAAAATCACATTTGTAATGTAATAAATTTGGATGTATATCGCAGAGGGGGTTCAGTGTATGAAGAAGGTCAATGATTGTTTATTTCATTATCGGGTCATGCAAAGACTTTAACAAGAGCACCGCAAGCGGATGCAGACGCTCGTCTTTTTTCCAGATCTATTATGTAAGTCAAAGTCAGTGAAGTAAACTTTTTAAACTTGATGTCGAAGAACAACGTTAACTGGACTATTCTAGCCTAGTCGATCACAGAACAGTATATTATAATGTACCATCAGAAATCAGATATATCTGTTTGAATGAAACCATCTTTCATATTAGCGTGTCCTTTGGGTCAGTAACAAAGTTGAAATAGGGCATAGTATTTAATTAAAAACAAAACAAAATTAGGGGTGAGGTCTTGGGGTCGATAACAAAGTTGAAAAGGAACAGTTTATCTACTTCAATACAGAACAAAATTTTAAGAAAACAACTGGAGGGGGTGGGGGGAGGGCCTGGGGTTGGTAACAAAAGGACAGAATAGTCTTAAATTTAAAACAAAACAAAACAAAATTAAAAAAAAAATGGTGGTTGGGGGTGTGGGTGGTGGTGGTGGGGGGGGGGGGGGGGGGGGGTAACAAGGTTGAAATGGGGCAGAGTATTTTATTAAATACAAATAATACAAAATAAAATTAAAAAAATAAAATGGGCGGCGATGGGTTGTGGGGATGGAGGGGGGGGGGGGGGTAAGGGGTGAGAGTCTTTGGGTTGGTAAAAAATTTGAAATGGGGCAGAGTATTTGATTTGGCGAGGGTCTTGGTTGGGCTCGGGCAGGAAAGTCCATTAAATCGGTCAAGGTCAGTGATGTAAACTTTTTTTTAAGTTGATGGTGATCAGCTTACAGAATTAATAGTAATACTGAAAAATAAAATTGATTTTAAAAACAAAAATAAAAAAAATTCAAACCCGAACTTAACAAAAAAAACTTTAACCTAAGGTTTTAAAGCCCAAAGTATGGAAATTTATGTAAGTTAGCTATAAACATTGTTTCTTCAACATGATATAAATGTGTTTATGAAGTTTAGTCACCAAACCGTGAGTAGTTTGTTCAGATATAGAGAAAATGCGGAGCTAAACATAAAACTTTAACCAAACCCGAGCTAAACAAAAAACTTTAACCGAATGTTTTAGAGCCCAAAGTATGTAAATTTAGGTAAGTTAGCTATATACATTGTTTGTATAACGTAATATGAATGTTTGTTCAGAATCAGAAAAAAGCTGAGCTAAACATAAAACTTTAACCAGCGGAAGACAACAACGACGACGACGACGCCAACGACGCCAGGGTCATGACAATAGCTCTTATTTCAAAAAGACAAGCTAAAAACGACTCAAGAAGCTTCCCTGCTTGGCGCTTAACATTTAGATTTTGTCGATCCCTGGTCAGGACAATTTGGCTAATGGGGTATCATTTTATGGCATGGTACTCCAGTATGACAGCGTTTAAAAACTGTCACATGCAAATACCGTCTTTATACGAATCAATTGTTTGCGACAGCGACACTAAACATAATACAATACATGTAATACAAACAGATCGTTATTGCAAATAACCCAGAATAATATAAATAAAATCAGGAAACTCTTAAAAAATGACAAACGACATCATTTTATTTTTTAATAATTCAAGCCCTGAGATTAATCACAAGCAAAACCACTGATTAAGCAAACAGTTACAATAAAAGTGGAAACTAAAGATAAAATAGAAACGTAAGTGATATTTTACAGACCAGTAGGCGGCGAATATCTTTTTTATTGTCCACTTATGAGTTCTTAAATACGTTTCATTACCCTGCGAAATGAATCCGTTCTGGTTGTATTTGTTAACGTGATGGAGAAAAACAATGCTGATATAAGCACACCCCCGTCATATTTGTTTAGAGTGTTCTCTTTAAGTTAACAATATAAAAGTCACACTACTTCTAGTACTACGTCAACTTTCAAATATTTCATAACACAGTTTAATGGCTGCATCAGCTATATATTACTTTAAGGTGACTTACTATTCTCTATAAAACAGAAACTTTATTATACTCAAACGAATTACATGATTACAGTTTTTAATGCGTTATATATATAGAGACTCCAGCACCTAACACGAACGACGTATCGTTAATTTTAAATTAAAAAAAATAATAATAAATACCTAACACGAGATGTAGCATTCAAAGGACATCGTCACCAAATACAAACAAAGTAAGGAATTAAATAAAATACATCATATTGCATAGATTTGAAGTGACAACGTAAGTTGTTGGCTTGGAACGAGTAGTAGCAAAAGACGCCTCCATGAAGTTTAAGCCTGCTTTACGTGTATTCAAAGCCAAATTTTTTCCCCTTAAAACATAAGTGAACTATAGGTATATCTGCTAGACTAAAATTTGATAAATACGGTGGCATGCACAAGTGTAGATAAGTGCATTGTAAAACACATAACATAAATGCTCAGGTTAAGTATATAAAACGAAACAAGTGATGATATTGACTGATGCACTAGACAACCAGAGCAGCAAGAGAATACTAACTAAGGTACGACAAGACGGGAAACGGACAATGATTCAGTGTCTCCGGCAGATGTACCTGCATGCGCAAATTTTTATGTTTGTTTGTTTGCTTGTTTGACTGTTAAGTATAATTTTATGACAGTCTGTCTATTCATTCTGTCTTAATGCACGCTTTTGATAGTTTATTCAAATCTAATGTATATATACGAAGTATCCATATCAACTATCACATCAATGGTACCAAGAACGTCGTCTATGTTTTTGTGGTGTAATATACCTACACTAACATGATCGTTAATTTGTTCTACACACCCATTCGCCATTTGTTTGTTAATTTTATAGAATATGCTCTGTCTCAAAGCTGAATGTTCCAAAATCCACATTCTGCTGATAATGCTCACTAGGATATCAAGATTATATATAATAAGCAAAACTTTGTTTTATGGTATATATAAGTAGAACTTAACTATTACTTCATCAAGCGACAGTATTTATCACACTTTTTTTAGTCGTACATTCTTTCTATTTCTTACAAGTGGATTCATTCACAAAACATATTTTGAAATGCCATTCACGTCTGCTGTGGCAATACAGTATGCAATTTACTTACGTTTAACACAAGTGTTATTCGGAAACGATGTCTCTTTGCCCAAGAGCAATAGCCATAAAATGCACATATTACATATGTAATATATTACACATACTTTGGTATGAAAGCAAGTGCATCTGTCAATTTGCGTTTGATCATACGACATTGCTTGAAAAAGTTATTGTGTACAATAAATACTAAGTTATATTGTCATCAGTAACAATCATGCTCATTATCTGTGTTTTTTTTTGTAATAATATCTTATCCTAGATATATTTAATAGATTATCTTACAAAAAACAACGAACAAATAACAATTATTCTTTGCTATAAAATCAACGGAAACTCAACTAAACATAACTTAATACACCCTAGACCACCAACGTCGGTGTAATATTTCAATAAAACAACAATTCAGTGAATTTACTAATTGTTTTAAAATAAATGCCAATTAGTCACCACGTCTTTGAAATGGCTGTCATATTGGAGTCACTAAACAAACACATATTGTTGGATTCTTAGAAATCGAGATCATCATATATGTAGCACGTTGAAAAATATCACAAAAATACATGAAATCTGTGTAAAATAAATGCCATGAAACATCTTGGTATCATAACATTGCTATTATGAGTTTTAAGGGTGGAATTGTTGATAGTTATGAATATAAAAATTATTTGCTCCTTCGCGATTTATAATGTTTTGTATTGTGGTTGAACTTAATAATGGCGATATCAAACTAGAGCTTGATTCATATACACACTGCCTTCTTTAGTAACATACATGGTCGTTCAAAATAAATGTGTTAAATATTTTGAATATTAAACATACCATGTCAGATCATATTTCCAGTTACAAATGTGTATCAATACAAAATCTAAAAGAAGGCAAAATAAATTCCATTTGATCAGGCATGTGGATTCAACTTGTTATATTATCAATTTAAAAGTCACATTTATAGATACTCGTCTTGAGTATTGTATACTCGGTTTTATTTGCATGAATACTATTTCGTATACTTTGATGCTGTGAATTAAAGATGATTTAGTAGTTTTTATTGAAATCCTTTGTTTGTTATATGTATTATATAATACAAGAATTGTTGACGTATGGCATAGAAAGTGGTTTCAACAGAAATAATTGTAACGTTAATATTGATATTATCTGGTTTATTTCATATATAAAAAATTGTGTATCATGTCTTGCACAATCGCCACAATAACAGCGTTTTCTGGTTAGTCAACGGTATACCACTCAAATCTAGTAAAGCAATAAAGCAAGATTGTTTCGGGTGACTGTTAATGTGACACTACACTCTTATAGCCAAGATCATAGCACGTACACACGAACACACACGCGCTCACTCGCTCGCTCGCACAAATCTTCGAAATAACAAGGAGATAAAATTGCTAAATACAATATCAAAGTATAATCTTATTTATTTACTCCAGTTAAGACTTATAGCAACATCACTATTAGAGATACACACACGGTCCTTGTGTAATATAATGCAATCCTATTTCATAGTTTTATTAACATGGATTAACAAATCGATACAAGAATGAAAGCAATTTCTTCTCCGAAAGGTGTTAGTGATTCCGTTCCTGTTGTATGGATGATGTCGATAATATCAAATTATGTATATAATTGTGTTTGTCAGGTCTAATCAAATGTGGTACATATATATACTTAATAAGACAAGTCCTAATATCATATGACCACTTATCTTCAACAATAAATACAATATATACCTAAGGCATAATTCATTTAACTTTTAAGAATAACTGAAGTATTTTTACTATAGATATATTTGCCATCGTATGGCAGATATTTGATCTAAAAAACTATCATACACGGAATAGAAATTGGCTACACAATTACTGTATTATATGAAAGTAAGAAATATTATAAACATTGTAAGTAACCGTCAATATACACTTGTGCAAACACGTTATCACACTAAACTAACCTGAAGTTATAAAACTATTGTCATGCTCAATCAAAGTTGTACTTCAACACACAATTACCATAAACCATATAAAACACAAAATAAACCTCAAGCATTTGAATAGGCTTCTAATTCGGAAATATTAATGCATTTGTAGTTTCATAATCGCGAAGTCTGGAGCCAGGTAATACATGATCACTTTCCTTTTAAGATACTAAATGGAAAACCTTACAAATAGGTTGTTGTCTTGCGTATGGGCCATTTGGAACATCATTCTATTACTCCATTACTAAAATCGCCATACACTTGAGCTTTTAAATCCAATAATAAGATACTTGATAATAATGCTCCATTAATTGTCATAGTCCCAAATCGTTTCTTGCATCGGTTAAAATCAATTAAATTAAATTAAAGAAGCATTTGCTACTGAAACTCCTTTAATATGATGAATTAATAGTGACAAAACCACAAGACAAAGACAGGAGGACGGCATTTATGATCCCTAAAATAATGTTAATTGTAGAAACCAATTAAGGAAATTGAACATTGTGGTATTGAAAAGTAAAATGCTATACCACAGTGTCTCTGGACACATTTATTTTTAAAATCAACGGTTATGACGTACTAAAACTTGATAAAGACTGAAAGAAAGAAATCAAGCAAGGAAAATATATTTAAACTATATAGAAGGTATTAAAACCAGCTTGATAATTAACAAGTCCTATACTACTTAACTGTCATAACTTACATATGAATTTGAGATGGCTACAAACAGAATGTATACATAGTTTCAATAAAAGTTAGTTTGATTCCCATATTATGCGACTTCAAAATACTGTATGTAAGTTAAATGTAAAGAGAAATGGTATATGTCAACAAACATACTTCGGATACCTTTTATATAAACTCTGATAGCATTATGAAGTATTTTATTGGCATTCTATCGTCGAGAATTGATCTGCAGCCATGTCATGTGAATTCCTGTGTTCAATAATTTTGAATTTAAAACTTCCAAACAGCAGATTTTATGCGAGCGAATTCAATAGTAGTGTTTCAAATACAATTAATATACTAAGAAATAGAGAACCTAATGCATTAGAAATGTACTACGTAATTCTGTTATTACTGTGTATTTCACTTCAGCTAACATGCCACACGCTTGGTGAAGGTAAAAGTGATAACCGAGATAACAGCCTTGGTACGGTCAGTGGCAAGAACGGCAATGTGGCATCAATGAGGTATGTTAAAGTTTAATTATATAAAAATGTGATGTTATACTATACGCATATTTTACTGAGGCATTCTTTAACATTAGTGTTATGATGACGTGGTGGTACGTTGTTGCATGTTCTATGTGTAATGCAACAATACCTTATTTTAAAACAATTACATGTAGCTAAGTTACAGTATATATACATCTTTATGATCATATGTTCGAGGATGTGTCGACAGAAAACAGTCATTGAACTCATGGTGCCCATTCTGTGTTTTCTTGTAATACAGCTATAAAGGAAATGTTTTTAAAGGAGGCATTGCCTTTAGATTAAGTGAGGCTGCTGGGTGGCTTATGAAGGCTCATAAATTATCAAGGTTTATATGTACGGTGACACAAATATTACCATCTGCAGCTAGCATACCATTGTCATTCCTAAATCAAGAAATAGTTGTAAGAGCTCTAATTTATAAAGCAGTTTAGCTTTAAATAATGAACAAAAAGAAATATAGCTGCAGTAGTTAAGCGCGTTGGTTTAATTTGATAAATATAATGACTGAGAAATATTTTGCATTATACAGTCCCTAAGATTATATATGATATAATAAGATTTTATGTCAGTAAATCGTTTTGCCTTGCAATACAGCGGTCTGAGTTGTGGCCATATTTTATATACATAACACTTAGTGCTGGTTATACCAAGGAAACAGATTTCTGAAAACTTCTTTCACGTTCAGAATGATATAACTATTTTATATATTTATTTTCAGTAAAAACATGTTTTATTACAATTGCAAAATATCATACCGTGAATGTAAATCTATTTTCTGTCTTTTATTCTTCTCAACCATTTCACTAGCAATATTGTTCAAATATTTACTTATCATAATTCGTTATTTATTCATATTAAGGGTTGTGACTTTATGTAATTGAAGGAAAAAATATAAATGTTAGTTTATAAAATACACATAAACAAGAAATGTCACTGGTAGGTGTCACATACTCGCCCCCCCCCCCTCCCTGCCCCCATGGTCTGTGAAAATAATGATAAATTTTATAATAGGTAGCGATGCATCCATGAATATCAAGAGTAATGGACTGACGTTTCTGAATAGACACGCAATTTCATGTTTTTTTTTAACAATAATGTGTGACCTTGACCTTTGTGTAACCTTGACATCTGATGTAAAGGTTTGGATATTTCTACAGATAAATGCAGGTAAGACACTTGTGTCAAGCTACTTTTAAATCCCTTCATGTAAGAAAAAGTTACAGACCAGAGATGAAATATCAAACAAACTGAAAGTGTCACCTTGACCTTTTAGATAATGTTCCGTCGCACGCGCGACACTTCGTCATGTTATGCTGATGAAATGAACCAAGTATTGTCAAACAAAGTTAAATTGCGACCTTGACATTTGAAGTGGCAGTCTGGATTTTACGTGTGACGCGTCGTCATGTTATGTTGATAATTTGGAGCAACTTTTAACAAAATCCATCTATGCATGACAAAGTTACATACCGGACACGAAATACCGGACGGAGGGAGAGACAGACAGACAGACGGACGGACGGACGGACGGACAGACAGACAGACAGACATACACACTATATACCACACCTACAAAAATATTGGGGACATAAAAACATCATTTTAGAATATTTACTCTTCATTTAAGGATTTGGACATAAATCTTCAGATAAAACCGTTATGCACCAGGATAATATTTGAACATTCAGCGTGAAATGTTTTAGTTACAACCGTTTCGAACCAAAGGAATCAGACATTTTGAGATACAACATAAGGACAAATACACAATTAATGGAGGGGGGGAGTAGAGGGGTTTTAGTATTCAAAGTTACCATTTTTACTGGATAAGTATATCCAAACTGAAAAATACAAGAGTATTGATGAAAATATCAGTAACAACAGTTTGCCGCCAAGCACTCGGTATATATTCAACTGCGTTTAGATACAGACTCTTTTTTAACAACATATAAAACAATATGTACCAAACAATGGGACATCATAAACATATAATTTGAAGAAACACAACAATTACAACGTAACGATTTAAAGAAAAACTCTTAATACTTTAAATTCGAAACAGACTAGTGATTTATTTGAATCAGACACTCCACATATCATTTTAAGAATACATATCCATTTGTTTGAGATATATCTGTTTTAGAATCAATCGATCGCTGATGGCAATTTCCAAGTTCCGCAGAACCAAAGATTATTCAGACAATGTCATCATAATAATTGAAACTTGAAATATAAGGTTCTTGCTCTAACAACGTTTGTCATATTGTATTATTTAAACTAGTTCTTAACGAAACTATTGCTTCAGTGAAGTAATGGAAATACTTTTAGATAGATGGACTGATAAAATGTTATTGCTAAGCTTAACGTTGGAAAATTCATACAATATGGTAATATTGCATTCGCTAAGACTAATTTCGCTTTCAATCTTGTTTCTCTATTAAACGAGCATGCAGTTTCTCGTTATTGTAAACACATTACCTTCGTAACTACAAATAAGAATCCATAACTAAATAATAGGTTAAAATTGGATGTTTCATAAAGAACATTAAGCTATATAAATATAACTCATCATCCAAAGCTGAAAGAGCCGTGTGCCAATGATATATACACTTTAGACATAAGCGTTGTAATTCAACCTAGATGACAAATATAATTCATCTAACTCAACAATGAATAGAATTTTGCGACGACGTTTTCGGTCTGACATGACAAAATAAAGGCGATAGTCACTTATACGAAACATGTCATGCTCCCACGCGTAGTTTGAAACAATTTACAAGCCATGCTAAAATCATAATTATTATACAACTTACAATTTATATAACACTCTAGCAAGAACAAATTAATGATGCAAGTACCAATAGATTGAAATTGCTAATTGTGACTATATCATCAAATTAAATAAACGTGTCCATTTAAGATAATCAAACACGTACAAAAGACATTAACAACTGTTTCACCTTTTCAAAGAAATAAATAATTTCCGTTACTAATCATACAACTATATGTTATATGATAGTTAATAAATCATTATATAAATAAATATATGTTGTTCTAATTCAATGAATCATATAAAAATCATGTCCAACAAACGAGATGTTATTCAAAGAAACCAGTATCCACAACAGGATACACATGCTCGATGTATCAAATAACTACAAGACGTACATCACATGCAAACATCCCATGTTATGCTAGTCAATTGTATGCATACGTGTTTTCCGAACAAACATGAGCGGATATAGCGATCTTGCATCAGATAATTGAGTAACAAAACAATATTACAAAATAAACACGTTGAAGTTTTATTTAACTCTTTTTTTTAATAAAAATGTCAAATCATAGTATCCTCTTCTTAAATCCTTCTGTCTGTATAAAATATTTTATTTATATTGAATTTATTTTCTATTATCAATTATGAAGATACAATGCGTGTTCCACTTTCGGTTCAGTTTTCGTTATCACCATTGTAATTTATCAGAATATTTCAGAGGATATCATTTATCATGTTCCGTCAATTCGTTATTTGGCAGACTACGTCCGATGATAAAATATAATCCCCGACTCAAAGACTTGGTTGTCTCTAGAAAAAAAATACAATTATAAACTTAATAACAGTATATCATAGATTTACACGAAATATGTCAGTGAGCTTAACAGTGAATTTCTGGAAAAAATTTGTGTTGCCAAAACTGTTGTTTCATTATTGACTTTAATGTTACAAACTTTGTTCGTTTGGAAGAATTTTTCTTTCATATAGTCAACTTCAAATTTTCAGTTTCAAATACTAATAAAATATTGAGATAAACGGATTTTTAATTAGAAATTAAAACACAATTGAAGAATTCCCAATTGAAATTACTTACCAGCTGGAGATTTTGATTTCCAACCGGATAATTCTAATTGAAAACATTAAAAATTCTTATTGGAATATAAAACGTTTTGGCGTACTTGAATTGAATTTAATTAATTTGTAATATATTCTGCTTTGACAAACATACCGTTCGACTGCTGTTTCTCGGCTACATTTGGTTACAAACTTTTTTCTAATGAAATATATACGCTTATTTAATGTGTACTATATATAGTAACACAATAAGCTTGACTTTATATAATATAGCTTTAGTCTACAGGGCATACTAAAAGTAACGTGTGACGACAGGGCCAAAACTCTAATCCGTATGTGAGGGCAAGAAATCCATATTAATTTCCGTCTGTGTTATAGTGTTTTTTGTATAAATGTTTAGCTAAACCCATTTATTTGCCCCTTCACCCGCGCATCCAACGTCGACAATTGTTAGCAACAATAAAATGGCAGAATGAGTCGTCGTTTCTCTGTCTTACACACTTTTGGTAGTGTGCAATTTCTGGAAGACATCAAGGAATTATATAGAGTTTATATAATTCCTTGAAGACATGAAGAATATAAATACAAAATGCAAAATAAAACACAACGTGAACAAGTTGTCTGACTGACTCGAAGAAGTTATACCAAATACCGCTGGAAGAACTAAATATGCATTAAACCATGCTTTCTTGAAACTCACTCCGTGGTGCAGGTATACCTAGATTTAATCTTTGAATAAACCCCGCTTTGTAAACTGATTACTAATGGACACCGAGTCATTCACTTTCCTTGCACAATCGTCAGTGATGGTAGCATTGTTCTGTCAATAAAACAGAAATGTCTCAACTTGTACCTGATTTAGCCATGTATGTTGATTTCCTTATTTTGATTAATTACCCACATGAGAGTGTCAAATAATGCCATAAAACGCGTTCATAGCTTGTCAGATACGCTAGTGAAGTTATAAATAATTTCAGAGACCGTATTCGTACAGTAACCTTGCTAAGCAATTGTGACAACATGATTTTACTTTCATTGTATTTGCATTGGTAAGGTTGTATCACGTACAAACGAAATCAAAACCACGAAAATAATTGCTGCATTGCATCACGCGGAGCGCCTTATGTTATGCATGTAGGCTATTTATAGAGCTAATGTGCATTTTCCTTGCGCAGGACGTTTGAATCGCATAATTGTGCATAATGCTGGTTCCATACATGACTTTTCAAAATTTATTTCACAATCGAAGCTAAATTAACAAATTTAAACTGACCATTCATAACTGATAAGGAAGATACTATTATAGGAATAACTATCAATTTATTCTGTCATTTTTCATAAAAAAAATGCACAGGCATATAACAAATTGCAATAGCACTCCTATTGGTATGAGATACAATGCATGATGAATGAAGTGTTTTGTTTAAATTGCAACAGCAACAGAGACGAAACATTAACATTCGATTATTTGTTTTGTATTTAAAGGGTACACAATAGTAGCATCATTGTTAAAGAATTAAACCGTTTCTAACGGTGTTAATCACGTGAAATCAAAGTTAATGATAATGGCATATATCGAATCAAACTGCAAAATATCCATTAGAAGAGTGTATTTGTGGTCAAGTGGTTAAGGCTTTCGACTGCGAACATAGGGGTCGCGGGTTCGAACCCCCGCACCTCTAATTAAAAGAATACTTATCAGTGTTTTGGATGGGGCCCCATGTATCGATGCTTAACACTGGGCATGTAAAAGAATCAGGGACGCTACAAAAGGGTCTTCTGTATCGCTGCACTATCCTCCAAAAATCTAAAATTACTAATACTCATCTGGATGCGTCGCCAATATGGGAAACCGGTTGCGACGATAGATAAAGGTATCATCCTCAATATCCGCTAGTTAGTTTACTGGTTTTGGGAAAACACGTGTATTTTCAATATACATATACACATATACTGATGGTTTAAATCAATGATGCTGTATATTGAAATATGTTTTCAATATAAATACCTTAGGCATACAATTAAACGTGAAAACATAAATGCTCCAAATCTAATTCTGATATAAACACTATTAACTACGACTTGTTGTCTAGCTACAGTGTAACGCCAAGTTTATAATGACGGTAGTGCAAATCTGGGGCTATAACATCCTTATTTAATTATGTCTAAGACAATATCATAATGTAACTTAGATATTTCAGGTAATTAGACACTTAATTATAATTATAAACCAATATGTTTGTCTACTTCTTCTTGCAGGTGAATAAAACAAAGACTTGCATAGGTCTGCAATAAGCCACCACTCGTGTTAAAATATCACTTGTGTTAGATTAAACCAGACACATGTGTTTTACTGCAGTTGAGAACAACTTCCTGAACTGTCTTAAGAAACATTGTCACCATACTAATCACTCTGTGCGTTTTATGAACCGATTCATTACTGCTTTCAATAGAAAGTACTTTCCTCCAATTTTATCCAGTTGATTTTCTATTTACACTGTGCAACCAAGAACTGATTTCATGCATAGAACATGGAGAATAATCAACTGTGTAGTGAATTATCAGTGTTATTGATAATAGGGACACCTCAAATACAAATTTCTCATATGATTGTTGAATCATTTTTCACGAAAACTATAATTAAGCATCGCTCAACTGTACAACTGAAGAAAATCACGGTATAAATATTTCGTACCGGAAGGAGATTTAATGATGTACATGTAGTACTAGGGCGGTCATGCTTATTATGAACCGTCTAAAGCCACTGCTGTTTTACGATAGTTTTACATTACAGAATGTGTTTCATGTATAATGCGCAGTAGTTTTTAACGACTGTTTACAACGTATTTTATTGCTACACAATTTCTTCAGGATCAGAATATGTGAGAAATGTAAATTGATAGATATTAATTCAAAGTATATATGCTACACATAGATTAACTTAGGAGAACTGCAGAAAACTACGACTTTGATCTTTTTCTTTAAGGTTTGGTGGTATACCTTTGTGATTGCTCTAATACAAATAAAAATCACGATTGGAAGGGAAATAAATGTCTAAATTGAGTATACTGAATATAAAAGTCGATGTTTACTATATTATAAACAATATTTATTCAAAACACGATGTTTACTCTGAAACAATTTAATAACTTAAAAAAATGATCATGTATGGTTGAATAATAGTGATTCTCTCAATATAATCTGCACCTTTAACACTGACATTCATTCTATGACGTCAGGTAAAGACAAACATTTTTTTTAAATTTTAATCACTTTTAATACGTGATCCATTTGTTCACATTGTATTAGATTGCAGGGATCGGGATGGACCATCCCTTAACAAGCCGTACAGATTGTGTAACATACAATGTAGTTATGTCATATTGTGTAAAATACAATGTAGTTATGTGCATTTTAATCTTAAAGGGACACTCTTAAAGTGGTTGGACAAACTGAAATATATAAAAAGAAAAAATCGCTTTCACCTTACATGTGCATTCCAATGTATTTATTAATTGTTAATATTTCTCAGATTTGATCTACTTCTCATACAGCTGGTGTTAAAAGCGAACATGTGCAATGCGAAATAAATGCAATACGTATAACAATTTATATATATTTTTCTTTCATCCGATTAATCGTTTAGTCAAGTGGATAACCTATGAAAGAAAGTGTTTGATGTTATTAATACTTACAGATACTCCATATAATGACACAATTCAAGGGCGATAACTTCTATTACAACTGTTACAGTGAACAATAAAACGCACAAAAAACATGCCACCTGGTTTCTAAGTGTTTGCCCAATTATTAAGATTCCGATATACCACGGTACATCGATATTCATTCCAAGAACGCGAGCTCTATTTCTGATGGAGGTATAGAATTAATATTTAAAGAAGCTGGTAACTCCTTTAATTTTTTATTTCCCTTGAATTTTTAATATTTTTGCAGTGAATCATTATTGACGCATGTAATTATATTTGTAAAATATAATGAAATTATAGTATTTTAATCGCACTGTTTTCATTTATGAAATAACAAAAGCACATCTGTTGGTTTCAGTGATATAAACAGTACATTGTACTAGTTTACAATAAATTTGACACGCAAGGTCATAGTTGTGCTCACAACAAAAACACATTTGTTGGTTTCAGTGATATAAACATTAAATTACGCTAGTTTACAATAAATTTGACACGCAAGGTCATAGCTAGCTATGCTCACAACAAAAACACATTCGTTGGTTTCAGTGATATAAACATTACATTGTACTAGTTTACAATGTATTTGACACGCAAGGTTATAGCTGTGCTCACAACAAAAACACATTCGTTGGTTTCAGTGATATACACATTACATTGTACTAGTTTACAATGTATTTGACACGCAAGGTCATCGCTGTGCTCACAACAAAACACATTCGTTGGTTTCAGTGATATAAACATTACATTGTACTAGTTTACAATGTATTTGACATGCAAGGTCATGGCTGTGCTCACAACAAAACACATTCGTTGGTTTCAGTGATATAAACATTACATTGTACTAGTTAACAATGTATTTGACATGCAAGGTCATGGCTGTGCTCACAACAAAAACACATTTGTTGGTTTCAGTGATATAAACATTACATTGTACTAGTTTACAATGTATTTGACACGCAAGGTCATAGCTGTGCTCACAACAAAACACATTTGTTGGTTTCAGTGATATAAACATTACATTGTACTAGTTTACAATAAATTTGACACGCAAGGTCATAGTTGTGCTCACAACAAAAACACATTTGTTGGTTTCAGTGATATAAACATTAAATTACGCTAGTTTACAATAAATTTGACACGCAAGGTCATAGCTGTGCTCACAACAAAAACACATTCGTTGGTTTCAGTGATATAAACATTACATTGTACTAATTTACAATGTAATTGACATGCAAGGTCATAGCTGTGCTCACAACAAAAACACATTTGTTGGTTTCATTGATATAAACATTACATTGTACTAGTTTACAATGTATTTGACACGCAAGGTTATAGCTGTGCTCACAACAAAAACACATTTGTTGGTTTCAGTGATGTAAACATTACATTACGCTAGTTTTCAATGTATTTGACACGCGAGGTCATAACTGTGCTCACAACAAAAAACACATTCGTTGGTTTCAGTGATGTAAACATTACATTACGCTAGTTTACAATGTATTTGACACGCAAGGTCATAGTTGTGCTCACAACAAAAACACATTCGTTGGTTTCATTGATATAAACATTACATTGTACTAGTTTACAATGTATTTGACACGCAAGGTTATAGCTGTGTTCACAACAAAAACACATTCGTTGGTTTCAGTGATAAACACATTAAATTGTTCTAGTTTAAAATGTATTTGACACGCAAGGTCATGGCTGTGCTCACAACAGAACACATTCGTTGGTTTCAGTGATATAAACATTACATTGTACTAGTTTACAATGTATTTGACATGCAAGGTCATAGCTGTGTTCACAACAAAAACACATTTGTTGGTTTCAGTGATATAAACATTACATTGTACTAGTTTACAATGTATTTGACACGCAAGGTCATAGCTGTGCTCACAACAAAAACACATTTGTTGGTTTCAGTGATATAAACATTACATTGTACTAGTTTACAATAAATTTGACACGCAAGGTCATAGCTGTGCTCACAACTAAAACATATTCGTTGGTTTCAGTGATGTAAACATTACATTGTACTAGTTTACAATAAATTTGACACGCAAGGTCATAGCTGTGCTCACAAAAAAAACCACATTTGTTAGTTTCAGTGATATAAACATTACATTGTACTAGTTTACAATGTATTTGACACGCAAGGTCATAGCTGTGCTCACAACAAAAACACATTCGTTGGTTTCAGTTATGTAAACATTACATTACGCTAGTTTACAATGTATTTGACATGCAGGTCATGGCTGTGTTCTTCATTACCATTTTATCAATTATTAGTCAAACAAGAATATTTTAATTAGTTTTGTCTAATAGTTATATACATGTATCACATGTACACTTCATGTAAACACTAGGAGTGTTTTTTATAACTATGAAATATGTAAAGCAATTTTAGAAAGAAAAAAAAAAATTTATTGTGCAAAATATTGAAGATTTAATCTTAAATCCTGTTTGGTGAACACATTTTGTATAATAAAGAGAACTAATAGAACTATTAAAATATTACATAAAACAGCTATCCCTCGGGACGGAATTTTCTATCCATACCTGTAACCCGCGTTAGATTCTTATAATCGTTTAGCCTCTATTTATAGCCATATACATGTATGGTTTATTCCAATATTAGATTTACAAGTGAAAGTACACGACACTTTTATAATAATGCCAGCATCAAGTTATTTACTTTAAGAACATGATGAAAAGAACAATCCTACACCACACACTCTGACAAATCGCACTTACCGGCCATAGAGCAATTGCAAGTTTAAATGTATTTTATAAACATATCAGATACAGAGTTACAGACCATATGAGCAGTGGCGATTACTCTTATTTTTAAAATGTTTTAAGAAAAAATGTCATTCCTCATTTCCCAATCGGATGTCATGATATAACTGTGAATCTTATTATATGACCCGGGATAGTTAATGGTCGTGTTATTGCAATGACTTTTCCATCTTTATGAGACATGCAGGGAAATTTCGCTTCTAAAGCTATAGCTATCTAGTTCATAAAACTTGATATGCTGTCGACAAAACCAGAAATTATTTGAAAATCTGCTTTCTCGGAACGTTTTTCGTGATGTTCCTCAAGGGAAATTGAAACAAGTATCTGTCGTCAGCATGTCGCAACAATGACGTAATAATATCACCAGAAGGAGCGACACGTTTCAAATTAGAAATAAAAACATGGTCTTATTTACACATAAGGATGAGCCTATGAGGGTTTCCGATATTCATGTTTATGATTTTTATATCTTAAATCAAAGTTGCAGCTCTTTAAAACAAACAAATATCTTTATTGCAGTCTTATCCATATGGATACATTTAACAATTTAATGAATGAATAAATAAATGAATAAGGTTTTACGGCGTACCAACACATTATAGGTTATTCAACGCCAACAAGAAGGAGGATTCCAGGTTCACTCTACATGTACAAAAACAACAAATTAACATACAGATTAAAAAATACATCAACAAATAAATATGCAGAATGAACCTTGAACCTTGATACCTGCAGAACTGCAGAGTTTCAGCAAATTCTATCGTATTACTCTAAGTGTTGCTTCTTACAACATACATGAGTAACAGTGGTCCTATTTTTGACATCACTCATATGGCTCATTGAAACCACACAGGAGTTGATAATTTAACCACAATAGTGAACATGACAAAAAATGATAAAATGAACATGACATGTAGAGCTATTGCTATTTTTCTGAGATGTTCAATTGACGTATATACAAAAAAAGTGAGTTTGTGATTGTTCTGTATCCTTGCATACCAATAGTTAACAGCATTAAGAAGCTGATGTTACTGTTTAAGACATGCACTCTGCCATAGAATTGTATAGAGAAGGAAAGGCAATATCTCATTTTTAATTTATCTTCACTTCCATTCATCTCAGGAACACAAATTATAATTCTTACACTGCAGAATGAAATTGTCATCAAAACAATATTATTCCCAGCAATTTGTATTTAAAATTGTTGAAGTGCTTGAGATTACAATATGTGTACACTGCAGCTAAAATAATGGCAAAATAAAATACATTTTCTTTGAAACCTCAATACTTTTAATTTAATTAAGAGCATTGTGCATGATCAAAACATGTTCAAACATCTAAGATTACATACAACTTACAGTTTGCATCATAATGGTCAATACCAATATTTCCCCCCTGTGGCGAGCGTATTACTTTCAATCCTTGGTTCATGAGTTTGAAATCCCATCCAACAACAGTCCTTAAGATGATTGATATATGACATAACGTCTCGTTGTCAAGTCTCTCACGGCTGATTCAAGTGGGAATGTTATCCATTACTTGCTGAGATGGGTGTGTCGCGTCTCTCACCGCTAATTCAAGTGGGAACATTATCCGTTACTTACTGAGATGGGTGTACTCCAGTACTGGTTAACCTTCCAAGATCCCAGGAAAGAAAAGTTAAGCTGATCGTCTTTTAGCCCTAGATGGCATAGTAATGACTAAATATTCAAAGAAACAAACAAATGGCGCCTTGATATAAGGTACATGCTTATAAATGTATGTGGAAAATACAATAATACACAGTTGATGCTTAAAATGTAAGTTTTATGAGGCATCAGGTCCTTTTGTGCTTACTCTTCTGACTGCTATACATTAAAAAAATACATTTTATATACATTTTCTGAGGGCTGCAGTTTACAATGTTTTCTTAAAAAAGATAGTGTTCTAAAGGTAGAGTGATTATCATACAAAGTAATTAGTTTTGGAATCAAATCCCAGCTTAGGTTATATTTTTGTCTATTTTGTTTGTTCGTGTTTAGTATTACAACTAGATTGTAGGAGAGTCTGGACAAGAACTGATGGGAACTTATGTACATACTGTATATTTCATTCTTTTAAACCTGTGTTACGCAGCCAGTCAAGGGAATGAACAAACGTGACCATGTGAGGTTGTTACTTAATACAGGTAAATTTACTCTAAAACATGGAAATTGGAAATAGAAAATATGACTGCTTGTGACAGGTGGCTGCTTAATAAAGGTGGTCGCCTACACAAGTTTGGCTGTATTTAGCTACTTTAGCTGCTAATTTGGGAATTTAACTACATGTGTACATTCATGCTTTAATGATGACAATATAAATATAGTATTCCTTGGTACATGGGAGATAAAGGTCCAAATAACTGACAATCTAAGTGGTGAGAAGTATGTGGTCATGACTTCTCTTAATTTTTTTCTAGTCAAGTGCCGTTGAAATTTCCAACATTTGATTAATCCTGCCCAGAGAAATACTTAAATAAGTCATTGTTTAACATTTAAACCACAAAACTCTACTAATGCTTGAATACAGATAAATGTCTGGCGTTTAGAATTATACAAATGGCTCTTGCAGTGGCAGAGTTGTCCAAGGTGGTGTTGTCTAACGACCATTTGCTTTTCACCATTTAGATTGTTGCTTAAATCCCCGCTCCGGTGGAAAAAAAACATTTTGTTAGAAAACTGGAATCTGGGAGACAAGCTATGAAGTTGTATACTGAGAGCTAAACAATGTAGATGGAGATTGAGAATCAAACAATGTAGATGAAGACCGAGACCCAAGCAATGCAGATGGAGGATGAGAGTCAAACAATGTAGATGGAGACGGAGAACCAAACAATGTAGATGGAGACTGAGAGCCAAACAATGTAGATGGAGACTGAAGCCTCACAATGTAGATGGAGACTGAGAACCAAACAATATAGATGGAGACTAAGAACCAGAAAAATTCAATGGATACTGGGAACCAAACAATATAGATAGAGACTGAGAGCCAAACAATGTAGGTGGAGATTGAGAGTCAAACAATGAATATTGGCACTTAGAACCAATCGATGTAGGTGGAGACTGAGAGTTAAATAATGTATATGGAGACTTAGAACCAAACAATGTAGATCGAGGATGAGAACCAAACAATGTAAATGGAGACTGAGTGCCAAACAACATATATGGATACTTAGAACAAAACAATGTAGGTGGAGATTGAGAACCTAACAATGTTGATGTAGACTGACAGCCAAGCAATGTTGATAGAGATTGGTAGCCAAATAATGTAGATGAAGACGGGGAGCTTAACAATGTCGATGGAGACTGAGATTCAAACAACGTTTATGGAGACTGAGGGCCAAATAATTTAGATTGAGACTGAAAGCCAAACAATTTAAATGGACACAGAGAGCAAAACAACGTATATGGAGACTTAGAACCAAACAACGTATATGGAGGCTTAGAACCAAACAACGAATATGAGATTGAGAGCCAAACAATGAAGATATAGACGATGCGCAAAACAATATCAATGCAGACTGAGATCCAAACAACGTATATGGAAACTGAGAGCCAAACTATGTAGGTCCAAACAATGTAGATGGAGGATTAGAGTCAATCAATGTAAATCGAGACTGAGAACCAAACAATGTAAAAGGAGACTGAGAACCAAACAATGTAGATGGAGACTGAGAGTCAAACAATGTAGATGAAGACTGAGAGCCAAGCAATGTAGATGAAAACTGAGTTCTAAATAATGTAGATGTAAACTGAGAGATAAACAATGCAGATAAAGGCTGAAAGACAAACAATGTAGATGAAGACGGACACCTAAACAATGTAGATGTAGACTGAGAGCCAAATTATGTAAATGGAGACTGAGAAACGAATAACAGTGAAATAAATCAGTTGGCCTGATTATCAAAAGAATAATCAATTGCTATATTAGGTTGATAACTGATATATTGTTTTGAATTACACGACTAGTTTTATTGTATTACATTTCATTCACCATAAGGTATTCGTCAATTGAAAAAAACTGGATATGCAGTACATAGTCTGCCATTTGTAGAAAATGACGTAAAGAACAATTCACGATTTCAGTGTAGATTGAAATTTATTTATTTATAAAATCCATCTATGCATGACAAAGTTAAAGGCCGGACACGAAATATCACACAGACTCAAAGTGTTGGTGGTGGTGGGGGCGGGGGGTGGAGGTTGGGGTGAGTACAAAGTCGAATAACCCTAACACAGTTTTTATGAGTTTTGGTTATAATCATATAAAAGTGGGTAGGGTATAGTTTTATCCAAATAACAAATATCTAAGTTTTCAGTGTATGTTTTCAAAGAATAAAATATGTGTTATCTTTGAGTTTTATATGCATACAAGAGAATGATATCAAAACGACCTCATTTTCAGAATGAAAAAACAAATAATAGATTTTGACGTAGGTATTATCTAAAAATGAACACGACAACATACGATTTTTCTTAGATAATAAAAAATATGCGTCATACGTGAGGCACATTAGTAAAGAATTCCAATATGTACCCAACAGCTTGGCCCTGAACACAGATACAGTTTTGAAATACCTGCAAGTAACCGAAAATTACTACTGTAACATGTATCATTAAACAATTTCAAAAAGCTCTCCACTCTTATTCACTTATCGAGAATAAAGGGAAAAATATCCATACCATCATTGTTATAAAAAAAACAGCGCCTGTTTGCCACCTGTATGTACACGTAGCATACGACGACGTCTGCATTAGATCGAGGATGATTTTGTGCGAGTCAGGTCTCATTTTTCTTTTATTTGTCTTTTTAGAACACTTAACCATTTTAATATCGGAAAAAACTTCATCACACAGAAATGTGTCACGAATCTTTAAAAATACTTCATCATTTCCACACATTGGACAAAAACGTGTGATCGTGGAAACTGTTAAAACTGTTTTTGTTAAGAAACGTTTCGTGTCGTGTTTTGCATTCACCGAAAAATAAGCGAGTTAAAAGGTTTCACTTAAGAATTACCTGCCTCACGTAACGGTAGCAAGACTCTTACGCCCAAGAAATTAAAGATGTGTAAAGCGGTTGTCTTTGTCAATGTGGGAACTTTGGAACATTTTCATGATTTCTGTCAAGTTTGGATGACATTGGGAAATGTTTGATGAAGCTACAACAATTTAAAAATGTAGTGATACACTGTAATAAATGGGCAGAACTGCCATAATTGAAGGGGTGCAATCAAACCATCGAAATTGTGAAAAGCCAACCTTGTCAACCCCAAGTTTTTTCTGCATAATTTGACCAACAGAGGACTATCTTCAGGAACAATGCACTTTGAGAACCATTGGTAATGTATCCAGTGTTCCAGAAGTGCATTTGTAAAACAGTACAAAATTAATAGTTGTGTGAGACGTAAAGTGTTATATCGGCAATAACGTTTACTTCTACTTTTCGAATGTTTAGTCCAATATTTCATTTGCTTGATGAATACGTTATATCAAATTATTCTACCCAAATAAGATATGTCATCATACAAATCAAGCATTGTTAGTAGCTTTTCACATAATGCAACTGTGAGTCTCATTCTCGACTGATTTGCAGTTTTTCTTGAATACACATAAGAATAGATGTGCAAAGCAGTTCAGGTATAATGCTCGATCCGTCTACGTGCTGCATACCATTTAATATTTCTCTTCCAAAAAATGAAATAACATTTTACGGCTACATAAATCAAAGGAAAACAAAACGTCGTTACAAAATAATCAACTTCAGTGTAAGTATAAACTATCTTCCATACAGCAATTCAAAATAAACTTGAAAATATGAAGATTGTAATGAAAACATTCAAGTAACAGCAATTCAAAATAAACGTGTATGATAAACACCTGTGATAAAATGTAGATTGTAATGAAAACATTCATGTAACAGCAATTCAAAATAAACGTGTATGATAAAAACCTGTGATAAAATGGAGATTGTAATGAAAACATTCAAGTAACAGCAATTCACATTGAACTCGTACGATACAATCCTGTGATAAAATGGAGATTGTAATAAAAAATATTCAAGTAACAGCAATTCAAAATAAAGTTGTATGATAAAATCCTGTGAAAAAATGAAGATTGTAATGAGCCTATAACACTGTGGTATTTTATTACCACCCACTAACATACTCGCAAAAGGCGATTCTGCTATTTATTCCCATTAAGAGTTTTGAATTTCGATGAGTTCATTTAACAATGCATGTATATGTCATTTTATTGTTGAGATATAATGTCTGCAACTTTGATCACAGAAATACAATAAACGCGTTACTTTGTTGCAAAACGCCTTATAAAAGTGTTTGCTGATTTTAATATGGCAGTAGGTCAGTCTGTTAGGTTTATTTATGTAATGGATGTTACTGACCGATTTGTTTTGGAGATTTGTATTTGCATAACGTGTACAATAAGTAACTCATTAGATATCATCATATCTCGTTCATATCTCAGGAAAGTACAATACATAAAACCTTTTTCTAATAGTTAATAAGTCCAAACTAAATTTACGATGTGGTATTCTTTTAGTTTGATCATATTGGTTTTATTTGTCGAAATGAGTAATTTATAAATATTTATACGATGACAAAGTGAAATGCACCTAGCAGACCATATTGAAGGTATCCAGTGTTATAACTTACAAAACACCCATCTAACTTAGTATTTAAAAGCTTTAGTGACGACTTCGACAATATTTAAAACTTCACACGCAATCCCACTGTGCCTTCGAAGAGGATATAAATCGGTTTTCACTAATTTTCACTAAATTTCTATGTTAATCAATGCTCAACAAACCCACGCACCATCACTCCTCGTAATCGAGGCTGCTCGTAATACTCACATAGGTGTGTGGTGATGTATAACGACACAACTACAAAATAAGTCATGAACGTTGCTAGTAACAACGGTAAGTTGAGTTAAACATTGAAACATAAATGGTAATAAAATATAATTAATCTCGATTACTGTATTTTCAGCATTATTAAATCGTTATCATGGTGATGTAAAATGTTTGAAGGGTGTTAAACGCCATTTTCAACACATTTCAGGTTATATATGTAAATACGTCATATCCAGTTTTTTATGGAGAACGACATAAGAATGAATCTGTCTGTGAATCTGAGTAGAAGCACCGTCCTTCCGAAAGTAACTGGTAAAATTTCTCACATATACAAATTGGAGCGCGGGGGATCGAACCTACGATCCTTGTGGTGTGAGATAAGTGGTCTTGACACTTGGTCACGGAAGACCTTATATAATTTAATACCAAGACAATAGTTCTCCGTTTTGAGTGGTCTAAATTGCTGTAGTCTAATGACTACTTACATTGTACCTTTCGCATTTGAGGTCATGGGCTCGAATGGTTTTGTCCAACAACTGTTTGAGAACGTTTGCTAGATACCTGCTGAAGAACGGTGGTTCTAGTTACTAATATATTGGTTCCCTGATCATCATCCACCAATAATACTTGCTATGTTACATTCAGTCTGTTTTGTGTTGGAAATAGCGATACCCCCACTACACCACACACACACACACGCACACAAATATTTTGAAATTAAAAATACCAAGACAATTCAAACTGTTTTAACACATGGTACCACTTTACATTGATGCAAAATGCAAACAACATAAAGTTACGTTAGTAGGAGTGTTCGTATTGCGTCTAGACGTATAAAATATTTACGTGATATTGCTGTAGAAGTACATATTAAATAAAATGCTGAGCATTACCTTAATGGTATAGTTTCACCTTGTATATAGATACTTGTCAATGTGTCCTAAGTAATTGAGAGATTTTTCGCCTAGGCTTTATGTGATGTCGTTGAGCAAGACACTGTATCCATATATGCTTAGTACCGATTTTACCAAGGAAAATTTCAAGCGGGGTTTGTTCAACTTGCAAGAACTTGTTTCACATTAAATGTAAGATGAATAGGTTTAAAACAATTAAGTGGAAGAAAAGAAAATCTCCTTGAACGTCATAACAGAAAACATATACCCTACGCATTATTTTTTTTCCTTTTCCTATTTTAACATAATATAATATTAATAAAATAAAACAATACATTGCATTAGGAATTACAGTTGTTTCATATCAAAATGATAATGAATCAATTTTCAAAAGGGTTATAAATAGCACCCGTCTGAGGGTTTGGACACGTCTTGTATTAAAATAATTAAGACAATATATAACCAACAGTATATGAAGCATACAATGGACACATTCACTAAAGCAACATTAACGTAATTGATAGAAAGAATACTTATAATACATACAACACATACACGGATAGGAAATGCCACCAGGGGCCATCACCTTGGAATGCTCAGTAGCAAAATATCACTGTGGCGCGTTAACCTTGTTTACGGATCCCTCCAACCTCTCTCTTTCCCCATCGTCATATTATTAAGCGAGACAAGGTGAATAAACGTATCATCGCTAGACCATTCTCTTACACATATCGCAGCATTGAAGTGTATACAATGTAAAACACTCAACTCAGGTAAATATATTACAGCATGAAAGTGTTTACAATGTAAAACACTAAACTCAGGTAAATATATTACAGCATGGAAGTGTATACAATGTAAAACACTAAACTCAGGTAAATATATTACAGCATGAAAGTGTTTACAATGTAAAACACTAAACTCAGGTAAATATATTACAGCATGGAAGTGTATACAATGTAAAACACCCAACTCAGGTAAATATATTACAGCATAGAAGTGTATACAATGCAAAACACTCAACTCAGGTAAATATATTACAGCATGGAAGTGTATACAATGCAAAACACTCAACTCAGGTAAATATATTACAGCATGGAAGTGTATAAAATGCAAAACACTCAACTCAGGTAAATATATTACAGCATGGATGTGTATACAATGTAAAACACTCAACTCAGGTAAGTATATTACAGCATGGAAGTGTATACAATGTAAAGCACTCAACTCAGGTAAATAAATTACAGCATGGAAATGTATACAATGTAAAACACTCAACCCAGGTAAATAAATTACAGCATGAAAGTGTATACAATGTAAACACTCAACTA
Source organism: Panopea generosa (assembly GCA_029582155.1). Lineage (NCBI taxonomy): Eukaryota > Metazoa > Mollusca > Bivalvia > Adapedonta > Hiatellidae > Panopea > Panopea generosa. The sequence continues at coordinate 56,034,470 of CM055906.1, forward strand.
CGGTCAATATATTACAGCATGGAAGCGTATACAATGTAAAACACTCAACTCTGGTAAATATATTACAGCATGGAAGTGTATACAATGTAAAACACTCAACTCAGGTAAATATATTACAGCATGGAAGTGTATACAATGCAAAACACTCAACCCAGGTAAATATATTACAGCATGGAAGTGTATACAATGTAAACACTCAACACAGGTAAATAAATTACAGCATGTAAGTGTATACAATGTAAACACTCAACTCAGGTAAATATATTACAGCATGGAAGCGTATACAATGTAAAACACTCAACTCAGGTAAATACATTACAGCACGGAAGTATATACAATGTAAACACTCAAGTCAGGTAAATAAATTACAGCATGGAAGTGTATACAATGTAAACACTCAACTCAGGTAAATATATTACAGCATGGAAGTGTATACAATGCCAAACACTCAACTCAGGTAAATATATTACAAACAAGTGCTGCTTTATTAGATCAGCAAAATATTAGTTATTCAAGGTGTCGAAAGCGATAAGCATCCAGACCCTCCATTCGTTAAGTTTTATAGAGGAATTCGCAATCATTAAATCCCCTGTCGTTCCGGTGGTCTCACTGTTAAAGTGACATGGGTTGATAGTCTATGAGGATCCCTTTTGTAGTGTGTACTGTGAAATGTTTCTTTTATATTGAAATGGCTTAAATTTGTTTTTAAAAATTATTTTTACCCATTTTTTACATTAAATTAAGCACATAGCCTTAATTTTAACTGTTGGTTCTATGTTCTCAATAAGGTTTGCAGGTGTTTTTTTGTTTATTTTTTCTTTGCCAACAAGATAAAATATTACGTTTGATACACGCTTCCTGGAAGTGGGCGTCAAATCCGATTTATGGGAAAATCTCTGATGCGTATGATCACCGGAGAAGTTACTGAAACGTTAATGTTTATTTTTTTACGAGACAATAAATGATGTTGTTAATGGACTTCTAGGGTGATTGATCAAGCATGTCAACATGTAAAATGTGTCGGAAATACATTATCATACAACAGCGTAATCAGTGCAGATATGCATGCAACTAAACGAGCTATTCATTCATATTCATTTGAATAATGTTATTTGTATGCACAAAATTGGCGTTAAGATGTGATAGAAAACTTAAAACATAAGTGCGATCAATTAATACTTGTATGTTCATATATATAATTGTTAAAAAAAAAAATATATATAAATATATATTATATATATATATATATATGTATATATATTATATATATATATATATATTAAGATGTACAGAATTGTTTAACATGATATTTTCAACATCTTTCATGAGTTTGATATATTGTCACGTAAAATAATACTCTCTGACGAAAGAGCGCTTTGGAAATACGGAACGTAATTTAAGCGACCTAAACTATTATGATAGAGTGTCCAAGTGGTGCATTGTTAATTGCATCACCATTCACGTCACCTGGCACCAACTTGATCAACATTATTCCTTTACAAGCCACCACAAAGGAGCTCCGTTTCTAATAACAACACTTAGTCATAGTGTGGGTTGAGTTTTTTTTTTATAGCTTTCACATGGCATGTCAAACTTCTGTCGCTTCTAGGAAAGTTAGTAATAATTGATAAAATCACCCTTGCAAGCACACATCGCAACCGAATATAGGAAAATAACAGTTTAAAAATGTGAACAGCAGAACATGCAACACTTTATTAAACAACTGATCATTGAGTTTATTGGTTTATTTACATCTGTTTTCCATTCAATAATTAAACGACGTAAGTATGCGCATTTTTATTAATTAATTAACCCATTATCGAATTATAGAGCAAACAAAATTGTTATAGTATAATAACAGTGAAACATATTCTAGTACATTATTTTAGTCATATGTACAATTTTATTATCTTCATTAACTGTCATTCACTCTGTATGTCTGGCTTTAAAACGTCTACATGACTCATGAAACAATCCTTTACGATGTTCAGACAATAAAGACATGATGTAGTATCACATAAGGGTATACTCTTTCGTCCCTGATGTTATGCTATTACTTAATAAAGGATGCCATTGAACCTCAGCAACAAACTTTTAAAATGTAGTCTCATAAAAATGATATGTGTATTAATATCAGTACATAAATGACATCGACTCAAGGTAAGTAAATAAAATAAATAAAAGCCCCATTTTTCTTTTTGCTTATTATCCTTGGTATTCGTGTGCATTTAATGGCCTATATGTGTGTATCGTTATAATGATTCATTGTTGTTATATTGTGCATACATCGTGTTATTGTCATATATATATTCATTTCGTGTTTTCCCATTTCTGGGATCCGTTTCATTAACGGTTTCGTAAGTTTACCAACTTCTTAGTGTAAAATTTGAAGTTTTAAAAATGTCGGGAATTTCATTTAGTGTACTGGTTACTTATTGTACGATCTTTTGTAAGACTATTTATAGGTATTCTTTCAAAAATTTGCAAAATTACTGCGAAAATGAAACATTCCTAGATGTCAAAGTAAGTTTGCATGCAATTGTAATGACTTACGACGGGTAGTGTTAGGTGTTCTCTTATATCATTTATAACCTATCACAATATTTCCCCTTAATAGATATGTTAAAATATTTTAGGGACACCTCATTGATTTGCTGACATTAAGCACTTATTGACGTGACCCTGCAGAACTCGAACCGAAGGACCTCCGGGTTTTGTGGCAAGTATGCTTACCACTAGTTTAAAGCAACTGCTAAATAAAGTTTATCTTCTTACATACCTGCCAACAGTTTCATTAAGTAACGAAATATACTTCTATTGACATGAAAACTAAATATACCTCTTCCTCAATTTATATCAGAAATGAAACAAGACACGCAGTACCGCATTATCATGCAATGTGTACGAATTAGAGTACAGAAGTTCTTCTGAGATACTTGATATGCTAGAGACTATATATAACAGTATTAAATCTGTGTAAGAGTTAATGGTAAAATGCAGACTATTTCGACAGCTATTCGGGCGTGAAACAGGGTGAAATACTTTCTCCTTTGTTGTTTTTATTGACTTTATAAATGTCACGTATGATAATATTAAAGATGACATATTAGATAATGTGTTTACTCTAGATGAATTATAGCTTTTTTGCTGTTATTTGCAGATGATGCAGTTTTTTTCTCATATACTAAACAGTGTCTGCAACACCAGGTAGATAAAATACACTATTATTGTAAATGCTTTGGTGTTACTGTTATTATAGTAAAAAGCTGTTGTTATTCTTTTTAAATAAGATAACAGTTTTGGATATTTTTATGATTACCATGATACTCACAAATTGCAAGTTGTAAAAGATTTTGCATAACTATGTCTCACACTATCATCAAATTGTTGTTCTTATCAATCACAAAGGAAACTGTCAGAACATGCAATGAAAGCCATGCTTTCTCTTAACTCGTTATTTGATGTTACTTTTTTAGGTGTAAATAAAAAACTCAAATAAAATAAAATCTCAAAATTCTTCAGGTAATGAACTATTCAGTATGAAGGATGCACATATTTATCATAAAAATAGCTGGTCAAAACATGTTAAACATTTTCTTGAAAGTTTAGGATTTGCTCGACTATGGTATAATGAAAACATTACAAACAGTCAATTTCATGCCAAAAAAATCAAGCTAAACAGTTATAGTAATTGACACGTATTGTTCAACTACGTGTTGTTTTGAAAATAAATATTACCTAAACTGTCTTAGTAATATAAAACATAGAACAGCATTATCAAGACCAAGATGCTCAACCCATAAACTATTGATTGAAGAAGGTAGATATACAAATATAACAAGAGTACAGATTCTGCCAAAATAGATAATAGATAAATGAGAATGAATACCACTTTCTACCTTGATTTAAAAATCATATTTTATCAAAATATTAATGTTCGTAGCCAACTGTATATACGTTTAGATGTTAGATACAATAAATATGAAATGTTGTCCTAGTTTAGTTAGCTAAATTAATTTACTTAACAAATAAAATGTTCGAAACAAACGCTTGAATTAATCTATTGCCTCATATAGCAATTTCTCTCAGTTGCAACAATAAAAAAAAATTTAATAATATTAAAAAAAACTAATTCAGACATCATTTCATAAATGATTAGAAATTTGTTGTGTTGTTGTTGATGTTGTTTTGTATTGTTTTGTTCCTGATGCATTGTGTCAATTGTAAACATTCATAAGAATAACATGAGCATCTTATTTGTATGTAATCCGCTACTGTATTAAGCCAATCAATTGTAATAGATAAGAATGATAAGATATACCGGTGCATAATTTGGACCGCTTCGCCAATTATCCTAATTGAGTCTAATACAGAAGGATGACGGAATTGACCGAGTATGTACGACTGACAGGTGCATCTCATTGTTATAAATTTATATATAAAGTGACTTACCAACTCTACGATATAATATCCATTTCTGTCATCTTATTTAAAGCACATTATATCCACATTGGCTGTATGAATTTCTAGTGAAATAGTCAATACCATACAAAATGGCTATGTCATAATTATTGACACTCACATTATCGGCACATGTTTATGTTTACTATAAGGTGCAACTTAGACAACCACAGACGCCATCTACTCATGCCTGAACCAGGTAAATGAGTTCCAGGTTTTGCACGAGACTATATCACGAGGGCTGCGTTCAGTACCGTTAAAAAGCAAACACGTTTAATGCGTAGTCGCTAAAATTATCGCATACTGCGCGCTAATACGAGGTAGAGCCAGTGTCCAGGAAAATATATAAGCTAACGTTATCAAATGTTTAACTGAACTGTTGCATAAATGAATGTTTAATTAAGTTTACCGTGTGATCAGTACGCGTTTCTATTCATAATAGTGTTAATAATTAAAAAAAAACATATTGCATGTAAATCAGTTAGTAAGCAAGTTAATTATTAAGTAAGCAATTAAAATTTAGTTAACAAAATGTTAACTAATAAGGAAGTGATTAATTAAGTAATTATTTAAGCAAACGATTGATTAAGCAATGTATTAATTAAGTACTTGAGTACTTGAGTGATTCAGCAATTGAGTAAAGAAGTAATTAAGTAATTTCATGAGAAAAGGAATAAGTATGTGATAAGTAATTAAGTTATTGAATTAATGTAAGTAATTGAGTAGTCGATTAATTAAGTAACTGAATAGTTAAGTAATTCAGATACTTAGTTATATAATTTTTATGTATAACATTTTTTTTAAAACAATTGAGTAATCTAGTTATCAAAAAGGTTAATACTTAAGTAAGTTAATTCTTAAGGAAGAAAGAAAGTAAATGTAGGGGTCCTCCGTGGCGTTAAATCAAATAAAGAAAAAAATATGAAAATGTCTCTCTGTATTGTAAACTATGCGTTAGCACACACACATAATTCCTACAAAGTATAATACGTTATTTTCATGTTTTTTTCTCACGTTTCTTCTTGTAGTGTAAATACTCATACCTGTAGTCATGTTTGTATTGTGCAAACCGCTAAAACAAGGGCAATAGCGATAAACATAACTTATTATATGTTCATACTGAATAAAATATCTGAATTGAATTGACTGTAAAGTTTAGTTCTACATAGAGAGGAAAACAAAACGTAACAAGTAGACTAATGGGAACATCAGCAACACTAAGAAAATGTATGACCAAAATGTATGATCAAAATGTATGACATACATAATTGTCAATTGTGAGATGGTATGATGTAAAAAAAAGTTGATTACAAACATATGCAATGATTCATTTGATTAAGCAAGCGTTTGAAATATAATAGATGTTAGCTATAGTTTTTACTTTAAACAATAGGGTATATAGTATTTAAAAGTATCACTGTGGGAGAGATCTATTCCTTTTTAAAAATAGCCCACAAAACGAAATTCAGAGAAAATAACCGAATAATAAACTTGCATTTGTTGGTAATAATACTGATTTTATTAAAAATTTAAATGTAACTAATATTTGTTTAAAACCATATGAACACTGAAAACTTTCTAATCTCAGAATCACATGTGCTGCTAATAAGTTTCGTAATTTCATTGGATATGACTTGGATATTTCCAAAAATACTTTTTAATATAAATTGATCTTAAGTCTGCATAGTTTTTACATTCAATTACAAAATGATACTCATCTTCTAATAACGTACATTGTCTACATTTTCTATCGTGGTATGGTACACTTTCCGGTTCGCACCACCGACCACACTCTTTTTCCAGTATATGCGAAGATAGTCTTAATTTTGTCATTGCAATACGGAATTTTGATGTACTGATCTTTTGCAGATAAGGCTTGAACTCAAAGAGCGCGACCGACCTATAAAATAGAGCTCTTGATGACATGTTTAGCTCGGTCTCCCAATTCTGTATAAAAATATCTTTTATTCGTTGTTTAAATAGTGAGAGAAATGCATTAACATCTCCGACGGCTTGTGCTACCAAAACATTATAGAATTCGAGCCTAGATAACAAGTATTTAACTTTCGATGTCCAATTAGCCCTGTTGGCGTGCATTACATTGTCATTTTTCAACATATTATAAACTTTTTTTTGTATTTTTGTATTTTATATCACTGCAGCACAATCGAATGACCATAATGGATGACCGAAATGTATGGTCAAAATCAATGACAAAAACATTTGACCAAAATGTATGATCAAACTGTATGATCAAACTGTATGACCAAAATATATGACAAAAATGTATGATCAAACTGTATGATAAAATTCTATAACAAAAATGTATGACCGAAATAAATGACAAAAATGTATGATCAAAATGTATAACCAAAATGTATGACCAAAATGTATGATCAAAATCTATGACAAAAATGTATGACCAAAATATATGATCAAAATATATGAGCAAAATGTATAACCTAACTCTATGATAAAATGTATGATAAAAACGTATGATCAAAATGTATGACCAAAATGTATGAGCAAAATGTATGACCAAAATGTATAATCCAAATGTACGGCCAAAATGTATGATCAAAATGTATGATCAAAATGTATGGTCAAAATGTGTGATAAAAAAGTATGATCAAAATGCATGATCAAAAGAAAAAAACCGCCAGAACAGCACAGACATAAACAGTATTGAGGTTTGTCATAAGGGTCACCTACTCGGAATGACCAATTAGAATGCGTTATACTGGTTAATGGGTACACATAACTTCGCTCCTCTCCTGTCGTCACATCATAAAACAAAATACATGTATACCAAATAAACTGAGCAAGACTGTTCTCTTACAAAAAAGTATTTTTTTGTCGAGAGTTGAATACATGTATCAGTAATTAGTTATTTATCATTTTTAACTTAAAAACACATTTGATGATCCATTGTACTAAGTGTTTAGAGTTAAAACGAGCATCAAATTTACAAACATACATGTCTGATACATCTTACTCGCATGCCATTCATTAGGGTATGCCTGTGTTACATTATAGATTACAATTGTAGATGTACATATTATGACAGGTAATACGATAAGATGACAGTTTACTGGAGAAAAGTAATAGCCTAGGGTTATCTTGATCTATAGTTTGACAGTAAGTTTATGGGCGGGATTTTAAAGTCCGAAATAAGAATACTGACCAATAGAAGAGTAGAAATGAATTGACCAATGATATAATAGTTGTTTATTCATTCAGAGGACTGGTTTTGATAGAGATAAGTCCGTCAGACAGAAGGTAGACACGAACAGGTTAACATGTCAGCTTAGACTAGGGTTAGTTTAAACGAGCGATAGCGAGTTTAAAAATGTTAGCTTGTGATTTTGAACTTATGCGAACTGTATAATTATGTGAATAAAATTTACTTGTTATACAAAGAGAGTTGTTGAGTCGATTATGCCACACCTGCCATAAAAGCATTAAAGTGATGTTTCAATCCTCTTGGGGTAAATAAATTAGTCATCATTTTTCATAAAATGGAATTAAGTAGACTATATCTAGAACACATTATTCAAAAAAACATTTAGATGTTATTTTATTGCCTTTCTGTATATTATTTATTGATTCTTATGGTCTAATTAGAGAGGTAGAAGCTGTGAACTTTGTCCTATGATTAACGAGACAAGTGTCGGCTATAACTTCATAATCTCGTGTACTATCTATGATACGTGCTCGCTAAATTAGCAGAATTGGTGATCAAGCATGTGTTAATGGCATAAATACGTACTAAAAATGCCTCAATTATTCAGAAGATGGTGTTATGGCAGTTGTCGATGTAAAGCTGTAATAAATCATACAATCCGGGTAAAACATGTGTAATACCGTACACACATGATACTATCCTCAGTTGACTGAGTTTCCAGCTAAATTATCATATTCGTAAATGGAGATGTTAAAGTCTGATAACGTGACATGATATTTATGAATATTTATTTCGGAAAATATATCTCATTCCATTATAATCAATATATTTCTAAGAAATTAAACAAAATATGATCATTTTTAAATGAATGCTTTCTTTGGCTTATAGGTCCTCCTTGGCCTAGTGGTCTAATGAGTCATATCAAGGTCACTAACATGTCACTTCTGTGGTCGAAGGTTCGGGTCCCGATCGGTTAAAACATTGTACAATCTATTTGAAATTGTTTGCCAGTTTCTTGCGAAAGACGGTGTTTCTTCTCAGAGTCATATCGAGCTTACTCCGCCATTTAAACTTCTGAGTTATATGTCATATAACCTGAAATATGGCGAAATGGTGATTAACACATTAAACACTTTTACGAATTTTAAATCATATTTTTGCTTTATATTTACAACTTAATGAATTATTAACACATTTACATATCGTCCCATTAGTGCAAACAGGTGACAAGTGTCTTAATATTTCTTAAATAGTTGACATATTTTTTAATATAAAGACGATTTGTTTTGTTCAAACGTATATGCCCTATATAAAGTCCAGAATTACGTTCAAAATGTCAAAGTGTATTTTATGCTCTTTTTTTAAAATCTATTCACTTGAATCTTGCCGTTAATGGCAAACAACACTGGGTCAGCTGCATTTAACGATGGTCCAGTGTTACATTATTAATCTATTACGGTCATGGTAAGATTACTTTTGTGATGAAATACTGGTTTCAAATTTGAACATTTCATACAAGATTTAGTCTTAAATTAGCATTGTTTATATATTAACCTTAGTATAACCGCAGTTTTAACACCATAATAGAATGTTCAAACTTCAAAAATCGAATTGAAAAGAACGTTTGTATCGTCATTATCGTATCTTATTAAGCTATGCTCCTTACATTTGTTCACCGTTTTGCATTCATCTCATTTCTAACCATTGCATTCAGAATGGATTAATATGTCAAACAAGTGTAAGTGTTTTTAAAAAAAGAAATGTCATCATAATTCAATTGAAGTCAACAGAGGTAACAGAAAAAATACAGCTCACAAAACACAAAAGTTCGTAGATCCTATGATGTAATTTGTGAAAATCGCATATTCGACAACAATGTTATTAATCTCAATCAAATTTGTCTACGACTAAAGTCCATATCGTTTACACTTTAGTGGATACCGCTCCAAGGGTGTCTTTATTCATTAGATATGCATCTGTGCAGCTCACTTTTGGCATTTTCTGACGTACAAGCTTGATCTCAGATGGCAGTTTTATATTTCCACTAATGGCCGTGTCATACACTTATCAAATCAGTATTGATCTGTTTCACCATGATGTAAACATTAAAAATGTTCTTGTTTTATATATAATCTTATTGTGTAAGATAATAAAAACATTTTGAATAGTTGCTGAATTGAATTATCAAAGTGCAATTTGCAATGCATTGTCATGAGAGAATTATGGGGATACATTGTGGAGATCGTATAAATTGAAGGTGAACATAACAAATTATTCCTATTTGTGTAATGTATATTATACAGTCTGATGAAAGCAGAAAATGGTCTCGGGGGGAAGTTTTATCGTGGCGCTTGAAATTAATTCTATGAAAAGTTACATTTCCAAATTAAATTTGTATGCTTGTCATTTAAGTAAAATTATTGATCTATTTTGGTACCTTTTGAAGTAGCGCCATCTTTGAGTTGTCTGCTAATTTGCCTGTAAATGTGCGGTGCAGGGATGTTTTGAATAAATTATTCAATACGTCTAATAAAACATCCCATAAATAGAAATATAATAAAAAATATATGTGTTTAGCATTACATTTCACATATCAGTATACATAGAAATATGTTCTCATTACGAAAAGCGAAATAAAATATAAAACATATAACGAATGTGTCACAAAATAAGTTTTAGTTCATATGGTTTTTAATTTAATTGCTTTTATTTCAATAGCATTTAGTTCAATAACATTTTAGTTCAATAACATTTAGTTCAATAGCATTTTAGTTCAATAACATTTAGTTCAATAGCATTTAGTTCAATAGCATTTTAGTTCAATAACATTTAGTTCAATAGCATTTAGTTCAATAGCATTTTAGTTCAATAACATTTAGTTCAATAGCATTTTAGTTGAATGGCATTTTAGTTTAACTGCATTTTTATTCAATAGCATTTTGGTGTAATAGCATTTAGTTCAATGGCATTGTAGTTTAATTGCATTTTAATTCAATAATATTTTGGTTTAATAGCATTTTGGTTTAATAGCATCTTAGTTCAGTTCCATCGATTTCAATTACTTGTTAACAATACCGGCTATTAAAGCAATACATGTGATGAATGTTTCAAGCTATAAAGTGGTTTCTGTTTTCCACCTAATAAACAAGGATTTACTGGTTCAGATAACATTATCTGTACTCAGTTGTCTGACATGGGTAAGACTTATACGTTGACGCCATAATTTTGACGAACCGTTTATTTATATGTACTGCATATATACAATATAGCATTTCATATAGGTTAGTAGACGAGAAAAAAATGTAACGTTTATGAGATGTACAAAGGGAAATCCAACCCTCAGGTTAAGATATGTGTAAAACAAACTCGGCATATCTAGTATAAAGACAACAACATAATTATGATGGTACTGTCATTTACAATAAGTATGGACTATTAATTATTTCAGAATAGCATTATCTATAAAACCGTTAAAAAAATTCTCGCGCTGCATGCATGCAATCCAACGGAAAGTAAATAGTTGCAGGAAATCTTATATGATAATTAGCCGACAGCCATGAAATAAAATAATGCATTTAGTTGCGTTTAAAGCATCACAAGAAACATTCTCGTAAAATACAAACTAACTCATCATATCTCTTGTTTATCGACAACAAACAGAACTATGCTTTGAACTGTCACAGCACAAGCTGATGAAACCGACAACTACAATACATCTAAAAGAATTGTTGTTTACAAAATAGGACACCCAATACTACTTTAACGCCGCCATGTATAATTGATGGTGCCAAACATGTTAATATATCCTTTTTCTAATTTCAAATGTAAACAAGTTACACGAGCAGGTTTTGCATCGCCTCAGATCTACACCCTTACATGTAACAGTGAAGATATTGATATTTAGATTCATTTTATTAAAAACGAGAGAAATTGCACATTGAGAAAAAATTGTTCATTTTATGTCATATGTTACATTCTTCGTTACATCCCTCAATAGGCGAAAGTAGAGATACTGCGACCTATATCTCAACTAATTTTAAATGATGATTACTGAATGTGCTTCAGTTTTATCTGTTATGTCTTTAATTCTAGTAAACTAAAAAGTATGTCTGTGGCGGAAAACTATTCAGTTGCTATTCAGTTTGAGATTAACCAACTAGCCTCCGAAAACATTCTAAGGAAATTTGATTACAAAATATATTATTTTTAAATGTAACATGCATTAATATTAATTTTGTATTCATTTAACAAAAGTATAACTTGGTTTATCGTGACGTGGACTGGATGTGTTGAATACGACCAGCTGATATGACCAATTGTTACGACCAGATTGTTTCCGTTGCATAGCAATATTTTCATTCAATATTTGTTAAGCAAAACTATCAGTTTTATTGACTGAGAACTGTCTGAAAATACAACTCAATCAACCTATACATATCCGAGAAAAATCAGTCAATTACCACCATCAAGGTACTGGCAAAACATTTTCCTTTTCCCAAATAAATGGAACAGACTTTGACCAACGACCTCAATGGAGAGTGGTTATATATCTTGTAACAGGACTTTATATCTCATGTTGATGGACGAGCCAGGCAAACGCACATTATATGTTGTGAATTCCAACAATTCTTTAAATGACAGTCAAAACCCGGAGACAAGACAATCATTTTCTGTTGCATTGCTACTATTTTGACAAATTATTTTAATTCAAAGAATCCGGTTTATCGGAAGATAACCTCAGTTGCATAAAACATACATAATATAATATAAATATGTGTGAATCCGAGAATTACATATACATTTAATGATAAAATATGATTTTAACTTACCAGACCGGCACTTTATAAATCGAGTTGTTCTTCAGTAACTGAAATATTTATAAAATTATTTTGTATAAAATAGTTTCGATATTATAAAAACCTTCTCCTGTTGGTAATCTATTTTGTTATTCTTTACGAGACGAGAAATAAGGATAATAGTAATAAATCATACAAGTGAAAATTACATAACGTGGGCACTGTCTCGACATTAGACTTGTAGTCGCAGAGATAACACGGATTTGGATTGAATAATATCTGGAGATATATTGCAGTATATGTGATATGCGATATGGTGGAGTCATTATATGTACAGACCATTCTTAGATCTTACCTTCACATCGTCCTTAACAGAATTTACAAAAATGATTATGAAACTTAATCGGGACCTTAAGTACACACAAATCAACAATTAGTATAATATTTCCTTGTAAAACTTTGTAAATGACCAATGGTCAAATTTGCCGATTGCTGAATAAACTTGAAACTATAATTGTAATCTTAGAATATCTTCTGCTATTCATAACGAATGCCAGAACCGACCGATATAAATTATAGTTTTACCAGGAACCTATTAGTCACTGTTATAACTTAAAAAAAAAAACAATTACAATACGTATATAGAAACATGTAACACTTTAATACTTCCACTCTATCCGTTGGTCATCAACTGTAACAGATTTGTTTTACACGTCATTAAGATGGATGAATTTTGTGCGAAACGTCTTCAAGTCAAAAATACTTTAAATGATATATTCAGAAAGCACGACAATATAATTTAAAATTAACTCAGACATAAGACAACATTTTATAAATGACATCCTAGATTGATAAAACTTTCATTGTCTGCTAAATATGAAACAATGGCTTTTTGGATTTATATCTGCCATATAACATAATAACATTATAACCAACAGGAGACGCAGTATTCAAAAGGGTCATATCCAACAAAAAATATGACCATTATCAGAATACAGAACAACGAAAACCAGTGAAGTAATACATAAATAGAAAAGAAATGAAAACAGGGCCACTAGGATCATCAGCAGTAGAAAGGGCCTCCGGGGAGCTTAAATCTAGTTAACGGGTGCATCAAACATCGTTCCTTACCCACGTCGTCATAAAATAAAACGAGACAGTGTAAGCATACCAATCACCGTTTGTCTGTCTATTCTCTTACAAATACAGTAGTACGCACGTGTGTATAAAATACAGAAATACTCATGTCACTATATATGATAAGAAACATATTATAAAATACGCTAAAGCAATGGATGACATTGCAGATTTTATAGTAATAAGATTGTAAAATTTAAGGTACAGCAAGTCGGAGATAAACACAAGTATCTAGCGACATCTCTGTCATTTCAAGGTTTCAGCAGACATTCGCCGTCAGCGTGAACCCGTCTTACCGGTAGTCGTACGACAAAAGCAAATTATTTTGATTGTGATATTGATAAATGTTTATCCTTAGACAAGTATGTGCGAAAGAACATCATGATAGAATAAAAGTTTGATGTAACAGATCAACTACTAGTATTTTGTTTGGCTAAATTATGTAGATATGTGTTGATTTGAACAATGGCCACTAATGTATTGCATATAAAATAAAGAAAATGTGCATAATATTTTTTTCATTTACAAATTATGACAGATTCATAAACACTTTGATACAATGTCTGTTTAACGGACAGATATTTAGACTCATCTTTTTGCTTACTTAATTGTAAAATAATCTATAAAAAATTACTAGGACTAATAGAACATGTAAGTGAATAAGAATAACTACACGCAGCTTCTTCACAACTTCCAAATCAGTACGAGATGATAAAGGGTTCGGCAAGATGGGATGAGGATAGGTCTTTTGCATCTCCATCTGTTCCATGCTTGAATTCACCTTCACTGAGACTCGGGTCTTTTCGGTCGTCGCAAAACGAAGAGGAAAACATGATAACTAAAGAATTTCACAGTAATACATTAAGTACGCTAGAGAATCGGAGGACCATAGTTTCATTTTTATTAAACGTCCAACTATGCTTAACAAAGCCGCATCTTTCGAGTGAATGTCAGACATCAAGAATGCTACAATAACTATTACAAAGTCAGGGAATCATATATTCCATGCTTGGCGTATACGATGGACTCTTTTATGTACATTGACTGTACTAATCACCAAGCTGCAATAAATGTCAGAATAAAGGATGCTTTTGTGATGCTAATTGGAAATATATAATCCCAGTCTTGTGTCTGATAAAAGTAATTTTTCATATTACATTTGACATATAGGGAAGAAAAGTAATGCCTCAAATCACGATGGGTTCATCTGTCATATTTATAAGTCTCTTGGTAACGAACAGAGGATAGAATATAAATTATTCTTTAATTGTTTTGGACGTCAGATGGTTTGTTACATAGGAAAGTTTATGCACATGCGATTATTAAAACATCTTATGTGGACTTTACTTGTCAATGATATAGTTATGGGTCCGTTTATTTTCAGACAAATGAGATTTGTGTATTTAACAAAACTCATAAATGTTGTCTGGAGTTAGTCTGTTTTGTTTATATGTAATACACATGTTAATAATATCTTACTATATCGCTCCGTACACGAACCACATACCTTTAGGGTCACCGTCAGTTAGCATTCTTTTTTATTCTTAAAGTAAACATTGACTATCTATAATAAGGAAATGGCTTTCCTATTTTTAACAAAAAATACTGATATATAAATGCTGGCAGGAAGCACATAATGTTGTCTATAAACATCATAAACCGTCACAGGAATGCGTATACATGTTGCCTATTGCCAATATACAACCGTGCAATGCTTAAACGATCAGTTAATAGCATGTTATTGCGCGTACATAGAAAGCAGATGATAAAATAAATGACAAACAACTTCGTTAATAGCTTAGGCCTCTGGATTACAAGTGTAAAAGAACAAGTATCAAAAGCATAACAGTAAACAAAAACAACAGGGTATCGTTGGAATTAACTCGCACGCCTGTGGTTTAGAAGAGCGTACACTTTTTTAACTCGACTATTCTATGAAATGGGGAGCTTTTTTACTCGCCCCGGCGTCGGCGACGGCGTCTACGTCACATTTGCATGAAGTTTTGGTGTGAGTTGTTGTTTTTCATAAATGTGCATGACTTGCAGTTATAAACATTGACTTTCGCATAAAATAAGATAAGATAACCTTAAGATAAGATAAGTTACTTTATTTATTGAGGGTGGCACATTTAGTTAAAAAAGTTCAATGTGGCCTTCTATAATTTACAAGATATATAAAATGAAATACACATATACATGAGCTATTCAGTTAAAACAGTGAATTTTTAATCAAACATTTCTCTTCCCACAAAAGGTTCATATATACACACATTCATTTCAAGAGAACAATACATGTCAACATTCAAAATTGGTTCATAATGTAAGGTTTATATAAAACAAGCATTTACAAAGTGGTGCAGTATGTTACTATTTACATTATTATGTACACACATATGTAGAAAACAAAATAAAAATACAAATTTTTCATCCATGATCTGATTAGATTGCTTTGCTATGCCACCACATGACTTTTTTCTTTGATATTTTCTGGTAGATTATTTCATAATATTGGACCAGAGTATGTTTAACTATTTCTTTGTTCGGTTTAGGTAGTATTTAAGTTGTTTGAAGAAATTGACCGTGTTACATGTACATATGTATTTGTTTGTCTGAGGTAAACGTTTCACTGATGTAGACCGGGGTTATGAACTTTGCTATTTTGTACATAACATATATTTTCCGGAGATATACCCTGTTCATTAAACGTTTAGTCCTTTTGATTTCTGCAAGCTTTCTAATGTGTTTTCAAAGATGATAATGTGTAATCTAAGATGATTTTGCAAGCACGGTTTATGGAGTTTAAATATTCTATTTAGGTCCGTATGACAGGTGCCAACCCATTTAACATTACAGTAATCTAAATGAGGTTGAATATAAGCTGTATAGATCTGAACTCTATGGTCAAGGCTAAGATAGTGTTTAATTCTTGACAGAAGCCAAACGTTTGCTGAAATTGTCTTACATAAATGATCTGCATGTTTTTCGATGTTAGGTTGATATCAGTAAATATGCCAAATACTTTATTATTAGATGTCATGCTGAGATTTTCACCATCTTAGTCTAATTCCAGTCCATTTAAATATCAAATTCCCTTACTAGTATCGTCGTCATCTTTATAATTCCCGCGTATTAGGATTTCAATATTGCCAGCCACCGGGAATCAAAATATGGATTTTGAACCATTTCACGACTGTTATTTTAACCGGCGATTGTAATAATTGAGGTGTTCTCAATATTTGAAGTATAGTGTTTTCAAGGCGAGATACTTAGAAAGAGGTACCTGGTTTGAATTCCTGTGGCGACTGCCTTTTTTTAAATTAAATTAAATTTGTTCTTCAAGAAAAATGTCTAAATATCACGTGATACTTAACATCAGGAACAAACGACAACCATACCACTCTAATGACCAATTCCAAATTCTCCCCAACTTATATACTCACAATGCATGAAATATCCATTTAAAATTCAGATTAATGTTCATTTTACATAATCTTATTATAACTTCTTTTAAGTCATAAAACATTGGAGTAAACAGCAAACATAATAAAATGTTTTATTCCAGAACTCACTAGAATACAACATTTGACGTTTACGATATCAATTGTCCTGGGTAGGGCTGCACCACCACCTGCGTGTGTTTGTTTGTGTTTATTATTGATAGTAATAAGATGACTTACGAGAATTTTGAAATACAATTACATGAAATTACCGATGAAATACGCTACATAAGTCACAGACAATACTTCACCATCAAGTACGTTTGGCATTGTAAACAATTCTAAATGTTTAATTAAAACGCAGCCCTCAGCATTCAACTGACGTTCACCAGATGTTTAATTTCCGTATTTGTTTTCTCGACTTGTTTGCTAGAAGCCACATTTGCTGTGGATTTTAATAAAACGCAATAGGTTTACTTCTAAAATGGCAAATCACTCCTACACGTAATTTCAGTGAAATAAAGCTATGTTTTTTAACATGTGCACGTGCAGATTGTTGGAAACGATCGTAGATATAACTGAACTACTATTGCCCAGGGTAACCAATTACAACTTCATTTTAGCATTCCTCGATCGTAACAGCAAAAATGGCAATACAATTTTTGCAAACGTTTTGCGACGGTAATTTGTTGGGTTTTTTTTTTTTTTTTTTTAAATATCAGTTTAAGGATAAATTTATAAAATATCCTTTAATCTGAGATTCTTTCTTAAAACGTTCTGACCATAAGATTGCCAACAAGTAGTAAACTGAAAGCTTTTAAAGTACATTATAAATATATTGTTTGGCTTGCATTTATGGAGGCCAGCCTAGGTATTAACATAAGTTTTTAGTTCCTATTAGGTACTCTTTTCAAAATGAAACAAGTCAATACAACGCAATATGGCACAGGGTACCATCAAAATCGGATAAATTTTGTATAATACAGTATTATGCAATATGGTATAGTCTTGATCATCTTCTACGACTTCTTTTCTCAAAGGTCTGTTAGTCTCAGTTCATTAAATCTTACTTAGTCCTAAATTGAATTAAATAAATAAGCCAGTATACTGTCTCTAAGCATTAAAGCGATATCAGTTTGTGCTATGGAACGATCGTTGGAGGACGTTTATCTTATAGAAAAGCAAGTGTCGAAGATGATCAAGACTACAAAATATATGCGGACTTGTATATTTTAATACATTCTGAGAGTGTTAGCATCTTCTATGTCAATAGATATAGGTAGTATAACCTATTTTTTTTTTTTTTTGGTTTGTAGGTGCCGACGGTGCTATTGTTGTTTATTTCATAACACAATTAAATATGTCAAGACTGGTTGAAATTAATCCCCCTTTTTTATGGACTCGTCTTGCTATTTTCTCGTCAAACTGTCAATGCATTTAATGAAGGGTGTGTCCATTTTTATATCGGCTGCTTACCATTTAATTTTATTTACTTGATAACGGATTCTTTAGTCTTAGTGTATTATTCATATATTTTGAGTAAAACGTTAAAAAGATACATTGATATTTAGTATATATGTTATAGTTGAAATGATATAAGAACGAGTCAATTTAATGATGATTACCTCGGATGAAATTGGGTCACATCATTAATAAATGTTATTTACTGTACACATACAAGCAAAGGCGTAGCAGCCATGGCCGGATGACCCTCTACCACAATGTTCAGGTTTGGTGATGTGAGCGGGGTCAACATATACGTTGTACTAACAATTATTTTGATAAAAAAACAACCTAACGGTGTAGCTGCAAGATACATAACACACTGTACATGGTACTCTTATTATTTCTGGCGGCATTGAACCCAGTGCGTGCTGTACTAAGTGATCTACATTACACTGGATATTGTAAACAATTGTGTATGAATGAAGTTCAGGCAACCATTCATAAACTGGAATGTTTTTACAGTGTAACATTTTTTAAATTGATGGTAAATGAGATGTTAATCAGAGTTGTGTGCACGTTTATATTTGATTGCCAATGCATAAGAGGTACCTGATTTGAATCCCTCAAATGGTTGCTTTATTCTAAACACTTACAAGAACGTAAAATGCAGAAATTGGTGTTTTAAATAATACAAGTTTACACCCCAATTCTAATACACACGCGCACTAACACACTTTCCCCAGAAAAATAAAAGTCCCTAAGTAATTGATATATGTTTTACATAGAAAAAATACAGACAAAACCCCTGATAATGCATCATTTGTCATTTTAAAAAATAATATGGCGGACTACCCCGGAGTTCCCATCAAAATATCTAGACCAATCTATGCCCCTGGCATAAGCATACCGCATACTCACATTTGCAGGAGTGGGGGAACACTCCCAACTATGTTTGCTCGTAGAACTAACCATTAAACTCGACTGAGGATCAATTTCAATATATCTTATGGTTTAGTCTATGTTCGTTGTGTGTGTGTGTTTTGTGTGTGTGTGGTGTGTTTCATTAAAAAAGTATTTTAAAGTGACAAACTATAGGAGTAAATAATAACCATTCCCACCCCACGTAAAACTAACTAGAGTGCATGATTTAATCGCTTGCGTCTCGGCTCGCAGTACATGTTGTACTGGGTTTGATACTTGTTTTAGAAACATCTAAGTAGTGTGTGTGTGTGTGTGTGTGTGTGTGTGTGTGTGTGTGTTTAAGTGATAAAGCATGAAAGTAAAAACACTTCATAAGCGTAAATAGCAGCCATATTCTTTAAGAAATTAGTATAATTCAGGAGTTGGTATTTAAGATATCAAACATTCTTTCCAGAGCGGTTCCCCGTATCCCAATAACGTGAGTAGAGTAGAATTACCGCCACCAGGAGGGTCGAACCATCTCACACACTACCCCCCAGGTTGCAACTCTCAAATAATTGAAGTGCATTTACTCCAGTTAAGGTATCGTTTACCTACAATTAAGACTTATAATTACATTAAGTTACTCAAAATGGCAAGACGTTCCTTTTAAGAGGAAAATTTATATATATTATAGATAATACTATCATTTATTTATGTATTTACCTATCCACTCCTACCCTCCCTACCACCACGCCCTTTCTAAAGACAACTCAGGACTGACATTTCGGATGAATTCTTGATTAAGTCTGAGTCCTTAATTTGATCCTACTCGACATAATTTTTTTTATTATATTAATATGCTATCAGCACATGTATGTAAACTGTCTCTACAGTTCAGATGTGTTATATGTTAAACTTTGATATACAATATATTTTTAAATCACTGAGGCGGTTGATTCCTTAGTATTGTGTACTTGGTCTGTAGTGTACTTGTCACTAGGCATGCTCCTCTGGTTGTTTACAAATGATTTCCCCCATATATAAGATATGCGATCTGTTTATTTGAGACCTTTTTGGTACACAGCGCCAGTAACTGAATTAAGTTACTGATATTGCATTCCCCGTCCCCGTTACGTGTATGACAAACGAACATTCCATCTCCGCCAGTCCAAAGTTTGAATCAATTTTTTTATTGGAAGGTAGGTGTAACTTCACAATAGAAATAAGCCTAACGCAGCTTTGATCCGGTAACATTACAAAAATCGGAGACGGACCAAAATATTTAATTTTATAATTGGATTTGAGGGATTACCAGCTGTTAATCTAATTCAGCAATACTGCAGATTAAGCTGGTGTTACAACGTGTGCGTTAATTGAACAGAAAACGAGGGTTTAATTGATATTTAACATTGGCGGAGGTGACGATCAATCATGGTATTTATTTATTAAGATTCGACTACTCGTCTTCTGGGCTTTGTCCTCCATAGCGATCAATTATGCGGATATCTGTTTGCGTGCTATGGAAGAGAAAACTGAACATTAAAACAGACGGTATTAAACTTGACATTTTATACGATTAATTCTACTTTTTGTGCAAACATGCTGTTGAATAGGCCGACAACTAGAACAAATTCTAAGTCTTAGGCAAATAACGAAAAGTTTAAATACAGAAAAAACGGGGGTATTGATAGTGAATGCATATTGATTTGGTGTACAACTGAAATAACTAGATATTTGCATTTGCTAATATATTAAACGGGTGTAGGATGCATTAAATCTAAACAATGCATTTATTATCGTCTTACTTGTATATAAGGAAAGATGCATGTAGTATATGAACATATTGTCAGGTTTTGTGATATCTCAGCGTATACCCATGCACTATCAGAGCGTATTGTAATATTATGTTATACCCCGGCATGTATATCTAAGCGTATTGTAATATTATGTAATATCCCAGCATGAAGATCTGAGCGTAATATAACCTTCTCATATATTCCAGCGTAACACTTAGTACAATATAGTTTAATCCATACGTTGTGATACATGTAAATAGTAGTATGCTCAAAATTATAACTTTCATTAAGTCAGTTAGCTTTACATATATTTAAGACTTTTGAATTAAGGGTAAACTTGTTATAAATTACATAGTATAATCTCCTGTCCAACAATATATTATATATATATATGGTTTTTAATCAATATATTTTTTCCTCCTCTGTAAACAGTTACATTAAACATTGTATATCGCTATTTATAGCCACACTAGTGTCCGTTATTGAATATGATTTATGTTGTTAAATTATTAAGTAAAAGTAAACGATTTTGTTCATGGGTCATTCCGTCAGTATAGCCGCGCACGATGTGATCGTATTGATACGTGTGCACGTTCATACTTGTACTTTGTACTTTGTACTTTGTACTATTGTATATGCTATCAATAGCTGCGCAATATCTGAGCGTATAGTAGATTATTCTATATCCCAGAATATAACCGCTCACTAACTGAGAGTATTGTAAATAATTCTATATCCCAGAATATAACCGCTCACTATTCGAGCGTTATGTAGATAATGCTATATCCTAGAATATAACCTCTCACTGAGTGTATTGTAGAGTTTTCTATATCCAAGAGTATAACCGCTCACTAACTGAGCGTATTGTAGATCATGCTATATCCTTGAGTATAACCACTCACTATCTGAGCGTTTTGCATATAATGCTATACCCCAGAGTATAACCGCTCACTAACTGAGCGTATTGTAGATTATGCTATATTCCAGAGTATAACCGCTCACTAACTGGGCGTATTGTAGATTATGCTTTATCCCAGAGTATAACCGCTCACTAACTGAGCGTATTGTAGATTATGTTATATCCCAGAGTATAACCGCTCACTAACCGAGCGTTTTGTAGATTATGCTATATCTCAGAGTATAACCGCTCAATATCCGAACGTACTGTAGATTATGCTATAACCACAGAGTATAACCGCTCACTTACTGAGAGTATTGTAGATTATGCTATATTCCAGAGTATAACCGCTCACTAACTGAGCGTATTATAGATTATACTATATCCCAGAGTATAACCGCTCACTATCCGAAAGTTTTGTTTATTATGCTATATCACAGAGTATAACCGCTCACTACCAGAGCGTATTGTAGATTATGCTATATCACAGAGAATTACAGCTCACTAACTGAGCGTATTATAGATTATGCTATATCCAAGAGTATAACCACTCACTATCCGAAAGTTTTGTTTATTATGCTATCTCACAGAGTATAACCGTTCACTACCAGAGCGTATTGTAGATTACACTATATTCCAGAGCATAACCGCTCACTAACTGAGCGTATTGTAGATTATGCTATATCCCAGAGTATAACAGCTCATTATTATCCAACGTTTTGTTTATTATGCTATATCCCAGAGTATAACCGCTTACTACCAGAGCGTATTGTAGATTACGCTATATCACTTAGTATAACCGCTCACTAACTGAGCGCATTGTATATTATGCTTTATCCCAGAGTATAACCGCTCACTATCTAAGCGTTTTGTAGATTTTTTTATATCCCAGAATATAACCGCTCACTATCCGAGCATTTTGTAGATTATGCTATATCCCACAGTAACACCGCTCACAAACTGGGCGTATTGCAGATTATGCTATATCCCAGAGCATAACCGCTCACTAACTGAGCGTATTGTAGATTATGCTATATCCTAGAGTATAACCGCTCACTAACTGAGCGTATTGTAGATTATGCTATATCCCAGAGTATAACCGCTTACTATACGGGCGTTTTGTAGATTATGCTATATCCAAGAGTATAACCACTCACTAAATGAGCGTATTGCAGATTATGCTATATTCCAGAGCATAACCGCTCACTAACTGAGCGTATTGTAGATTATGCTATATCCCAGAGTATAACCGCTCACTAACTGAGCGTATTGCAGATTATGCTATATTCCACAGCATAACCGCTCACTTACTGAG
This sequence comes from Panopea generosa, assembly GCA_029582155.1. Taxonomy (NCBI): domain Eukaryota; kingdom Metazoa; phylum Mollusca; class Bivalvia; order Adapedonta; family Hiatellidae; genus Panopea; species Panopea generosa. The sequence goes on from CM055906.1 coordinate 56,057,843, forward strand.
CGTATTGTAGATTATGCTATATCCCAGAGCATAACCGCTCACTAACTGAGCGTATTGTAGATTATGCTATATCCCAGAGTATAACCGCTTACTATCCGGGCGCTTTGTAGATTATGCTATATCCCAGACTTTAACCGCTCACTATTCGAGCGTTTTATTACATTAAGTTACGGACTGTTTGAACATACGTTATCGAAGTGTTAAGATGTTGCTTGGACATATGTTAACATATATACATGTGTTATCTTTCATACTTCATTCAGCAATGTATCGATGCTTGCATCTTAATCATGCTATGATAGCTAATGTAATAATATTTACTGTGCAATTGCTTTATCCAGTTTGTGGTTATATGTTAAAGTTAAACTATGTAATATATTAACTGTTCGGCTAGAAATGTATTAAATGTTAACCTTGAACTATCTTGAACTGTGCAGTATATTAACACTTCATTTGGTAATTTAAGTTACTTTTTTTTGTATCAACGATAATCTGTAATACTGCAAAACCAAGAAATACATTGTCCTTTACTTGGCAAAATGACATTGTTAAACCATGCAATATCTTAATAACCGTTTACTTGGCCATGTATTCTATGTTAAGTAAACCATACACTATTTTAACGCTTCTCTAGGTAATGAATTAGTGTGATGAATTAGTGTTAAATCGATTTAACCGAAAACAATGCTCATACACATTAATTCCCACTTGTCCCTGACAATTATCGACTAAAATACACATGCTATACATCCGAAGGCATAACCTGCCCCGATTAAATGCGATAGCATTAATTGCGGCATGTGGCAAGCAAATTTCTGGCAATAATGTCACGAAGGGACAATCGCATGATTGTAGCATTAATTGAAATCACCCTCCAATTACTTTTTATGGTATGGATGTAAAAATACAAATGGCTTTGGCTAGTTGCGACTTTAGAATTGTTAACGTAATATGTAATTGCTATGTTGCAATATGAATATGTATGTCTTTTATTAAGAATTAATCTTACTCTATTGATATGAGAATTGTGTTACATAATTATGAGCGTCGCTTTCAGCAACTTTTCTGTTACATAGCGACGGTTTCTACTTGAAACAGTATTTCTGATCGCTGCCAGACTGGAGTATCATGCCGCAGACTCACGGTATGATACCTACTCAGTAAAATTATACTAATACATGGCGGACTAAATAAACCGTGTGATCAAAGCGGCAGGCGAATAGCGGAGATATTCGGATTTTTTCAACGTCATCGTCATGCGTAACATTTTGTCGGTTGTTTGCTTTTATCGTTGAAATTCCTACTCAATTTATTTTCTTTTTGCTTAGTCGCCATCTTGAATTTTGAACTGTACAATATAAAAGTTACTGGATCTAATAAATTTCTACATATTGTAAGGTCATGTGGTAACATCTGGAGTAGGTGATTGGCTATACACTTACAGTTACATGTATAGAATAATAGTTTATATTAGCTCGATTGCGAAGATAGGCACAACGCTTATATCAACCGCTCTCGAGTCCGCTTTTTGGTTAGAACCAATACTGATTGTGGTTGGTTTTTAAAGACATCGGATCGAGCTGTGGATCGAACTCACAATCTCTGGTGCGAGTGGTTAACTATATTCACTACACAACCGCCCCGAATAAGAAATATTGCATGCGCTTGTGTAAATAGTTTTAATGTAACGATATACTTCCAAATGTATATATGTTCTCAATATAATAACATTATTGTCCTATGTTTATTGTGTGAAAAATAAGTGAAATTCTTCTCTGTGTTCGTGTAATATATTTTGTTGTTGACATGGTTTCATTGCAACAATTATTGGATGACGTACATGGGACGCTCTTTGGGCGGAAAACTTCATCGGTTCTGCCAAACAGCATCTTGTCTTCGCTAGCTACCATACAGTCATGCCGTTTAGGCTAACGAAGCGAGATTTATGGCCTAATATCAAGGTGATTTGTGTGTTATTTTCGTGCATATTCAATGTGATTATGTGTTATATGTACAACTGATTGACAGCGGCTTTCCACGGGATTATAGCATTTCCGGCAGGTTGCGAAACACGTCATGATCGCCGCCTCTTGCTCTTCAAGTTAGCATCTGTATGGAAATGTACTTTTCCTTAATTGCATCAAAGTTAAAAAACGTCCCACATTATTTCTGTAAATCATTCTTTATGCAATACTCAAACGCAATTTGTGTAGGACGGAAAACTACTGAATGTCATTTTAATCCAGTTATAGTTCGTTATACAATTAGTTGAACTTAAGTTGATATCACACAATTTTACTGTTTATGTAGTTTGTATTATTATCGTGGTACGTTGCTGTATAGCAATATTTATGATGTTGAGCTAATCTCGATAAAATATCACATTTCATTTCTGTTATTTTAATAAGGATCATGTTTAAAAGACGAAATCATAAATTAAATAAATAAATAACCTGTTAATTAGTATAAAACACGTTTATTTCTTAACAGTAAGGTCAAGACTAGCTAAACGTTTACCCTCGATTGATTGTCAATCGAGACCCCACCTGGCCATAATCGCTGTGACAATTGGTCATGAATTGTGTTGTACAGTTATGGACCCCCTTTGACTATGCAGGGCAGTAACCAGTGATTGTAAAAATGTGTGTCTATTTCTAGCTGGTGATTCGCTGTCCGCTGTTTAATGATTGAATATTCTTAAAAGGGTGTTCAAACAATACAATACAAAGCAATACAGCACAATAATACCATATCGTACCACACCACAGTACAATACAGTGCAGTGCAGAGCAGTATAGTACAGAACAGTACACTACAGTACAACACAGTACAATACAGTACAATACATTACAGTACAGTACAGTACAGTACAGTACACTACACTACAGTACAGTACAGTACAGCAAAGTACAAAAAATACTGTAGAATACATTTTCATAACGATTGAATATGCCAATATAATACACACTGTGTCCAGGCATCGGAAGATCTAGATAAAATGTACACTGGTAATACAAAAGTCCTGGTTCTCAAGTTGTGTTTTGCTACATCGTAACACGGGCATCTGTAAATCATTAAAATGTACTCCACACCAAGTTTATATAAATGTTTATATCTTTGCTAATGCGTATATTGAACCTGTGATACCGGCTTCTTCTTATCTCCCTATTCTTGTATTATCTTAGAATGGATAAAAGGTCGTACCAGTAATAACAATAATATATGATTCCTTTAATCGGCTACATCACATCATCATCGTGTTGTCTTGTTTGTTAATTTGAATTAAAGCATATCATTCCATAGCTCCGTCAAAATATGCGACAACTAACTAAAAACGATTTATAGACCTCAAAATGTTCGGTCGACTTCATTTGGATTCATGTATTCCTGAATGCATACCGGGTCACAGTTAAAGGAACCATTACATTAATTATCAATTTCGTTCCACGGGCAGTCATCCCCGTATATCTGAATATGCATTTAAGTAGTCAGCGACTTGTAAAAATAAGGGTTGTCTAGCAAAGGTCAACCACCCAGGGAATCCAACAACGATGGTGCATTAGCCGCTGTTATGTAAGTTAGTCTAAAATGCTTAAATAATACGTAAAAACCATTTCAAAGTATATGCGTTCTAAATACGATGTGCTGAAATGTATTTCTGGCACATTGCATGAAGACAAATTGTTATATTGTCTAGCAAGTATAATCTAAATTGTATCTACTCTATGTCACATTTGTAATCCTTTCATTACGATTCTGGTAATACTTTAATCTAAATATTAAAATCAATCTTAAAGTAACATTAAAGCATCTTAAATCACGCTGTTCGGCGCAGCGCAGCACAGCGCAGTGCATCGTTTTGATTTAATTGAATCGTTTAAAGCCTAACATCAACACAAGAACTGCTGCTGGGAAGCATTTACTCGGTATATTTATTATTACTATTGCAGAGAATACATAGAACCGAGCCGAGGCCGGCGGTCATTTCAGTCCCGAGATTACTATACATTTACATGTGTTTAACCTTGTATTTCCTGATCATTGTCTTCAGATGGTATCATCAATTCACGGCTGTATGTCTGGCCTGGTGAGAGCGTGGCAGATGTTAATGAAAAAAGTTTGTAGAACCATTAAATAGTATACATGTATATATGTGTGTGTAGTAGGCGCTATGGGGTTTTGTCTGCACAGTAAACATTGTAGTTGATATATTGGACAGACTGATTAAGTCCGTTACTCGTGGTTTCCGTTTCGATATTATACTTTAAACTAACAATTACCTAGCTTTTTGACCATGTTTCTCTTACATTGAAATGATACGTATTTACGGATAGTAAACTAACTTTATTCTGCTATTATATTTTTTTCATATCAAATTTGATATATATGTAACGACATGTACCATTCAGGAATAATCATCACCTTGAAATACTGATCATTTGATCAAATTTAATTAAAGAGTGATCATAGAGAATTCTTCTCATTAGAAAATGAAATCGCGTCAATGCTAAAAATTGCAAATAGTACAATAAGTGAGTGTTTGGGTACATGCCACATATCTTATCGTGTAGATGTGATCCCACAGGCATATATATAAATATGTATGAGGAAACTCATCAACTATTTCAGCAACATAATTATAGAGTTTTAGACAAAGCCACAATCTTGGCGGCGGAGGAAACCATAACAGAAAGACGGTGTTAGGCGTGAGACTTTCTAGCGCAATTCAATTAAAACGTTTATTTGATGTAACCTTTGACATTTTATAGTAACATATCAACATTTCTTTTAATGTTGAAATAAAAAAAATCATATAATGCATAGTAATGCTAATGATAATGTTATAAGAGTAACGCATTTTTTATAGAATAGAAAGTTGCATACTAATATGGAAAGTAACTATTACAATGATGATCTTTTTAATATAATAACTTCATCATCTATCCAGTTGCAAAAGAACGTAAACACTGAGGTTTTTGTTTAAAAAATGTATAAATTATTATGCAAATTGGGCATACGGTAAAACGTTTCATGATTATATTGTCAATGTCGGGGTGTCATTTGTTTTAGACTTTTTATCGATAAATTCTGCGTGTTCATGAATTTGTAATTCAAATTATACGCTTCCTTTAATAAAAAAACAAACAATTGAAAATCGAAAAGTTCACATTTCTTTGCAACTGGCTTCAGTAGGTAACCAATAAGAAATAGTTTACACAAAATCTTCAAAACACCTTGCTACTTTATCGCTTGAGGATAATTGGTCTATATCTATACTTGTTTTATTTGCTATGGGACCACTACCAAACGTATTCAAAAATAATTAATTGATCGTTGAAATATGTCTAACGTTCCTTATAATTTGTAGTCAATCAAATGTACATGCAACTTTAATGTAAATATAACACATGGGACTTTATTTATAGTCAACCATAAAGGCAGTCTCTGTCAATTACCTCACTTTGTGTGCGTATATACCATATAAGTTAACAGAAATCAGAATCTACAAGATAGTAATATTAACTATTATTCAGGCACACGTGGATATTGATTCAATCCCCTCCCGGGTGTTTTAAAGACTTTGTGGATTGTACAATGAAATACCAGTTATCGTTTCTTCTAATATTAAGCTATAATTTCATTGTACAATCCACAAAGCCTTTGAAACACCGGGAGGGGATTGATACTGATAAGTCTTGTGTCACGATACAAATATAGAGGAAGCTGGGGTGGCGTATAGTGTTTTGTTAGATATTGCATGAGCATGAGACGTTAAGATGCATATAACAACACAAAAATATAGAACCTATATTTGGAATCTGGGTGTGAGAAAATCTATGTTAGTCAAGTGGTGAACCAGCTGTCTCACATAATAGGTAAATATTTATACATCAGCACCTACAGGCAGGTATACCAAGACAACAAATTAATAATCAGAAGAACTTTTCTCTTGAAGATCATAAGCCTGTCAGTTATAATTCATCCCTTTAATCAATTTTGCTCGTAAAATAAAAATTAACCCAATTAGTTTTCAATCATTAAACCTGTTATTTCTCCTACATCGGTTGATTTATTAAGCGCTAATGTATCAAATTCCACACATTTATGAATAATTTATTACATAGTCAATATCAGCATGCAAACTTAATTCGATTCTGATTAACCCGTTGCACGGGGAGTCATAAAACGATGGTTTAATCATGTTTGAACTTTTGCACTTTTTCTCATATTTTATGAGCATAACCACTGTTGTGTAGCCCCGAATTACGACTTTTCTGAATCATTTATGACCGGTATGCTATTTTCATTACTGACAAAAATCATATGCAGATAAGATAAAACACACGGTGTATGGAACATTGCTGGTTTAATGGCTCCATACCACGTGGCTTCACATTTGTGTTCTTTAGTTTTTAGTTTAACTAGCCGAGTGGATAACGTTCGTTTAATTGTATTTTAATGCTTTGTTAATCATGCAGCCCGAAAGGCTGTAATTGGATAAATATTGAACTGTTTGTATAACTTACTCAGGAAAAAAAAAGAAAAGGTAAAATAATAATGATCATATACAATCGAAATACCTTTTACATATATAAATATAGTTCTTTTACTGTCAATGTCGCTTGCAGTCGATGTATAGATGTTGGTTTGAAATTCATCTGGCCTTTTCCTATCCTTTCAGTTAACATTTAAAAAAGTGTGCAAGAGAACTTAGAAAGTGATACTCAATTCTTAAATACTTATATAAATGTTAATTTGAATGTTACATGAGTATCTCTCTCTTATCAACGTCAATATTTTGACCTTGTCTACAAGTACGTCCCATTAGTTGTGCGATATGGTGTTGATAACATATGATAAAACAGTATATTATAAACTCCGCATTATACCAATTCTATTTGTGTATTAAAATGTATATACACGTATTATTATTATTATGATAATTATAGTTATTATCATTATTAGTATTATTATCTATTATTATTTTTTTATTACTATCATTATTATTATTATTATTGTTATTATTATTATCATGTTGTGAATAAACTATCGTTAAAATATACTATATCTGGATTAAACTTAGTATGCTCTCTAATCCCAGTTTCAAACACTAGTGCCAATTTCAAACACTAAACATCGCAGTTTTCAGTTATGTGAGGTTCTATAACTCTATTTACAAATATTTTTTTGCATGTAACCATTGACCAATAAGTTGAGATTTGGTCAGAGTTCAAAATGTGTGTGATCATTTAATGTGTAATGATTCTAAATTGTCATTAAGAGGAATGGAGATGTCTGAGTTTAGGAAAAGCTCAGCTTCAGGTGAAACTGACCCCTGTCACATGACTATCACATGACTATCGCTGTGATTATGTATACACAATGGTATGCACATATAAGCAACTCATCTACAAAACTTATGTTTCTTATCGACATATTATTGCCAACATATGTCCGTCAAATACAGAAGTAACTTCTAAAGTGATCGAGAAATAAATAGATTAATTAATGAATATAAAAAAATGTTAAATTTAATAGAAAATGGTATTATAATTTGTGTTCCTTATTTTTCTGAAGAAAACATGTATGTTAAATCGACCAATTGAATTCTCTTTTCGATTCTTACGTGTATAAGTATTTCCTTCAAGAACAAATATATCCATAATAATGTTTATTTTGCAAGTGACATACGACAATAGCATTTGTCCATTGACGATGGTGGGAATCTTTTGTTTATATTGACTTGGCGTTGTTTCAAAGTCTGTCACATGTCTGTAGGATGTAATATATTAGTGTTTCATCATATATTCGTGTACACAAAATGAGCACGTACTATGTAGCTACCCTTATTAAATACTTCCTGCGCAGTTTTTTTTCCTTGCATAGTTTACATTCGTGAATTAACGCAATGGTTTACCTTTTGCATGACATGCATTATAAACATATGTTTATTATGAATGCACGTGTTAATGTTCCATTCTTCTGTCGTTAATTATATCCTCGGTGTTGAACAATTGTTCACCGATCGCTCATTAGTAAATAAGTCATCACGGAGTATAATATTATGATACAATGTTTTGTTGTTGTGTGTTCTTTTTTCACTACATCTTCATTATCATGAAGTCATGCGTTTTCAACGGTTCATTATTCATACATATCATGCAAAAAAATAAATAATGTCTTTATTGTAGCAATAGGTATAGCTGTTGTTTTCACAACATTTTCTGTATCACAAAATGCAATTCAAGAAGAGAATTTAATTAGACTCATATGTAAGCACACTTTTGTCAGTACAGATGTATTAATATCAAAATAGCCCGTGTGGCTGCAGGGTGGATTAAAGAAAGTCAAAAGGAAAGCGGTGATGGACAGATGAGAGTTTAATAAATGCACTCACTACAGTTACTACAAAATCAACCAGTAATAAGCTAGCATTTGTCTGAGACAGCTTTTAAAATGTATTTGAAATGAATATTTAGTTATGAAACTAGCATGTTTTTATAAAACATATTTCTATCCATAACAATGTTTATCGATAAAGTGTTAATTTGTTTTCTTTTCTTTTAAAATAAAAACAAAAACTGAAAACCAATCTTTTCGACCTTCAATTGACAAACATTCGGCACTAAAAGACACACACCAATTTTGATGAAATTTCATTTAACATTTTATATTTTTAAAAATCATATAGAATATAAATTATGATGCAAACATAAACATAAAATTCCCTAGAATGTATTCAGACCCTTAACTCATTTCTATTTAAGGAAGCGGCATAAAAATGGCAAATGCTTGAAAGTTATCCTGTTTCGTAGATTAATGATCATTATGACAAAAGATATGAAATCAATTTAAAGTAAACGAGTTTTATCGGTATGATATCGATTTCAAACACAAATACAACTATTTATTTTTTCCAAGTTCATACAAATACGTAAACACATGACGTAATTCATATTAATCATACTGAATTGTTTTCAACTTATTTATTTTACATAATTTCTGAACACAAGTTCTTAAAACTTAGAAAAAAAATCACGTTCGAAATCTTCCTTCGCAGAACCAGTATCAAGCCTATGCGGACAAAGTAGCTTCCATTATGTTTAGTATCCATACTGCTATGAAATGTATGTATATATATGTTTATTTGTAGCATGTTATCGTCAAAACTTATTTCGTAACGCATTGAACGATTTGCTTATTCAAATGTAACGAAATCCACATCAAAGATGTTAACTACATATGGCACACGTATAAATTCTATTATATTTTGTAAAACGTTATGCCTGCGTACAGTTTTAATGGTTTCTAGCTGTAAACTTAATCATTTACTTTAATAATTTACAGTGTAAATTTATTAAGTTTCTTTCAAATTTAGTTTTTTTTAAATATTCCAATATTGCCGTCTTTCCCTTTAATCCTGTTTCGCGTGGATTACTTTGCCTTTGACATGGCAGTACACCACTAACGTCTAAACAAATACACCATGCTACAAATAGTACATACTATTTGCTTACATCAATTAACTAACAAGAAAACACAATACATTATATCAGACTGGTTACCCAGATATCCTATTGACATAAACGCATCAGGGTTTTACATTAATCTTTATAAGCCTTTAAAATGATATTACCTACTAAATACCCCTCCCCCTCTCCTAGACCAACAGATGTTTATCTTATATCCGCCATTTCGTTATTGCAATAAAAAATCGTCTTTTAGTCATTCCGACCATGTTTTGATTTCTGAAAGGTATCTGTATAAATATGTATGTGGGTGGACTTCCGTGATTTAACATACTGTGACATACGGGTGTGCTGTTTATTAGGTAAACATACTCTAACTGGTTTTGCTACGTTAAGTTGTCTCATGAAGTTATGTTCATTTCCGGGACTAAAAATTACACTGGAATAGAGTTGGCAAAGTTCAACGAAACCTCAAATTCATTTTTATGCCTGTTAATCCTTTGCTCCATAGATAAGCATTTTCCCGCACCAATCACAGAAGACCTTAGAAAACAGTGCAGGAAGAGTTCAAATTGCTGAGCAATCTGAAAACTTCCTGCACTGTTTTCCACTCTGTCAGTTAATATAAACATAATTCACCCATTGCTAATACGTGGTGAATTAATGCTTTCAATTTGGAAGAATCCAAGAAAATACTTATGGAGCAAAGGGTTAAGGAGTCATTTGTATCAAACTAATCTTTGACCGAACATGTCGCAAATGTTGTTTTTATTACAGGATTGAATTCTTTTTTTTCTGTTTTTTATGCATGGGTAAAGAAAGTGGAATAACGCACAAATCAAATAAAGTCCGAAGGACTTTATGAGATTTGTGCCTGATTCGACATTCTTTACACATGCATAAAAAAACTGGAAAAAAATGAATTTAATCCTTATAATTCCAATCCTGATATATATAATTAATTTGAAACTCATCAAGTGAATGGAAAGTAAACGCGTAAGAATACATCACTTCTGTCCTGGTTGACATTAAATTCACTAGATCTTGTATCCAATAATATCGTAACGGTTATTGTTTCCATTATCAGCTGAAATCTGCAACAATAGTTGGTTTATTGTAAAATGATGAAATATTTTTAGGTGAAAAAATTAAAAACTCGCCTTTTATCTCCCGATTTGGATAAATAAAATATCGACAAATCAAGGAAATACCGTCACAGTGTAGACGCTGACGTCATTGTTTAGGTTTAGTCATCACGAATGTTTTTAAAAATGAGTCAACATTTATGAAGGTCATAAAAATCCACGCTCATTGATGGAGAATCCAAATTTGAAACATTTCAAACGACTTGTACGTGCATGGTTTGTGTATTAACATTATCTCAAGATCGTATATTTCTGAACTTCAGCTACATGTACATGTTTTTATATCATTTTTTCCCTGTCGAATAAATTAGTCTGTTGGATTTTTTGTCAACGACTAGCATTCACGTTCGGTAAACCAGGATTGTGTTCAATATATTGTATCATTACATCTCAAATCTGAACATTTTATGACCCACTCAATTGTTTTTCAGAACAACTTGTAGTCTGATTGTGGCGCCTAAAGAAATCAATAAAACAATAAACCGAAGAAATAGCTAACATTTTATTATTATAATATATAAAATAAACGTGAATCCGTTGTGTACGTCATTTTCGTTTAAATAATATTAAACCGACCATCAGATATTAAAATATCGATGCTTCTTTGTCTACGCGAGAAACGTATAACGTAGTCCGATTGCCAGCGGTTTTATCGAAAAAATAAAAGTCTTTAAAAAATTGACGTCGTCTAATGAAAATGCCTCAAATATATATGTTATAATGAGATGGGAATTATACAAAATTATACACGACGCCAAAAATGACCGTTCATGAATATGTATTCATTAAACATGAACAACGCATTTTTACATTGGTTATGGAGTCACGAATGTAACTGTATGCCAATTTTAAATATTCCTCAGGCTGGTTCCAGTGGATATCGGAGCTCCCGTTAATAAATTCAATTCTTACAGTTTTTATTCCTGTGATATTTGCCAATGATCATGAAATGACCAATGATATACTTAGGAAAGATAGCATACCTCACTACAACCACGTGAAAATTATTCACCGAAAACACGTCAGAAAATAAACTGATGATTGTTGTACAGACAAGCACACGTATACATGTTAAGCTTTTTTAAAAATTAATTTCACGAAGTCGATATGACAGAATCCCACAGCTAAATACCTTATACCTTATCACCTACTGAGTTAAGTTTCGGTCAATTTGAAATATAACGCGGAACGACACTATGAACGGTCTTCCAGAAGATAAATGACAATTTATTCACACTTAATCTATATCAACCAGACTTTTTTGACAGTTCAGCTGGTACGTATATTTGTATCTAAGACTTCACAGCTGCGTAGGATTTGTTTGAATGTAGCAATTCTTTGTTTGTATCAAAACATATATGGAATCGGCGGTGATGATGCAACGTGACATGAATAGATATAGGAATCCACGATCGAGTTTAATAAAACCTAAACTTGGCCTACTCAAAGTAAATATCTAAACGTTTTAAATATGCAGAAAGTAATAGCTAACGCAATAAAGTAAAAACTTTAATTGCTTCCATTAACACTCGCACTTGGAGGTTTTAAGTATCTACTTGTCATGATTAACTTAAGTTTGCAGAACACGAGGAAGGAGAACGTCTTACGCTGGGATACGATGTCGTAATATTTCCAATGACGACTGTCACACTTTATCCACCACGCCGTTGCTTCAAATCGTCATAACGTGTTCCGCGAGTTACCAATAGTTATGAATGTGAGAGAGAAGAACATTGTAACGCAATACCATTCCGTACGACGTGGCCTGTTCAAAATGTGCACGTTGGACATATCTGTATACAGTCATTTTAAAAAAAACGTGTAAATAGGTCGCGCTGCCGACGATTCTGTCCTTGACGTGGGTAGTTATACGCAAAAAGAAAAATGTCATAAGATTTTATAATTTGATTTATTTACCACGTAATGATCCTTCATAACAGCACAGCAGAATTGGTGTTTCATCGGCAGGACGTAGAGGAGAGAATACATTTTTATAGAGTCAATGGGACTTTGGGAGATATATATCGGTGTAGGCAGTTAATCAGCCAGAGTGACTTGATCTGGTATATATTGTTTTAGTGAGTGTGTGGCTTTCTTTCAGATTGGACGATTTGCTCGGAAATGTTTTTCGATAACTGCCGGGATTAAACAACTTGACTATTCAGCTGGTTAGCTAGTTTACTATCCCAACACGTACGTGGTATTCGCTTCATGGAATTTTGGATAACTGTTTTGTTTTTGCAAATGAAATAAATAAATCATCGGGGATATTTAATTTCTGGTGAAAGTGAAATTGCGTTGGAAAACATCCTTATCGTATTTGGTTTGTGAAACAGATAAAATTTGATATTGGGAATGTTTAACACTAACCTGGATGTTAATGATTTATTTCGGATTTTATAACATGGGTTGAAGAACATCTATGTAATGGCTAAGTGCATTCAGGTATGATATTTATGTATTCAAGTGTATCTTGCCCTGGACTTTGATGATTTTGTATTTGATTAAGAAAAACATTTATGTTTAATCATAATAAGAGTAATACATTTATTTATGCTTATATCAGCAACCTTATTTAAATTCCAATTTTGTCTTCTTTGATTAAAGTTTTGATTGATTCATTGAATATTAAGCGTCATTTTTATGCCATCGAAGGCTAACAGACGCTCAATTAACCAAACCACTGTTTCCTGTGATTCTGAAAGGTTATCCAGTCCTAGAACACACCCCATCTGCGCAAATAATAACGTTTCCACTTGAATCAGCGGTTAGAGACGAATGATGATGAGACACGATGTCGTATATCAATCATCACGGAGATTCTTGCCGGGCGGAGATTCGAATTTACGACCCCAGGATTAAAAGTCAGGCGCGTTACCGACTGAACAAATCGGGCTCGGTCCTCTTTCTGTTAAGGATAAGGCTTTTTTAAAGTAATATAAGATAAAATTGGAAAAAAACAATATAAAGGACGTTCGTTCTAGCTGCGGAAGGACGGTGGTAATAGCTGCGGAAGAGCGGTGGTTCTGCTAAGATTGATGACCACGTGTCTTTGAGATCATCCACCAATAAAACTGGATAACACATTAAAACGGTTATGTTTTGAAAGCGGCGTCAAATCCATTAATGAAATTAAAATAATGGGTTTATTTCTATCATGATTTTGTTTAAGGAGAAATTTCCGTATCAATTATAAATTGGGTGTCGTATAAAAATATTCAGGGTTTATATATAACTAATATATATATATGTTCTATAATTTTCACATTGAAATAGTCGACATCAATAATGGCCCACCAAATGGTCCTTCGATAAAGGCAGCTGTAGAAAAGGACATATATGTTTTATGAACGTAATATGGTTGTAGTTCGTACTTAACAAAATCGCGAACATATAAATTCGAAAATCATATGATGCTAAAGTAAAATTTCATTCGAACGGGCATATGTGAAATGTAATATATTCACTTTGCTCTGAATGGTTCAGATTTGGAATGTAAAATGTCCTCTATGATTTGCCATCCCTCGGCATTTTTATCTGAAAATAATGTCTGTCATCACATTTTGACCATATTAACCACATTTTTAACACAGAACGCTGTCTTTTGAAAATGATGTTTACGAGTAAAATAAGTTACTGTTGATGTCCCAGAATATTGAAAAAAATGGGAAATCATTTACTGCTCGTATCGAGCATCTCCGATGTCCTCTATCAAATATTAACAACGCCAGTTTGACGTTGTTTTAATACGTCGCTATTTATGTACATTGTATAATGCATTCTTATATTTCATGTGAATATAGGAATACCACTGGTTTTGATACATTTGATGTCCACAGAGTATCACGATTCCATTTAAGTCACTGCTATTCTGATATTCGTCTATTGTCATTATAATACTGGAAAACAATTTTTATTTGGTTGCATTGTATTTTTTTTATTTGTTGTTAGAAAAATACTGATAAAAAGTAAATTCTGGATCATGATGACTAAATAAATATAGAAGTTAACCCAGACAATTATCTACACCGATGATGTGTTAACGAATTCCTCTACAAAATTATGTTCAGTCTATATTATAGGAAACCGTACATCATAAATTAACCGCATAAGAAACCCATATCGCATATTGCAGAAACAATATGCGCGTACACGAGGAAATGTTTACATAAATAATCCGAATATTGTTAAGCTGATGTAACAGGTCATTATATGACGGTACTTATGTATTAACATTAATCCCAATAAGATATTTTAATGGTATTGTTTTTGCTGTTATGATTTTATGTTCTATTTAAGTCAAGGACCAGTAACTTTAATTCCTGAATTTGCGTACATGCTTAAATAACATACAAACACCATCCGACGGAGTTTACCTGTAATTTAAGCATGTTATCAAAGAGAACATTCTTAAAATTTTATCTTAGGCTATACATTACTCGATGTACCATCTGTAAAAAATAAGTGCTTTCACTTAAAACCGGATTCCATAATTCTCCACAAAACAGATGTATTACAGGCTTTTAGTGCCTTCATGATAGTTGTCTACTACCAGACAAGTCACACACTTCCCCATTTATTTGAATTAGATTCAATTCTTAACTGTGACAATTAAAGTAAGTGGGTTTTTTTTCGAGTTGCTTAAGTAGCAAACCAATATTGATTTTGTACTCATTTACGGTAGTCATCGTATGACTTAACGTCTCAACATTTCGAACATGTTTTCCTAGTCTTTGTCATCTGCGGCGCTTTCACATGTCTTTTAGAAAAGCAAGCGTTGCAGTTGAACAAGACTGTTTGCAATTCCAAATCAAAGTTAGTTTTGAACCTATGCGACTCTTGCTTTTCTAAAAGACAAACGTTTTGACAAGTCCGACAGAAAATAAAATTCAGTAAATGCTTTAGTGAAAATCGAATAACGTTTTTGATTGGTTGATTCAAACACTTGGACTACCTCGGATATTTCCATGGTATTTCAAATGAGTATTGTTTGGATGTTTAGTTCTATATTCATTTTCTTTAATATTATTAGATATTGTCTATGACAAAGAACTTGTACAAGACAACTGCCATGACTTCCGTCCGAATAAATAGTTTAAAAATTTATTATAACATAATTGTTGCAGAGGTGTGTCTGTTTCAGCCAATCAGATCTTACTCCAGATCCAAATGTTTCTTCTGCACAACTTGTCAAGACGTGTGTCTTTTAGGAAAGCAAGTATCGTATATGATCAAGACTAAATCAAAGTCATTGTGATATCCCAACAAGACGACGAGAAGCTCGGCATTGGGAGCCGAGTTATACGGAAAACACCATTAGTCTAAACTTATTCATTTTACTCCGATTGTGAAACAATTTCTCACAACTTAGACATATCACGCTCGAAATCTTAGTGGGTAGAAGCAGTACTAGGCATATGTGGAAAATGTGTCTTTATCAAGGACACCACATATAGCCGTAGCGGACGATCTAACCCACGACTCTCCGATCATAGGTTCGATGCTGTAGCACTTGACCATGCGCTCCGAACAAAAAAAAACACAAAAAAGAAAACACCATTGGTAGAGGTAGTATCGGAGGAACTACATCGTCTATACACACCAGTTATCAGTACGAAGGTTCAAGTGAAATTGAAAACACGGTGTGTGTGTGTGTGTGCGTGCGTGCGTGCGTGCGTGCGTGCGCGCGCGCGCGTGCGTGTGTGTGTGCTTGTGTGTGTGTGTGTGTGTGTGTGTGTGCGTGTGTAACCCTCGGGCTGGCACTATAGACATTGAATACATTGTAAAGCACTATCATACATATAAGTTTTATCAGAGTCAATTATTTGCATACAATAACTTTTATTGTCCCGAGATAACCCCCATAGTAACCCCCGGGGTGGCACTATAGACATTGAATACATTGTAAAGCACTATCATACATATAAGTTTTATCAGAGTCAATTATTTGCATACAATAACTTTTATTGTCCCGAGATAACCCCCATAGTTCATGTAACCCCCGGGGTGGCACTATAGATATTGAATATATTGCAAGACACTATTACATAATTTATATAATTGTATCAGAGTCAATAAGAATACTTTATTTGAGTGAAATCACTTTTAGATTCTTTAAAATTTCTACTGAATTACTCTTACGCTCCTATGAAAAATAACGCACAAACATTATAGTCGTAACCATGTGTGTCTAGTTAACCAGATAAATGAGAAACTATTATCAAACTATTTAACGAAGTGCACAGAATCACAGTAACTAGTAAAACGTGCATCAGGACACTGTTCTGAATATCACAAGAGTAATACTTGTAAACATACTTAAGTCTGGGATTACTACATAACCAGAAACCGGAAAGAGTGATATTTCTAGCGCCAGTGCCAATATACATTTATTCATTTTCGAAAAAAAAATCAAATATCACGCACTTGTGGTATGAAAGTGGGATTTCGCGATACATATATGAAAATTTAGCAGTGGTTATTTAAACAGTGTATGGTTGCGGATTTATTATTATTTTTAAATACGTTTTAATGAGATACCAAACGTCATCTATACTGGCACATCTACCTTGATTTTCATTGTTCCACGATAATAGTTTAAATAACTGATTTTTCAAGTGTTAAAATGGTTACAGCAGTATGTTATAACGCTTATAAATGCTATAGCAGATGATAATGTATCATTGGTTAGTTTACATCACGTTAGAACTAATACTGGGCGTTGGTGTTTATGGATTGTTGGGTTGAGCACTGGATCGAACCCACGACTTTAATCTATCTATGAAACATTGCTATACAAAATCGCTTTCATTCGAAAAAAAAAACAGGGGAAACCGGACCCTATTAGCTCAGTCGGTAACTCTGAATATCAACCCATGGATCGTGAGTCCGAATCCAGTTCGGCAAGAGTCTCCGTGATGCTTGATATACGACATTTGTCTCATTATCATTCGTCTCTCATCGCCGATTCGAGTTATCAGTTGCTTGCAGAGATAAGGTGTGCTCGAGTACTGGTTAACCTTTCAGGATCCCAGGAAACAGTGGTTAGAGTAATTTGTCGTCTTTTAGCCCTCGATGGCAAAATGGCAAAAAAAATGACGCTAAATATTCAATTCAATTCGAAAATGTTATCTTTAGCTTCACTTGCACAATAGAATTATCCAAATCACATGCACCAAACTGCAATAATGTTTTACGCTTAAATAAATATAAAGAAAATGTGTACAACTGACTTGGGAAATAGAGCGTGTGATTTGTAAAAAAAAAAAGGATCATTAATTCTGTTTTAATCACAATTGCTAAAACTGACTCAGCACTATATATATGTCACCGTTTAAATGTGATAATAACTCCGGCCCTTAGTGTCACCATGTAATTTGCCCAGTTTTTTTTCAATGTTCACACAATCAATAAATTGCGGTCATACTGGCCCACAAAGTGTCACACTACGGTACATCGCGTACCAATGCAATGGATTAAATCCTTCAAAAGAAAAACGGACTTCGACTATTTTGTCCAATACAAACTTGTTATTTTAGTCCGGTCAGCCTTTTAGCTATTAAAGAAAGTTTGGGTAAATATTTCAATTATCATTAATGGATTTTAATACTTCGAGCATCGCACTGAAGTATCGACTTTGCGTTTGTTTCAATATCGGAGGGGAACTGTTAATGGGTTTTCGCAATTTTTTATTATAATCGTCGTATGCTTATCTCAAAGTAATGTTATTAAACAACGGTTGACAGGACACGGATTATATCGGTCGTAAACGAATCAAATTTGATGTTTTAATTCAACACGAATAAAAAGCGCGTTGTGTATTGTAATGACCTTTTATATAATTTGTTAAAACTTTACAAAGTAAAAATGTAGCACTGCTTTAGAACGAGCGAGTGCATGCTAAGTCATTACTCTTAAAAGTAATTAAATCAAAACATGTCTTAATTATTATTTTCTGAAAATCATTAACTGAAACATTTTCTAAAATTAAGTGTGCTTTTTTCAAATTGTATATTTTTTTCCAGTAAACGCTATGGTAAAACAAGTTATTACTTTTTAAAAATAATTTAATTCAAACATGTCTTAATTATTATTTTCTGAAAACAATTTTGAAAATGTTAGTTTTTTTTATTGTCACTGCGTATTTATTTATATTTCAGTAAACACAGTGTAACCATCGACGAAATGTGAAAACAAAGTGATCAAGTTATTAATAATTAAGTGAATGAATGATACAATATTTATATCAGTGAATCAGTTTATTTATATGGATATACCATCGCGGTCTTGTAGACGCAGAATGAGGCAGATGGATATGTGGATTACCTGGATTAACCGAACTCTTTTCTTCTTCTGTTTCCTATTTACAGTAAATCAAGGTAAGTGACAACACTCATGAAATATATAATACAGTCAAACTGTCCTAAGCAACCACTCAAGAGAGAGAGAGAGAGAGAGAGAGAGAGAGAGAGAGAGAGAGAGAGAGAGAGAGAGAGAGAGAGAGAGAGAGAGAGAGAGAGAGAGAGAGAGAGAGAGAGAGAGAGAGAGAGAGAGATTACTCCTTAATACAGACGACTGCTTAATACAGGTTCAACTTGATTTATATTAAAAATGTAAACAATATGAAACGAAAATATGACTGATAAAGACAATTGGTTGCTTACTAGAGGTGGCCACTAACAAAAGGTTTAACTGTAATTTTATTGTTATATAATACAGAAATACGTTTTTAGATTATAACTTATCATAAATGATTTATATATTGGGAATCGCCATGTGTTTAATGAAGTCAAATAGTATTATTTTTAGAATATTTCATATAATTATTCTGGTTTCTGCTTGACTAATATTATTTCATTTTTTTTTCTTCAATTATTTACTTAACTGAACTTAGTGTTAATTGCTTACATAATCTTGTCGTGTTACTTTTGAGTAAAACATTTACTCAACGTATTTGACGCCTGGCCTATATTTAGGTGCTTCCTTTGTTATGTATATATATAACGACTGGCCTATATTTAGGTGCTTAATTTGTTATGTATATATATAACGCCTGGCCTATATTTCATAATTATAAAATATGTGGATACCCAACTTCTGTTTCTCAAACAATTTCTTACAATTTATATAGATAATTAGTTAATTTGAACTAGTTATTTATCAAAATCAGCTACATATATGCAGTTGCATCGGAGCCACTTTAAACACATGCTGAAATTGAAGTTTTCCTCGAGATCTTTAGTAAATGGTGTTAAAGCTGAGGTTCAGTTAATGTTGACCCGTGATGGGCGGTGTAGGTGGGGTGTACGTTTGACCCCGGCTTCATCATACCAAATACATACTGTACATGCATTTATAAATGGTTAAACTTTAATGACGCCTTTCGTTTGGCACTGATACTTCTGGAACTGTTCGGCACGGGTCATGGTGTTGCTATTATAGAATACTAAGTATTGTACTGTAACGTAGCATGAAATTTGCCGCAAATATTCATGTATATCAATTAAAAAACAAACATGATATTACAGATTTTTTGTTGCTCGTTGCCGAAACGTACGTGTATACAGTTTATATTGGCAAATTAAATAAATGCAACCATTCGTCCGTCCGTCCGTCCGTCCGTCCTAATGTATGTTTACGTTGCCCCCCCCCCTCTCTCTCTCTGTATCTCTCTCTCTCTCTCTCTCTCTCTCTCTTTCTCTCAATTTCTCATCCTCTCTCTGTATCTCTCTCTTAATGTCTCAATTTCTCATCCTCTCACTCTCTCTCTCTCTTAACTTCTCATCCTCTCTCTCTCTCTCTCTCTCTCTCTCTCTCTCTCTCATTTTCTCAATGTCTCATCCTCTCTCTCTCTCTCTCTCTCTCTCTCTCTCTATCTCTCTCTTTCTATTTTAATTTCTCAATTTCTCATCCTCACTCTCTTTCTCTCTTTATTTCTCATCCTCTCTCTCTCTCTCTCTCTCTCTCTCTCTCTCTCTCTCTCTCTCTCTCTCTTTCTCTCTCTCTCTCTCGCACATTCCTGCATTCATAGCTCGGGTAAAATGACAGAAGAACATCTAGACATAGCTGCCATTTGTCATTCTTGTCTATTATTAAATGTCGACAGAAGGCCAGTATCATGATCGTACTACTGACTTAAATGACAGTCAGTTGTGACACGTGGTCATCAAGTTGAACCAAGTTGATATGTGGCTGTCGATATCATCATTCAATTATTCCGTTCGTGTCGTAATCCGACACAGACATTTGTTATAGTTTGATTATACGGTACAAGGCTTCAGTTTGACACAGATAGGCTGGTGTTAATCTAGCAAAAATAAATTCTGCATTAAAAAAGCCAATATTTTATCGTTATATAGCATAAAATCTTGCTGGCCAGTGTGTAACCTTGCTTTTGGGTCAGATCAAATGTGATCGGAGAGTTCGTCATTCTCTCTCAAAGAGTTAGATAGGATTCAACGACAGTAAGAAAAACTTGGTTGGAAAATATATTACTTTCATTTTCATGAAGAAAAAAAATATATATAAAGAATAGAGGTAAAGAAAAAAAGAGGGAACGAGCCTTGGAAAGTCTTGGTTTATTTTTATGTAAACACCAAACGCTGATTTTAGCCTAGAAACAAATGCATGTGTATACATCTGCGGCAAATGCGCATGAATATTGTTCCAAAGTTGAGTGAAGAAATTAAAACACAACAAATGTAGTTTTAATGGAAGCCGTTTGATTGCGTTATAATTATCATTTATATTTATTGACATAATTAACAGTTCATTAATCATTACGTTTAAAATATGTTTAAACGCGGGTTTAACACAACAAAAAACTAATGACGTCATCAATTTGTGTGCTGCTGCCTGATAAACATCCCTGTCGTAAAGCACAAGTTTATCTTATTCCGCATTATTAGTAAAATAATACATACTTTATATATAAAAAAAGTGTTTTCCATTAATCATTTATAGATTTTTTTTAACAATTTGTATATATATGCAAAAAAAAAAGAGAATAAAGTATTAGTCAGTAAATATTTTGACATATTAACGTGTGTGTTTTGTACAACCCAAAATGATATTGAGCCTACTATTTCAATAGGTAGATAATGTGCCACTGAAGCCGTACAGTGTATAAACAATATGGCATAATATATATGCCGAATCTGCCGAATCTGTACAATGTGTAAACAATATGGCATACAAGCCGAATCTGTACAATGTGTAAACAATATGGCATATTAGCCGAATCTGTACACTGTGTATACACTATGGCATATACGCCGAATCTGTACAATGTGTAAACAATATGGAATACACGCCGAATATGTACAATGTGTAAACAATATGGAATACACGCCGAATCTTTATTATGTGTAATAATATGGCATATATAAGCCGAATCTTTACAATGTGCAATATGACATATAAACCAACTCCGTATAAAGTGTAAACAACACGCCACACAGTGTATACACCGGGATCGTACTTTTTCAAATTACTAATTCTTTGAATGTATAGACCAGGCTATCAACAAGGTCATCGCCAAGTCTTCATGATAGTTTCAAAATATTAATACAAATGAGATACAAACAGTTCTCTCAGGAGAAATATCACCAGGAAAACCATTCACACCCACAACTATAGCGTAATTGAATAATTCGGTATTACGAGCTTCTGGTCGAGTGTCACTAAGTTTCGTAAGGAAATATTGTGGCACCAACAGTCGTATCAATAACGTAAAATTATTGTGAACTTTAAAAAGAATATTGTATACAAAGCTTTCGGATGTTCTTGTTATGGTGACGTTAGCGAAACATTAAATGAATTTCCTGACTAGTTTTCGTAACTTTAAACTTTACACTAAGACGTTAAATTACAAACGTAAGTGGTTTTCATTACGTTTAAACATAGTTTTATTTCACAGGTTTTGTCGAACAAAATGAGAAATCAAATCGATTTTTTACAATTATATTATTTATTAAAGTGAAATGGTAGTGAATTGGTAATAAATTGTACACAGAAAATTCCATCGGAATACGTTAATATTATTTGAACAAAGGTTGCACACACACAGATTCCGACATTTCAATTATTGGCACATTTAGTGTTATCAGCAATGTTATATTACAGATTTCTCATCGTCAGCACTAGGTCAATATTTATATATCCTGTTTTTATCCTTTGGATCGTCAGCTTTAGACTTTGGCCTGCATTCATAACGAAATGGTTATGATCCAAGTATAATAATTTGAAACATATTTTTCTTTTATGAACTATGATAACAAAAACAACAACAAATAAATAAACAAAACAAAACAAATTACTAAATAAGTGTCACAGTGTGTACGTAACCTACTATACTAGGAGAGGAATCTATGTAAGCGGTCCGGTAAGCTCAGTCAGTAGAGCATTCGCCTTGTAAGCGAAGGGTCCCTGGTTCGAGGCTTGGACTGGCTGCATATTTTTCTCGTCCTATTAGGTCTATATAAGCAAAGCAAACGAATAAACAAAACAAATACAAAATAGAAGAAATAATACAAAGCACAGAATTGTACATACATTTCATTGCAGAACTTTTAATTGAATCATTTTGTTTTACACCTGGTTACAGAGTGATAGCAGGAGAATGACATCCATTGATACATTGATGCCATACAAACATTGTAGAATAAGCAACAATGGATACTGTACCTGTTCTTATCTAAGCTGAATTTTAGTGCATTATGATGGGATTCGAACATAATATAATTATAGCATAGCCAGGAATTGCAATGGTACTGCTACGTAACTATTATACATATAAAAATATAAACAAGTCATTCTTTTCATTGTTTGATTGAGTGCGTTTTTATATGTAGTACGGGAATCCATTGCAACTAAACTGACGCCAGTCTGGAGGGAATACAAATGCAGTATGGGTAATTGACCTTTATAACATGAGCAATGCTGTTGAGAACATACGATATGAAGCATTTGACATTCATTGCTATTGTGTATTAGATAAAAATCTTACTATCGAAACATTGTGAACCATTTATTATGACATCTTAAAGTGCTAAGAAACTGCGAAAAAACATTTTTCACATCAGTGGCGCCTTTACTCTCGTCGAAAGGAGGCACGTGGTATATCATCATCTGTGTGAAATGTTTGTTAGTTGACGTTAATAAGGCGTTTTCTACATAGTTATATTCATATTAATGGCGTAACCTTGTTTCCATAACTAGTTACACATGTCGTCCCTCGTTAACAGATAGCTCGCCAAGTCTATGTCCATTATGTATTCATACGAAGATTAATACAGTCATTGTTACCGCCAGAGCGTGAACTGGATTAGTAAATGTCATGCATAAATAATGAGGCATATTGCCTATTAGTTTGGTAATCATGACTCGCTTTTACGATTTGGTGTCTTAATTATTTGGACAATAGCAGTCCGGAAGATTATTCATCACATGAGCAAGAATGTAGTATGATCACAAGATACTGATACGTTGATTCTACCTAATGGTTAGATTCAGTCTATTTATTTTTTATCGGTTGTGAAACAAGTTGTGCAACTCATGCAAATTACGAGCACTTTTTTGGGCAGAACCAGTACTAAGAACTGGACGGTGTGCGCCCTGCTAAGTGACACGTCACATGCCTTGGCTGGTTGAGATCTGCGGCGATACTTCATTACTATGCTACCCGTTTACATTCCGTCATATACGTTGACATTCTGTTGACATTCTTCATGTATGAATTCCATTTATGTTAAGTTTTAAATTTTTGAATAAAACGATAAATAGTGCAATTAATTTCTCGTTGCATCTTGCTGCGTTAATGCGTTTAATGCCGACTTGTGCAGGAAGGGCAATGGAATAAATTGAAATATAGCAAAGAGCGAAATTAGTTCAATCAACACACCATAGCTTATATTTAAAAGGAAACTTCAGAGGCAGACAAAATGATAAATGATACACAACACTGATGAAGATTGTGTAACATATAACGAGTATTATATATATTATTTTATTGGAATTAAAACAAACATTAATAAGTGTGACAAGGCTGTTTTGAAAAAAAATGACAATGTGATATATGTTAGCTTTACACACCAGACGTGTGCGTGGGATCATTCCGTACGTGATAATCGCGGTTTATAGGTTCAGAGTTGTAGTCTGACAAACCACCATGTGTTAATAAAACTCTTGTTATATCTCGCTTTACATCTCAGCCAGAATGTCAATCTTTACCTAAAACTGTAATTAATGTCGGTCTAAATAGACGTTGACTGGAAATGCAACACACGTTTGGCACATGTAAATTACATATATCATTTTGAAATTAAGGCAAGAAGTAGAAATTAGGTCTCATTATGTAAGAGAGAAAAAGAGAGAGAGAAAGAGAGAGAGAGAGAGAGACAGACAGACAGACAGACAGACAGACAGACAGACAGACAGACAGACAGACAGACAGACAGACAGACAGACAGACAGACAGACAGACAGACAGACAGACAGACAGAGGGGGGAGGAGACATATAGATACTCAGCCAGCTAGCCTGACAGACAGACAGACAGACAGACAGACAGACAGACAGACAGACAGACAGACAGACAGACAGACAGACAGACAGACAGACAGACAGACAGACAGACAGACAGACAGACAGACAGACAGACAGACAGACAGACAGACAGACAGACAGACAGACAGACAGACAGACAGACACTACTACACTGTTGTCATGATGCAAGGAAACGCCCATCAAAATAAATAATAACGTTTGAAATACCCACCCCATATAGAAAGCGTTGTTTTGTTCGTAAGCTCCCTGCATTTTCCAGCGATTCCAGGAATGTAACAATTGTATGGATAAATGTTATTTCTACTTAACTGAACTATCATTTATCATTTCAAATAACAAATGTCACGATTTGTGAATAATAGGATATATTTATTGAAACATAACACTCTGAGGATTTCAATTAGAAAAACGAATTCATTGTGCATAAATTTACTGTTTGTGGCGGAATAAGATTATATTGTCTACACACCCCTATATTGAGGTTATAATTATAGTTGTTATATTCTAATGTCTATGTTATAGCAATGTTGAGCGAAAGCACCCCCTATTCATGTGTAATTTATCTACGTGAATTATTCTTTATTTATATTTTAAACTTCAAAGATAAAAATCGGGCAATTCAAACTCAGTTATGACGAATGTTGCTCATAAACCGACGTAAAGCAACTTCACAAACAACATAAACTGTTGAAAATGGCTAAGGGACTCACACCACTATTATCTCCCTTGAGTACTCCAGACAGATGGACGAGGTAGAAATAAAACTTTACTTCTATTTTTATTCTTTTTCAGGGCTTTGTACTGCAATGGTTTGTTGTTTTTTTTGGCTAGCATGAGTTAATTGGTCAGTATTTTCGAAATCACCACTGAAAATTTGATGCTGATACCAGCTGCTTTCTGGACAATTCTGTGTCATTTCAGAATTGTTGGTTCGAACCGCATCTAGGGCGAATAGTTGACATATTATTACTCTGGAAATTGATAGGTCTCACAAAAGCATTGAATTCAAAAAACAACAAAAGACTTAATAACAGAATAATAGTGTTTTATTATGATGGCAGGCGCTTTTGAAGAAATAAAGTAATAGTGTGTCGAAATGAATACGTTCATCTTGTAATACGAATACTAAAACGAATGTGTTCTTGTTAAGTGTCGAATCATATATTGATGGGTTCCTATCCAAGACTATGTTCTTTATAAATCATCTGTTAAGTGGTTGTTTCACAAAGACAACATACGAGTATTTGTAAATTTGATATTATCTTTTAAATTTTTTTCACCATCTATTTAGAATTAACTATATAAATCATTGTATAAATGCGGACTGTCACAGGTAACTATGGTAATAAGTGTCCAAAACAAATTCTTTTTTACAAGTTTTACAAGTTCTGCAATATACCCGCATTACTTCCACAGTCATTTTGATTTAAGATGGAAATTGTTTTTTTCTTACGTGCGTGTCAGCTAAAAGGAACATGAAAAATGGCAATTGTGTTTGAACCTCATTCTATCGCAATAACCATATAACAACCAACAACCTACAATAGAAGTATGACCAACATTCTCTAAAAATATTTCATCAACACGCCTGTTACACCAATATAACCCAAAATATGTTGTTAACAACAAATACGTTCGAGCATAATATAGTTACATGTATCAACTATATTGTGTTTAATTGTAATGATTGCTTTTGCGTATTCTTGGTGTATGAATCACTTTAACATAATTTACTTTAGATGTACATAATCTCACTGTGTATTATAGTCGTTAACACTTGTATTGTTAAATAGTTTATATTTAATATTATGCATGTTTATCAATAAACATACAGATATACAAATGGATGTGTGATAAAATGTTAAAAAGAAAACATGTTTTAAATATAGTCTCCTATAATTATGTATAGAGAATCGCATGGTAATTTGTTAGATGTAAGGATTGTTTAAATGATATGATGTACATACTGTGTATTAACCATAAAAGAATAAAACCTACATATATCTATATCAGATGACTGACGTCACTATATCACAATGACGTATATCCATGTACTTCAGGCTTATTATAGAGACATAATCCTGTTATCCGCGCTAATGAACAATTTCTTTTTCAAACCTTTGTCAAATACATTTGTACTAGATTACAGATTAAGTCTGCGATTGAGATTATTTAAATATACAATCATTTGTAAGTTATACTTTTATTATGACACTTCTCACACTTTTAAATCGACATTATATATGCCGTTATAACTTTTATATGAATGATTAAATACTGGGTAGGGTATAACGTGCATTGAACCACACAACTAGAGCAGGTTTTCGTGGTCATTGTCATAAGTTTTGATAGGGTTAATTTTGAAATTTACGATTGTACATAAGGTTTTAAATGGTTGCAAATTGTCGATGTCGCCGTAAATACTAATTTGCGATTATTAAAAAACCTCGTATACGATCGCATATTTCAAACTTAATTTATACTAGACCATATTGTAATGCACTTATACGTTTTATCCTAAAATCTGCTCACTGAATTAAGTCTCTCAAGCGACTAGTTTAAAAATGAACTCACCGTTTAGCCGAACGACGCATATCAGCAATTGATGCGCTATAGAAGAATTTCCTGGTAAAGAACTAAATCGCCAAAATGTTCATAATTTTTTTTATAAATCTTTATATTTTTGACATTTCACAAATAAATTTAAAAGTATATTTAAATAAACAAAACGTTTGGTTATCTATTTAAAGTACTATTTACGGCGGCGTTTCTCATTGCAAACAAATGACATACGCGAAAACGTGATGAATTTACCGGCGGTATATAAAGTTTGTCAATATTGTCACGAAACAGAAAAGCACAGGAAGCAGAATCGATACCAATTCATATGTTCACAGGTTTTCGTTGTTTTTTGTCCACAATCGAGATTCATTCAGAATTATTATTATTATTGTTATTATCATTATTGTTATTATCATTATTGTTATTATCATTATTGTTAATATTCAGAACGGACATCAAACGTTATTGGAATTAATAAACTGACGTCTTCGCCGTTTTATTATACGTAATATTTTTAGTCATCTTCACTTTTGTACATACATTTAAATGCCAATGTTGTAATTTAAACGTCATTTCTAAAGCGTTTACCATTATCACGTGGTTTTGCTCTTGGTGTTGACCAATCAAAAGTCGGAAGAATCAGTGAAGGTTCCATAGTCTAATGTTAAATGTCCTTTTTCGATTATTCAATGAACTGTCTGTGCCGATACACCATAGCTCCATGCCCATTGAATACTGTGTCTAATATGCATTTAATTATTCAAGAATAGAATAGCACAAGAAAAACCATTTCAACCAGACAGACATCATTTCAGAAACAAGCATTTTACAAAGAAATACACACGAGTATTGCATGCCTATTAAGTCATTCGCTTATCTTCGTAAGTGTTATATAACAATAAAAATAGAACAAACTCGGTTGCGCCTTTGCATAGTTGATACATTTTAAAGTCCCTGAGGTCCGAACACATGAATTGTCTTAGTATACGGCTATAATAAAGTATCGCCTCCAGCTAATTACGGTTTCTATACGGCATCTGCGTACAAGACGGAGCAGACTCCTTGGAATTGTTTCAACTAAACTGCAGCTTCAGTTTTTCTCATTTGTGCTTTGTGTTAAGAACTTCCGGAGCATTTCCCAAAAAACATAATTATGACAAAAGTTGGCGTAAAAACCATCGTCGGATACCACGGGTGTCAATTCCGATACTCTCAGTCTTATGGATGACGCGTTGGTATCCGACGATGGGCGTAAATCTAAACCTAAACATATTCATGATAGTTTTAATTTTAATTTTCATTGAAATGAACCAGAAACTTGCTCAACCCATGGAGAAAATAATATATATCTTTAGAAATAAAATTAATTTAAACGTCAGTTAATTTTTTTAACATACAATAAAGAATTGTCAAAAAGGCTAACAGTGAGCGTAAATTATTTTGTGAAAGCAGTCCTGCATTGTTCAATAACTTTGACCTTTCTCCAAATACATTATGCAGATTTGAATTATGCAATTTTGAAATTGCTAAATTATAGATATTTTACGCAAACAAAATACTTTGCAACATATTCATTCTGTGTATAACATCAAATGACGATCACTTGATCACAGCTGAAGATCTATTAAAATTATAGTGGCTAGTATATGCCACCTAGTCTTGACATTCTGGTAAGGCGAAAGAATGTTGATATGTGCACTGAAAGGCGAAATGACGTTTGTATGTGTCTTGAAAGGCGAAAGGAAAACACACTTTAAATTCGTTACATCAACTACAATAAACGGCAAAAGAACGAGACTTTCAGGTCAAAAACTTTACAACGACACTTGTTTTGCCGTCCTTTCGGACATGCTAAGTCGTCATTGCTACTCGGTACAATACAAACTCGGCGTGTGCCGCCCTGTCTGTCGTTGTGCTGTTATGTCGTACTTTCGTCTCACCAGACCAGCAAGACCAAACTGCGACAATGACCCCCAATATTAAAGTTGTTATTGATACAAAATGTGAAAACCTCGTCTGCTTCAATCACATAAACGCCAACTGCAACACTTACATTTTAAGATGATATCACCTTATATCAATACATTTCCCGAAAACCGTATATCAGTGTTAGTGCAACATGAGGCAGTTATTGCCTTCTGCACGTAAATATCTTGATAGAAATTCAATGTTGTTTAAAGACTTGATATCACGGGTGATCAAATTCTCTGCGCGACACCCCGAGAGAACAATACAGAACACATTATTGTCTGAGATATATAAATGAAATGAATACGAAAGCACCTTATCTGGTATAAAGACAAGACATCGTTTTATTTATTTCGGAACTAATACAGGTTTGTGTCAATATCTGACAAACTGTTATTACTATGATATGTGTGATTAACGTGCCCGATTAAATTAAAGCAGCTGCTGTTAAATCATTCGCATGTCATTGTCATTGATATCTATATAACTATCAAAAAAGAACGTATTCGGTATCTCTTTTGCAAAACTGATTTATTTAAAACTCGTGCCTCAGTGACTTTTTAAATATATCAACCAATAATTATTACTAGTTTACGTTATATTAACATATCAAAATGAATATACCGTCGCTCAAATTCATCCGTATTTAAAAATCTTGTAAAATAAACCATTTTTAAAGTGATTGCTGTAATCACCTTTCAGAACACTAAAGGATGTCAAATAAAGATTCAGAAACGAAGTTAAAAGTTGTTAAAAAAGACATAAAAAACTCTTGGCTGGGAAATGGCGATTTGAAAAAGTACAATTTGAGGATTTAAATGAAAAGAAGATAATGTGAAAAAAAACCTTATGTCCTTAAACAGGGATAGCTATTGGAAGACATTCGACCCCGAACCCCTCCCTAAAGAAATTCAACGAAAGCTCACAACCGTAATTGAAAAAAGTAAAATCAGCATAAACCTGTATTACTCTCATATATGTCCATTATATAATATCTTGAAATACGGTTTTATGAATAAAATGACAAATGATTAACTTTCAAGTGTATTTAAATACTCGACAAACATTGACCTCTAGTGTGTTGAGGAAATGCTCAGTTCACATAACGCAAAATGGATGTGAATATTAGCAAGGTCAATATGTTCTGAACCAAGAAATAAGACAAGACAACTTTTTTTGATTATTATTATGAACTTGTTCATAGTTTCATATTAGTCAAGTTATTGATCCTTGTTCAGACATGTTAGGAAGCCCTTGACTCTTTGCCAATATGACATCTTAGAACTTTGTTATTTGAAAACATGCGTGAATAATAACACAAACAACTTATTTCTTGATGTGTGGAAGTATATTGTATACACAAGTAACTTTATAATCTTACTTTGTCCGACAAAAAATTATCGCAACCATACAATACATAAAATAAACACTACAATAACACATTGCCTTCTGGATCCATTGCAAGCCATTGTGACGTATACAGTCTAAATAGAGAACACTGTCTCACAGGGTCTCGGAAGTAAGTCATTTATCAAACAAAATAGCACCGACACGTACCAGCCGTGATATACGATACGGATTCCTCTCTCAAGCCTTTGGCAAGAAATCGTAACATACAGTGATCTTGTTTATGTGTCCCATCATCACGTGTCGTCGCACAGGAGAGTGTAAGTCCGCTCTTTATAGAGCGTTAAATATACGACTTGAATGGTTCATTTTGATTCTGATGTTG
This sequence comes from Panopea generosa, assembly GCA_029582155.1. Lineage (NCBI taxonomy): Eukaryota > Metazoa > Mollusca > Bivalvia > Adapedonta > Hiatellidae > Panopea > Panopea generosa. The sequence continues at coordinate 56,089,284 of CM055906.1, forward strand.
TCAGATCACATTATGATGCGGATTGATTCATTGGTAACCATTTTGGTTATTTAGCGTTGTGAAGTAGTTTCTCTGCATTCTGATCCGCAAGATTTACATTACAGTGTAGTTCCTTTTCATTGTGATATGATCACTTTTAATAATGTTGTGATAATTTTTATCATGCCGAGGAGGTCATTGTAGTTAATAGATTTATCATGTGGTACGTTTATTTTTAATTGTACCTTTTAATTTTAATGTGGTCACATGACATTTTGATGTCGTCACTGTACATTATCATGCGATACCTTTGCAATCTCTAATCTGTCTTTACAATAGCCAACATATCATGGCAACATATAGCCTCTCTATGTAATACTTAACCTCTCTTTGTAATATCTAACCTCTCTTTGCAATAGCTACTTAACGTATAACCTCTCTTTGCAATACATCACCTCTCTTTGCAATAGCAACTGTACCATTTTATGTGTCTTCAAAACCTTTACTCATATTATCTACCAATTATTTGAGAATTTTTTCAAACAAGAATTCCGTTTGCATTATTGCACCTCTTCTTGCAGTACAGCATCAGCGTATTTGTAAACAAGATTATTAAGTGTCCATTTCAGCTTACGAAATATAATAACTGTTTAAACAATTTAAAGCAAATGCCAGAGAATGCGCATGTGCCAAAAAGTTAAATTCCCATCACTTGCAATAATGTTAAAAAATCCTTAGGATTTCCTATAAATAAAAAAAATCATACAACTTGACATTCTAGAGTTATATATCTTAGTGTGAAAGTTCATTTATGTCTTTATTGTCGGTTAATATTTATGTGCACAGTTTTATTGTGTTGGGATTAGCAAGGGTATATCTCAGAATACGAATCTCAGTTGATCCTGCTGTTTTATGAGGTACATAAAACAGAGCTATTCGACGTAATAATTGATTCTTGACTTGGCATTCCGATTCAGAAAAAAACATTAAACATATAAAAGCAATGCATGTTTAAACAGCCTAATTACCGGCTGCAAATGAGAAGAGACTCCTCTTGCTCGTGCGTATAAAAGTTGATTAAAGGCTTTACGTGCATTTTGCGTGTTTATTTTAATATAACTTAAAGCATGAAAACCTAAGTTAAGAGCAAATACGCTGACAGTGTAAATTCTACCAACATGTCAAATAAACAACAGTATTTGTGTTACATATTTTAGGTGAAAATGCAAATTCAAAATAATTTATATTTTCGAATGCAGCTGTGTCTGTATGGATGCATGCATGTATTGTCCGTAATTATTGACCTGGTACTCATTAATCTCCGACAATATGTTTAAACCAGTTATCTACACATATATTCGTGAATGCTCGATCTGATGCCTATTTAGTACAGGATTTGTATTTATCTTTCAACAGTTATTTCACTATTTATGTTCGGACACTGAAAATTAATTTACATATATAATACATGTACTACATACCCATGAGTGCCAGGTAAAAACTTACGGACAATAATGAAGCGATGCCCATTGTCAACTACGATTATGATATTTTTTGTAATTAAGGTGTTTTCTGTTTACACCGAGCCAGCTGGCGGCCTGCGCAATTCACATGATACATTATTAATTAGTGTTTACGAACAAAATCGATAAACCGAGCGCAAAATATTGGCTACCATGCGCGGGATATTCCCCTAAAACATCCATTCAGTAATAACATGAGTATTGCTATTTATAGCCTATATATTATATTACCGTCGATTGTCTGGTTTTTTTTCGTCATAGCTTATTTCAGCTGCCGTACGTGAAGTTTTAACAACGAGTGTATTGGTCATATTCCTATGAAATGAGGAAATTAAAAACACACTGTAGCTATTAAATTAACAAATTATAACATGACTTGCTGGTAAGACTAAGTTAGAGTCTCTGGTTTAAACATATTTTATAGCATAATTCCACAATAGATATATGCACCAGGCAACAGTCTTTGTGGTAATCGGACGTGAACTATGTTCCAGGCTCCCACTTCTGAATATGTTATGATATATAAGAAGTAGTCAGTCCTTTGAAGTAAGGTTAGCTGGTACTGATTATCCACCCAGCTGATCACATAACAGAGGCGATAATAAGATGAGCAGACCGTTGTTAAATAATCGAAATACTAGTAACTGTGGAAAGAAAGCGTAAAATCCAAAAAATACAACAAAACATAGAAAAAAAAACACACAAACAAACAAACATAGAGCATGCGTTAGAAATGTGTAATATTAAAAGTTGAAATTCTGTATGAAATATTGCCACACAAATCAATAACTTTTGTGTTCTTATCCAAATACTTTTGGTTATGATACGTGTTTTACATTTATAAATACTATCTATTTAATTATTCTTACTACGTTACATCCTACACCGTCTTTTTATCAACGACAACCACTACGTGTAGTTTAAACTTTTTTTAATAAGACTGATATACTAGGTGAGTACTGATGATGATGATAAAATTACTTATCGTCGCCACCAGTTCCCCACATGGGTGACGCCTCCAGAAGAATATTAGTAATTTTAGATATTTGGAGGATAGTGCAGAGAAACTGAAGACCTTTTATGTAGCGTTCCTGGTTCTTTTTCATGCCCGGTGTAAAGCATCGATTTCTGATAGTCTATTCTGAAAGACTGATAAGTATTTTTAGTTGGAGGAGCTGGGGGTCGAACCTGCGACCCCTGGGTTCGCAGTCCAAGGCCTTCACCACTTGACCACTAATCCGCTCTGTTGAGTTCCAACAACTTTAACGTTTAAAATAGGACTACCTTGTCATGTGAGTTATAAAACTAGCTACGACATGATAAAAAAAACGCTTTATCCGATTTTGGTATAAACTGGTTGATGATAACGGTTTTGTCTCCTTCGTTACACATCAACCTATATTGTTTATGTTACTTCTAGATTGTTTTCCACGACATTTTCTAAAGTTTATTAAGGTAGTTTATGCCGTGCGATTATTCTTTTGTTTCAATGTTTGATTGTTTGAAATTTATATTGAGCCAGTTTTCACTGCAATTCTTAACGGTTGTATGGTAACGATCAATTGACCGATAAGTCAAACTACTGTTCGACATTTATCTGGTGCCTTCTCACCGTGCAGTGATACGAAATTACCACTTCTGAATGACTTAACCGTGGCGGTGTCTCGGATGTGTGACGCTTTTATTCATCGTTTGCTGACAGCATGGAGTTGTTAGACTTCACTGTGCCTATTGTATTTACACTTAGGAGACATTTAATCTCCCAAATGCGTTCTACTTTATATTTACCCATTTATCGGATTTGCTACATAAAATATATCGCCAAATGGGCACATAGTGGATTAAAAAAGGGATTTTTATTTAAAACCAATCAACGTCTGCCAGCTCATAAGCCATAATCTTCAAATATGCCTTTCACACGCATTATCCACTACAAAAAACATACAACACGATCTCGTTATATTTGTTAATGTAATAAACTCGGTCATCAAACTTATATAATGACATTTGAAATTATTTCTGGTAGAGCGTCTGCCTCACATGCGGAAGGTCGCGGGTTTGATCCCCGTTCAAGGTCATACCAAAGTCTTTATAAATGGTACAAGAAGCTTCTTCGCTTGACGCTCAGGTTTTAGAGGAGAGTTCTAGGTCTGGTTGGCCCGGTGTCAGTATAATGTGTCTGGGTGGGGTATCAAACCATTTGTCTGCGGCATGATAACCCAGTGCGACAGCGCTTAGAATACTGTCTCAGGTATACACCGTCGCAATATGACTGAAAAATTGTTGAAAGCGACGCTTAATACCATACAATAACAATTGAAAACATTTCAAAGTTTGAGTTTCCACTACTTGTACCTGCAGCGGATGCGGCATTGTCTTTTACATTTGGCAAATCACAAAATAGCTGGAATTATTTCAACTTTAAATGCTGCAAAATATGTATTTCTAGTTATACTGTCTGTAACTCATGCAGAGCCCACCTATAGGTAGTACACTTGAGTTTGTTTTTCTTTATTCCAACGTTGTAAATAATGTAATCATCAGTGACGTATCCTACATAAGACTATACCTCTGGGTGCCAGTTTAGATATTGTTGCATGGTTGAATGCTGCGAGATGAATGAGATGAATAACTATTTGTATGTGCGTTACTATTTTTAGTTGATTTCCTGTATGAATAAAAGAGGGCAATTCAAGTTTTAATAAATGCCTGTATCGTAAGCGACTATTGAACTGCAGAAGAAAAGGTAATTAACGCCAGATGCTAATAGATACACAATTATACCAAATATTTTGCCCGTTACTCGGGTGACACTTTTCTTCCTTCCTAATGAAACATAGTTGTGATTGTATGAGATATTAATGACACAATTCCGGCTTCATATTAGATACTGCACACCGCCAGCAGTAGAAGAGTTAGACAACTATATATTTTAACCGGCGATCGACATTTTGTTTCATTGTGAATCAGTTCATGAGTGAAAATTTTTTAGAGCACGACCATTTTAACAGTCGTTTTAACGGTATAACAAATATCCTCTGATAATGAATTCACTAAAGGCAATTTAAGTAATCAGCGAGCCCCGGGGTTTTACACACTCTGATTGTCATTACACGTGACACTTTTATAATATCCTTTATTACCAACTTCTGTAACAAAAACAAATTAATATCAAAATTAATTATTTCTGAAATTCTGAAATTGTTAGTTTATATCTGCATCCTTAATGAACGAAATTATAAATGAATATAGTGAATTAATCATTGGCAATTAATCGTTTTCCTAGAAAATTCCATATCATCATAAGTATTGACAATCATAATACTAAATAATAAATTGATATTATGTATCAACGAATGCTCATTCTGAAATAAAGTAAGTATGTAAGTAAGTAAGTTAGTAAGTAAGTAACAATCACCTTAAGCCATTACTTGGGGCCGTGTTGGGTTTTGCTTATTTCATTACCAATTCCCTCATGAACAGACGCAAAAAAACGAAGTCTGCTACTTTCTTTACTTGGAAACATTCTGTGTTTTCAAGTGATTCGTTATCAGACTTCAAAATCAATACATGGCTGTACATTAACTTTTCCCCTTTGTATAACGTTTTGCGCGAAGTTTTACCTGCCTGGCGTTGTCTAGCACCCTGTCCTTTTAACATTCTGGATATAACACTAATTATTCATAATCATAACATTAAATGGATGATATGAAGAAGAAGATATGCAATTGGACCAAAGCTACATTTAAGTTCCCAAAAAGAAAATATTTTGGAAAAAGTTCGCTTTCTGTGTTGGTTTATGAGAGGCACCGGGTCGAGCTAGAGATCGAACTTTCCACATCCGGTCATAACTCCATAATTACACTACGGCCCCACTTACAAAATATTCTTGTATTTGTTTTCGTCTCTACAATGTTGAACGTAAATAAAATAAGGTTTGGGTTATGTCAGTAGTTGCATATCGAAATATGCTATATAATTAACGATCTAACTTCTGTCGGTTTATGATGTCACTTTTTAGGTCTCCATTGTTCTTAGTCTATCCCAAAACCTGATACCTTCCTAATCAGGTATATGTGTATTAACCACCATTCTTGGTCCGTACTACAGACTACATTTTTCCTATCATTTCGCTTATGTATTGTATCACTCTAGAACAGTGTTTGTACTTTTGCCGTCGTGTTTGATTTGTCCATTGAAATCTACGCTTATTTATTAATTTTCACATGTTTTTTTATTTCGTTTCATATTTAGATTGTTCACAACAATAACAATGTTTACAGAACATGTTACGCGAATCTGCATTTATACTTTAGAAATTTAAATAATGACATCAAAATATCTGTTCATGGCTTAATTCCTTTAAAATTGTCACTCTTAAAGGATTAAGTAAGGTTTACCAGGCAGGAAATTATTCAAATTGGACAACAAAATGTGTTTTATCAATTAGCACACGCACATTAGAATCCTATTTTGTTCCGTTAATATGCGCCATCGGCAGCTTTATTCGCTCTTTAAGTGATACCAGCGTGTAAGGTAAAAACAGACTTCGATGAATACTTAATCGACTATTGTTCTACAAATGATAGTTATATTATCAAGATTTGTTATCGTATTTTCCCTGTGTCGTTTGATAAGTTTCATACTGACAGTCTGAAACTATGCTACGTTTAACACACATAACAACATCTGTGTTAAATATACATGTAACACATACAGCACATTTAAACAAAATCAAAGGGTAGAACTTATTTCAGATTATGCACTATATCTTAAATGCCTACTGCTCACAGGAGTTAGATAAAACGTTCTGCTCTCTATGAGTTTAAGTTATAACACTATTACTGGCAATCACATGAACTTTAATACCATTCCTACAGTGATTTAGTCGTGCGATAGACATTTTTTCTCCATTAAATGATATGTACCTAAAGCCTCCTAATTTATAGTTTTATATAAGATCGCATCTGGTTTGCGTTATTTCAGTGTTATTTCTACATTCGAGACGCATAACAATAACTTCTTACGTATATGTTTGGTGTCTTTATTGTGATTAAATTCAATGCATTGTTTCACTCGGTGCTGTTGACGTGGTTCCACATAATATATTGACTTTCTTAAGAATGGCTCAATGCGGAGGTTTCAGCTAGGCAACATTTATTTATACCATTTACATATATAGCAAACGCGTGTAAATCTAACACCATTGTTGCATACATAGCAAACGCATGTAAATCTAACACCATAGAAACATACATAGCAAACGCGTATAAAGCTAACACCATAGTTACATACATAGCAAACACGTGTAAACAGTTACATACATAGCAAACACGTGTAACTGTAACACCATAGTTACATACACAGTAAACACGTCTAAATCTAACACCATATTTACATACACAGTGAACACGTGCAAACTAGCACCGTAGTTACATACATAGCAAACAAGTGTAAATTTAACATCATAGATACATACATAGCAAATACGTGTAAATCAGCTAGGCAACATTTATTTACACCATTTACATATATAGCAAACGCGTGTAAATCTAACACCATTGTTGCAAACATAGCAAACGCATGTAAATCTAACACCATAGAAACATACATAGCAAATGCGTAAAAAGCTAACACCATAGTTACATACATAGCAAACACGTGTAAATAGTAACATACATAGTAAAAACGTGCAAATCTAACACCATAGTTACATACATAACAAACACGTGTTAATAGTTACATATCTAGCAAACACGTGTAAATCTAACACCATAGTTACGTTCATATTTAACACGTGTAAAACCAACACCATAGTTTACTTACATAAATATCAAACACATGTTAAACAAACATCATAGCTACGTATATACTAAACACATGTACAACCAACATCATAGCTGCATATATAATAAACACATGTACAACCAACATCATAGCTGCATATACACCAAACACATGTACAACCAACATCATAGCTGCATAATTTATATACTAAACACATATACAACCAACATCATAGTTGCATAAACATCGAACACATGTAAAATAATATTATAAGTTATCGTTATATTTTCATAATTTTCTGATGCAGTGAAATTAAGTCAGACAATTTCAGGATTGTAAATAGAATCTGATCCCTCCGGGCTGGATATTAATCCGGATATCTTTATCTAATATGCAAATAATATGTACAAAAATAACATTTATTTACTTCGATTCGATTCAATGGGAAAATTAAGTTTTAACAAAACCAAAGCTAACCCAAAAATATCCTGTTATGAAAACATAACGTACTGTACGTTTTTTAGTCAGCGGAAACGGTTCGCTGTTCATGTACATTAAATAACCACATGACTGACTGAGCGTCATAGCTATATGGCACCATTTTAGTTGGTCTGTATGTCACATTTACCTGTTATTATTAAAATTAGAAAAAAACGTTATTCCGGTTACCTGATGATTTGTTTTTATAAATGTAGTCTGAACATGTTGTCTATACAGTCGTCATATGTATAAAAGTAATAAAACATTATGCTGCAATATGATTCTAACTGAACGGCTCAACCAGATTTACACTCCTACATGTAAGTAACGGATTCACTACTGAATGTTCCAACACAGTGACCGAGGCTGTCCGTTTTATTTCTATATGAATGTATTGTATGTTGTAATTTAATAAAGTTATTTTACATATGATTATCTAGATCTGTGCCACTGTCGTCGCTGTGTCTTTTGACTGCTACCTTCCTTTTGGATGCTATATTTCTCATTGCAGATAAAACTATACGTTCCACTGTCTTTCCTGTAATGACCTAACTCTTATAAAAGTCGGCCTTGAATCAAGTTCATATGGACACCTTTGAACATCTCTAATATAGAAGGCTTTTGAAAACAGTGCAGAACCAGTTCTGTTTCGAGCAATCAGAACAGGTTCTGCACTGTCTTCTGCTCTATCAGAATAAATAGGTAAATTGTATCTATTCATGGAAATTGACTATGTGTGGCTTTTGAATTTGGAAGAGTCTGTTTAAAATACATATGGAGTAAAGAGTTAAACTCTGGTTATATCTGCACATTATCACAGGTACCAATCCACTGATCTCACATGCTAGAAAAATGCATCCGTCATGGAGGTATTACCAAACTACACCAATACTGAGGAATGTATCGAAGACGAACAATATGCAAACAAAAATACTAATTTTGCCAACGTTATTAATTGAAACATGCCACAGCACATTACCTCAATCTCTTCCACAGTCGTACTACAAACGTATTGCAATATAGCTCTGTCGTCATAACGTTTTTGTAGAATACCATTAAGCCTATCTTTACAATTATACATATCATGCAGTATAAAAAAATATTTATTTTGTAACGACAACAGATTCAAACAAAACAATAATACAAAAACGTAATATTAATGCATTTCTTTGTATAAAGAACAGCGTTATATTGTTTAACAATGTTACACGGAATCTTGTTCTCCAACACACACTGTTAGTGATGGTAGTAAAGATGATAAGTAAGTGATAAAGTTACGTTCAATTAGCATAGCGTGTCGTCTGTAACATGCACTATCATTTACTTATGTTTAATGATGAAGCACATTTGTGTTAGCACATGCGCATATCTTCTTATGTATCAGGGAGCTATTGCTTTTATACCTGGCTTAGTTGTTCAATTTATATACGAAAAACAAACAAATGAATGGAACTTTCATAGCTGCATATATTCTTATGTCAGAGTAATAACTGCATATTCGTTTGTCAGTAGAATAACTACGTGCTGCATTAATGCTGCATAATGATTCTATTGTTATTCTGTTAAGAAGCCATATATAAACTCAGTTTGATAGTTAATGGCTTAATGGGCTGTTATTTATATTCTTAGCTAAGAGGGATTCTTGAGAAACATGTCAGTTCGTACGTCTAGCTTGCTATATATTTGCCAATCTCACAATACGGCGTAGACAAGTATGATCGTTTTAAATTAACATAATCTTAACCAATCACGACGCTTGAAGTAATTTATTTCTGTTTGGGAATTTAGTTTTTAGAATTTATAGGTAAAGGTCACCACTCACGACCCATAGAAAATAATAGCATGCACATTTAGTTCATAGCACTATATTACATAAAATATGTTAAATTATTTATCGTGGATAGGCCTATAGCTAGAAAACCGTCAGCTTGGGAACAATAACGTCTCAACTACATTTGTTTACACTAAAATGTGCTTTGTAATGTGATTACGGGCTTGCAATAAAATTTAAAAATCAAAGAAACGGATGGAGGACGGTCTGTAATATTAGACTTAGTATTTTTACTCCAGCTGCTAATATATTATGATTTAGATATGTTATACCTCAATGTTTAAGTATGAAAATCCTTGCCTGTCCAACAATTTATAGCACTTTAACGTTTTTACCAAATTGTCACGTAGTTTTTCTATCGCTGAATCAACTGACCAATCAGCTAATTCGAATGTCATTGCAATGCATCGATTCTTAGCAGAGAGAGCTGGAGCCGTTTCTACAGTCCCTATCAACATATCGAGGGGTGAAAGCGAAAAAGGTCAAAGTACATATAGATAAACAAGTACTTAGACATTTTTCGCTTTCATCCCTCGATATATACATATATTTAATGCACTATGTGAGTCAATTGAGGATTTTGAATCATATTAATTCCGCTATCGGCGATACCAATTACATTGTGAGTATATTTTATTTGTCGTTATATATTTAACAATTTCCTATTATGATATCAGTTATGCTGCTGTTTTTCTTCTTTTCCATTTTCTGCAAGTGATCATTAACGTGTACATATTTTCATCATATGTTGCTTTTGTACTCAACTAAAGAAAATCAGCCTATTCCTTTACATCGTATATCATAATTTATGATAAAAAAACAACAAATGAGCGACGTAGGCAAACAGAGATTGATGAATAAGACATCATCAACGCATTGATACAAAGAAAATCCTCACCACTTAGATAAGTTAAAGATAAGAAAGTCATTATAAAAAGCAATGACCGTTTTTGTACCTTTATAAAAAGTTTTAACTATGGTAATGCATTTCTCTATAATGGCATTTCACATACTATGTTAACTACCATGATTAGATATTATTGCCGTTAATTCATAACCTCGTTATAGTTAAGAATAATGATTAAGTCTTATTTTTTGTATTGATGTCAAATAACATATAAGACATATAAGCTGGTTCATTCCATAGCTCTTCCAAAAGCTTGAAATTAATGTTTTAGAGTGTAGCTTTCATTAACATTAATTTTGTAAAAAATAGGTAATTTTGGTCTGCAGCGTATTCCTTATTTTCTTGTTAAATTAAATGTATAACATTTCAGCATAATAATTTATACCGTTTTTAATTAATACAAAAATTAATCAATTTATATCAAGCCCTTCTGATATATAATTTCGAATGCTGACAATAGTTGGTTTGTTTTGACCCAGTAAGTGTAAATTATAAACATAATATTGGATACTGTACGGTACAGTTATTGTTTTCAAAACCTCAGTGCAAATTTATTCTAAGACATCGTCCCTACTGCACTTCTGGCGAGCGAATACGTAGTAATACGATTACAAACATGTTATGTTGCGAGATTACATTGTTTATATTGATCTTTGTTCCATTACATTAGTAAAGTTATGAGTAGCCATGTTCAGATGCAGAAACTTATGCAACACCGTAGATGCCACACATAAACTGTTTGTTATATTTATCACAAAACCAATCATCAACGTGATATTTATTTTGATTTAAAGGATCCAATATATATTTTTTAAACATGTTCCAGCTAACTGTTTAATGAACTTTGAGCAATATACTTTGTACAAATAGTCACGGTGATATGACACATACTAATATGTTATATACATGATAAGAATTCAGTATTGTTTGGATGTATCCGTGATCCAATACAATTGAATAGATATTGTTAGGTGTATTTCTATTCTCCTTGGTATAATATATATAATATATATTGTATTCAGAGAAATAAAAATAAATTTTATGTCCGGGTATTTTAAAAAAAATCTGACTGCATAAGGGAGAATTTGTTTATAAAAACTGTATTGTACTTGATACTCCGTATGATTGACTTGTTTATTTACTTCAACCTATCGATTGTGTGTGTGTGTGTATCATTATAATCCTATAATGTACCTATCGTATTTGAAATGGTAAGTCTCTCTCTCTCTCTCTCTCTCTCTCTCTCTCTCTCTCTCGCATTATTATCAATATTTATAGATAGTAACATTTTGGATAAAATTATTCATCTTTTATCTCTTTTGAAGAAATTTGTGAAATCAAAAGATAGTGCAATTAGTCGAATAACATTTTTGTTTACAATGAAAATAACTTTGTGCTCATTCTGTGATATTTTATTGCAACCTATCAACAAGATTATCCCATCGTAAGAGGTGCGAATCGATTCCATATACTTTATTGATAACTTTGTTACGTGCTCAAACACTTTGAATATACTTCAAACGCTTAATTTGCGTTAAACCTTATTCAACAGTCAATGATAACACATTTAGATATAATGTAAATTAGCAGTGAACATTGATATAATGCGCAACACATGATTTCTCCCGTCCGTTTCTTGATGTATCTGCCTCTTAAACTCTGTATTTTCCGAAATTGGATCTTGCGCGCGGGTTTGTTATTCAAAGAAACGTTTTTATATGTAATAAAGTATTTTAGAATTATTGTATTAAAAATATTTGTATACATGTATAAGGAAAATGTTTTATAAAAAGAAGATACTGCCGCCATTATACGAGACACCCACAGAAACGCTAAGGCTTCATGTTAACAACGGATGTGTTTTGTCTAAAATTTTAATAATCAATGCGCCTGTAAACTAACATTTACCACTAAATCTGGATCAAAGTGACTTACTACAAAGGCACTATCAAAATATTGATGGATTTACATAATAAATCTAAGAGAGTTTATGCATTACTTTAAGTCGTTAAACCCGTTTTCGAAAAGTTTTATGGTACTTTGAAATGATTGATTACAATATATCAGACAGGCGCTTAGTTAAAAAGAGGGGGATCTACTTTAGGAAAGAGGATATTTGCTTAAAATTTTCATTTTTTGATTTGATCCTTTCCTCATGTTATATTTTATATGATTGTTTTTTATAAGAGTGTTTTAAGAAAGCATCATTACGTTATAGCAAACATTTTCGGAATTTCAGCATATCTACTAGTTAGATTTCAAAGTCGATATATGTTAGTTATGTTTATAAACCGAACAGTTTACCTAGCTGTAGCAAATTTTAATCGATGATGCCCGGAGATTTCCGAACGTTTACCGATATAGCCGAGTTATATATGCTAAACCTTTAACATTATTTAGTGGGTTAGGTCTAGTTCAAAAATCGGCGAAGACAGGTTAAATGAATGTATTTGACGACACACATCGGATCCAGATAGTCACAATTAATCCTAAATACACCAGTTTTTATTGCAATGAAAGGATATAACTTACTAGTTATACCGCAATAAAAAAAATAAAAAATGTTGTTTTATTTATCATTTGGATTATGTTTGGGTTATTTATGCACACCTTAGGTAAACTGAGTGCATGTCACAAAATGCATCTCGCATTTATAAAATCTAAAATATCAAAACAAACATTTTTATTTCAAAATATAACAGCTTATCGGTTTTTTACTATTTCAAGTTTATGATGCAATTAAATGAAGAATTATAATAATACTGACTTTCCATGTAAGAATCTTTCGTTGTCTATCATATACTGATAGCATTGTATATACGTGTGAACCTTTGTTAATGATGCCACGCACATACAATTGTAGCAGAAACAAAAATATAATTATACTCGTTATAAAATCATATCCTTTTTCTTGAATATAAAATATTTGATTTTGTAAATCAACAGAAGTTCCACCAGGCAATTTGTCTTCAATTTGATCCAACGAGAATAACATTTATTTATTGAGAACGTGGCGGTATCGCTGATGATTCTATTGTCATTATAGGAAGCACAATCTCCAGCTGTTAAAACAATACAATTATTGCAGCTGGATTGCTTAAGTTCTTTAATGAGAAAATAATCAAAACTGTTTTCGTCAAATCAATCTTTATATAGACGTTCCAATTGTCTTGGGATCGGATCAGTTTGAGAAAATTACGGTCCTATACTTTACATGGAATAATAATAAAATTGAAAATGTGAAATAAGCTTTATGATTTTGATGAAGTATAGCGATTTCAGTGTAATAAAGCGTTGTAAGTAATGTCCCTAAACGAACGATGAAAATACTTTCTTTTTTTTAAAATTAAATGTCGCAGTTAGAATATTTTACGCTTATAATTTATTTTTTTTTATTGTTCAAGACATTGTTTTAGAACTGAGCAAGTCTGTATAACAATATACTACTAGTATTGACTTAGAACTGTGTGAAGTTAAATTAATATATACAGGCATATCCGGTTTTTTTGGTTAACAAAGACTTCTGAATGAATCTGGTAGAGCCATCGTCCTTCCGCAGGTAAATTGCAAACTACTGTACCTCACATAATTTGATTTGATGAAGTTGAGCTCAAACTCACGACATCAACGGTGAAAGGTAAGTGGTCAAAAGACGACAGAGTCTTAGCTCACTCGTCCATCATGAAACTCGTGAAAAAAGTAAGCAGTGTTTAAGCTGTTTTAAAGCATACGAGCATATACTTGGTTAGGTTAATATCGTAAAAGCCTACCAACAGTCCAATCGCTTTCAGAAGAAGGGCTGACCTTCCATTTCCCGAATTAGGTAGAGAATGGCTGCAGTTTATCAAAATCTGCAAACTGTTGTGTGATCAAAATGTTATGGCATCATCTTACTCGAATCATATCCTGAAAGATTTGAATAAATGTTCAAAGATATAACTAGTCGTAATTTCCACCACCATCCATCGTTATACATGATCGCTTTCCTACATAACCTTTACAACCTCTTCTGGAAACGATTAAACGCGGTAAATAGTTTATAATGGCATTAAAAGAAAAATGTTTGTTCCATTAAAAAGTCGAGGATTCTAAGTCCGATTAAATAGAATAATCTCTCTGTGTGTTCGTTGGCATATTTTAACTAAAATACCTCCGGTATTAAATACTATATCTTGTGTTGATATATATTGCTGCAATATAACTCAATACATGTAATTCATGAAAGAAATGCTTAAATTGAAAAGACGCTTAATGCTTTAGTGAAAAACAAAACAAAACTGAGAGTTGTGCTGTTGTACTGTTGCAACCATGCGTCATAAACACGCATTCAGCATTGGTCTTAAAACTACAATATTATTATACATCCATTTTACTTCGTACATAATGTATTGCTACCTCTTCCGAAATAGCAATTTTTAATATAATCGAATTTCTTTTCGGGTGACGTGGAGTACTTCAAGTACTCAAGGGACTTCTCTGCTTTTGTTGATTTCAGTTTAAAAATATGTTTGATACTCTATTATAACATTGGAACGAGTATCAATGCAGTATTTCATGTGATATATCAGACTATTTGCCTCACTTCTCTCCAGTTTGACATTAACACTGGCACGTTTTCATTAACAACTTTGACAATTTATTACGTTCTGGTATATTTAACATAACTGTTGTATATTTCTTATTATGGTTTAGTATTGATATAAGCTATTTTAATCACTATGTGACGTACAATATTCACCTGACCAAATTTCTGCGTTTCATGACTCTTTTATTGAAACATAAGTAAAGTTTTATATAAAAAAACGTACTTTTTTCACTTTATACTAGCTTATTCTATCTCGATTTTAAGGTATAGTATAGCTTCTTAATAGCTTTCAATTCCGTTTCCAGTGAAGAGCAAGTACTGGGGGTGGGGGGGGGGGGGGGCACTAGGTTTACTGTGACCTCTCACACAAGTGGCTAACACTTTATCCACTTTATCGTCCAGCATGGTATATATTATAAGTTGATGTTTATTGACAAAAAGGGTTAGTTTTGAAGTATGTTACTTTAAGTTTCAATCCAATTTTATAAAAATGAAACCGTTTGCGAAACATCATATCTGCTCAACCTATGATGCTGGAAGTAGGCATTATTCTTTTTCTTTGAAACACAATTATACACTGTTCTGGAATGTGCAAACGTACAGGAACAAACAAAAAGTGCTGTGCATTAGCTGGAAATCGGTTCACACTTGCTTAAACCCTGACAGTTTTGATAAGTATGATGAAAAGCTAAAACTAATAGAGCATGAGTGTTCTGCAAAAACAAGTATTAGAAATATGGCGTTTATGATAACAAAAACTGATTACCATTAGTTGACTCCTGATGAAACGCTATACACCTTATCCCTGATTTTGATGAAAAGCAGAGGTGGTGTGGTGTTAGAGTAGGTGTCAATCTATTTAACTTGCAATTTAACTGGTTTTTTTACTTGGGAGCTAAATGAATGAGTACTAACTACTGGTTCTATCCAGGAACACTTTGAGCGTGATTTGTATAAGTTGCAAGTTACAATCGAAGTAAAATAATGAATAATGTTTAACGTAATTTTCAATATATGACGGATTACATATATGGTACATCTAGATTGATTAGTAAAGGAAAACCTCGTAATGAATTTGAGTGGAATTAACTTCTTTTCATAAATTACTGACACTCCTTTTTCAAAATATAGTATATAATGAAACGAGCTCCGCTCGAATCCATACCATTACCAGACAGTCTCAGACCATACAGTCACGGAAGACACCCTACATGGAAGACCCCTTACTAAAAAGATAAAAAACAAAATGAGGAATGAATACATTGGTGCTATAAAAGTAGTAACTTTGGAGATACCTCAGTGAACAACTTTGCGCTGATTTGTTATATCAACATATATCCAATGCTATTTTTTCATAAAACAGCTAGCGTCGAAATGTGTGATATGAGAAGAGTTTACCGATTGCATAACAATTTTGTTAGCTAACAAAGACGTGTTTACAATAAAGCTGTGTCATACAAAACAAAATATCTAATGCCTACTTCCCTAACACAGCTGAGGTCGTTGTGTCGAGTCAGGCTCAGTCCAAAAACGTTAATTGATACAGTTTGTCAGTTGCTTTGCTGAAGGACGGTTGTCTTCTTCCACCAATAATTTTGTATATAGTATATATAATCTGTTAGTTGTAGAACATGATGTTTAACTTCATTCCAAACAGCAAGCACAACAAAAACTAAAAAAAGCACACACAGAAAGCGTACTATTCACTTAAGTCAGTCGTGTGTCTACATCTATAATCTATTATAAGACAACCAACGTTGCCGTAATTTTTAATTGTTTAAAGCAGGAAACAGACACTAATGTATAGATGGTTTGGGAGTGAAGACAATATCGTAATTGATTGGCCCTACTTGAATAGGCATGCAAAGATGTACATCAACCCGATATATGGAGACGTAGAGTCTAGCATATTTCTTCAAAAAGTTGTTTAGTCAATGAATTCTTTGCATGACTATGAACTCCTTACCTTTGATGGTTTAAAACTTTCCAAGATGCAGTGCAGGATATATTACTACTTATTATACAAAACACACGATGTTGCATGCAGATATGCAGTTACAAGGGAACCCATTCATAAACCAATCACAAAGAACACTTTACAGCCTTTTAGAAAGAACGATAATAAATTAAGTTAGTCACATATTACTTTCGCCAGAAGATTTGAAATGATGCCATTTGGAAGAAACATTTCTTACAAATGTTGCGATTTTATTTGAAAGCATTATACATGCGTTACTGCTGGTATGGCCTTAAATAAAAATGACATTAACAATCAGTGGGTACGAATGTGCTAAGATGTTTTTTCGTGTATATCACATAATTATGGCTGAAAACTCATAGTTTTAAGATAGTTACATTCTACTAAAGAAAGACATGAGGTATATTATACAAGAATATTTGTTTTATGATATGATAATTGATTAACTTAAAGCATATTTAGCATTTTTCGCCTACCGTAGTTTTATTTCTGTCACATTTGATTAGAATATTTTTAAAAAAAAATAAAATGCACGCAACGCTCTTACTAATAACTAAATCAGCGAAAATTATACCCGATATCATTTCCGAGGAGTTTGTTTTGACAGATATGAGGAAAACCAATCATGATTGTTTTAACAATGCTCACCCAGGGACAATGAGACAATGCGTTTTAAAATTTTCGTTATATCTATATATTAATGTTTATTGTTGGAATATCTGCTGGAATATCAGTTTTACTAGTGTATTAGAAAATCACGTTTAAAGTTAAATTGGGTGAATGTGAGAATAATAAATTGATTACGTGTTCTTATTACATATTGCTGTAATAAGTCGTTCTTTTGGGACTAGTTGCCTTTAAATGAGTCTCGATTCCGTCATTCACAAGGTGTGAAAATTAATTAGCCGTTTCCGTTGCATCACTTTGATTGAATATCAATTGTAGAAGCCGTATATTTGCACATTTTGAAACATATTTCCTTGAAATAGTATGTGACTGTGATGGTTTCTGGTACCAGGTAGTTCCCTTAGGTCAGGTTCAGCAGTAAATATTTGATAATCAAGTTATTTAACTTTATTTACATTAAATGTTTAGTGTGCCAGACTGGCTTAATGGAGTCTTCGTTTGTGAAGAAAGTATCACTTTTAACTTTGCAATAAATTTGCCCTTTTCAGTCATAGTTGCGAGACTTTGCGTTATGTTTACTTTCACTAATTCCGTTGACAATAACAGCGCTTCTGTTTAAGGGTATTTAATAAATTGATAGAGACACTTTGTGTAATAGGTTTCTACTCATGGTGTTCGTTTCAGACGTTTTTCACACCGTATTGTTCTTACAGAACACGTGGTTTATATAAATATATATATATATCAATATATATATATATATATATATATATATATATATATATATATATAGAATATTAAATAAAATATTACTTCCTATGAGTTAAGAGAACATTTTTCATTTTAACTCAGTTTAATTTCATCAACATTAATTTTATTAGAAAGTTAAAAATCTTATGTGCCTAAGTTCATATTGGCATATGTTTTACATACATCAATATACATTTTGGCATGCTTTAAGTTTTTAAATATTTTCTTAGGTATTGATGAAACTAAATACAGATAAATAAAATGGTTCAACCGAAAAGTTTAACCAAGGTCGGCTCAAATTTATAAAGTTAGAATGTTTGTCAATATCGTTCACGTTGGTTCTTGAATACATGTATCAGGGACTATGTTCCGTAAAATAAAATATATTCAATATATAATGAAATAAATTGTCTCATACGATACAATATCTCATTTTAAAACAATATTTGACACAACATATATGTTGGTATGTATGTTTTGTTTTCTTATGAACTACCTTAAGTGATATAATCTTCGTAGAGCTTTTGAGACTATGTTTTATTATATAAAATTGGATGTATGTTAACGTAATTCGCATTGATATATTCCCTCTGCGAAATATGGACAAGATCGTCCAATGGACGGATGAACATAATTCAAGATAATATAATGTAGTCATGTGCCGTAAGATGGAGGACACCAGGAAGACGGTATACTAATTATGTTTCCAACAAAAAGCAATTAAAGAACAATAAAATGCCTGATTACATCAGTACAACATAATCTTCTATACAAAGCAGAACACAACATAGCACTGGATGTATATTAGATTTGCGCTCGACTTCACATACTAGTCTGCTCGGAATGAACCGTATACGGTTACATCAATCGACTGAAACAGTAATTTGATATCTTTAAGAGAAGTATAAATTTCTTTATTTACGTATAGTTCGTACAAGATTGTACTGGGGTGTACAATTTTTATACTTTTTTTTTAAATAATCAAAAAGAATTGATGTCATAATGCTTCCGTTATTACGGTATAAAGCAATATGCGGACAAGAATGCCGACAACAGATCTATAGGCGAAGATCAACATGAATTGTGGACAAGATTGTCGATAAAATGGCTTCACTTCAAATAGTGTTAATTCCTATGGTACTGAATAACCCCGTGTATTTCGTTTTAGTACGTATATATTCAATCCAGGATTAGTGAGTTCGAATCTCTGCTGGCAACAATCTCCGTGATGATTGACATAAGACCATGCGTCTCATTATCATTCGTCTGCCACCCTTGATTCAAGTTGAAATGTTATAAGTTGCTTCCAAGGTGAGTCCTTGAGTACTATTTAACAATTCAGGATCCCAGGATAGATAAATCAGATTCACATATCGTCTGTAAGCTCCCGGGAGCATGAAAATGACTCTAAATATTCAAACATACAATCCTTTCCCAAAGTCATGTGAATATTCCTTAGAATAAAAATGGACGAATAAAAATTCTAACTGTAACATAAAATCCAATATGTCACAGCAAATAACTGTTTCCATAAAGAAAGTAGATATATTGATCAAAGTATACACTTTATTGATCAAACGACCAATAAATACTTAATTTCCTATTAAATCCCCGACCAGTTCTTCACATTATCATTTAGACTAACAATCCCTGTTTCGGTACCACCGTTATTACTGGGTGTATATAATGTGGTTTCAGACAATTTTGCTTTATAGCTTGCCTGATAGTATGCTATTATGCGCTACTTATTCGCTTTGGTTGAGTCAGTCCTGCATAGTACAGTTCATGGCTTCGGATGTAATCTTACTTATTTGTACATGACATTGTATTTACTGGTTTTGCTCCCAGTGGTGTTCCAATGTAGAAGAAACTTGCAATATTTTATATAAATACGAGCTGACAACCATAGCAGTATTCAATAACCAAAGATAATACAAATTACTTAAACAATTTAACGTTTTGTCAAGGGTATACTTTCGTCAATTATTCAGAGTTATTCATATTTCATATTTTCCTGCTCAGAGAGAACGATTATATTAGACATAATTCATATATATATTGTGGACGCATGTACATAGACATTAACATAAATATCGTCGGATGAGAGCATAAAAGTTGCACTTTCGTCCAAAAATGACTTTTTGTGATTAAAGAACCAACAATTATGGTTTACATATGCTGTAAATTTATAAGATCTTACTTCCACGAATAAAGCAATATATAAAGGTGACATCTGCAATGTGATTATAATTTGACTGCAAAAAGGTTCCATCTTCAATATTATTTTTGCATTAGGGTTCCATGTGTCAGATAGAAGTTTATACACAACAATCTCAGAGATGAATGATGTAAAAATCAATGCATAAAGGTTCCATATATACAATATAAAGGTCAGATATCAGGTTATTACTTGCCTTTAGCAGTGATTACATGCTAATTTTAATATCCTAAACTAATATGTAAATGGTATACTTAAGGAAAGTTCTGCTGGCCATTTCATGAGAAGTGTTATACCGAGAAATACACACTTATTAAAAAAAAAAGAAAAAGCAAATAAAAAGGAAATTTGATGAAGTTGAAAGAAGACATGCCTCTTCAGGAAATATTCTTCTCTTACAAAACATGATTTAATAATGAAAATGTGAAATGAGAAAGGTGCACACAACAATGAAGAAAGTAGTATTGAGGACACAGATAATGTTAAGTAGTACATAATTATGACCGGCATCTAACATTTCTGATTAGAGTTATTTAGAAACGGACAATCTGACAAACGAAGGTAATATTGATGCTATACGTACTAGACATAATGAAACATTCTGCTAAATAATGGTTGGAATTTAATAGACAAATATTTTCTTCAACACTTGGACAATAATCTGGCTAATTACGGATTTGAAAGAGTTGACAATCCCCGAGATGGTGAATATTGCTGAATGTCTTCCTCTGGCAGTAGCAAATGTATTTCAGAGATATGTTTTTCAAGTCAAAATCAAACTCTGTTTACTTTCACTGAACAACTGAAAAAGTCTCAAAAGATTTCATCAAAAGTTTTTTAAACGTGAACATTCGCAGATGGAAACCACTGAAACTGCGAAAAAGAAAACTTTGGTGCCATCAATGTGGAATACAGTAGTGTCTTTGGCGGGAAGGCAATATCCATACATATTTGTTCCAGTTAAGTATTAAGACATACTTGATTTCAAACAGTTCAACAAAATAAACTTTCCAAACCTGAAAGAAGATTCTAATGGTTAGAAAATAAACTGGTTAAAAGTAAAGTGAGTTCAAATTCATAGAGAAAATCCAAGTATATTTGTCAATGAAACATTCAAAGAACAGAATTTTCATGAGATCAAGGTTCTCCTATCAACACGCTCAAAGTGGAGACCAAAAATGCAATATCCAGGTGACATAACAGTCTTGTGTGAATAAAAAATACCTTGTTTCACTTTGTAACAGTTGAATTATACTAGAAAAAGCATTGTCTTTAATTACAAGGTACTTCCAAACAAATAAAGACATGTATGATAAACTCCCTATGCCTGATAATGATGACACAGAACGTGACTATGATAGTCAGTGACTGATGACTAGAGTGTCAGTGAATTTCTCGTGATGGAATTATAAAAAAATAAGTTTAGTAAAACTCGATGCTAATAATCAATATAACTGATTTAACAGGTACTTAGAACAATAAGTATGCAATATGAATTTAACAAAAACAAATGCAAGAATTCGTACAAGATTAATAAGGTGCCCATTTATGCTTTACATTTCAAACAGTAATTATCAATGCATAAAGGTTCCATCTGATTTTTGTTCGTATTTGGATAACATAATATGGAATAAATCATGAAAATAATAGTCAGAAATATTCGTTAACATCAAACAGTTGAAATGTCAACTTTTCAATATCATACTTATGAACCACGAGTTTATATGTAACTTTAAATCTTTAAAAGCCGTTTTCTCAAAAGATTGAAAAATGCAGATGGCATCTTTATGCTCTATTCCGACGATATATACTTTTGCTGCTTGAGAATGTCAAAATCTTATTATATATAAAACGAATAATACAAGATGAAAACGAAATTATGTGTTTTTTTTGCCAATCTGTTGTTAGTTACAAAATGTTTATAGTAAGTAAATTGAACAGATCATCAATCAAATGTTATTTTTTTAGCATAAAAAGAATGAATTCACGCACATCAAACCAAACAGAATTCGTACTGAGATTCACTTGTAGCGTACTAAGTGCTCTTCATGCAGATTTAGGTTGTTTCAATGTCTATGTGGTTTATTGTTAGAATATATACCTATATTATAAAACTAGAAACGAGTTACTATCTATAATTATTTCATCAGACTTCACTTACTTGCGTTACATTATGTTCGGAAGGTATTTTGGTAAAGATATTTCTTTTGTTTTCACCGCTTAAATTTTAAGAATTGATGACGGGAAAAGCGAGTTTCGTGAGTTTCTGAGCCGGTCGTTAATTCACGCCGTTGTCCTGTTATTGCTCCATTGAACATATATTTTCTTACCATTAATGTAAAATATTTTTTGTTACATTCTTCGTTTTTGAAATGCAATCTTCTTTGAGATAATGTGCCTCTCAATGGAGTTTGAGCTTAGATGTAATTAAGTTTCAAATGTTTGACACTAGCGCCTGCAACATAAAACGATGTGTTATGTCCTGTCTTATATATGAATAATTGATTCGCGAAGTCTTGAAAGAATCAAGATCAATGCGAGACAATTCGTTGAAAAACTATGCAGAATATTGTGAAGAGAAAATAAACGTATTTAGGTAAAGTCAATAAGAGACACTTAAGTCAGTTGGTATGCAGTTTGGTAGGTAATATTGTGTCGACATAAGTAAAGCCAATAAGACGTGATTGAGTGTGGCTAAATTCAACAATATCCAAGAAAAGTGTTATGGTTTGTCAAATGAAGCACCTTGGTTGGGATACAATGGCATAAACAAATTTGAGATACTTGTTAGAAGTTCTATCCAACCAAGAAACAACTTCATAGCAATGGTTATAAGAATGTAAAAAATGTTTGTGATAAACTTCAATTGAACGGACGGGAGTGACATGCGTATGTATAGTAACCATAGTTAGCGCAGCTACCAGAACTTTTTCCGACGATGGTACCATACATGAATAGGCATTAATCCGCCTAACTGAACGACTCATAAATTATGCAGCATTGGGCACAAGCATTTCTAAATGCTATGATTGGCACTAGTTGGGATGGCCAAGAATGAAATTTTCAGTATTATAGTTGAACGTTTAAGGATTAAAAATATGATTATGATCTCAAAATATAATTTACTATTTGTGTGTGAAACTTTGGAAAATAAGTATTTACTTTGAATATTAACGGTTTTGAACAACACTACTCCAAATATTAAAAGAGGGGATTGTGGTATGATATGCCTTTTGATTACCGACAGAGGTTAAATGACAAAATAAAAGTAGTAGCGAAATAACATTTAATTAAAATAAGTCTTAGTGAGTTTCACTGATATTAGAAATAGAAAGTGACATACTTAATAACACAGAGATAATTAAATACGTAGTATTAAATGCACTGCTATTGAATTTGTAGGTGTGTGTCCAAACTATAAACATTTCAATCAGAAATATTTCAAACCCAAAAATTGTGCCGATTGTCAATATAACTAAATTGATTGTTTAATGTCAAGTAATACAAATTAAAGTAAATTTAACAGAGATCTCAAACTAATTAGTTTAACCAAGAAATAAAGTTTATAAACGACAGAAAACATCCATTAATAATAAATGATTAATCACATTAACATATAAATGTTTAGATTCAATTTATAGTTCTGTGTAATACTAAAACCTATAATTATAAGAGCTTCTATGTAAAATCATCAAATGCTGTGGGTTTGTTTCAATTTTCGTTATGCATGCTTGTAAGAGTACCATAAGAAGCTGTAAGCAATAAACGTTCTCACTAAATGTTTAACGCTGAATTAAATATTTAAATTTAATTAATTGAATTTCACGAAATTTCACTATTTATAATTTATTATTTAGGGTATAGAATATATCATACATATACTCACATATGTGTGTATGCTCTTGTTTTGTATATCTTACAAATATACAAGTGTTCCCTTTTAATCATTTATTTATCTTCAAAAGGGGTGTGCTAATCTTGTTCCTGTATTCTTTCCCTTTTGAAACTTACATGAACCATAATTTTGCGGTTTGTTGATAATTTTGTTCGAAATGATAGACTACGTGTTGCAATCCATTGAGAATGACATGGACTACATTTTAGCCACGCAAACGAAATGTCATTTTTAGCTTTTCACTTGATGATAATGTTCAAGAGATCCTCGTGGGACCCAATATTTATACAATATTACAATCAATTTAAGTGCGGCAAGCATATAATTACCAAGAGACGGTAAAACAGGTCATTTTCAAGGCCGTCAATATTGAAAGAACAGAAAACACAAACGTAACTGCTAAAAATTAAGATTAATTATGTTTGAATATGTGAAAAGCCTTTATATTCAAGTAAAAGAAAACACATTGATATTTTATTAAAGAACTGTTTTTTTATTAAGTGGAATTTACATGCAGATACTTTATACAATAACAAATACCGTACTTATAAAACGGATACTATAAGGGTATTATATTTTATGAGAAACCAGACATACATGTAAACCTACAGACCAGACAACGGCGAGCGCGCCTAGCTACAATGCAAACCAAGTACACAAGACTAGAATCAACCACCTCAACAGAAATTGTTTCAACGGATACTACATAAATACAATCAATTATGAATTAAGCTTAAATTATGAAAGTCATTAAATAAAATCCTTTAAATCATCAATCATTGGTGCATTAAAAATTGTTATAATTTTATTGCAAATCATCGATCAATTGTGCCTTTGTCGACAGGTATATATAACAGTTACTGTAACACCTAGGACAATGAACCTGCATAATTATTGGATAGTTACTCTACGAATGCATTATTAGAAGTTATTGACATTTTTCAGAGATATGTGTCGTCTTCAGTAGTTTCAAAACCGTCTCTTATAAATTAGTGGCTCCACAATAAACGCCAGCTGAAGGACGCACAGTAGTTTTGTAACTAGTGTAACTTTATTTATGAAACCTAACTCTCAAGAGAAAAGAAGTCTATGACACTTAGAGACAGATAACGAGAAACAGACGATTTCGGAAGCCGTATTTTTATATTTCTTTGTTTAAATTTTGAGATAAATGTTTGTTTACTGCGCATATATTTAAACAAATTGGGTTATTTTGAAAATTAATGTTATGTTTTATTATTGTATTTCGTAAAAATAAATCATTTGACATTTTGCGTTTCTGTTTTATATTTCTTAAGGACGATTGTTAAACTGAGGATATTTTGTCATATTTTACGAAGGAATGATTTGTTTTAAAAAGCCGATTGTATTGACCGTGAAGGCGTTAAATTCTTAACTTAAATACCTTAAAGCAAAATTGATTTCTTTGAAAAGAAACTAGTTTCTAGACAAATCACTGTAGAGAAATTATGCACTCTTGGCAAATACGCTATGTTAGCCTAATTCAACAAACATTTATAATTCAAAACTACTTTATAACAAGCATCCAGTCATCCTTTTTCGAGAAAGAGAAATTATAAATTAAATAAAAATGCCTATCGATCAATCATAAGTTGGGTTACTTGGACAACTTTTCGTTTATAAGGTATGTTGATCGGCTTATTGTGTTTACTTATAACCTTTCATTGTTCGGGATTGGGGTTCGAACACTGCTCAGTCAAGAAACTTTATGTTCACGATTTATTTAGTAAAGTCTTATTATAACATTTGTTAAACTCGGGTAAATATGCACGATATATGTAAAGCCCTTAAAACAACAGTTTGAAACCAATTATCAGAATGATATCAGTAATAGTATTAATATATGTTCATTGCTTAATCATCGTTTATGACTGAACATAGTTTCTTATTGAACAAATATTTTTCTTAACACGTTATTTAGTTATCAACACAAGGAATGCGTTTCACAAAAAGAAAAAACTTACGACAAAAATCGTCGTAAGCGAAAACCAATAATTAGTCATAATGTTTTTAATTTGCATCCAAATGAAGCCAAGTTGGCGCAAATCATGCAGAAAGTTACATATTTCCTGTAAATACAATCATTTAAAATGTTGATCAAAATTTGAACACACAACGGAGAAATTGTCAAATTAACATTCGTCGATTTTTATCGTAAGCTATTTTAAGGTCTTCAAGTACCAACATTTGTTCCAAATTAATTCAAATACGGCTTTCAGCGAATGTTTTATAACATACTTTTGTTGTTTATTTCTTAATAAACGACAGGGAAGCTGTTGCAAATTGCAGAGTTTATAAATGAGAGCTTATATCCTTGGGATGTTTTTACTTCATATAAATGTCAGTTATTTATGGGTAATAATCTCAGTCAGGGCATTTCAACGAATGATTCAGAAAAAAAAAGGTAAAGATAATTATATTTCCATTGCAAATCTACGATGAAATCACTTTCAAATCTCGATTTTGTTTCGTTTTTGTAAAAACGAATTATTTCTATATTTTGTAGTCGTCAATTCCGTTCATTGTTGTTGGAAAACATACTGCTGTATATACATGTACTAGATGACATGAGAGGTCTTACATCACTCAATAAATTATGAGCAGTTTAATATAATCAAATTTCTTTCTTAACTTGTTGGTTTGAAAATAAATTGCTACATTGTCTACCTTTGAAGACACATAACGTTTACTACTGGAACACCTAAGACAGTTGACTTGAGTAATTGCTGGATGGTTATAAAACGAACTCATGCTTTATTAGAAGTTATTGACATTTCTCAGAGATAAGTGTCGCCTAGAGCAGTTTCAAGACCTTCTCTAAGAATTAAGTGGCTATACAATAAACGTCAACTGAAGTTTGAAAAGTAGTTTTGTAACTATTATAACTTTATTTATGAAACCTAACTCTCAGGAGAAAAT
Source organism: Panopea generosa (assembly GCA_029582155.1). Classification (NCBI taxonomy): domain Eukaryota; kingdom Metazoa; phylum Mollusca; class Bivalvia; order Adapedonta; family Hiatellidae; genus Panopea; species Panopea generosa. The sequence goes on from CM055906.1 coordinate 56,116,784, forward strand.
GACTGCTACGACACCCAGAGACAGCTGACGAAAAACAGACGCCTTCGAAGACGTATTTTTATAATTCTTTGTTTAAAATTTGACGGTAAATGATTGTCTACTGCGCATATATTCGAACACAAATTTGGTTATTTTGAAAATTAATGAATTTTTCAATCTTGTATTTCGGATAAAAAAGCACTTTACATTTTGTGTTTGGCTTTTATATTACATAAAGGCGATTGCTAGAGGATACATTGTCATATTTTACTCAATCGTCTTTAAAGCAATTGAAATTCAAGGATACATAACTTTTTTATATACTAAATAAATTACAAAATTTGAAATCTAAATGTTTCATGAACAAATTGTTACAAAACATCATCAGTGGTGTAACGTACAAAATTGGCATAGAATTGCCGCGGATTTACTGACGATACGAGACGATACAATGTAACACATATAGGACAATAATGTGGATTATCCATCGAATATCATTTGCACATTTGATATGGCAATATCGGTAGCTTCCTTGTCTTTAACTACACGTTGCGTACTATATTTGCAACAGGTTAAGTTAAACAAATTGATTGATAGAAGTATTCAATTAGTTTGATGCACAGACTAATAAACATAATTATAAAAATACATCATGTTTTAAACTCCAGAAATTCAATTATTCAAAAAATATATTAATGGATCCCTAAGTGTTGCTAAGGTTCCCAGAACTTAAATGTTATTCGCATTATACAAAGAAACGCGTATGAGTGCTCATTATGGAGTTTTAATGATCGTAGTGTAGTAGCGTGAAATATTGCCTGCTTTCAAATTGGGAAAGATAATCTCCAGTTTCCCTAATACTACTTAGCAATATGTAGGACAAAACAAGGCATTATCATCGTAAGCATTTTTACGCGATTAATATTTGAGTGTTGAACTGCATAAGCACCAACACATTTAACGTGGAAGTAAAGCATGACATCCATCGTTTAGAATAAAAACAAATTAAACAGAACACAGTTCGGTACTGCTCACACTTTATATATATATATAATATGGAAATATGCAATGACAACAGCCCCTTTTCGTGTGATCTATAACAACGCAGGGCTAATTAAGCCAAGAGGACGACATTAAAAATGACACAGAAACATGAAACGCAAAGGACATTCTTCTGCAATTTTCCACATGGCCTTGGTACACAGACATGACTAATGGACCACATTGATGTTTGAAACTGTGTGCTCACAATGCCATTAAACAGTTGTTAACATTCATACGTTGTTTAACATGTTTTGAATAGAAGTGGTAACATTGATTCATGAGTTATATAGAATACTGTCTGTTGTTCTATGGACAAAACCAATACAACATTCCGTATGTTATGGGAACTCAGTTTCCGACCAGTCATTTTTCTGGCAACTGACGATCTATATTAGTTGCACTGACAGAACACATTTTGCCTCTGCATGTGTGTTTTTCGTAAATGCCTTTTCGATTGAGATACTGCTTTTATATTAATGAAGGGAAGGTCGGTCATCTGAGACACGCTGTTTCTAGATAAATATTAGCATGAGTGAATGTTTTTGTTATTTGTGTTGATAATCAGAATATTGAAAATATGTAAATTTTAAGTTAGATTTTGTCAAAGTATGATGTGGCCATTCTGTTGAAATGAAATATATGTAAAGCGAATTTACCATGGCTGTGTTAGTCTTTGTTATACCCGCCGTATAAAACACATGTCCTTTCCAACCAATATTGCACATTACAAGTATAATTTATGGTTTAGTTTTACTATCTTAAAGGCGTTGGTCTTAGTAAACCAGACTTTCATACAAATGTATCTGATTTTATCATTACTATTGTGTTAGTTATTAAGAACGGTTATAAACAATAGTTATGTTGTTGATCTGTATGCGAATACATGGTGTAAAACGTGTTACACTGATCCCCGCTGTCATCTCTTTTCCATGTATGTATTAGACTTAATATAATTTCTTCTGTATGACGAGTTCATGCTTCTTTAATGCCAGTGTCAATTGAATGCTACGTTTCCTGTTTTGGTGACTATATCCTTTAAACGCTATTTCTCCTGTTTTGGTGGCTACATCCTTTGAATGCTATGTCTCCTGTTTTGGTGGCTACATCCTTTGAATGCTACGTCTCCTGTTTTGGTGGCTTCATCCTTTGAATGCTGACTCTCCTGTTTTTGTTGCTACAACCTTTGAATGCTATGTCTCCTGTTTTGGTGGCTACATCCTTTGAATGCTACGTCTCTTTTTTTGATGGCTTCATCATTTGAATGCTGGCTCTCCTGTTTTGATTGCTACATCCTTTGAATGCTATGTCTCCTGTTTTGGTGACTTCATCCTTTGAATGCTATGTTTCCTGTTTTGGTGGCTACATCCTTTGAATGCTATTTCTCCTAATTTGGTGGCTTCATCCTTTGAATGCTATGTCTCCTGTTTTGGTGGCTACATCCTTTGAATGCTACGTCTCCTGTTTTGGTGGCTTCATCCTTTGAATGCTGGCCCACCTGTTTTTGTTGCTACATCCTTTGAATGCTATGTCTCCTGTTTTGGTGGTTACTTCCTTTGAATGCTACGTCTCCTGTTTTGGTGGTTTCATCCTTTGAATGCTACGTCTCCTTTTTGGTGGCGTCATCCTTTGAATGCGGGCTCTCCTGTTTTGGTTGCTACGTCTCTTGTATTGGTGGCTATATCCTTTGAATGCTACATTTCCTGTTTTGGTGGTAACGTCCTTTGGTTGCTACGTCTTCTGTTTTGGTGGCTACATCCTTTGAATCATACGTTTCTTGGTGCAGTGGCTACGTACTTTGAATGCTACGTCTCCTGTTTTAGTGGCTACGTCCTTTGAATGTCATGTCTCCTATTTTTGTGCCAGTGTCATTTCAATGCTACGTCTCCTGTTTTGGTTGCTACGTCCTGTGGATGCTATGTCTTATATTTTGGTGTTAGTGTCCTTTGAATGCTACGTCTCCTGTTTTGGTGCCAGTGTCCTTTGAATGCTACGTCTCCTGTTTTGGTGGCTACGTCCTTTGAATGCTATGTCCCCTGTTTTGGTGGATACGTCCTTTGAATGCTAGATCTCCTGCTTGGTGGCTACGTCCTTTGGATGCTTCGTCTCCAGTTTTGGTGGCTACGTCCTTTGAATGCTACGTCTCCTGTTTTGGTGGTTTCATCCTTTGAATGCTACGTTTCCTTTTTGGTGGCGTCATCCTTTGAATGCGGGCTCTCCTGTTTTGGTTGCTACGTCTCTTGTATTGGTGGCTATATCCTTTGAATGCTACATTTCCTGTTTTGGTGGTAACGTCCTTTGGTTGCTACGTCTTCTGTTTTGGTGGCTACATCCTTTGAATCATACGTTTCTTGGTGCAGTGGCTACGTACTTTGAATGCTACGTCTCCTGTTTTAGTGGCTACGTCCTTTGAATGTCATGTCTCCTATTTTTGTGCCAGTGTCATTTCAATGCTACGTCTCCTGTTTTGGTTGCTACGTCCTGTGGATGCTATGTCTTATATTTTGGTGTTAGTGTCCTTTGAATGCTACGTCTCCTGTTTTGGTGCCAGTGTCCTTTGAATGCTACGTCTCCTGTTTTGGTGGCTACGTCCTTTGAATGCTATGTCCCCTGTTTTGGTGGATACGTCCTTTGAATGCTAGATCTCCTGCTTGGTGGCTACGTCCTTTGGATGCTTCGTCTCCAGTTTTGGTGGCTACGTCCTTTGAATGCTACGTCTCCTGTTTTGGTGGCTCCGTCCTTTGAATGCTACGTCTCCTGTTTTGGTGGCTACGTCCTTTGAATGCTATGTCTCCTGTTTTGGTGGCTTCGTCCTTTGAATGCTACGTCTCCTGTTTTGGTGGATATGTCCTTTGAGTGTTACGTCTGCTGTTTTGATGGATATATTCTTTGAATGCTACGTTTCCTGTTTTGGTTGCTACGTCCTTTGAATAGTACATCTCCTGTTTTGGTGCTAGTGTCCTTTGAATGCTACATCTTCTGTTTTGGTGGCTGCGTCCTGTGGATGCTATGTCTTATAATTTGGTGTTAGTGTCCTTTGACTGCTACATCTCCTGTTTTGGTGCCAGTGTCATTTGAAAGTTACGTCTCCTGTTTTGGTGGCTACGTCCTTTGAATGTTATGCCTCCAGTTTTGATGGATATGTCCTTTAAATGCTACGTCTCCGGTTTTCGTGGCTACATCCTTTGAATGCTACGACTCCTGTTTTTTATGGCGACTTCCTTTGAAAAATATGTTTCCTGTTTTGGTGGCTACATCCTTTGAATGATATGTCTCTTGTTTTGCTGGCTACATCCTTTGAATGCTAATCTCCTGTCTTGGCAGCTACGTCTCCTGTTTTGGTGGCTACATCATTTGAATGCTACATTTCCTGTCTTGGTGGCTACCTCTCCTGTTTTGGTGACTACATCCTTTGAAGGTTATGTTGCCAGATGTTGGGCTGTGTAATTTGACTTTTACGTCTTCTGTTGGTTATATACACGTATTTTCTTATTTATGCACTGGGTTAAAATATATATGTGTATCCGTCCACTGCTTTACATCAATATTAAAAACAAAGTTAATGTTAATTAATAAATAAGTGATGTTAAAGGCATTGTTTCCTTCATTAACCTTGGGGTAAGGGTTATAAATAACGTCTACAGGTAAACCTGTCTTAAGCAGGAACGAAAGTGGTCTTTTAAGACAGGTTGTTGCCTTATACAGATTAATTTGCTATGACAGCATCCAAATGGGATACAGCAAATATGGCTACTTAAGACAGGTGGTTGCTTAATAGAGGTGACCTCTTACACAAGTTTGACTGTACGTGTATTTACAAAGAAAGACTAAACACTTATAAAATGACACCTGTAACTGTACATGTAACCTCCTCACAATGACAGCTAGAATTAGGATTACCTTTATAGCTGTGTGTCAGTTTCAGGTCACTATGTTGTATCATTGTTTTTAATATTAATTTTTCTGGTATAAGCGTTAGAGAAATATCACTCTTAAATGATTGATTTAAATGTTTTTGTTCAAATAGTTTGCATTAGGTTTTTAAGTAGCTACAAACATAATTGATAGAAATAAACATCCTTTCCAATTGGAATTCTTATATTTCAGCTGGAATTATTTTGCAATTGACAATTTCATTTTTTTAAACTTTTTGAGAGTCTCGTGTGAAAATTCTAATTGGAAAAAAGTTGTGTTCTTTTCTGCATTACAAAATATTTCAGTGGTGCAATCTGTGATGCAAGGGAGAAGAGCTAACCGTTTTAAATCGACACAGCTATGATATTACGAAGTCTTAAATATTGTTAACAGCGTCACATCAATATCAGACAGCTAATTAAAACAAAGGTCATAAAGTTTATATAACATACCCATATATTCTATCAATATATAAAATGGAAATATCTAGAATTATTACGATTAATCAAATTATTAACCTACAATGAAACAACATATTGTTTAGGACATCCAGCATTCAAATGGCACCGTCATCAGATTAGGATAACATATAGGGATAAAAAATCATTTCATTTAAATCTATGTACTCATTTCTATTACTCATCTTTGCTATGGGGAAACCTAGTGATTTGACGTTATTAAACTCCAAATTTGCCACGGTCATTTATATAAATATAAAGCTTGATTGTTTCTAAGCAAAACTTTTGTTGGCAGTTTGTTTGACTATTTAGGCTTGTTAAGATACGAATTTGGCTCACTCAGTTTAAAAATAAACGTCTCTTAGCTTATACAAAGTCTCCATCTCATAATCAATTAAGATATAAAACAATCACTGACAATGTAACGAGCCTTATCTCTGCACGTCTCCAATGGGATTTCCTTACCAATCTGTGTTATCAATTAAGTAACCCGTCTTTTCTATCTGTCTAATTGGTTTTAAATTGCTGTATGTCTGCTTTAAATTGATGTATGTTTAGCCAACTTATGAAAGCTCCGCCAATTCACATGAATCAATACTCTACACTTAGCATGAAACAAAGAGTTATATAGTTCACGGCTATCTTACTCTAAACGTATTTGTAATGATACCATATTTTCTTTTAATTGCATATCATCAGCAATTAGATATTTTGGATAATTGGTACCTAGATAACATATAATTGTGATCTCATTTATAGTGATGGGGTCGTACTGTTTTGATAATTTCAAACAACGTTTTGATATTTGATTGTTTCTTGACATTTTATATACTACATATACAAAGGTGCCAGTATTTACTGTATTGACAATATATACTACAAAAATATCAACGTCCCGTGTTCAATTAAACACGTGTTAATGGTCACGTTTATTAAACAAGTACATGTCTCAACAGCCCATTTTCTAACTACTTTTTTATAAATATATTTTATTTTTATCGTACCAAATCACCACCAACCCATCGATATACCGATCGACCAGCCATCTTCTCACTCACTCACTCACTCACTCACTCACTCACTCACTCACTCACTCACTCTCTCACTCACTCACTCTCTCACTCACTCACTCGCACACTCATTCACTGACTCACTCAATCACTCACTCACTCAATACCTCACTAAATTACTCACTCATCGTTTCACTAAATTCACTCATAACTCATTCACTACCTACCCAATCACTCTTCAAGGAAAGAAGAGTCTTCACAAAAATAATACCCCCAGATACTCGTTGGAATGCATTAGATATCCTAGAAGCACATACCTCGAACCCCTCAAACATTAACCTTTTCTCTCCCAAAATATATATTTTTTGTTCCGGACCTAGGTTTAAGATAATTCAAAATATTGATTGCATCAGTGAAATGGCTTCTGTATATTCCATATTCACTTATAATACCAGAATCCACATATAGCAGAATGCCAGCACAATGAACCACTATTGGTGTTTTTTTTTGTGCAAACCAGTTATGTAAATAGTAGAGTGAAAATACGTTCTGACATGTGAATTCACCTGAGACAATCGGTAGTCGTGTAGAACGCCATCGTATGATTCATTATTTAATTAATGTTATTGGTTTTTATCAAACTGTTTCTTAATCAGCCGATAATTGATGGCTTCATATAGTTTTCTGATTAACACAAAACAACGAGTGTATTCGAGAAGACAGTTAATACTCAATAAATCAAACAAAGAAGGTTGGCTGACAGTTTTTGTACTAGATTACTGGGAAAGATATGTCTGTTAACTGAAAATTAAAGGAAAATAACGGTATTTGGACAGGGAATTACTCATAGTACTGTGTTTTTGAAAATCGGTTACATTGTAAGTACATTGTAAGTACATTGTCAACTACTGAATGACAGAGAAAACATCAAAGAAAAAACATTCTGCTATTTCCTAGATATTGATTATACATCCGCGCACTTAGGACATAATACACTTATACACATTTTTTTCTTTTTCTATTATATTAAAAATATTATTGAAAGACACCAAATTAACCATATCATTTATTAAATAGCCATATTTTAGAAATTTAAAATCATGAGAACTGTTGTTGACTGTAACAAATAACATGACAAACATAGATGAAGTAGATACAAAAGGCAAATTAATTACAAATTGTAGTAAATGCAACAAGTATATCGTTATGCCTCTCTCTAAAACATATTGACCCATATCTCATAGATATAACATTTTTCACTATAAAAGTGGCATTAATTTCCCATAACATCAAAACATATTCCAACAATTTGTTGCTGTTAAAATATAGCCATTGATTTTGTTTAATTTCCTGATTTACAATGTTTATATTATACAGTCATTCAATAATTTGTTTTCCGACTTGCAAACACAATTATCCATTCTCATTCAAGCGAGTACTTTTCGTATTACGTCATATTATGGGGAGATTATCAGTATTTATTTATTAATTGATTAAGATTCATGGATGGATAAAGCATGTCTTCGTTATAAATCTAACCAAATATATATATTTAGTTCGTGATTTATGATAAATATATATACAAGAATACAGATTGATTGATATGACTTCTACCTGGGCTTCAGTTGGTAACACGTCTGACTACCATCAATCAAGGGGTCTTGAGTTCGAATTCCCACCTGGCCACAGTTTCTGTGATGATTGATATACGACATTACGCCTCATTATTATTCATCTCTAACCGCTGATTCAAGTGGGAAATTTGTATGTTACTTGCGGAGATAGGATGTGCTCTAGTTCTAATAAATATCCAGAGATCACAGGGACGATTGTTACGTTAAATGATCGTCTATAAATGATAGCTCTCTGTTGCATAACGATGACGCTGAATATTCAATCAGTAAACTATATGACTTTTGTGTCAGAAAAATTATAACCATCAAATTCAATTTGAATGATGATTCCACTATTTTTAATCTTAAAATCAAAAATACAATTTCAGTGAAATTTCAATTTAAATCGAATCATGAATACTGAAATTGACATTTTTATCGTCATTGGCATCGTCATCCGTAACAATACCACCGTTGTGCTGCTAACTCGATGAAATGATGTAAAGAAGTGGTACAATAAACTTATTTAGATGTGTCATTCAATAAGTATCGTAATAATATCCGAGTTCCAATTCAAGCAAACTTCAAGACAAAGGAGCGCAGTTATAAGTATAATAAATTTTGGCATATATTCATTAGGGATTTATCCAGCAACGAAAATGCAAATATAGATGTGTACGGCTGTGAGCTCTGGTGCAATCTTACTAACTCACAGCTAGCAATAATGGAAGGCGCACATATGTTTGGCTTAAAAGTCCATTCATTAAAACCTAAGTATGCAATAACGGACTTATGTAAGGTTGGCTTCCGTAGAAAGCTGACATTGATAAAACTTGAAGGTAACTTATATTTTAAGTCAACTTTGTAGTCTGTCGACAAAATGTATTACAAAGCAAGTATATGGTATTTGACTTTAAATTTAACGTGTTTATATGCATTATATGTGTTTTTCCGATACAAACAAGGTTTGAATAAAATATGTTTAACTTACCTTATCAATAGAACCCGTGATTACAGTATTTAAAATATTCCATCTAAATGCCAAAAGAAATATATATATATATGATTTCGAGAACCGATTTTTATTATATAGATGTTAGAATAATATAGATATTTATGGATACAATATTAATGCCAAAGGTTATTAAATTTTGATGTTTGCTGTGTATTTTTGCATTTATGATATAAAATGTTTCACGTACTCCATTAATATAGAATTATAATACATGTACACCAATGGCATTATGTCTTAGGTGAAACTGACAGTTCTGACTGTTTGAAAATATCTGTACAAGCATTTCGCAACCTATGGTATTATCTACACTTTTCAATAAATGTATTCAAAACATACAAATTGCTGTTGATAATATATCAATATATATTAATAACCGTTTTATTACCTTATGTTACACGTTCTCTGTGTAAACCTTTTTTTTATATTTATTTTGGTAAGGTAACAATGGTATAGATCAAATATGTACTGTAACATATGTTTTGTTTTAGACTATGCACTTCCTATTTAATCTGTTAATCAATGTTATATTTTGTTTCGATAAAGTATATTAAGATTAGGAAATTAAATTGACAATCATATACCATTTTGCGACACTGGTTCATATTTATATAAAAAATAATATAAACGTGACTTGTACTTCAATTTTTTTATAGTAGATTATATTTTGCCATTGATACTACTATCAATAATATCATATTGTCTCGTCAATTGTAAATTTGTATTCTTTATCCATGATATTTAATATCTGTTTTATTCTTTTTTTAATGTTCATTTGTCAACTGTATGTAGTATTAGTTTGTTTTATATAATATCTTTATTTTTCTGTATAAATTAGAGGTAATGAAAATATATACTAGAATATTTTTACAAGGCAAACCAAATTAATGATTTATTTCTATAGAACAGAAAATCTTTTACTTGTTAATATAAAACATCATACATCATACTTTGAATTCAGTCATTATCAACCATGATCAAACATTTCAGAATATTGTTATTACATGTACAAATATACATTAAATGACTGATATAATAACTGGTTTTAAATTTAGTTGTAACATACATGTCATATAAGTATCTTAATACGAGTTAACTCAAAATACATAAGATGGACGGCATATTACGAGTCGTCTCTCGTTTATACTTTTACCGATATTTGGTTCCGCACTTAAATCACTGTCGTTCCTGAATCGTGATATAATTACATTATGGAGTAATCGGTTTCTCCTTCAGATAATGTCAGCATATGAAGGGTATGTTAATGATTAGATTGATAGGTATTTCTTAAAAGCTTTTAGAAGACGCAGTGTCGGCTATATTAGGCACCAATCATATAGTAGTCATCCAAAGAAAGCATTTAAAACGTTGCGCTGTCATCAGAGTTGCAAAAATGTTTGAACTTCTTTGGCTTCTTGGCAATGGTCCCTATAATTAACTGAGATAGACATAATCGCATGATAGCGATTGGGCATATAAAGTGGGTCAGACACACTATGGGATATTGGTAATCTTTAAGTTAGTATTTATCATCCAATTAAATATATGAATTGTAATCATTAGTTGTATCAAAACAATTGAAAAACAGAGTGTTTTATTTTTAAAAAATGGAATAAACACATAAAAAGACATACAGAGAATGACTATTGTCCTGGGAAATGCAGTACTGAATATTTTTGATCAAACACGGATTATATATGATAAAGCTATGTAATAATATAACAATATTATGTATATTTAGCGTATCGCACGGTCAATCAGTAAAGCATCGGGCCAAGAATCGAAGAATCTAGTTCGCCATAGTAATGTGTAGTGTTTTTGAGCAATACATTTTATTCACGTATGCTTTGAACTGATTTTACCGACGGAGACGCCAAGTATGATTTGTCCTATTTGAAATTCTTGATATATATTCGATGTAAAATAAATATGTTTATTATATCAAAAATGTTTTATAAATTTAATTCGATCGTTTACCTGTTGCCACAATGATTTCATATCAAAAGATAAGACTGCAACAGCCTTTGTTAGTTTTTTCTCTGCACCAATCCTTGATAACTAACCTTTACATCCGTACAACATCTATATGCCATATGTCGTTTAAAAGCAACACATAAAAACAAACAGGTTGCTGTACGTGTATCATAGAAAATAAAGAAAATCTTACCACCCTAAGAAAGTAAGATATGAGTATAAAACTAACTTTAAAGTAAAATCAATAGCAAGAATATGGAACATATATCGTACATTAAGTGACGTTTCCGACTACTTATGTAATCTGCAACTATCAAATTCTCTATTTATACCAAAGCCATTTAACATAATTGTACTCGGTTTTTATAAATGATATCAAATATAATAATATTTATCTTACATTAGTATCAAAGGAACACAAGGCAATGTCACAGCAGTTTTAAAAATATGAGTAATTATTCCTAAAAAGCATAATAAATGATATTTACATGAAAACGGGTAAAGACGGATAAAGATATTATTTTAGCAGTTTTTGTCACATATATGACTAAATATCTGCGACAAAAAGCCTTTTAAACGTTAAACAGAGTGATTCCTTTTTCCCAAAATAGAACAAATTGAAGGGTCTGTAAACATTTCGACTTTTATATACATACACTTATACTTAAAAAGAAAGGATCCTTATTTTCTTACATAATTATGTTTACAAAAAGTGCCAAATGATTATCACACGATGAATATTGATTATGTCTGCTTGGTCAGAATATTGTGTTAACATGGCTTACAGTACATACATGTAAATATATATATGGCCCAAGTATAACTGTGACATGATTAACATTACAGACTGGCAATTATTACCTATACTTCATCTGTCTGAGCCGATTATTAATTCGACATGGGTTACATTGCAGACTCGCAAATGTCACGTAAACTTCATCTGCATAGACTATATTATTATTATTTCGAGACATCTTACATTGCATTCTAGCAGATTTCACATAGGATTCATCTGTCTGACTCGATTATTTTGTCGACATGGTAAACATGCAGATGGCACACATAATTTATTTTCCTACGTAAATAAATATACTACATTCCTGATCCATGACATATTAATAAAAAGAAGTATTCATTTATTGGTATCGGAGGGCTTTAAGTTGAAGAATATGTATGATATGGGTTTTATTCAACAAAGAGCCTTCATTAATACACTAAAGGGCGACCCATTGCTTACACTATGACAAACATGTTAATTCACTTTGGTTTTATGCGGAAATATGTTCTTCATACGCCAATTTAGTGGCATAACATGTTGTGTTTTATTTCCAACAGATACCAATATATTAGTGTTTATAACTGCTTCATTTCCATAGGCCTCTTATTCCTATATACCAACCTATGATGTGGGGATATACTTATGCAAGTTCACATATCATTCATTATGTTTTATTGTGTGTGTTTAATCCAGGTGAGGTAGATCTAAATGTTTCGTTTCATGAACTGAGTGAAAAAGACTGTTTCTCAGAGTTCTAATTGATATATATATGTGTTTATTGTATGCCATACAATGTGTTATCGCTTATAGTTTATAATGAGTTGTATTATGTTGTATACCTGTCATGAAATTAATTTATAGCATAGACAACAAAGTATTGAAATTCAAATACATATGACTGTTGTATAAACGGGATTGGATATGACACATATATATCCAAGTTATACTATGTTATTTATATATATATATTTTCAGTTCAACTTTGTGAATTTAAAAATACTTGGATTTTTATAATACAATTTGGTACAAGTTTGAATATTGACCACATATTATGATAAAGTGGAACTCATCCTCAATATCCTGACTATTGCAAACAATACGTTTCCTATCTTGTCATGGAACAGTTCTATGGCGATTTTCTTCAATTTGCAGTTCGTGCAAAGAGAATCGCACACTATTTACCGCTACTTTTTTCCTCTAATTTACACGTTTTAACAAATAATAAGACACAACAAATAGTTGCTTAAATTCCAAAATAACATTAGTGAGCGCTACTTTTATCCATGCTTTCAGACAATTCTGACATTAATACGTCTTTTAGTCTTTGTTTAAACAATCGAATAAATATTTTGACATTTATTGAACTCGAAAAAAAAACAGTTCACTTAATCGTAGAATATTCAATAACAGTTTCGGGATAAATGCGTATTTGTTTACATTGTCATCTGATTATAGTATGAGTTAATTCAAACAAACTCTTAGTATACAAATATTAGTTTTGTGTATAATTTTAACCAATAATTGATTATCCTTACTTTATTCACTATTTCCATTTGGAGTCTCACTGTTTGTGAATAACATGAATAATTTGATATTGATTGTACAATTGAGTCGAACAAGCTGAAATCAATATCAATATTATGGTTATCAAAGTATTCACTCACTAATTTAAATATCATAATAAAACAACCAAACAAGCAAAGTAAAACAATGTGTTTATTATAGTGTCAACCCATTGAAAAGGTCAGTCACATTAGGTTTATTAGACATATTTATGTTGGATTTGTACTTTTGACCTCCCACTTCCAAGGCGGGCGCTTTAACCACTAGGCCACGAAAGACATGTGATATCAGCTATGGTTGGTTGTTGTGTTTTAACTTTACTTGTTATTTATGAATCTGTCTTATACGTGCGATATCCTCCTCAAGTACAAATTATTACATTCATGTATCTGTTTAGATGATATATACATAGACATAGATGAGACGAAATTACAGATAATATAACTATTACGATCTTCACAGATAACACGTACGTTGATTCTATAACTTTTCTATGAATACAATAGCAGTTATTGCTTCCAAATTATAGAACTCTTCATAAAATTAACACGTAGCTACAAACAAATCCAAGCCTAATTGATCTTGTATAAACATCTAATTCGAGATAAATCGAGATAACCACCTGGTCATAAACAATATCGACGGATAGCAGGAATTGTAGATGTTATTAATTCGTGTGTAAACGTATAGACAGTGCAGATATAATTATCTGGTGTTCATACTAGCATGAACAAACACTCAAGGTATAGATATCTAGTTCAAACACATGTTATTGCCACATAAACACATTTATAGATTGTCATAATTATATTATCATGCATTTGTTTTGTTATATATATATAAAATGTTACATTTTTATCAATGCTGAAAACCAGCTCTATTCTGATTTGATCACAGGGAATACTCGATACTTTAATATTGTTTATATTGCATAATAGTGATCTTTTTTCTTGTTAGAGATTTAGTATTTTGTTTATCTTAACACACTTTTAATAAATCGATTTGCATCATTGCACAAAGTCTTATTATGTAAACAGTTAAGTGTCTTTAGCATTGTGATATTTTCTTGTAGTTCATATATATATTTGAATGGCTATGTACATGTAGGTATGACATTAATATAATTGTCATTACGGTGTACATGAGACTGAAATAAAGGTTAAATACAATAATATTTCTATTTATTACTTAGGTGTATGTTACCTTAAGTAAGAGCAGTCTAGCTGTACTGACTTAGACATTAACTAAAACACATTATTTAAAATAATTATTGAATTATTGAAGTTAAAACAATGATTTACTTTATCTATTATAAACATATAAACAGTTATCATGCATAACGTTTTTAATTCAATGATATAGGCACAGAACCCTATTAAGTTAAGTAAGTAACACACGATAGCCATCTTTGTTTTAATGAGCCTTTTTCTGACAAAAGGTGTATATGAATTAATCTTTTGATATATATCTCAATAAAATGGAAATGGTGTGTATTTCACAAATTAATTACACATCCAAATATTTAAATTAAATAGTACATATATGCCTAAATTCTAATTGCTTATAATATATCTTTAATTAAGCTATATATATATATGATTCCTTTCACGCTAAAGGTAAGATATCTGATCACTGTAAAATACATATAATTTCAACTGACACAAAAATATACGTTAAGAAATTCACTTGGATTTTTTTTTTAAAACAAAATTAAATTATTCATCGTAATATACGTAATATATATTAATGTTTTAGTTGAAAATCCGTCTGTCTTAAAAGATAACCAATTATACCTTCTGGAATCACGTGGTTTTGAGAACATCTTATTCATTAACATTAAAGCAATAACATATACTGCAGTGTTAACATACTAATGCTTTCTTTCAATTCGATAAATGATTCCTCTTAGTTGTCATATAGCGTTTGACACAGTCGCGATGCTTTTTAACTACGCTGTGTATAGGATCAAACATTTCATTTTATTACTTCATACAAGAAGTGTTTCACGTGTAGTGTAACGTATCTCTCGCATATAAACTACGAAGTAAAGCGTGGTACTTCTGTTGGGTTTTACCTACTTGTCAGCAAACTATTTAAATGCAAATCAATGCTAAGTTATGTGCTTAGAAAGTCGTTACCTTAAAAAATTATATTGTTTTATTATAGATCAACTTAAATATAAATAAAAAATACAATCTATCTTTAGTTTATTACGGATGAAGTTACTTAAAATGCATTATATTGCATGCGCACAGGTGCATGACTAAGTGCATGACGTAGTACATGCGCATGTATGTATGCGTGTTTTTTATTCATAGTCAAGTGTTTATAAAGTTCGCACTGGCATTTGGTTAAAAGCGTCTTATACACGTTAGTCATATGGGTCGTTTGTGCATGCCGGTGTAGTTTCGAAGACCATTAGTGACGAAGTTTGACAATTACTTGCGGAAAGCAGCTGTATCTACTCAAATGCCTACATATACATACATGTATAATTTGCTTTTCCTCTAACATAGATACATGTAATTAAACATAACACAATAAACTCGTATATTGCCGTGTTCGTTTTAGCGCCATTTGATTCTTAAAATAATACCTACATCACATTTTTATTTTGACAAACATGTGGTCATTATAGCTGTTTATATATGAATAATTTCTCAATTTTTCTCAATTATAGTTTTACTTTAGAAAATATTGTTAAGCCATACACCATTTACCTTTTTTTCTTTTTATATGTCAGTATCATTTGGTCCTTGGTAAACACATTGAGAATGTATGAAGAAATTGATCATTTTAATTATGTGTGCGTGCTTGTTCAATGAATAATTGTCAGATGACCCTGATTAGTACATAATTTGGTGTTATTTTGAAAATGTTTATACCTGAACACATGAGAAAAAAATATAATGCTCATTTTAAAATTATCCAATGACTTCTAAAATATCATCAACACCTGTTCGATACGAAAAGCAGTATATTCTCTGTCTGAAAAAAAATTATGTCACTTCAGTTTACTCACACTCCTATGTTCCTTAGTTAGAAAATGCTGTATAATGTTTATATAAACATGGGGGTGGGAATGGACATATATTTTGTTTAAACTGATCCGTTTTTATTATAAATACAATTTTAATTTTAATATATACAATTCACAAGTATCAATATTTGAAAACGTGCTAGTCAACTTCACTGAATGCTCTATACGCAATGAAACATAAGCGTTATCTACACGATTAATAGACTATGTATAACAATGATAATAAAAGTTAGCTTCCCAGACCAAACATATTGCTTCTATTAGCATATGCCATAATGAGCGTTCCGCATTGTGGTCATCCGGAGGTTACAACAATAAATATAGACTTGTCTAAATAAAAACACAAATTCCAGACGTACTATAGACATGAAAATGGAAAGTGTCTGTCAGCGTATAATTAGTGATTTAAAGTCTATTCTATGTTTATTTAAAAAAAAAACTCATATCCTGTAAATGTCCACTGCTATTTCATAATAAGAAATCATTGTTTGACATGTTGCGAAAAAGCTATGGTGAAACAGACATTGGACCTGATGCAATATTGACTCGCATGCTATTTACTAATTTCCTGCAGATTGGTTGCTTTTATCGTCGATTATAACGTGTTAATCGATGATTGTATAGCTTAAAATGTCGTCCTTCCAATCGGTATATGACAAGTTATATTTATTATTAATTAATTTGCTCAAACACATAAATTGGTGTTATTGATTTCACCTAATAGTATATATCTAGTTATGCTACATTTGCTTCAAGGCCAGTTTAAATATATGGTTTCCAATCTTCAAATAAAGATACATTAAAGTAGGTTCACAATATCTGCCGTTGGTGTATAGCTTCATATTTATCAGTTTAATTTTTCTGACATTATCATATATTCAAACATAGGTGCTAATAGTGTATGTGTCGTTTTATGTAAAATCTAATGTATTTATAGTACTTTTTAGAGTTTAAATAAATTAATGATTATGAATGCGACTGACAAAAACTGTTTTTCCTATAAAGGATTTCATTATATGTATACTATAAAATGGATGGTGATTTAATATTGCAAAACATGAAACAAGACAATTAATTAAAACTTAAAAAAACAACACAAATTGAAGTTGAAAAAACGATCAAATACATATATTGACATTCATGACGTAACTCATTCATGACATCTTGCTTAATATATACATTTTCGTTCTTTTTTCTATGGACGCATACTCATGAACGGTTGATGTTTAGCTTATTTGTTTTAGATAAGATAAATCTGGTTTTAGATTTGCGATTGACTATAACCGTTGCATTAAAACGTTATAATTATTAACTATTTTGACGTCATGTAACTAAGGGTGTGCAAGGGGTGTAACGATTGTTTTCCTGTTTATCAACTGAAGCTTAAGGATACAATATAATATTTACGTCTGAATTGGTGCTTAATAATAGCATATGTTGTTGTGTTAATCAAGTACATTATGAAAGAGATTTATTTGTTGAACATTCATGAGTTATAGTATTGCAAGTAATGTGCAAATTGAAAGCGAACCCAAACACTTCCTTTGTACATATTATGTTTAAGTTCATATCTCATATCTAAATGTTTTAGATTTGGACCACATATGCCATGTTGATCATTAAAACAAACACTTCACCAACATAAGTGGTATAAAAGCGTGAAAACACGTCGCATTTAATGAATAATTAATGACTTCGTAGGTAAAGTATGTTATTCTTCATAAACATATTTCCCCAAGGCCTGCATTCCAACATCTGACAACAAATATTATTAAGACAAGAATGATGGATAGCACCGAGTCAATTAAATCTACATTAATCCATGACGATGATGAATACTTGTAAAGAAGTGTCCATTAACTCTTAATTACCCTAACATACACTCTTACGATGCCAGAGTGTGACTGACCTCTCCTACTAAGTGTCTAGGTTGTATATCAGAGGTGTTCCATGTATGTTTCATTGACTCTCAATTATAGACAATAAAGTCAATTTGTTTTTTTTTGTTTTGGTTTGCGATTTGCGTTTGAGAAGGAATCTTTTTAATATTGACTCAGCCGCAGTCTTACGTGTAGTGTAACGACAGAGAGAGAGAGAGAGAGAGAGAGAGAGAGAGAGAGAGAGAGAGAGAGAGCGAGAGAGAGAGAGACACACACACACACACACACACACACACACACACACACGAAGACAAATAGTGAATGAGCGAGATAGTGAGACCAATAAAGAGAGAGTGTGTGTAATTACAACCTGGAGCATCACGATTAGAATAAACTGGAGTGTCGTGGGTTCAATTTCACCATTTGCTACATGTTTGTGTGGTGTCCTTGAGCAATACGTCTTTTCTGCATATGCTTAGTACTGGTTCTACCCAGGAAGACCTCGAGCGTGATTTTCAAAAGTTGTAATAAATTGTTTCACAATTGAAGTAAAATAAATAAGTTTAAACTAAACTAATCTAAATGATTGTTTTTTGTGACCATTTGTTCTGGGACTGTTTTGTATTTGGCATGTATTATGTTATGTATTCTCATTGTTCTTGAAACAGTGTTCCAATGAATAAATATAATAAATATGTCCTATCATTGTTTTAAGATATTAGGCCGGATATTTAAGAAAAGAATCAAATGACGTTTTGATATTTTGTATAGTTAATTGACAATACACATTACAAATATATCAATACCTCGATATATCTCTCGGCCTCTCTTTGTCGCTCTCTCTCTCTTTCTCCTCCCCCCTCTCTTTCTCTATGATAACTATATGTCTCTATTTCTCGCTTTCCTTCTCAATCACCAGCTTTTTCTCCTACGAAGAACATTGCGACTACAAGCTTGAGTTTTGACACATTTAACTATTTTTACAAAAAAAAACAACAACAAAAAAACAAAAACAACAAGATACTACTTAATAACAACAAAGTGAAGGTCCTCCTAAAAAGTCACTACTGTTGCAGTATTGGTTATCGCTCAATATTTAACACTTGTTTTGGAATTAACTATGGATTAACTTAGCTTTTGAGATATCGTAAATCTACGATTATAATCCGCAGTTTGTTCCCAAGTTTTTAAGGTCTAAAACTTGGGTGCGTATAATACTAAGGCATAGAAAAATAATTTTATTTTTCAGGTTTCATCAGAGTTTTCCCGCTAACTTCGCGATCGTCAACAAAAGCCAGTCGAAAACAGTATTTCTGATGCCTATCATCTTGAATGTAGTGCAAAAGGCACACGAAGTTTTAAACATGTCTTATATGCCTTATATTTATGATTTCTATTAATAAACAAAGTTTATAAACCTTGTTTTGGTATTGTGTATTCTGTAACTATCAAATGATATAACATATTGTCATAAATTAACAAAATACTAATGGAAACAAATGAGTATTACATTACAGTCGAACAGCAAACCTTTATTAAGATATTCATGTATGTCCAATTAAAAAGACAGAGCAATCGCAGCAACGCCATAAACAATATAATACATGATTACATAACTACATAAAGAAGAAATGAAAACATGGATCGCTCATTATATTCGAATGATCGGTATAAAAACTACAGTGAGGATTTAAACAATACTGACGTAACGCAAAAATTAATTCCACTAATATATTTGTTATTTATAATAGGAATATATGCATCATCATAGAGGCGATAGGCATCAAATGCATTGTTTCTGTTTGACATTCCTGTTAATAAATGAAAGCGTAAACAATACGCTATCACAGGGTCCGCTTATATGCATTGACAGTAGTCAATCAGTATTGATGTTTATATGATTAACACTTCGAGATCATCGTGATGGTATCGTAGGCAGAATATCGAAAAGAAACTAAAGTCCTCATAATTATGTACATTGTATTTGGTATTTGTATGAAATGTTATTAGTGTTGCTGCTCACCTTTGCTGCACAAGAGTAAATTCAAGTTTATCAACAATTGGTATAAATAACAAAAAGAAATACCAATAACTTTTAAATTTTATTAAACATACACTTAAATTTGCTTTATTTAATATATGTATTAAGTCGATACATGTGTGTATGCATTACATAATAATTTTACAAAAAGGTCACGTGCACACGTTATTCATGTTTATTTATATACTTAAAATAATATATTTTAAACTAGGGTAAGCTGCCAATCGCAAATAACTAATGCTCGGAATGTAAAGAGATTGGTATCAAAGTGTATACTAATTTGCTTAGCTTGACTGCGCAGAAAATCGATGCTAGTATGAATTGCGTTCGATATAGTTGACTTGTTAGAAGCTGTACTGAGTGTTGCCTTGTGAAAGATCGTCAGATGATTTTGGGATTCAGACCGCGACATCTGGCGTGAACAACCCATCCACGGCAATACAATTCATGTCATCATGCTTATGAAATTTACACTTGCTAATGAACCTTAAAAAATATGGACATGACATTGTTTTTTAAAAGTCTTCCTCTTCTACAACAATCTGAAACGTATCACTTTTTACCAAGTGGCAATAGGGATCTGTTTTTTTAAACATCAAATATTGGTTGTAATCAACTTACTAATGTTTGCAATATGCAATATATTAGTAATCATTTAATGACGAACAGTTGCTTATAATAGTCTTGCATATGTCAAGTAATCAACAGAGGTTTCGCGTTATTGCAACACAGACAGGTTACAATTAAATATACGTTCACAGAAAGCTTTATTGTTAAGCGCGCATAAGTGTTGTTCATCTGTGGTCGATTTTATCTTCCATGTTATTGGTCTATTTATTGTGTAACTCTATGTGTTTAAGAATAATCACCTGTGTTCCACCAGGTGACCTGTATCGATGTGTATTTGATTGTGTTTCATCTTCTCACTTAACATCATTCCTATGGTGGTGAACGACCTTTCGCAGAGTATTCCGGTTGCTTTGTTTACCAGTCGTATTACACGACAAAGAACGCGAAATGGCGATACTTCATAACGTCATATGAGCAAGAACGTGACCTCAAACAACTATAAACACATGTGTTTAACGTTGTTTTGGCAAGGTGTCACCTTTGTCCAAACTGTATTTCATAAATATTATGATGACATTGCAGACAAAATCTCAGTTATATTAATAATTGCCAATGACGGATGAGTGCGTGAATGTCTGAATGTCTTACATAGTGTACTATAGAAAATAGTGTCGAATCTATTTTCAGTTTAGGATTTAAAGGAAATGCATTGTATCACCTTATGTTACTGTATACACGTTTTCAATGACAATAGTTCGTCTTATTGTCCGTTATATGTCCGACAAAATAACATTTATTTTCATACATCAGTAAATATTTACAAATTCTAGAATTGTATCATTTTACTTCTAACAATGAACACAGAAAGGATGGGAAACGGAAAGAAATTTATTTTAACTTGTTGATTAATTCTAAACGTTCAATGCCCATAGAGTGAGAGAAACTGTACCGGTAAATATCATATGCTTGATATGATCGCACTTGATATTTTGTTTAATATTGATATCATCATACAATGGAAGAAAACACTGTTTTGTTTATTTTGTCCAGTTACATTCGCTAACAATAATAAAACAATTATGTTATCTATTAAATTAATGAACGACAAAATATTTTACTGGACGAAAGCTGTTGCACTTCTAGTCAATTATTTTGTAGGAAATTACTTCCATCAGTCTCACTAACCTTCACTACCGACTTCATATATCAACTTAGTTTAAATGTATTATTAACCAATCTTAAAAAAAGAAACTATATTGCTCTCTTTTTAAATACCAGTTTCGTTTGACATGAACCATATCTAGTATTAGATAATGTTGCTATTTTTCTAAATGAAAATGACATTAAAGAACAATAACATTATTTTAAACCAAACATTCATGTTGTTCATGTTTTCAACTCTACAATGTAAGATCAGTAATTTCACCATGGCAATTTAAACGAAATCTGTCCAACTATGCAAATTCATGAAATAGAAAGTGTAATTTGACAATGAACGTCGCCGATTGGAACAATAGAGGCTACTAAAATTGGGTTATACAAATAAACTACAAATATTTTATGATATCTATAAAAAGTGAAAGCATTTACCAATCATGCTAATGTTATATTCTTAATCGTTTAATAACGCAGGCGTAGACATCTAATAATGGAATATATCAGACACACTAATTTCATAAAAATGTGTTAAAGGTATGAGTATTACGTCATAGCACATCATTGTAGCATATAAAAAGGAGATAAACTTATTGTTCCTGCGCAAGAAACAATACAAATGCTTTTATATTCATTATTAAATGCTGAACATCCTGCTAAGTACAATGAAAGAGAAATAAAAATAATCGAGTATTTGACAATTGCTGTTATACATCGAAAATATTCACAAATATTAAACAAATAATTATAAATATTCATAAATATTCAATATCAATAATCCAATTGATAACACGTGTTGCTACATTTCGAAACTAAGTCAGTATGTCCATGTCCAAGCAAAAGTATTGATTTAATTCAAAGTTTGTTATAACTGTTTATAAGCGACGTTGACGTTGTGTTTAAGCATGTGTTAGTTTAGGTAAAGAACTTTTTATTTATTGTGAAGCAAAATTAAGTTATGTTGTAATTACAGGAAGCTTTTGTGTAGAGTTTAAATATGTATAAATTCATATTTTTAACAATTAATTAAGTTGAATATTAAATATAACTTATATTATGTATTATTACTGTGAGAAAAACCCAAGCAGTTGCAAACATACCTGGTTTGTAGAATATGTTTTATATTCAATTTAATAGCAAAACAGTGAAATTATCAATAATACATTAATGCAATTCAGAAAACGGCATGGAATAAATAACTACGTGTATTGTTTGTTTGTATGGTTTGCGGACCTTAACACAAAGTTGTACTTCTCTTTGCATACCTAACAAATCGTTACATGTAGGACAGGTTAACCCTCCCTAGTGTCAGATAGACTGTCATAGCTACGGCATGTTTGGCAAGTTGGTAACAATACTAACATTAACAGTCACCCTGACATATGTTTAGGTTTACTCAATTATGTCTCCCAGGTCAATTAACTTAGGTGCTGTAAAGCACATTGTTACAGAGACGATGTCTGAGATATGGAAATAATTAGATTCTGAAGGTGAACTCTTACTGGACGTTTTTTGTAGCTGTCGGGCGAATAGGCCGTCGTGACGTAGAACACGACATAAAGAGTACTTAGCAGCAATAAGAGAAAAAAATGTTATTACTCCAAAGACTATCATTGTATTGATTCTTTCCATGTAACTAATCACAGGACGATCAAACGCATTTTTTTCGTTCTTGTATGCTTTGGTGTTATCACAAGGGTGATGACTGGTAGTTATCTATTATATGCTTTATTGGAAACAACTTAACTTTAGACAGATAATGCTGTAAGATCTTAATGCATACTTTTCTATTAACGAATGATATGAAAAACGCTTGCTCCGGTGTTTGCTGAAAGATGAAATGGCAAAACAATTTTGGCAAATAAACTTACCTAACAGAATATTCGAACGAGACAAAATATAACCAGAACATATACGTTAACTATGAAATGGTTTTTATTTACAAAAGTAGTCGAACATGCCTATGCACATTTAACGATAACCTGTCACAAGTACTGTCTTTTTCTTAAATATAAAACGATAAACAATAATCCCCAGCGTTGTCAAATTGTCAATACAAAATGACATATATATCACCAGCACTGTCACTTTTAAAACACACAACGACAATCATATCACCACCGCTGTCACATTTAAAACACAAAACGCGAAACATATCACCAGTACTGTCACATTCAAATATAAAACGATACACAAAAATCCCTAGCATTGTCAAATTGTCAATACAAAATGATATATATATATTACCAGCACTGAAACATTTAAATCACAAAACGACAAACATGTCAACAGCACCGTCACATTTAAAACACAAAACGACAAACATATCACCAGCATGGTCACATTAAAAATACAAAACAACAAGCATATCACCAGCAGTCACATTTAAAACACAAAATGATATACAATCACCAGCACAGTTACTTTTAAAACACAAAACGACACAAATATCACCAGCATTGCCACATTTATAACACAAACGACATACATATCACCAGCATTGAAACATTTAAAACACAAAAAGACAAACATATAATCAGCACTGTCACATTTAAAACACAAAACGTCACACAATTCACCAGCATGATCACATTTAAACACAAAACGACAAACATATCACCAGCTCTGTCACATTTAAAACACATAATGACGAACATATCACCAGCACTGTCACATATAAAACACAAAACGACACACATATCACCAGCACTGTCACATTTAAAATACAAAACGACACACATATCACCAGATCTGTTACATTTTGAACACAGAACGACAAACATAATACCAGAACTGTCATATTTAAAACACAAAACGACAAACATATCGCCAGCATGTTCAACCGTGAAACGACAAAACATACTAAGATACGGTCGTACGTTTTTGTATAAGTATTGGCCAACAAAAATACCATTACGGACGTACGCAAAACAAGACATGTGGCACTGTTCAAGTGTTTAGATAGCTTAACCATCATTTAAAAAACATGTTTAAATTCAATCAAAATTGAATATTTTGATACCTATCCTATTTTTGTTTTACAGACCTACACTAATAATCATAAATTGAGGCGACATTTTTGCCGTCTGTATGTTATTGTTTTCTATTAGAAGTAAGTCTCAATATCGCATTGCTATGTTTGATGTGCAATTCCGGCTTTAACCCAGTGCATGATGTGATAAATAAATAAAACGTTTGCAATGTTAATTGTTTCAGGGGAAATTGTGTTCCTTTTCAATATTGGTTCGATCCTCCGCCACGGCTATGTGTGGTGTCCTTGAGAAAGACACTTCAGCATAAACTTAGTACTGGTTCCAACCAGTATGTCTTTGAAAGTGATTTGACTAAGTTGTAAGAACTTGTTTCACAATCGGAGTAAAATAAATAAGTTTAAAGTAAGTTTAAACTGTACCTTTTCAATATAAATAAATTATTTTTGCAAGTTCAAATCTATGTCCTTATGTCAAAAAAGGCTCGGTGAATGTATTACAGTCGTGATAAATTGGATCGTTTTTCTAACATGTTTAAAAGCCTGATATGCATATTTGCAATCAAGCGTTTATTTTTTTATGCTAAATATCCTTTAGTTGAATTGGTTCAGGAGGAAATTGCCACCCGGAATTGTGACAAAAGCCTCGCAGTGTTGATAATTCAACACCCCCACCACGCTACCTAGCTATGGTTCAATTAGTTTTCTAGTTTTTTATTAATCTGTAGAACGGACCTAGTCTCCCAGTAGGGTCCGTTTAATAGCAATGTTGGGAAAAGCAAATTTTAGCACGTTGATTGGTCAATTGCTTCAACTGAAAGTTTAAATGACGTCACAGTTTAGTAGCCGTTCAGTTGCTATTAATTGTGGGACAGGCATAGAGTACCCTGTTTTTGCATTAGGGGTTAATAGACTGGGGAGATATCAGGTTCTTGGATATTTTTAGGCAAAACGAATAAGATTCGTGATTCTAAAGAACCGGAAAAAACAACATTCTTTTGTTGACAGTTTAAGTCATTTTCAAATTAAATGTATTTGTCGTCTTTGATTATGACTTTCTGTTTTAACTGATTGATAAACACTATATTTTCAGGAGCTGCCGAAATAGATGAGCTACCCAGTTTTACAGACACTCCAATTAATGTGACAACAACCTTGGGATCAGAAGCTGTTCTCCGCTGCGGCATTGAAAATCTTGGAACGAAAACGGTACATACATAAAAATATAATACAATGATAGAGAAATTAATTTTCAGTATCAGTCATATGCTCGTATTTTAATATCTTTACAATCATATAAATAAGCATATAATTAGGGTCCTGTAATGGACTCGTTGTCTAAAGGTCAGACACGGATACCCTATTGAAGTGGTTAAATGTAGTATTGTTCCCTTGGTTTGCATTTTAACGTTTGACATATTTTACGATCAGATGTGACGCAGAGATATTGCAATACATTATACCGAATGTGTGCCCCGTTTCTGCTGCGGCAATTCAGTTTAATTTTACATTTAAGTGCGGGGCACTAAGTAGAAAGTAGAAAAGGTATTAACTTTCCGCTTTCCGACTTATACACACAGATACAGCAACAACGTTGCCGGTAAGATGTGCTGGATAATATATAAAAAGGACATGTATATACAGAAGGTGCATTTATTTTATAAATATATAGAATGAATAACATTCGTTGACAGCCGGGACTAGTAAGCTCAGTCGTCTAACTATCAATTTAGGATTCGTGAGTTCAAATTCCTACCCTATCTTATTTTCGGTGATGATTGCTAAACGACATCTCGCCTCAATGTCATTCACCTCTCACAGCCGAGTGGGAAACTTATCAGTAACTTGCCGAGATGGTTGTGTTCCAGTACTGTTTAAGCTTTCCCAGGAATTAGTAGTTTGGTTAATTTATCGCCAGACAGTTCTCGATGGTATAAAATGACACTAATATCAAAACAAATAAAACATACAACGATCAAGGTTAACTTGTACCTCTTCATGTATTACTTATAAGTTCATAGCTTATGAACGTTAAACAAGTGGAATTCATCCCTTAAATACTAATATTAAACTACGGTGTATATATGATTTGTGCATTTTTCTGTCAGACATTTAATACTAAAATGTGTTAGAGACTTAATGGCAATTCTCTGTTTATATCGATTGCTGTCTATTTCGAGAAGTATTTCAAGAGAGACAAAGCCATAAACAGAACACACATATTGTATATACTTGACATTAGTACTTTTGTATGGGTAGTATAGTATTTCTATTACTGTTATGTCAAATGTGATAAGGTGATTGTTAGATCTTGCATATTACTGCGTGCGTATTTGTATGTTTATTGTTCATCTATAAGTGTCTTTATCACAGTAGCTGTTTACAAAGACCCTTATATAAATAACTGCATGGAATAAAGTAATGTATTTTGTTAACTGAACACCCAATATGCGGTTCACACACATATATAGTTAAAAGGGAAATAAGTGGTAGGGAATTGGGTTCAGGGATAGAGGGTCGCAAGATTGATCATGCAAGGTTGCCTTTGGTAAGGCAGTTTCTCCACTTGTTTGAGGTGGTTTTTACCCAAGCAATATATTGTTCATTCAGAAAAAGCGCATTCGTCATCTGTCTCTCAGTAAGTGCTTCGGTATTATGAATGGTAAACATATATAAACAGTATAAACATATACACCAGATATATAAAATTATTAATATAAATATTTTCAAAAGTATAGACGATACCTATAACATCATGACGCCATTGATAAGAAACTTATACAAAGGTCACTATAACGTTATATGACACATACAGAGAACGCGCGTTAAAGGAACTGAAAACTTGAAAATAAAGTGCATGCGTGAGTATTCGGCAAAATCTATCATAGAATAATTCATTAGGACTTCGTTGACTAAACCTCAATGTTTATTTTGATAAGAGTCGAGGTAGATCCATAGTGGATATGTTATCTGTTTATTTATTTATAATACAAAACACGATAGAGCTCTATGTAAAAATATCTTTCAATCGATTTTTTAATAAAACAAACATACATTGTGATTAAATAAAACATGCGTTCTTCGAAAAGGTGCCTTGAATGTTGCAGAACAACTGTGGTTCTCTCTCCGTAAAGAAATTTATATCAGTTCTCTAAAATTCTGTCTGGTATCCCTTTATGTATTCAGCTAATTTATATTATCACAAGATCACCAATCAAAAAGCCATAGCCATATAAAAACAGTAACGTACATACATAATTTAAAAAAACCCAGGTTGTTGCAATCATGAGTAATTAATTTAAAATTAATATTGCAACGAACTAACTTTGATGTTTGATTATTATAGAAAAATATCGGTGCAAAGTTGTTTATTGAAATGCATGGCATCATAATAGTTTGATATCATACTTGAAACAATATGACAAATAATTACTAATTAAAAACTAATTATATATAATTTCATAATTTTTCTAAAATAATGCGTAAGGAATAAATATAACATTTAATTTAGAGTCTCTTTGGAGCATGCGTTGTGACTTAGGAGTAAGGAGTAACATAAGTACAAAGTGATACTAATAAATAATGTAACGTAATAATGCATTACGTTTGAATTATTATCATCAAAAGTGGCAATAGGGTGGTCGAGTGCGATTTAAGGTACATACTACTGTGTTCGCTTTTATTCCATGAGTATAAGCGGAGTATAAATAATGTATTTTCTTCCGCAAGAGGTCTTTCTTGGAAAATGGCACATTTTGTTTCAAAAACCAGAAAGAGAAACTGAATATAAACTTATGCTAATCCTATTACCATTTTAACCCAGTGTGTATTTTGATATCCACATGCATGTCATTTGAGCCACAAAGAAAATCGTTCAAAAGCATTAATATATAAAGTTAGAAACAAATGCTCGACAACACATGCGTAAATTTACTAAAATGTATCCATAGGTCTGTTGAAAAACAAAGCAGCACACAGTACAAATTAATGTGTTGATAGCACGTGTAGTATATATAATGTCCACAAGTCGGTTGAAGAAAGCGGTCGTACACAGTAACTATTACTGCAGATGTTACGCTACGGTTATCTAATAATGCTTATTTAATATATTTAATGGCAAAAGGTCGGTTTGAACGCAGTCGTACACAGTTAATATTACTGCCAATGGTACGTTACGGCTATCAAATAACTGTTATTTATTCTTATTTATATTTTACGGCAACAGGTCGGTTGGAGAAAACAGCCGTACACAGTACCAATCACTGTCGGGAAGACGCAATTTTTAGAACTCGACAGATTTAAACTCGGTAGAGTATTGCATCTTGGTGAATGGAATTTACACATTAAAAATGCACAGATGTTTGATTCGGGAACATACGAATGCCAAGTCAGTTCGAAACGCAACTTCATACGACGGAACGTAACGCTAACAGTATTTGGTAAGTTTCAAGCAATTAAGAAATATGTCAAGTTTACTATATATATGCCATTGCAATCTCATAATAATATATGTATTTAAAATGTATGACATAACATTTTCGACATCGTCTATACATATTGATCGTATTAATGACACTGTTCTATTGACGTCATGCATCAGCAATTAATGGAAGTGTTTCGTACTAAGTATATTAAAATCATGCCATTGTTCTAGTGAGATGATTTTATTCACACATATATATGATTAATTTAGCTAACTTTTTTCCAAATCATTTTTAAATAGCGGTCAACCTTATTTTTTATCAATCACTAACATTTTTGGGTCGTAAGTATGCAAACGGGAAATTTCCTTCTTATATTCAGTTATACATATACAGATATATAGATATTCGTATATTAAGTTATACATATTATATAGATATATAGATATTAGTATATTAAGTTAGAAATGTACATGCCGTAATTTTACGTACATGAAGCGTTTTCTAGCGTTATTGTTTAACTTTAGATACATATTGTTGATTTGATATAAATACAACATAACATGCGTTTCAATCAAATAAATCAAATAAAAACATATCCAACAAAATGAAGTCAATCTCATTAGAAACAATTTTCAAAATATGGATATGAGTAATAAATTATACAGTAGGTGTCAAAAGGAAATTTGCCATAAATAAGATCACGTGATTGTAATGAGTGATGTTTATTGAATTCATGTATTTAATATGTTATATTGATCATACTTTGTTTTCTGGCGATCCACTTGGAAATTATCTGTCGAAATTCCTATTATTAACCTAATCTAAATATTACATTTGAATTGAGCTACATGTGTGAATCGTTACATTTAGTGGCTGATAATATCCTTGACAATAAAACTGCCACTAAAGTCATCTTAATGTATGTTTCTATGCATAAATATTTTTATATAACACATTTCCATTAAAACACCACGCTTTTTGTGAAAACTTTTTCAGTTGGCGTTTGGTCATACACCATGCAAGGCAGATTATACAATCAATAAATCTAATTGTGGAGAAACTAAATCATATGAAAACATCAAGTTTAGAAATAAAATAAATATTTATGACAAAACTGCATTGTGCTTGCACTGATGTAGTCGATAATTGGTCAGGAGATTCGATATTATGTTTGCATAAACATTAATGTTTTTAAATTACAGTATTTTTTAATGTTTAGTTGTGTGTTTCTCTTACACTTTATCATAATACTTTTAGACATTTTAGAAACTACTATCACCCACTTGCTATGACAAACAGTTATGTACACATCTTGAAAACATTTGACAGTGCTTCTGAATCAGAATTTGAAGAATTAGCTTTTAAGCTATTTGATTGTCTGGAAAAGTAATTAAATAATGGTAACAAAACTGATGTAACGAGCATCAAATTTCATTATATTCAAATCTCCGTCACGTCTAACGGCTATACTATGCATGCATTATACACATTGAATTCTGGAAATGCATTTTTTTCATCAATTAACTTAATGCTGTCCTTAACGATTTTTTTATAAGAACGATTGCTGTTTCTTGATGCTTATTAGGAAGCCTATCATTATTAGGAATGTGTGTTAAAGTACTGGAAGTCCAGGTCACAGCGAACGATACTTTCCAATATAAATGCCATTGTCCAAGCTAGGGTTACAGTAGTATTCCATATAACACTCAGCGTGTCATAGCAGCAAAGTAAGGGGATAGGTGATGGGTAATGTCGGATTTCATAACACCGAGTGTATCATAGCAGCAAAGTAAGGCGATATGTGATAGGTAATGTTTGATTTCATAACACTCAGTGTGTCATAGCAGCAAAGTGACGGGATATGTGATGAGAAATGTTCGATTTTATAACACTTGACGTGTCGTAACAGCAAAGTAAGGGGATTGGTGATGAGTAATGATCAATTTAATAATACTCTGCGTGTCATAGAAGTAAAGTAAGGGGATGGGTTATGAGTAATGTCCGATTTCATAACACCCAGCGTATCATAGAAGTAAAGTAAGAGGATAGGTTATGAGTAATATCCGATTTCATAACACTCAGCGTGTCATAGCAGCAAAGTAAGAGGATAGGTGATGAGTAATATTCGATTTCATAACACTCAGCGTGTCATAGCAGCAAAGTAAGAGGATAGGTGATGAGTAATATTCGATTTCATAACACTCAGCGTGTCATAGCAGCAAAGTAAGAGGATAGGTGATGGGTCATGTTCGATTTCATAACACTCAGCGTGTCATAGCAGCAAAGTAAGAGGATAGGTGATGAGTAATATTCGATTTCATAACACTCAGCGTGTCATAGCAGCAAAGTAAGAGGATAGGTGATGAGTAATATTCGATTTCATAACACTCAGCGTGTCATAGCAGCAAAGTAAGAGGATAGGTGATGAGTAATATTCGATTTCATAACACTCAGCGTGTCATAGCAGCAAAGTAAGAGGATAGGTGATGGGTCATGTTCGATTTCATATAACACTAAGTGTGCCATAGCAGCAAAGTATGAGGAAAGTTGATGTGTAATGTTACATTAATATAACACTCAGCGTGTCATAGCAGCAAAGAAATGGGGTAGTTGATGGGTAAGGTTCGATTTCATATAACACACAGCGTGTCATAGCTACAAAGTAAAGAGATAGGTTATGGGTAATGTTCGATTTCATGTAACACTAAGCGTGTCATAGCGGCAATGTAAGGGGATAGGTGATGGGCAATGTTCGATTTTATATAATACTTAGTGTGTCATAGCGGCAAATTAAGGGGTAAGGTGATGGTTAATGTTCGATTTTATATAATACTTAACGTGTCATAGCAGCAAAGTAAAAGGATGGGTGATGTGGGAATATTCGATTTCATATATCACTTAGCGTGTCATAGCAGCAAAGTAAGGGGAAAGGTGATGGGTAATAAACTATTTTATATAACACTCAGTGTGTCATAGCAGAAAAGTAAGGGGATAGGGAATGGGTCATATTTTATTTCATATAACACTCAGTGTGTCATAGCCGCAAAGTAAGGGGATAGGGAATGGGTCACATTTTATTTCATATAACACTCAGTGTGTCATAGCCGCAAAGTAAGGGGATAGTAGATGGGTTATGTTTGATTTCATATAACACTCAGTGTGTCATAGCAGCAAAGTAAGGGGATAAATGATGGGTAATATTCGATTTCATATAACACTTAACATACATATTTGATCCAGTTCACGATTGTTGTGCCTCATACACTAGTAATGGCTCATATGATCATACTAAAATAAGTATTGCTATCTTAATTAAGTTCTGCATCAATTACTCAGACATATTCCAAGATATCACGGCAAGACGTTTATTCAGTAATTGGTAATCTAGGCCCTGGCCCATAATGCAATGTTTATTATTGCATTGCATATAAACTACAGTAAAACCTGTGTAAGCGGTCACCTCTATTAAGCAGCCACCTGTTTTAAGCAACCATGTTTTCTATTTCCCATTTCTATGCTTTCAGAGTAAATTAACCTGTATTAAGCAACAACTTGTCTTAAAAGGCCACCTTTGTTCTTTCCCTTGACTGGCTGCTTAAGACAGGTTTGACTGTACATCGAAATTAACAGGTATCTTTTAACAAAAGTCAGCATCAACAGGTATGTTACAATATTAGGGAAAAAGGTTCACAATATAGAAACGTAATGTACATGCTATAGTATTGCCATATGATAGCAACCAACATGGACTCCAGTAAACTATCCCGTCAACATGTTTTCCATAACAGTGTGCTGGGAACTTTTTACAATGAATTCTTCAACATGCAAATGACATACGTTGACAAACAGGCTAGAAATATAGTTTGATCTTTTCCATTTGGTATTTACAGCACATTAGTGACCTTGGTGTGATCTGCAATATTTTTTAACACATTTACTGTCTTATATTTGTAATAATTATCTTCAATTTTACAGATATCCCGAGTTTACCGTCAGAACCGAGTAAGTATAAGTTTATATGTTTCAAAATGAAGTGTGACTTTAAAAATGTCCGAAAACAGTTTATATTAATGAAACATATACCAATTTGTAAACATATATTGTTACTATGCCTATTATGGAACTTATGTCTGATACAATCAAAATAATGGGAAACATTTTGAAATATAAAGTAGTCGATTTGAGATTTGATTTGACAATTTTCCTCATTTGTGCAAAAATATCCCTGAAGTTCACATTCACTTGGCACGTTTTTTAAATTCTCTATATCTAACATACACTTGGCACGTTTTTAAAATTCTCTTATGTCACATACACTTAGCACTGTTTTTAAATTCTCTATATTTCACATACATTTTGCACGTTTTTTAAATTATCTTTATTTTCACACACACTTGGCACGCTTTTAATAAAGTGACTCATTGTATAGCGATTAGTTTTTGCAACAAATACAATGATTGTCATTAACAGAGCTGCGTGAATCACAGTATGATTGTTTCATGTTCCCTTGAGAAATTAGTATCACCTCGCTATGATGGCTGCTATGACATTTT
This sequence comes from Panopea generosa, assembly GCA_029582155.1. Classification (NCBI taxonomy): domain Eukaryota; kingdom Metazoa; phylum Mollusca; class Bivalvia; order Adapedonta; family Hiatellidae; genus Panopea; species Panopea generosa. The sequence goes on from CM055906.1 coordinate 56,150,779, forward strand.
GTCTTCCTCATTTGCAATGAGCCGTTAGGTATCAAATAGGGCAAATTTGCAAATGACTTTATAAGCTATAGAATGGATATTGGGGCACTCTTTTCGAATAGATATTAATCATGTCTTAATCGTTATAATACTGAATTAAATAACCTTTTCAATTGGAGTATAACCGCAAAAAACAATGCTATACTTAAGTTAATATAGCATAATATATAAGCATTGTAAATTCTATTAGACCTTAAAATGAAATGTAAAGTTATATAAGATTAGGTCATATGCATTTTCGCTAAAAATGTTGATTTTTTTCAAACAATGGTTACCAAACACTGTTGATACATTGTAGTTTTGCTGTAATTAAACAACAAAACTATTAAGAATGAATATGAATTCAATAAAGTTCGCAAGCGAAAACATGATTTATGTGAGTAAAAATGTTTTACTTAAGTTTATTGAATTCATTTTCTACATTAATTTTTAATATGCTCAACGTCATTAAAAATGCAAATATGGGAATTGTATCAAGATATCACATGGATGAAAATCCAAGACTAACATATACTCCTTGTTTTTCAATTTTATTCTAACAATACCATCACTTTTATAACATATATGAACCGATAAAATGATAGCAGATCTAGGATAATAATTATATTCATTATTTAAAAAAAGCACTTTTAAAGGCATTAAGTATATATTTGAAATAGTTGTTGCGAATATAAATGCATTCTGTTCCAGGTATACACTTAACAGGGACACAGTTTGCAGAGAAAGGAACGCCAATCCATCTGACGTGTAATGCAACCGGTGGTCAGGATGAAACCCCACAGGCCATTGATTGGTTCAAAGATGGTCGTAAACTAGAAACTAGTGATGCACATAAAGTATACATTCAGAGACGAGTGTCTATCTTGGAGAATACATTGATAAGTTCAATAGATATAGACAATGCACGGATGTCAGACACTGGCGTTTATGTTTGCAGGGCATCTAAAAAGCTAGCCACAAGAATTAAAGTAGATGTTTTGAATGGTATGTAGTTATATGTAGTGTCAAATGTATGTTGTTGGTCACCTGCGTTTAGCAACCACTTGTGTTTAACAGTCACATTTTATATTTATTTTTTTTTATATAGTTTTACTTTTAATCAACCAGTATTATGCAGCTACGTGCTTTAAAGGGGTCAGTTTTGATCTTTCTCCCAAGTGGCTGCTAACTGTATTACAAATGAGAAGATATTGGTTAATCACAAGGCAGAATATAAGTCTAAAAACAATATATTTATAACGTTTGAAGATTTACGCATGTAAATAAACATTTTATTCTATTTATTTGATTATTTTAATTATTGCTGTGTAACTATTATATACTGTTTTATAAATGTGCCATTAGTATGTTGAATTGAAACGAACAACAACAATTTGAATACAATGTTACGTATTCTATGTTTAGTTCGAAATAGTATTAACATAGATATCTTGACTAACTAAGCTACACGTAATAACTATCAATTATATATTTGTGTGATATGTTTTTGGTTTACTTCCACTTGCACTGTACTTGCTTAATGGTTTTACATAATATGTTACATGTCGGTTTAGAATGTCCAGATCAAAACGTTGTTTATCACGGCTTTAAATCGAATGTAACTATACACATTTGTATTTGACATCTTAATTAAAGTCCATACATCTGAATAGTCCAATATGTTTTCACAATTAATACAGTTTTTTAACCATTCTTTGAATCAATACAATCACTTGCTGATTTGTAGCGACACAATTGAATTTCTTTCGCAGAATGTGACGCATTCATTCGGGTTTTGGTCGCCTTTTCAGAACTGCGTTCTCAGAATTAAATATTCTGTCAATGTATTTTTAGAATATCGATTTAAAGAGTAATTAAGAATGCTAAATTGTTTTCTCACTACGACACAGACATTCAATTAAATCCAAAAACGATCCATATACATTAATTAGTCTCAATTAGTTTCTGATCAAAGAAAGTTTAAAATTCGATTTAGACAAAATAAGCTTGACACAGACATCCCAATGTTCAAAGGTGACCTATAGTTGATGACAGGTTTACCGTACAAGCGTGCAGATTTATATACGTGTACACGTACAACTTCTTGCATCAATACTTTATGTGGTTAGTCTGTACTGTTTTAAATTCGTGTACACATACAATTTCCTGCATTAATACTTAATGTGATTTGTCTGTACTGTTTTATATTCGTATGCACATACAACTGCTTGCATTAATAATTATGTGATGTATCTGTACTGTTTTTATTCGTTTAAACATACAGCCTATTGCATTAATACTGTATGTGATGTTTATGTACTGTTTTATATTCGTATACACGTACAACTACTTGCATTAATATTTTATGTGATGTGTCTGTACTGTTTTATATTCGTACAAACATACAACTTCTTGCATTAATACTTTATGTGATGTGTCTGTACTGTTTATATTCGTGTAAACATACAACTTATTACATTAATACTTTATGTGATGTGTCTGTACTGTTTTATATTCGCATGCACGTACGACTTCTTGCATCAATACTTTATGTGATGTGTCTGTACTGTTTTATATTCGTATGAACGTACGACTTCGTGCATTAATACTTTATGTGATGTGTCTGTACTGTTTATATTCGTGTAAACATACAACTTATTACATTAATACTTTATATGATGTGTCTGTACTGTTTTATATTCGTATACACATACAATTGCTTGCATTATTTCTTGATGTGAAGTGTCTGTACTGTTTTATATTCGTATACACGTACAACTACTTGCATTAATATTTTATGTGATGTGTCTGTACTGTTTTATATTGGTATAAACATACAACTGCTTGCATTAATACTTTATTTGATGTGTCTGTACTGTTTATAATCTAATGCATGTACAACTTATTGCATTAATACTTTATGTGATGTGTCTGTACTGTTTTATATTCGCATGCACGTACGACTTCTTGCATCAATACTTTATGTGATGTGTCTGTACTGTTTTATATTCGTATGAACGTACGACTTCGTGCATTAATACTTTATGTAATGTGTCTGTACTGTTTTATATTCGCATGCACGTACGACTTCTTGCATTAATACTTTATGTAATATAATGTGTCTGTACTGTTTTATATTCGTATGAACGTACGACTTCGTGCATTAATACTTTATGTAATGTGTCTGTACTGTTTTATATTCGTATGCACGTACAACTGCTTGCATTAATAATTATGTGATGTATCTGTACTGTTTTTATTCGTTTAGAAATACAACCTATTGCATTAATACTGTATGTGATGTGTATGTACTGTTTTATATTCGTATACACATACAATTGCTTACATTATTTCTTGATGTGAAGTGTCTGTACTGTTTTATATTCGTATACACGTACAACTACTTGCATTAATATTTTATGTGATGTGTCTGTACTGTTTTATGTTCGTATAAACATACAACTTCTTGCATTAATACTTTATTTGATGTGGCTGTACTGTTTATAATCGTATGCATGTACAACTTCTTGCATTAATACTTTATGTGATGTGTCTGTACTGTTTATATTCGTGTAAACATACAACGTATTACATTAATACTTTATGTGATGTGTCTGTACTGTTTTATATTCGTATGCACGTACAACTTCTTGCATCAATACTTTATGTGATGTGTCTGTACTCTTTGTATTCATATGCACTTACAACATCTTGCATTAATACTTTATGTTATGTGTCTGAAATGTTTATATTCCTATACACGTACAACTTCCTACATTAATACTTTATGTGATGTGTCTTAACTGTTATTTTCGTATACACGTACAACTTCTTACATTAATACTTTATGTGATGTGTCTGTACTGTTTATATTCGTATAAACATACAACGTCTTGCATAAATACTTTATGTGATGTGTATATACTGTTTTATATTATTTTCAATTACACGTTTTATCTTTTTCAGCAGAGACATACAATGAAAAGAGGGGTGAGTTGTTATGGAATCTAATTTACCGTTGTGTATCCCACTTTTGAAACAATCCGTTTCTGCTGTTTTAGGCACGTTAATAACTACTGAGTGCGGTGCTAAATGGTACTCTTTGAACTTAAATAAATAACCTTTGCTTGAACTAGTGGACAATTTGTGATTTATGTTACAAGATACGACAAGATACACGCTGAATATATTCATTTCAAATAAACTTAACTGAATGAATAAAATATACAAATTTTGTCAACGTTTATTGGAAATTCAAATGTGTATCGATTTATATAAAAAAAAATCCATACATATTATTTTTGCAAAAAATGTTTTTTTTTCAAAACACTTTTATATAAAATTAAAATTTAAATATACCTAATTAAAACGTTTCTAGTACTTTAAGCATATAATATTAAAGCACAGCATCAACAATTTCCATATAAATGAAAATATACTAAATAGTATATACCCCACGTGGAACATATTCTCCCAATAATGTTGAATTCACACACCTTTATGTATACGACATTGCACCAATAGTATATATGCAAAGTGTAATATATCCTCACATAATGTATATTCATCCGCACTTTTTTTCAATAATCATACTCAAACGAAATGATAAATGTTGACATCTTTAAAGTATGAAATGAATCAAATTCCATTACAAAGAGTTAATATCATAGGTACCAACCCGGTTTAAAACTAAAGTCTATAAATTATTATATATTCAATATTGACATATAAACAGTGCATGTATTATACATTACCTATTAAAAAATAAATGTGTTTAAACTTAAATATTTTACTCCGATTGTTAAATAAGTTCTTACAACTTAGACAAGTCACTCTCCAAACCTCCTTGGGTATTACCAGTACTAAGCATAATTATGAGGTAAAAGTGTATTGTTCAAGGACACCATACATAGACGTGGTGAAGGATTGAGCCCACGACCTTTCAATACTGGGTCTGATTCACTGCCTATGGGTTTTGCGCTTCATAATAAAAAGTGAAATTACAGTTTAATACTTAAACAGTGTGTTCTGTTAAGTCTTATTTTCATATGTGAACTGTTTTAAAAGACGACCTGTTAACGATATCAAAATTGACAGTTAAGATATTTCAAGAAACATATCAAAACACAAAAGAACGGTAATCATTGCACATCTTAATATTGGGTTAGTACCTTTGATGGTCAATGTGTCTCCATTTTTAATTAAGATGTTTAATGTCAGTATTATTTCTTTTTAGATGCACAGAAGGGAGAAATGGTATTGTCAAGCAGTGATGGATGTTGTCTAATCTGTTCCAAATATGCTAGTATATTGACTTTATTTACCACAGTATTGACAATAACGTATTTGGACTCGAGCGTATTAACTCAACAAGTGATAAACAGGAATTGTAAATTGTGATAAAGTGTGGGGGAGTGATTATTCCATTATCTGTAAAGAAAACTATTGCCTCCTAGCACAAAATGTCATGCATCTATGACGTCATATTGGCAGTTATTTTTACTGCAACAGTTAATTACAGGAGGTGCTGCTAAATGATACAGGTAAAACATATAGAAACTCACCATCAAATCAGGTCATGATGTTTCTAGACATGTTACTGAGTAGTATGTTATTAAAGGAGCTATTACACGTGTTTATCACCTTCAAATGGACGGAGAACACTTGCTCATAAACAATATGTTACAAATAGGAAACAAGGATATTCTCAAAACTGCAGTCTAGTTTGTTAAACCGTGACTCCTGTTGGATACTTATAATCCTGTAAGGAAGTGTGTTGCAACTTATCAGAGACGGGACATTTAAAGCACACGTGATACATGTAAGAATTTTGTGGCATTACATCATACTCGTGAATTACCATTCAAACGTATACTATACTTATCATTTGCTATACCTATCATATATCAGTGTTTCGAAATTATTATAAGGGTATACCCATATAATTAATGAGTTGATATTGTAGTTACTTTGGTATAATATAGTCAACCAACGTAGCATGCATCTTTATCACTAACTTGTTACGACCGTAAGTAGAATAGCCCGTCTTGGTCTGTAACCATGTTCATAGCAATACATAAACTGACAAATAATTTGGTAAACATGTTTTGATAAAATGTGTATTTCTATTGACATTTGTGGAACTGCTTACGTATCAAGATAGATAAGCATAATATATTGGTTTATGTCATAGAAATGGTTTCTCATGAACTTTTTTCAGTTACAGAAAAACACACACAGACATTCTATCACCTTTTCACATATGTCAGGAGCTATAAACTGTGTTAAGTTTGCTATTTTATAAGAGTATGACATCACTTGAATTACACACAACAAGCAGAATTAAAGATAAGGCACGTTTTAAATAATGTTTATTACATTCAAAACAAAGTTTTGGACGAACGGGATATTTTGTGCATGGCAAATGACCAACACATTTTTCTCGAAAAATATATGAAAACGTAACACAGTAAGAAACATGAAAACGCAACCTATTTTAAACGAGTTTTTAAATTTATATCCTACAGTAATAGAGCTGTAAAAAACGCAACAGAGGAAATAGACATGAAAACGCAACATATTTAAAACGAGTGTTTATAGTTATTTTGAACAAAGGTTTGGACGAACGGTTTATTTTGTGAATTTCTATTGACTAACACATATTCACGAAAACTGTAATAAAGTACATTCAGAGATATGAAAACGCAACACAGGAAGAGACATGAAAACTCAACTTATTGAAAGCGAGCGTTTAGATCCAAATCCTACAGTTATGTTTGTATGTTGATAATACTGGTTGTTTACTTGAGATGTTAATGAATAATTTGGTACCTCCTGTGTCACTTTTTTATCTCTAAGCCTTTAAACCAAGTGTTGCGTCGTGTTCATATCTTTTGAGTGTGCAAGTTATTTGAAAACATATTTTCTAAACCCATGTATAGTGGTTGCTATTTCATTTTTGAACATATGTGCAGATGATGATTCTTATATGACACTCTCGTTATCGTTTATCAGTTGTATGATTGTGTGATATTATCTAGATATGCTACTTGAGTTTTGATAGGGATTTTTCTCTTAACTTACTGGATATATTGATAAGTTTAAAGATGGAATAGTGGTATTTCAAAAGTAAAGATTAGTATGCCACATAACAAGAATGAAATTATGTATTATTGTACATATGAGTAAGAATCAGGGGCCAGTTTCACTGAATATCTGAAGCTGTGATTTTCCTTAACTCAGATTTTTTTCATTTCTCTAAATCATTACACGTTTAATAACCATACATGATTAAAGTTTGAATACATCTTAACTCGTTAGAAATGATGACATGCAAAATTATCAATGCATGTGAAGTTTGAGTTGAGAAAACCTGAAGTTGAGATGTTAATGAAACTGTAACCTGATCATTATTGTACTATTCTGAAAGAGGTTAAACACCATGTTGTGTAAATTGCTGTAAAAGTATTTCAAAGCATATAATTGATTCGGAGAAGCACTTCGGTTCAAACTTTCTTATGCATTGTCTTATACCACCGTGTTGAGCACGAAATCACCAACTCGGTAACGAGAGAGACAAGTGTTACTAAATGAGTGAAGAGTGCGTTTGAAACAACTTCGATTACGGAAAGCATATTGCTAGATAAACAATACGAATATAAGTATGACTTAATAAATGGTACTCTTTTATTTTTAATTTATATAAACTAATTTATATTTTAAAACCTACATCAATTTACAGCATATATCTGCGACATATTTCCTTTTATATTGGATTTTAAACACAGCAAGAAATGTTATTACTCTCTAGTAAAACAGCCAAATGACTGTTTATACCTCTCTGTTTCTTAGTAAGGCAACTTACGGTGACTCCAAATACATAACACATATCAACAGGTGGTCTTTGATTGATTTTTTCATTTTATCTTAGCCTTACATAATTCGAAGTGCTACTGTCGTCTGGTGTTATGTGCTTTATTCAAATGGTACGGTTCGCCTACGCCTTCTTAGATGAAATGTAAGACGCAATGACTCAACAATTTTATCGAATTGGATAGGTTTCAATGCATAATAGTATTGTCTGAGGGAGTCAAAAAAAGATTCAGCAAATCTATAATCAAAGTTAGTAACACGCACTGATTTACAGGTCGCAGTAAATATAATCAAAAATGTCAGACAGATTAGTAATCACATTGAATGCATTTCAAGTACTGTCTGTGTACTTGAGAATGGTTTTGTCGAGTTGTACGGAAGTATAGATGATCAAATTCTATAACATGTTTTTTTCAGAAATAACCTATATATTTACAGAGCATTATAATGCAAACGTGTGGCTGATATTTATGTATGTAAATGTATTTCTTGATATGAGCATGGGTAACGGTCTTTCATGGAGTAAGTTTATATTATTATAAGTATAACAATGTATGTTCAACAGGCGACGTGACAGTAACTAACTGTGCACTCGGCGCTTACGCGCGGGATATAAGCAAACCTGCATAATCTTTTCTTATATATATATATATATATATATATATATATATATATATATATATATATATATATATTTACTGAATGAAACGACTAACCCGCCACTTTCTATTTTCGTTAAAATATATTAGCAGTGTAGTTAAATTATGTATACGACATTTTATTTGACAGAAAAGTATGTACCGATTTTCTATAGCCCGATTACGAAATTCTATACAATAACTATTTGTTTGGCATAAAATGCTATTTTTGCCCGTGTTTCGGTATTTTGAAACTGCCAGGTGGCGGGTAAGCTGTTCCGTTCAGATATTATTTTATATGTATCAACCGGAGACTGTTTTGTGTATGAGGAGGTGAGAGGATTGCTACACGTTTCATTTCCCGTCGTAAACAGACTCGATTCAACCGAGTCTGCTATAATTGTTTCTTTTGGTTGCGTTCGGTGCATCGAATGGATGTTTTATCATAAAGTACTTATTATTGCAACAGTAGGTCTAAGTCCTGTGTGGCGACAGTAAAATGAATATCGCTTATTCTGTAACAGCGTGATTTTTAACAAGTTCTCTCGTCGAATATTTTGACGACGGCATGAAGAGGGAGGCTGTATGCCTCAGCAATCCAGACTTAAGCTTCCAATGGCTGTTTTACTCTGGCAAGCGACCTTCATTGTCACGTTTCATTTGTGTTTGTATTGTACTAGTTACGATTATTTATGTATTAAATAATTGTGTAATTGTGTTCATGATCGATGTGTCTTCTCAATGCTACGGTGGGTGTATGCTCCTTTCTGTAATTGTATAAATGTATGTATAAAATTACAAGTGCGTGCATATTTTTTCAACTGAATTGTCTGTTTCTAAATCGTGTAAACATGATACATGTAGTAAAGGGACGGTTATATAATTTACATAAGGGGTCGTTTTATTCCCTAAAGTATACAATACTAAAGTTCAGTGTTTATTTGAACTATTTTTTAGATTTTTACGTGCACATTTTGCATAGTACTGTATCAGAATGTATGTAAATGTTTCACTGTATTTCCCTGATTGTGTTATTTAAAAAACAAAACGTTTAGAAAATTCTGCTTCGAAATTACTCTTTACGGAAACACTATAATTCCAAACACATTTCTCAATATACTTTTAAATCATATTTAACCAATTTAGACAATAATTTTAAAACATGTGTTCGTATAGTATGTTCCATTTAATTAGGTAAACATAAATATGTCATTTGTAGAGTCATATCGTTTAAAACACTGCTGTTAAACCAACTGCATGCATTTCAAAAAGAAAAACGTTTCGTAAATATCAAATGTATTCTATTTTTATGTTTAGCATATTAAAATGATTTTAAATGGTTCTATGACAAACAACACTGTCAAACATTAAACGACCCGTCTTATATATCATTTAATATCTTTTTTCATATTTATATAACATAGCTAATGTTACAATACTAATTGTCATGGTGGCTATTGTATAATGACGCTATGCTTAAGGTCTGAAAATGTTTTATCACCCCTCGAAGTATATTTATTACGACAGGGCCTTAATTACAGAGATCGCACGTCTAATAGCAATACAATGTACACGGCTGAAATTTCTCGTGGCGCTTTCATATTTAGAATTCTTAATTTGCCTGAATTTAAATAACATTAGTATCAAAGCAACGCGGGTAAAATGATGTTGACCATTTGTAAATATCTGATATATAATAGTTACTTCTTAATTAAAACTTTTATTAGTGTAAAACAAAACAATGATGGATAATTTTATGATTAATATTTTAGCACCAAAGGTAGGTAACTAACATTTCTCTTACATATATAGATTTTATGAAGAAAGATGAAGTAAGCATAATATTTTTCCATTGCTTTCAATTTATATAAAAAAAAAGTTTACGACCCAAAATTACAAATAAGCTCTTTGTTTCCATACCAAAATCAAGTACACTATTTTAGGTTGGTTCAGAAGGAGTTGTGTTTTGAAAAAACCAAATGTGCCACCCGAAATTTAAACAAATACCTTAAATTATTTATCTCTGTTTATATGTCTCTGATTACGGGTAAATGATAGCGTTGCTATTTACAATTGTTTACAATTATTTTTAACTTTGGATTTTATTTGATAACATCATAACATGTATTTTTGTTTGTTAAGTTGTTACCACTAAATAACTTGTATTCATGCTATAAACGTTCTATATGAACATACACTGAAAGGGAAAAGAAAGTATACATTTTGTTTTTTAAAAATATTTCATTATTGGCTAAGTTTATTCATGTGATGGAAAATGAACTGATTTTTTCTTATTGTTTTGCTTTGAAATGAATTAAATGTTTGTTTTTTTATTCAACAGTATGATGAAAAATAAATATACAAACTGTATATGCAATACATTTATTGCTCCTTGACCTATCGACGTTTATATGTATGTATATTTTCATTTTCCTTTCACTGTTATTTGAATGAAATCCTCTCTAGAAAATATTTATACAACATGAGTTGGGGCATTTAGATGGCCCTGTTACCAGAAAAAACTATATTTAACTCAGAAAGAACTCTAAATATCTGTTAAATTGCATATCCAATTTCATTAAAAAATATAGTTGTGCTAAATCATCAACTGGGTATCCGTTGCCACTATTTAATTGGGATTTTGTGTCCTTGCATGCACGCGACGTACATATATTGCGAAACATAAGATTCGTCTTTTTTAGGCCTATCATAAATTGCACGTGAAAAAATGTTGCACTAAAGGTTACAACACATGTTCAGTATAAAAAATTGAAAGACAAGCGAGCTAGCAAAAACTAACAGATGGGTAGGCTGAGTGACGATACGTGCATTACAATGCGTGTAATGCATAGAAGCCCGCGGTGGTCACATGCGATACTGACGGTAAAAATGAAGTAATTGGGTAGTCATTTTTAAGATCAAATAAGTCAAAACACGATAAATGAAACGTTGTTATGTTTTGACATTTTATTAACAATAAAAATATCTTGTTATGCATAAAAAATCATTTATTTCCCTTAATTAATTTCTGTCATACAAAAAGTGAAAGGTTTCTTTTGGAGTTGAGTGCAATAGATAATAATAATATTATTATAAAATATTGATAATAAGTACAATGTATAGTGACAACATGCTTTAACTACACTGTATATATGAAACCTGCTTAACGGCATACGTTTACGTAGTAAGGTTTGCCTTTTTAGTATTTAAAAAGATGTCGTTCGTACTCATTTCAATAGAAAAGGTGGTAACAGTAGTTTAATAGACAACGACATAGCATGCATACCATTTGCACTGAGAGCCACTGTGTGTACTTATTCAAACGGCATATTTTAATGTACAGGTTATGATGTAAAATGAAGACTTTAATCACACAGTTGGACACGTATAAATAAATATTAATGTTATAATACAAATATATTAAATAAATAGAACAATAACTCATATTTGTGAATGAATAAGATGTCGTTTTTGGATAGGCCAAATTGGAAGCCATAATATCATTATATATATCATAACTTTAACTTTGTAGTGGCATGAATGACCCATTTCGTTCCAAACAAAGATCATACTGATCGTTTTGATATAGGACGTGTAATGTTTTTTTATCTTTAAAAACAACAATATCACATTATAATGCAACCCTTTACAGGATTCTGATTTATGTTTGATGTATTCGATATGAAGAATTCCAATGTTAAAATGTATGAGAAATATTGTTTTAGGTATAAGCTTTTTCTTTTTACCCAAAAGTATTGCCTAATTCTTATAGAGACATCATTAATGTATTTACTGATATAGACATATATCGTTTTTGAAACGTGTTTTGTAAATATTAGTTGTGTAAAATGTTTGAACGTTATTTTATTATTAAATTTTGTTAGCCCGAAAGTTCGGTCTATAGTAATTTTGTGTTGAGAATGTTTTTTTCTTTAAAGTTTTATTCATTTGTACTTGTATATAGGATACTGTATGTATATAAGAACATATTATGATATACATCTATTACTAGTTGCATACTAAAATAAATAAAATCATTTATACCTCTGTCTGTTCTTTTTCTTTTCATACTATTTCCAGCATGCATGTTACAATACAATTTATTTCGATATAGATAAGGAACATGGGATCCGTTTCACTAACGTTTGTCAACTTCACAAGTGTAATAATCATATCTATAAAATTAAAACTATAGTATAATTAAGTGTACGAAAATATTATACCTATTTGCTGGGTAGTGGGCGTTAAATGACGCCCCTCCGAGCTGGACCTAGTGTTGCATTGTTTTCTAATTCCTTGAAATAAAAGAATTTGTTCAGTGTTCTCTTCGACAATAGCGTACTATCTAAGACGGGTCTATAGGACGTGAATGGTATTGTATACTCAAATTCTCCTTATGAGCAGGTTCTTAAAACTAAATCAGCTTTTTCTTTTACTCTAAATGCCCGAATGAATGGTATATGGTGTCATCGGTTAAATTTCGAACACTTTCGGCTTTGACCGTCAATTATGAATACATGTATAGTCTGGTTATTATAATGAGCTTGATATTATAAAACAAGACCGTGTCTTAAAGGTTATTTAAGGTTTTATTTAGACACGTGAACAAATACAGTTATATGCGTTATCATTACAATTTGCCTCTCAGTTATATGAAATGGGAATGACCTTAGAAATAACAAATGAAATCATATCGCGGTATAAGGGGGAGGGAAAATGGAATATCATTTTAACGAGCGTTATAAACAGAAGTATTGACAATGAATTTTCATTCTGAAAGTTGCCAGTGCATGATTTGGTTTGTTCGTAGGAGCACTATGTTTTAATTGTGATTTTTGCTTCGAAAGGATCTTTTTATCAGACAAAAGAGTTGCATATTTACTGTTCATTATTTCTCCGTTCAAATGAACGGGTTTTAAAAACTGAATATTCTTTTGTTTGTTTTTTTGTTTGCGTTCTGAACTTCTAAGCCTAAGGAGTACTGCTATAAGGTGATATTCATGGAGTTAAGTGAAATGGACCTTTAAAACATGGGTATTTTTTGTCTTCCTTTTCTTATCTTACAGGCTTAAAAAACGTATTATTATGACAACGGGTACAAATAATACTTAAAACCTGACACGCCATTTTACACTAACACAATATACGTTGTAACAGTTGTTGGTACCTATAAAACTACCCGGGAACTCGGGGTAGATTCAAACAGAAATTACAATTTTCATGCTGTTGTGTTGGTGTGTTTTGTTTTATTTCGTGTCATGAACACCTCTTATACATATCTGTGAGTAATATTTACAGGAGTAATAAGTTTACGTAAGAAATACCGACAATGTTACTTAAAATGTGTACTGTGACATTGTATCAGTTCAGTTGTGCTTTCATCCAAGATACCTGTCGAAACTTAAAAAGAAAAATAAAACGGGCAAAAACGTATCCCACCATTAATCATTTTTCTGAAAGCCTGCAATGAAATACTCTTTGATGTTAATTAACCTATTGGCACTTACACAATGTACCATGTGTACAACAGACGAGTTGCTGTTCATATCGCAAAAGTCCTTCAAGGTTTTTGTGGAGTACTTATAGATGATTAACTGGTTCCAACAACAATATAGTTTTTATGCACGTTTCCCATTGGTACTTGGATCTTTACACTTGAAGGTATATAAATCATATATTACATGTTTAAATGGGGGTTAACGTCACTTCCAACACATGAAATGTTTTATATGGAGTATCCGGTTTTTTTAATGTCAAATACGATTTCTTTTATTAGAACATAACCCTGTTATTCACAGAGCTACATAAAACTGCATGAATCCCTTTGTTTGTGTAGGACCAATTTGTACTACTCTCATATAAATTATCCTAACTGCCAAATAATTCTCGCTTTGGAGCTCAACAAAAGATAAAAATGATTTATTTTTTACCGCAATGTTACAGTTACTGATTGATTTATTTAAACAGAGATTTCAGTCAAGATGATAAACCATAAACAAAAACACTTCATTTCATATTTGTTTTGGAAAAAGCGTGATTTGAATATAAATGCCCCCAACATAGGACTTTTAAGCACATTTTAAGCGAAAATATTTTCTCTTAAAGCTCAAACCTTAAGGGTCACAGGGGTCATACCTGTACGAAAACTTCCAGGCGGATTCCACCTGGAATCCAAGCCGACAAAAAATAATTTTCCAGGCGAACCAAATGTCCGGGCGAATATAACTAAATTATCACGGACTTTTACTTTTAGTAACATTTATATACATTATAACATTATAAATCGACAAAATATTTAAATAAGTCCTTGTCAAGTGACCATGTCAATGCAGAAATCTATTAAAATATTCCGCCTGGAAATGTAATACCCGGCGGAAAAATTTCCAATTGGATTTTAAAATGTCCGGGCGGACTTTATAAATGTCCGGGTGGACATTTAAAATGTCCAGACGGACTTTTAAAATATCCAGGCGGACTTTTAAATTGTCCGAGCGGAATGTTAAAATTTCCGGGCAGATTTCTAGTTTTCCGCTTAGACACAATGTTGTCACAATATCCGTGCATGCTTTAAAAATGTCCAAGCATTTTTTTTCTGTAAAAAAAATCCAGACATTTTTTTTTATAAAAAAGAAATTGTATTGACTTCAAAAAGGATAGAACGATAAATTACCATGAAATATGCATTATCTAATCAAAAACTGATTCAAAAAGTAAAAAAAATATGATTCTTTTAACATATATTAACAATCTGAAACACAAACAGCAAAATTATTTCAAATTCATTGCAGTCCTGCATGTTAAAATTCTATAAGTCATTCTGTAGGTATATGAATTCCAAACAAGATGGTATATGGCAGCTTTTTAAATCTCGCCCCTTAAAATAAGGGTTCCATCTGGCATATATGAAACTATTAATGGGTCAATAAAACATGAGAACCAAAAGGACCTGAATCACTCTACTTGCAACACCTGGACAGATGGACATTTCCACATCAGCAAATCTTTTAGGAGACTACCATGCATTGCTACAAGTAAAATATCAAAAATCTAGGCCTTAAACTTTCAGAGAAAATGTTTTTTAATATCCAACTTAAAATGTGCTTATAAGCCCTGTAGTGCCAGCATTTATGGCCGAATCATGCTTGTTCAAGAACTCATCCGAGATCTTGAGGTTATATAACTGCTGTGCAAATTTAGCTTAGATTTAATGAAAAATGACAGTGCTATCGCATCTTAAACATTTTCCCGAGGTAACTCTATGAAAAACAGTGACACCTGTGGCAGCCTTAAATTTTACCCCAGACACCCCAACTTGAACAAATATTTTAGGCGACCATAATGAAATTCATCATGTAAATCTACAAAGTAATCTAAGGTCTAAGCCTTAAACTTTCAGAAAAATGTGCTTATAAGCCCTGTGACGGGGGCATTTGTGATCAAATCGCACTGATTCAAGAACTTGTCCGAGATATTTTAGTTATATTACTGGTATGCAAATTTGGCTAAGATTCAATGAAAACAAGTGCTATAAAGTCTACAAGAAAAAGATAAACAGACGGACGTCACACAATTTATTATAACATAAGCCCATTAAAAATAAGGAAATGGAGAAAAAATTAAAATTTGGCAGGTTCTGTCTTATACTTTTGTTATTCAGGCTTTTAAAATATATTAAACTAAAACAATAGCAAAACCAGTGTCTCAAATTTATTTCAATCCTGGTTTTTATATGACAATTTATATAATGAATTTAATCATACTGATGGATTTTAAGAAAGCAACCGCCATGTTGTTTTTGAATGGATGGAGGAATGTCCATAATTGATACTTTATTTTATTTTTCAGTTAACAAATCATCAGTATTACTCTTGGCATAATTTTTCAACAATGAATAGTAAATATTTAAAAATAAACAAAAATGTACAAGGCAACATGTGAACTAGTGAATAATTAAATAGACAATGCTTACGTGTTAAACAATAAAGCAATTAATAATATTAATTTATATAATTATGTAAATTGAATATTATTTTTTAATCAATTAATTTACTTTTAAAATATATTTGATTGATATTTTGTGTATATATTCTTTTTTTAAGGAGAAGGAAGAAGTTGATTGGTGTGATGGTAAATCAGGTCATGGTCAAGGTCACTGTTGCTAAATAATTGAGAAAAAAATTATTGCCTTTGACAACTTTTGTTTTCCTTTACATATTTTGATAAATGTTTGTGTAAAGGTTCTCAAGTAACAGTTAAAGTGATTTGAGATTTACTTTGAGTAAATCAAGTCACGATCACTCTTACATAAAAATCTACTCGGGAACTGAGAAACCAAATTTATTATTTCATACATATTGCTTTCTTAGGCATTGTGTTTAGTCATTATTAACAGTGGAGACTTGGTGCTTTGTTTAAAAGAGATTTAATTCGTATAAGGGTCAATAAGGGCCCAGCATGGGATAAAAATGTGAATTTCTAAAAAAACAAATCTCACAAACAAATTAGCCATATTCGTTCATAGTTTATATAAATGGTCACTTTGAGTAGGGGCTTCAAGTTTATTTAGTTAAAGGAGCTACTGTTCAGTGGGGTCCAGGAAGGGCACTGATTTTACATGTGAACACAGATGATTCTCAAAATTTGAATAAAACTGACCAGTGAAATCAGGTGACACCCAAACCCTTGTTTTTAATTTGATATAATTTATAAACATTAAGGAACAAGTTCATTTTAATTTGTTGTTTGAAAAAACTTTCTAAGTCCATAATGTCTGGTACTAAAAAGTTTGAAATTTCCGTGATCTCATTATGTTCCGGGCAGACAAGTAGAATTCCGTGAAAACAAATAGAATTCCATGCGGAAAAATAGATTTTTCCGGGCGGACAAGATGAAATATTCACACAGACTTTTGGCATTAATTCCGTGTCAGCCTAGAATCTGGGCGAAAAAAATGCGATTCCATATGAATTCCGCCTGGATTCCGCCTGGATTCTGGGTAGATTTTTCATACAGGTGGTTTTACATAGAGTTATGTAGAGAAAATGTTGTTGCCGAGAAGGCACCTCCATTTTTCAATGAATCTTAACCAAACTTGCAAAGCAGTTATAATTACATCATCTCGGACAAGTTTTTGGATAAGCGTTTTTCGACCACAAATCCCCCCGCAACAGGATTTATAAACCCATTTTTAACGAAACTTTAAAAAACATATCTCTCTGAAACTGAAATTGTATAAAAAGCTGTTTTATTCATCGTCCATGTTGAAACAATAAGCTAAAATTAAAATAAATGTAAATCTAAAAGCAACATGAAAGGCTTGAAAGCCTAGTTAATACCAAGTACTTATTTCCACTAGGGTCCATAATTTAACATTTATAACGCAATGATTGACTCAAACCCGTTTCAATGCGATAACTTAAGAAATTCAATGGTATAGAGCTTTTATCTTGATTGGCCTAAATAATGCCATGGTACAGGTTTTGTTGTCTGTCCATCCGTTAACTACTTTTTGTTAATACAATACCATCCCCATTTTAACTCTACTGCTAAAGAATTCCAGGGCTTATGTCATTGTACATTGTCTGTAATCGTCGTCCGTCCGTTAACTTTATCTTGTAGTTACAATAGCAACTCAGTTTTATCTCAACTGCCCAAAGGCCAGCAGAGTTTATGACATGGAACTTTGTCCGTCAGCTTCTTAACTTCTTGCAGATGCAATAGCACAAACAACTTCTCAAACCAATCAGATTCAGCTTCAAATAACCCCACCAGGGAAGGGTGGGGGCTAATAAGCATATTGTAAAGGTAACTTAAAATGTTTGTTAAACCAGCTCTCGGTTCATCACAGGGGTCACAGTTTTATATACGTTAAATAAAGATAAAAAAATACCTGTTTTATGTAGGCACAGTAGCAACTCCACACTTTAAGAGTTACTTACAAAAATCCTCTTAAATGAATTGTTTATTTGTCCATTTGCTGCCAGTAGATCGATTTAGGCCCTGTAGGGCTTCTTGGTTTTAAAATATGTAGAAAATGCTTAAAATATATAAATTGATATTGCTATAGATTTTCTATTATATCGAAAATACCTCACAGAGTTAAAATAAGGTTGACGGTTTTCGTCAGTTGTAACGACAGAATTATACATATATAGTTACATACGAAATGAAATGCTTGTAAATCATTTACAGGAGTTCCAGCATGGATTCAAAATTGTATATTAAGAGTCTGTGTATGTGATGCGTTAATTGTAATATTTGCATCAAATAAATAATTATATAACTTTAGTTTTAGAAAGCAATGTTTTAAATGAAAATGTATTGTGTCCCTTTAGAATATAAGGTTTAAAGGGAGTATAACAGGAAAAACGGTACAGTTGTCTTAAAATTTTTAATTAATTCTAAAATGCATTATTCGATATACAGCGTGACGAATCAATCATTTTCGATGCTATGGTAAAATTTATTTTAAATCTGGAAGAAAGAAATTATATATATTGTATTCGTTCATAACATATCACGCTTGCAGTTAAAATTCACAACCATTCAATAGTTGATATAACCCCTGTCAACTTAAATACAGGCAGCAATAAGTGTTACCTACAATATTTATCCCAGAACTTGATATATCCCAAATCGGGGCTATTAACCAACCACCCAATGAAAGAGCAGGAAATTCTATGTCCGTCCCACAATTCAAAACAGTTGAACGCTTACTAAACTGTGACGTTATTCAAAAGTTAAGTTGTAGCAACGTGTCCAAATGTGGTTTTCCAGATTAATAAATGGTTCAATAATTTATAATTTTAAAACGTTTGTATTGTATATTTTCTATGGGAGACCGTGGTAGAATGCTTTATAATAAAATGCATAATTTTAGCATCTAACTAATTGTATTGTAAAATAGTTGCGAAATCAAAGTCTTTCGTTCTACAACATTTAATCAATAAACTGTGACATTGTTTTGATCGGCCATGATATCAAATTCCTAGGAAATAAAATGTTGAACAATTGCATTTCAAAGACTTATTACAATATTCAAGGCAAAATACTATAGTAAATGCATATCAGATGAGACCGCTACTTTAGTATAACCACAAAAACAAATATGCTAACACGTGTTTACTCTTAATTATGTTTAATCACATATAGAAATACTCTATGATAATCATTGTAGTTACGTTTGTAAAAGATAAGATAATTATATCTAAGACACTTTGTTAATTAACTTTCTCTGAAGTATCATGGTTAAGTATGAATATATTATGACTACGACATCGACATGTCAATGCAATATCAAACATCTTACTAAGAGCTATACCATCTGGAGACCACCTCCTTGGTTGGAATAATGACAATCTCGGGATTTTTATTGTATCTATCTTTCTGAACTCATTTCAGTCACTCTACATTATCCATCATGATTCTAGGTAAATGTCTTTTTATATTGAATATATAAATTGACAATAAAACAAAACACTTGCAATGTAAAAAGCATAAGTTTGTCATTTCAATGTAAGAATAAACCTCTTCAAATAATTTCAAAAGTGTACACTCCAAGCTATGGTATACTTGATTAACCAATATAAGCTATAAATGATATATAAGCAAGATAAATGCATAAGTCTGCTAAGACAAAAGCAAAAACACTTTTCTGACAAATGTTGCTGTTGTTGTTTGTTTGTCGCAGAGAGAAATCATCGAGATACGCTACAAACCCGTATTTACGAACAAATTAATCATCTTTGCGGTCCATGAGAACAGAAAATGTAAAATGAAATAGAAACTTGATATACTCGGTTCAAGTTGAATATATATAAATGCTCATACGCGTATATCGTCATTTCTTTGACTAATTATATAACAGTCTATCAATAAAACCTTATATTTCCCGAATATATTAACCCCAGTGAAACAAGCAATTAATTCCAATTGAACGATTATTAAATCAGGACGTCATTCAAACTTTCGGTGAAGCAACTTACCATCAACATACTCAAATGTGTTGCTTTTTAACGGACCAAATCGGGAGAGCTTGGTCCGTTCTCCAGACAAAATGCTATAACACATGATATAACAAGGTTACACGTTCAATAACTATGGATTAGATTGGTGTATTTCATAGTACAATCGGTAAACTGCGTGACTTTGTTTCTCCTTCCGACAATAATGCAAATTACACAAAATGCTAATTGCACTGATACACATGTAGCAGTAGTACATGTAATTTGATAAAGTTTGATATATACATTCACTTAATATCGCTAGCTAACATGCAAAACATTGAAATGAAAGATTAATGTCATTACAACTTATTAGATTGTAATGCAGCTTACATGCTTATTAAACAAAAAATCGGTCGCAAATACATTACACTGCGTCTATGATTCAACCCAGAGTTCATTGACATAACAAGTTGTTGCTGAAGAATGATTCAAATAGAGACAAACATATTATTAAACATATTTGTGCAAGCAGCACGTTTCGATGAATCTTTAAGTGTAGTGTTCTTGGCAATAGACTCATATATCTGCAGTAAAACTGTGGCATGTCACTAGGTACCTGGCGACTGTAATCAACCAGGTAATGAGCAACACCTAACAACTGGCACAGTGTTTTGGTCAATAGTTTGCTCTTGCCATAAATAAGACAATCGATACAAAATAAGTCACTGTAGTAAAGACATGCACGTATAGTTAGCATATATTATTTAATAAAAAACAACATAAAAGACATAGCCTTAGTCGCACTTTATGAACTTGTACAGACGTTTCATTTACACATAGATACAATGTCGATAACCACTGATAGAGCAAGACCATTATGGTATATAATTCCTTTCATAACATACTCAAAAAAGCGGAGCGGAAGCGTGGAATATAGTAATGTCTGCTCAGACTTGAGAATGTTGGTCCGACCAGATGTCTCTACAAATCAACACACTGTGTAAGTCCTTAGAAAGAACTCAGCTCTCCCGATTGGGACCGTTAAATAACAAAGTTGGGAAAGCCATATTTGAGTATGCTAATTGGTCAGTGAAAGTTTGAATGACGTAACAGTTTAGTAAGCGTTATATTGCTATGAATCGTGGGACAGGGGGATGAACTAACTATGTGTGTACTGACTCTACCCAGGAATCGGTTTATATAAGCTTTGAGCTTTTGTCTCAGCTAAACTCGAGCTAAAATAAACAAGAGTGAACTGTCATACAATAGAGTTACATGTACATTGTTACAGATGATCATTCCATAGTTCTATAAAACATCCTATTCCACCACATATAATGTATCCTGTCATTGAAACGTTTATTGTTACTGAAATGAACAAGCAATTGGTGTATAATTTCACCTCCATATCAGTTTGTTATCACTTGATACGTCTTAACCTTCCTGATTATTAGATAACCTATCTCTTGTTGTGAATGAAGTGTAACCTTAGATTAAGTTAGTGGTGACTATAAATATAGTCATCGTCTCAGGCATCTAACTAGTACTACTGTTCGTGGAAATCGTATCCGACTACGTTTTGGTTTTGAATGAGCGACCAAAATCTATATGCACACGGAAGGGTCACTTTGAAATTGAGTATGTGCGCTTCCATATTGAAGTGTCAGGATCACGTGTTGGGTCATAGGCATGTTGTCATCATTGCCTTTAAAAATTGGCTAGTTAAAGTACATAATAAAAATAAGTGGTACCGCAAAGCGGCGTATCTGCGTCATATATTGCAATATACATGTTTCATTGTATTATGTATATACTCTTTTCAAAAATTGGAGTAAATAAATGTATCAATCAAACTTTAAAATTAACGCAACCGATATAAAGAATAAAGCGTAAACACAAACTTATGTTTTATTTCTAATGTTCACTTCCTATATCAGTTTACTTTGTTTTTGCCCCGACCTCCAAATCTTGAATTCAATTAACCTTATTTCAAAAACATATCTGGTTCAGTATATATTCAGCCTTATTGTAGACATCATTTTTTATTGTCTTTTATAAATGATATAAAATAAGATTCTGAAGATATTTATTTTATGAAGAAATACTCATCTTGTTTATGAGAATAAAAGCCAATACCTTACTAAAATGTAAATGAATCATGTTTTGAATTTATATTTAACTGACGGAAATTAAAGCACAATTTCAGATTCAATCGTATATTATAGGCCAAATCATCCTGCAGTATAAGAACAATCGCTAGATATGTGCAAAGGATAAAAATGCTTATATGACATTATTTCATTTTGTTGAAACTCAATTATATTTTATATTAGAAGCTGTTCATTGAGCACTTTAGGAAAGGAAAGTGTTGCTAGAAAAATGAAAAAAAAATTCTTGATACTGGATTGAAACTCGGATCTACCGAGCAATACTCTGTAGATATAGCCATTACGCTATGTAGAAATACATTATTATTTAAATCAATGTTTAACTTAACACATTACTCGGATTTAATCGATGATGCCAAGTAACGTCATGACTTTTCCTGACATCATTAAATCCGAGTAATGTGTTAATGTGTTACTCAGTCATTTACGTTTTTTTCTTCGGTCAGGTCAAATTCAATGTTATTGGAATCCATAACCCGAAATTTACGTGGTACCCTGTACGCAGTTGTTTTTTTTTATCATTCTAGCATTCTACATGCCATTTAATTTTAATACCATTTAGTCAAATATATTTCCTTAAAACCTATATCTTCATTCACTCTTATTGCCAACTCCGTTATAAGAACACATTGGATGATTTTTAACAGCACCCAACTGGTTAGGCCATAACACATCGCGTAATAAAATAATCATAAAAATGGTATTAAACTAAGATATTAAGCAGTCGAAATATTGCAAATTCGATATTCTCCTTTTTTCGTTCTTGTAACATTTATTTATTTAATATTTCATTATGGAATAATAAGTGGTTTTATCAAAAATAAAATAGCCTTCTCAATAAATCCATATTTTCAAATATATATTGGAGTTTATTATTTTCCAATATTTATCATCTCAGCGAAACGAAATGAATGGTGCGAGTTATAGACAATAATAAAAGTAAATACAGTTTTGAACGATTATTTAAAATATCATGTTACGATTCAACCCGAAAGAACATGAAAAAAATGAAAACTTGGATGAATTCAAATTTGATTCCTGGGTAATGATATAACAAAACTAAGAGCTTAGTATAGGAATGTTATGCGTCAAATTTGGTAATATTTGGTCGGACGGTTTCAGAAAAAAGTCGTTTGAAGCAAACTTTAAGGACGACGGGCGGACGACGGACAAACAAGATAATCAGAATAGCTCACCACTGAGCTTTGATATGATATGTAAACGTATTACTCCAATGTCAGAGCATATGGTCAAATGCCTCATTTCTGTTATACTTATATACTATATGCATCATTAAACTGAATATATCTTATACAGAAATCCACTTAAAGATACACAGATTAAATCCTAACTTATCTAAACAGTATGTTCTATACAGTTTACAAATTCATTATGACTCATTTAGATTCATTCCATGGTAATGGTTACCTTTTTTCTTTATTTGACGGCCGTATGGGGAAAAATAAACTTGCCTTACAACGTGAATAAGCTGAAATGCATTGTATTAGAGAAAATAGGTAATAATATTGGTTCATACAGAGGAAACAACAACATGGTATATACAATACCAACATCAGAAGAGGCTGTCAGCATACAGAACAACCAACATACTGAATAAAGTAACACATTGCAGTACGCAATATCAACATCCTTAATAAATTACAACATTGGACTACGCATTTTCAGCATGAAGACATACCAATTTACTGAATAAAGTAAAACATTGAAGCACTCAATATCAAAATTCTTAATACATTACATTTGTGTACGCAATACAGAAAAAAACAACATTGGTCTACGCCTTAGGATGATCTGTATCAAACCCCTACATTAGATATTTAACTCGGTTTACGAGTGCACCCAACCTCGCTCTTCTTCTTGTTGTCACATCATAAAACGTGAAAATGTATTTAAAAACATCTCCATCAGACTTGCTTCTAACGAATGATGCGAGACTAAGAATTTAGAGAAATGAAAACCACATATAATGTTTCTCGAAGCATATTCAGTGAAATGAACGTATTTAATTTATTTTCACAAACAACAGCATAAATAATCAGATCCGCCTAAATATACGTTATTGCTGCCGACCATGGCTCATTTCTGCAATAACTCATCCGTTCCAGACAAAGTATTACCGAACAAACTATTTCACATGGAAGTTATTCGTCAGTACAGTACGTGAAATGTAATGATGGATTTGAGACACGATACCAGTGCATTGTATTGCTAGCAGTACATGGAAATAACTGCCCAGTAATAGACATCATAATGTCAATGGCTAGACTCGCATCACTGCTGTCAAATAAAAGACGTCAAATATATTCTTCAAAACTTTATTTAGCACATTAACATTGCCCTGTACATTAATAATAACATAGAAGTTATTAAAAAAAATATGGATAACTATTATAGACAAATAGTCAAATAACATGCATAGTCTGGACGTAACAACACGGACACGATAGCATAATGAAAACCAAAACAAGTCCGATTACTGTTTTGTTGCACTCATTTAGTGATGAAACCATGAGAATAGAACATCATAGAATTATGTTCAGGAAAAAGACACATTTATCCTCTCAAAATATGCATTTCCATAGGTTTTTTAAATCTAAATCACATCTGCAATGAACCCGAAACTTACAAACATTTGCTCATAGACTGCAAAGAAGTAAATGGATTTTGGTAGAAAATAAACACCTTGTTTAAACACTGCGGAATAAATAAAATCGTGAATTCGCTCTATAATATAATAATAGGCTACAAAGTAGATCATCAGGAATATTTTAATACAAACAAAATATTCGCACTAATAGGATTTTCGATATATAAAACGTATTTTATAAGCGAATCTAGAACTAAGCATGTAAATTGTTTTTCAATATTCTGTCAAGAATTTAAAAAAATATCTAAGCTCTCAGAGTACAATAGATATAAATTTAATAATTTTGAAAGACAAGTTCAAAACTACATAGTCAGCCTGTAAATACAAGAAAAAAATAATCTTTAAATAAGTATATATCTTATTTAGAAAATAATATGCCAAAATACCTGCCTATATATAATCTTGTACACGTTCCTAGAACTTGACAAGAAAAAAAACTATTTTAAAATTTACATTAATAATTATTGTTAATTGTTACACAATATATCGTTTGTACTTCTAAGTAATCTGTGATTTATGCATATTAATTGAATAAAGGTTTAAAAAATTTCATATCATTTTCATCGGCAATGTGGTCGCAAAATTGTTATTTTAATGTTTTACGAATGCGTACGTTTTGGGGTGTATATATACTTCACTTTTTAAGTATGTTATAATTGTTTTAATGTTATATGGTTCAATGGTTCAATTGTAATTAGCATTAAATGCATAGTTTGAAAAACATTACAATAATGTATTCACAGATAGTTACAGTGTTCTTATAATGAAAGTTTTATTTCAGACAAAATATGTTTTTTGGTAAAATCTTTATGCTCTAATAGTCATTGTCGTAGTCTTATACATATGTTATTTTAATTATCACATTTCACAATTTAAAAGTACGACTCATCGCTGAACACTTTTACGCAATATATTGGAATATACATCCTCTGTATGTATTAGTAATGCTCGACCTTGACCTTTGATGTAACCTCAAAGTTTTAACACTTTATGATATTATGCGAAACACTTTTATGAGGTTATTCTAAAATCGATAATTGCATTTTAAAGTTACATGCCAAGCACGACCAACAAGCCAATATAAGGAAATGCATTGCTTTAAAATGCCTAATTCCTTGACTTTCACCTACAAAAAAGACACTCAGGTGCTACAGATTTTTATCTCCTGACCACTTCTGTTAAAATATTCAAAACTCATTCCATGCACTTGAAAACATCAGAGCAAATATGACCAATACTTTTAAGCAAATTGCTAATTAATATCTTCCGTATACTTTGTTTATTTCTACATATGAAAATATATCATAAAAAACACCATTCGCTCTATGACAAAACAATATCACATATCACATATCAGTAAGTCTTTTGTTTCGTTTCCGTTGTTGTGACAAAACAAAATCACATCAGTGGTGTGTCAGACGGTGAATTCTTTGCTGATGTTGTGACTAATTCCAGTCGGTTATGTAATGTTGAGTCGTATTGACTAAAACATGTCAGTTTGACTGACACAAGCATCACAACGATTATTACTATGAATTATTGATCATTCAAAGTATTGTTACAATATCCGTCATGGAAAAATGCGCCACAGGTATGGTGGTGAAAAAAACCGAGACAAAGAAGAGAAAATGTGAATAGGTAGTTTATTTCACTAGGATTTGTTATTGAGATAAAATGCATGAAGTCATTATAAACATGTTAGGTTGCCATTTTAACAAAAGTGCATAATTAAATGCATCATTAAAGTATACTGAGTTCAAGATCAGGGAGTTTAGTGAGTTTTATCTGTACTAGCATTCTGTATGTAAACGTTACATTGCAACTATACTTCAAACGCCATGTAACTGTGGCTTAGATATATGAAACGACTCTTCAATTGGAGTAGATATGTCAAGCTCCATATGTCAATCTTAGCATACTGTTATTTTAAAGGATTGTTAAAAATATTTATATTCAGTCGATCAAAAGTAAAAAATCATATAAATGTCTTGGTCCAAGTTGAGCTTGAACTTACGACTTAAACGAATGAAGAGTGGTAATTTTTTCTAAGACGACGCCTTTGACAGTTAGGACAAAAAGGACATATGATTCAATGAACATGTAATCAAAATAAAACATTTACGATATATTATGGATCCACCAAAATTGCAATACATGCTGTTATATCTTCAGACATATCCAGACATAAATGCAAAATAAAAATGCATACATGTAAGATGTATGAGTTTACACCTTATCGTGCGTGCTGGTTATATACCACATAATATATCTTAAGGCTTCTGATTATTAGATTACCCACCAAGTATATGGATGAAGTACAAATCATAGATTAAGTTAATGGTGATATCCAACGTCTGGCATCACTCTTAATTTTTTAATGTTCCTGAAAGCTGTTAGTTGTCCTCTAAATATCATTAAAGCCTTGTTCTGATGTAT
Organism: Panopea generosa; assembly: GCA_029582155.1. Taxonomy (NCBI): domain Eukaryota; kingdom Metazoa; phylum Mollusca; class Bivalvia; order Adapedonta; family Hiatellidae; genus Panopea; species Panopea generosa. The sequence continues at coordinate 56,178,524 of CM055906.1, forward strand.
GTGTTTTGCACAAATGCATTTTATTTCGCATTGAGATGTTTCTACTTGCGCAGTTGATAAAATGTTAGAGACGAAGCAATATATGTGTTAGTATGTATAATAGGTTTCTGTTAATCACAACTGCAGCAAGTAAGTATGTTTTGGAATATATAATTGTTAAATGAACAATAAATAGCTAAATAGGCAGTCTCAACGAAGAGATAAAACTTATTAAGTGAAACTTATTAATTTAAAAGCATAAAATTTAAGGAAGTATATCCGAATCTTTCAAACTTGTAAAACTAACTCTTTTCATTTGTTACAATATATTATGCCTATATGACCTCATATTGCCACACGGGTATTTATTTAATAATGCAAAATAATGTATTAGTCTACGCTCCTAGGTTAGATTAAAATAGATTTCCGCTTAAAATTGCATCGTATTTTGTTGCGTACGCTCAGCCGATCTTAAAACGCAAATATTGTACAATGACAATTTCAACAGTGTTAACACAACTCAAATGTATTTGAATTGCATACCCAACAATAACAATATCGTACACATTATCAGTAGGAAATGTATTCATATGTTGCAATAAATGGACACATTACATCGTCCTGAATACCAGCATCGCTTCATGTCAAATTCACAAATTTGTATTACCGCCTACTATATGTTTTTTTTTCAATTCCTGGAAATGTACATGTATACTGTCACATGTGTTTTAGATATTGTAATACTTTTCTATTTAAGGCTGATATAAAATAGTTCTAACATATTTATATATTATGAATAATTGTACATCATAATTATTACTATGCAATTCATATCAACTAATTCATGTGAAGGAATGTGACACAATCATAGAGTATACAACTGTCATACCCAAACGTTAATGTCTTAAAAGAGACGTTGGTTCAATCAATTGAGGAAAACAAATTAGTTTTCGAAAATCATTGTATCATTAATGAGTTTAGGTACTGTGGAAACACAAGATCAACTCTTAAGTGCAGTAAAGGGTCACGTGATGACCTTATTATTCAAATGTTGGAATATTAAGCCTGAGCATATATTAAGTCGTAAAATATACATCTATAAACACAATTTTCACAGACCGAGGCCTAGTAGGCTGACAGGATAACAAAAGTTATGATATGAGCATAATGTTACTTAAGGTAAAATACTATTCTGCTGACAGGAATACACATAATATACTGACATGAATAATGAATGTAATACATTTCTCAAAGGAAAATCCCAGCTGTCTGACAGGAACACAATGCAATCCTGACAGAAGCATAAGCATAAATATCAACACAATCAACAACAGCGCACTGATTCTCGTTTGTGCTTCTGTTGACTATATAATGATTGATTGATTGAATATTAAGCGTCATTTTTATGCCATCGAGGGCTAACAGACGATCAGTTAACCTAACCACTGTTTCCTGGGATTAACCAGTACTCGAGCACACCCCGTCTCCGCAAGTAACTGATAACTTTCCCACTTGAATCAGTGGTGAGAGACGAATGATAATGAGACACAATGTCGTATATCAATCATCACGGAGACTGTTGCCGGCCGGGGGGGGGGGGGGGGGGTTCGAACTCACGACCCCGGGGTCGATATTCAGACGCGTAACCGACTGAGCTAATCGGGCCCGGCATGTTGACTATATAAACTCTCGAGAACCAGGCTTTGATTAATTTAACCTGCTCCGTGTTTAATGCGTGATCGTGTTTCAATTAGATCCCCTGACAATGACCTGCCTAGGGAACTAGGTTTTTGATTGTTTATCAGAGTGTGATTAATCAAACTACACCGTAGCACTCTGGCCACAATACCTTAGTCGTAAAATATGCTGATGCATTATATGCATAGCTTCTATGTATAGACTTATTACGTAGATTTCAAAAAGTATACTACCGTGTCGTGAGTATTTGTAAAATTATGTACTTTTATCTAATATATTCTACATGGGAACATCACCTATTTGTTCGAGGCATAGATAAATAATGAACTGTCAGCTGCTGTACGAAAAACGATACAGAGTCCGTTATTGAATATTTAGCAAACGTTCTGTACACATTATGTGTTATCGGTTGCCTTGACTTATACATTGAGGCGCTTTCTTGTTTCTGCAATCAGTCATTGTTGTTTTCGTTTTACTTTTGATTTTTTTTAAATATTTATTTTCAAATTCAGTTGAAATATCATAAACAAAGATGATTTTTTTGGCAAATTTCAAAGTGACAACACAATTGTATCATTTTTATTTAATATTAATAAACGTTGGAAGAGGCCCCACTACCCCCCCCCCCCCACCCCTACGTTCTGGTTGGAGGAGCCAGCATTATACATCTCATACATCCTCATACACTTTCTTCTAAGGTTGCCCCCACCCCAATAATTGAAACCTCCTATCCCCATATTAAAGGGTATATATCATGAGTGTTTTCACAAAATACACCTCTGTTTGCACGTGCATGTTATGTTTCATATCTTCATCGCTTGCACTTGTGGTATAAGTATTTTTGTGACAATGCCTGTAAACAGCTTTAAACAATGATGTGATTACGTGATGGACTATGCGATGGACTGAACTATGCGTTAAAAATGTTAATTTCAAACTCTATAAAAGTTAAAGAGTTTTTATAGCACAATTGATTTTTTGTACCCGACAGTGACATAATTATAATAACCATAAATTTAAATTCTGCGAAACATCGTTGTTTTTTGTCATGCAATCAAGACTACTAAATGTTTTGTTTCTCTAGTATTTTCGTTAAACGTGCCACTGGTATTGAATGTGCATTTTTTTTTACAAATGTGTTTTACTGATAACATCATTCCTTTATGCTTCTATTGTAAGGGCTACAATGCAATTATCAATTTCGTATAAAGTCAATGCTCTTTTGACTATGAAAAGATTCAAAGTAGCACTTAGAGCATGTTTCTATATTTTGCAGAGTAACTTGTTTAATTTACATGAACATGTCTTCGGTTATTGCTTATTTTGAACAGAAAACAAAACATCCAGTTTAATGAATATTGGATATTCATAAATATTGTTTTGATATGTTAATATATGATATCTGTTGTGTTATATTGTTAGTTTCAGGAAAATATATACTGTCTCATGTAGACAATGTAACAGGTAGCATTCTTTATAATCGTTAATCTTTATATTGACACAAATATGTAATAAATATTTATGAGTGTGCTATCATATGTTCTTTCTAAAAATATCAACTATTGGTACACTTTTATACGACTGTATGCTTATATCGGTATGATAAAATCTGACTAATGTTAAATAAGTGATGAAAGCAATACATGGTTTAACAATTACAGCATTCTTCAGGCGGCTGCGTATTTATTTACCATGCATACAATTATGTAAATAGACGTACTGTGATAACTATTTTCGTGTTTGTCAAAATATCAAAAAGCAATTAGTATACAATACCAGACAAAGATAATATAATTGTATGTGATAACAGACATAAACATGTATATACATTTTTATTCATATGTGATTCAGTCTGTTGGATTTATTATTGCTTTAGTTTGCGTCGCTATATTTTATGTTTTGGTTGGTTCGGCATGCCATAAGACTCCTTGTGACCCATTGTTATGGTTTTTTTTTATAGTTTCTGGGTCTTTGAAAGGATGAAGTTCAATGTTGTTAACAGATATCACACCGCTAATACTTGTGCTGAGGACGTGTATGTGGTTACATATATACATTATATACATTATATTATCCCTAATGAATAGCCTTAAAACAAAATCTGCTATTTTCTTTAATTTGTAAATACATGTTAATATAATGAGAAAAAAATATTTGGTTTGTTTGTTGTTGTTGTTGTTGTTGTTGTTGTTGTTGTTGTTGTTGTTGTTGTTGTTGTTGTTGTTGTTGTTGTTGTAATTAAATATCACTTATTTTCATTAAAGAGAAATTAAGATATAGACAGACGAGCCGCCTTATTCTTTACTGAGTGTTTAACATCATTTGATATCCAATGGAATCGCTTCAATTTTTAAAATTGTGTCGTTCTTATTTGTTAAAACAGCCTACAAAATATGCGTTCGCTCCCATTGGTTTTATTAATTGTTAAATTTTTACTTAATGAACACTTATTATTCTGTTATTTGTCCACTGTTTACTAAAATGTCATATACGTATCTGAACGGCCGCACAAATACAAACATTACTCTCTGAAAAAATATTCAAGTATATCGATTTATCGTATTTGCAATATGAACGTTCATGAGCTCATGCCAGGTAGCATATCGTTATGAAGTCATCATAAAGTAATATAGTATACATTATTTTGAAAACAAGTTGGCTGCTTTTAAAAAGCATCCAATGGTTAGGTCTTATAAAAGATGTGGCAATTAAAGTGAATTAAGACGTAAGTTTGGGTCCTTGTACAGGTTACTAAATACACGGGTGATACCAAATCCTGACAAGATTCCGGCTGACACAGCGAATTCCCGGTTGCAGGGAAAACGTCAATGTGATATTCCTGATAGTTAATTTGACGTTTAAATGTACTGATCTCAATCATTATGTATTTCCATTTGCATATTTAAAAAGAAACCTACCTTATAGATATATATTGTCTAACGTACTTACTGCTATGTTCTATACAATTTACTACTGTGATCATATTTTATTTTAAAATAATTCGTACATATAAAATTATTCGTAGATAAATTATCTTTAAAAAAAACAACAGTTAAAAATTACTGTTTTTCCAAAATTTGTGCATGTTCGGCCATATATCTGATTCTGACGACTTGCTGAAAATATGTCACACCGTTAAACTATCTTTACATTTCTGTACTATCGAGTAAAATAAACAACTGTAGCTGTTTAATTTTGTTATAATTTCTATTGTTATGGGTTCAGCATATTATAATAATTGAGTAAATACATCGTTATTTGAAAATTATTAACATACACTCGGTAGAAATCTGTCAGAAACGGCGATAAATTGTCAAAAAGGAAAGTTTCAAAACCTCAATTAAGCAAGGAATTTTATAAAATTCCTCGATTTAAGGCATTTTCATTTTTTTCCTAATTGAATATGCAAAGAACCATCATAGTGATCTCAATAAGTGCATTAAAACGTCAAAATCAATTATTACACACACCGCAATTGAATTTTACTTTTAGCCGGAAAGTGGTCGGAACAGCCGGAACATGACCTGGTTAATATCAATAGCGGTTTGTACATTCCCATGATGCACTGGATAGAAAAAAACAATGGCGATCTCCATGTGGCGAATGCTGTGTTTTTAACATGTGATAGTGACGTTTTAATCTGGCAGCGCCCAGAGTCAATTTCTTAACTGGCCCTTATATAGGGTTCGGTCGCTTATGCGACCAAACCAATGAAATTCCGCACAGCAGAAAAAAGACGCATTGGCATCAATCAATATCAAATATTTCTAATGACAAATTATTAATATGTTAAGATATTGATGGACCATCATATTTATGTAGATAATATTAGAAGCACTAACATTAATTAGAATAAGTCATAGCAATTTATTAGATACAGTACAGATACACTCGTGTGTCTTTCCTGCATCAGAGATAATACTTTTAGATAGAGAGGTTCATTAGATACTCTCTCTTTTTGATTGGCAACTATTTCTCTTTTCAATCTGTTATTTTTCTATTTTGACATCCTTTTCAGTAAAAGTTTAAACCGTTGTATTGCCATAATGTTTTTGTTAATTGTAGGAGAAGGGCCGGACCTTACGTTTCCAGAACTTGTGGCCAGACCCCATTTCATAATATACTGAAAATAAAATAGGTTAAACTTAAAAACATATATAACGAAGGGATCGCGTTGTAATGAAAATGCGAACATATGCGAATATTGCATATAGATATGTAGATGTTCTTTTAAAATCAAAAGTGTATATTTTATATTGTTTAACATTCAGACTCTTTGCTTAAATATTTATCAAGCATATTCAGTTTCAGATGTCCGAATTGCATTATATTATGATATCGTTTAAATGACAGCCAACACGCAATTAGTAGTACTTAGTAAGATTCATACAATGTTACCGAAGATAGAAATCTTAAGTACACAATTTTAACTAATCAAAGCCTACGAATTTAAAATCATTCATGTAGACGAGTAAATCTAAAAAAGACAATGTTTAATGTATCTGACCAATACCCATAGGAGGTCAAGGATCGCAGAAAATAACTTATACACGATAAGATGAGAAGACAATTTTAATGCGCACTAAACTGCATATGAACAATGTGCTGCACACATCACCAGGCAGTGCTACTCCAAGCAAAACCAAATACGACGCAGGAGAAAAAACATCGTCGAATATACACGAGTTATTAACTACGATACTCTCCAGTATCTATATTTTCATGAAATGTAGAAGGTCTTAAGTCGTATTGGACGTTATAATTTATAATGATTTCGAATTTTTTTCGAAATATGTTTTTATGAAAATCCTGTTTTCATACGACATAGATATGTTTTCAATGGATAATTGAACAATGTCATCAATGAAAGAGAACCAAGCACGAATAACTGTTGTATCGAATATTATCAACATCAACCGAACAGCCCTTGATTTCCAAGATCTTGATTCCATCTCGTATATAATTTTGTTTACAGATGCATAGGTGAGACAGATGTTTAATACAGGCATTGTTACACCTATTTAATTTGATCGAACACTTTGGTTTCTCTTTAAGTGAAACTCCACTAAATAGAGGCAGTACGTCAACATATCAATTTTGAACTCTAGATGGCTGTGATTTCTGATCGGTCAAAAATGCCGATTGGATGCATTATTGTTTGTTTTATTAATTTTAATAAAATTATCATATTAGATAAGAAAGAAAATCAAATCTTGAATAATCGTATCGGTTATATTTTGGTACAATTATGCCAGTCAGAGAAATGTTGTATATTTAAAAAAATGTGAACAAACGTGCTTCAGAGAATATGTGGTAATATTCAACCTCAGTCATGAAGTAGAAGTAAGTTGATTCTGAAAGATTGACTGACAATCAAAAGCTATTGTAAGGGAATTGGGTCAAACAATACTTAAATCTTATGCAGTAAGCGTACATAAAATTAGAATATAACCTTTAAGTTTGCTTTCAAAATCAAGAAAATTCAGTAACGTTCCAACAACATCTTCACTTTTTAGCACGTGTAAATCAGTATTAATTTTCAAAAAGAAATGACTTGACTCTAAATACGTTTCTCCTTCTGCATATGAGTCAGATGCTCTACCACTAAACTACTGCTGTGGTATTCGACTTTTCATAACTTGTCTTCAACGGAAATGCAATTTTTCGTCAACTTTTACAGATACAAGATGACATAAATGTACCAGAAGAATCTATTGTGATAAGAGAAAAGTGATGATAGTGAAAATTGAGTGTTGCTAGAAAGATAAACATTAAATAATTTTTACAGGGATTCGCACAACGATCGCCTGAATAGTAATCCTCGACTGTATCTTCTTCACTACAAAAGAAAGTTACGATACCATTGCTATTAGAACAGATATAAAACCAGTTTTTAACTGAATTGCTTCATGAGTCCGAGCTATGCTTATTGTATGAACCATAATGTAATATAAAAAGATTTTTTTTTTTTTAAAAATGCATTAAAAAAAGTAAAAAGGAGAAAAAATAGCTCCAATATGGCTGCAATTTAATCCGGACTAAGGATAATCGACGAAGATCCCAGAACATGTGTATATGTACAAACTTCGCTAAACTAAATTTTAACATTAAATAAAGACTTGATATTTACCATGCTTAATTCTACTTTTAACAAGGGATCACTGTGACGGATTGCTCAAATGAGCAGTGGACTAATGACGGCCTATATCTCGCCGTTGAAGCCGTAGGTTCGAGCCTCACTCGGTCCAAAAACCTCAGTGAGATAGTGTATACGATTTACTTGAGGAAGGGAAGTTGTTTTACTCAGATTTATCTTGAGGGCTTCGGCAACTAAAAAAACTGGATATGCAATATATCATCTGCCATTTGTTGAAAATGACGTTAAGCACAATTCAGGACCTCAGTGTAGATTTAACTTAAATCAAACTTGGAGTTTAACGTATATTAAAAAATGTTGAAAAAGACTGAGAGTCAAACAATGTAGATGGAGACTGAGAGTCAAACAATGTAGATGGAGACTGAGAGTCAAACAATGTATATGGAGACTGACAGTCATAAAATGGAGATTGAGATCCAACCAATATCGATGTAGACGGACAGAGAAACAATGTAGATAGAGACTGAGAGCCAAACAATATAGACGGATACTGAGAGATAAACAATAAAAATGGAAACTGAGAGCCAAACTATGTAGATGTAGACAGAGAGTTAAACAATGTAAATTGAGACTAAGAGTTAAACAATGTAGATGGAAACTGAAAGCCGAACAATGTATATGGAGACTTAGAACTAAACAATGAAGATGGAGATTGAGAGTCAAACAATGTTGATGTTATTAAGGTACCAAACGTGTGATTATCATGGCGTTGATTATTTAATTGTGTAATTTAGGTACCAAACGTGTGCATATCATGCAGTAAGTGATTGTCTTGTTTAGTTTAGAACCAAACGTGTTGATGTCACGTCGTTGGTGCCTGTCTTGTGCATTTAGGTACCAAACGTGTACTTTTCATGCAGTTGGTGCTTGTCGTGTGTCATTTAGATAACAACTACGTGTTTCTCATGCCGCTGGTGCTTGTCGTGTGTAATTTACGTACCAAACGTGTGTTTATCATGTCGTTGGTGCCGGTCTAGTGTAATTTATGTACCAAACGAGTAGTTCTCATGTCGTTGGAAATTATCCTTTATAATTTACATACTTAACGTGTGGTTCTCATACCGTTTATGCTTTGATTGTGTTATTGAGGAACCAAACGTGTGCGTATCATGAATGATGTGCGTGTCTAATGTAGGTACCGAACGTTGTTTCTCATTCCGTTTGGTGCTTTTATTGTGTTAGTTAGGTACCAAAATGTGTGGTTCTCAAGCAGTTGGTTCTTGTCTTGTGAAATTCAGGTACCAAACACGTACTGATCAATAATGTTTTGTATCTGTGCGACTTGTTTCCCTTCATCAGTGATTCTATTGTATATAAGTTTCAAACGTTTTCCATGGATGTGCCTTTACAGATTTCTCACTTGATTATGTAGCCTGTTCTGAGTTAAATTTAGATACTGGAATGAATCGATACTTTAACATCGTACTTCTATGAGAAAACGTTTTCAATATTTGGTTGTTCTAAAACTATACCAGGTAAAAAGGTAAACAAACGATAATATAAAAGTAAATGGCTTAATAGTGAGTATGAACAGTGCCGGCGGGAATTCCATGTTGTTTACAGGGCTTTGAGAAATTGTTTGTCTGCAGACAATAGTAATGTTATGCTAAACCTCATATTAACAATGCAACCAAGCGTAAAGCCAAACCATCCAACAAAATATCTCAGATTTTAAAGCTACATAATCTAGCTTAATCACAACCACAGGCATTTTGGAGTCAAATTAAAAAACTAAAGTGTATAACACTAACAATAAGTAACATAAGCCAACAAGATATTTTGGATCACTTTAAAGATATTTTTTCGAAGGATAACATACTTGTATTTTTATTGGCGTCATTGAAAGAGAAATGTCTAATCGAAACTTCAACAAATATGTACATAAATTAGATGCTGAGGTCAGTGTAGATGAGATCATCAATGCAATTTTATCAATGAAAATGGGTAGTTGTGTTGATTATTTGATACCCGAAATACCACTAGACAAAACTTAAACCAGAATTTCTAAGTACATTATATCCATGCAAGATTTATCTTACTTAGTTATTGTAGTAGGGCTGGTGATTAGGAAGGCTTGTGTAAAGTTTCAAGTCAATACATGCAATGTTTACTGAGATAAGGACTTGCATGCAAATCTTTAACCAATGTGTGACGCCGACGCCGACACTTGTTGTTTCGAACCTTAACTTAGAACGGCATTTCCAAGACTGAGATGTTCGGCCAATAACATATTGCTTTAAAAAGGTAGATATACAAAAAAGTCAATATAGCAAAAGAACATAGAATCTGTCGAAATATAATGTTAAAATGATTGAAAATGATTATTACTTTCTCCTTGTTTGTCCATTTTACATACTTACCAAATTGTGTATGACCCACTTTATCTAAGTTTAGATACTTGATGCAGTCAAAACAAAACTGTGACCTCAATAAGGTAGCTTAATGTACTACTTAGCAAACAATCAATGCAAAACAAGAGCGTGAATTATATCTTGCATCATAAAGCAATTCGAGGAGTGATAGCGCAAAAGGTTTAAGTGAATATAAATAAAGAAGCACTGAGACCTTTTTCGCTTTCACCCCTCGAAATACTTTCAGTTACAGTGATCATAAAATTATTTTAAAAGCTTATTCAAAAATAATTTCTTAAATTGTACTCTTTATGATTTTGTTGTGAAACTGTTGTTGTTTTGTATGTATTATTATTTCCTTCAAGCATTGTATCAATTGTAAATATTAATACACTTATTGTTACAGTAGGAATAACACGAATAACATCTTATCCGTAATATAATCCGCTACTAAATTTGGTCAATAACAGGTGATATATTAGAATGATAAGACATGCAGGTGTATGTCATTGTTAGAAATTATGTTCAAAAGCGGTTAGAGATATTATAAATTTATGTATAAAGTAACTTACCAACTCTACGATATAATATCCATTTCCGTCATCTTATTTAAAGCACATTATATCCACATTGGCTGTTAGAATTTCTGGTGAAATAGTTAATACCATATAAAATGTCTATGTCATAATTATTGAACACTCACATTATCGGCACATGTATATGTTTACTATAAGGTGCGTCATAGACAACCACAGACGCCATCCATTCATGCTTGAACCTGATAAGTGAGTTTCATGTTTTGCACGTGACATCACCTGTTGCCTAAACACATATTTAATCTAGTTTACCGTCTGATCAGCACGCTTATCTATTTGTAATGTTGTTAATACATTAGAAATCGGATTGTAAGTAAGTTGATTGGTATGTAAGCAAGTAACTAATTAAGTAAATAGATAAGTAAAATTGTTAATAACTAAGGTAGCAATTATAATAAAGTAAGGCTTAGCAAGCAAATAAGCAAACACGTAAGTTAATAGGGAGGTGATTATAATTTAACAATTATCTAAGCAAATGATTCATTAAGCAATGTATTGATCAAGTACCTCAATACTTGAGTAATTAAGCAATTGAGTGACTAAGTAATTATGTAAGAACACGAGGAATTTATTAAATAGGTAAATAAGTAATATCTGATAACGTAATTATATCACTGACAAATAATTAAATACTTCAGAAAGTAAATCGGTAAGTAAGAAATTAAGTAAATTCCAATCTATATTGTAAAATATCCATAATTATACTCACATAATTCATACAATGAATTATATTTTATTTTCATGCTTGTATTTAATCATACTTCAAGTTGTATTCATATGTGTAAATGTACAAATAGCCATATAACAATCACGATAAACATATATTATATGTTTATGCTGAATTAGATATTGAATTGAATTGAAATTGGTTGATAGTTTATCCGTTCTACTGATAATTCCATTGCTTGTGGCACATGTAATTCGAGGTATCTAATGTTTACATATATAAATATACTAATTTGTCGAATCAAAGTTAAAATGGAAAAAGTACAATCGTTACTTGGGTAGTGTTTTTTAAATATAAAAAGACAAACCCCGGCACATGCGAATTGTGAAATACTTAAAGAGGCATGACCTATAAGTGTTAAGGATAAAATATTTAACACTGATTATTTATATGTTATCATATCAATTAAATTATTTTATGAACTTTTTGTTCAGAAACATGTGCTCTTTTCTGCTTCTGTAGTGTTTTACAGTCAGAATGTTCTTGTCGATTATATCTCGTCGCGCGATAAATTCAACAACAGCTATCCTGAATCCGATAATTCCCGAGCGAGTTGGCCGGAATGAATGCGCAGACAAAATATCAAGAACATTTTCCTTATCGGCACGACGAATTTATTTTAATTTACATAGCACATAAGTGAGGGGAAATAATGAATTGGGGGAATTAATGTTAGACAAGACATGAAAAGAGTAAACTAAAGGAAAATAGTCATGACAATTCATGTACATGCAACCAAAAAATCAAAAGATAAGATATTATGATACAATATGCAGCAAACAAGACATCATAAGACAACCCCTCTGACAATACCAGGAAGGCTGCCATATGATGACATCAGAATAACACGAATTGTCCAAGTCTTGACATGGATTTTAGTCATACATCGCTGGCATACGCTTTATTTAGAGCAATAACTATTTGATAAATTGTACAACTGCAGGTTAACAAATTATGGAAATACAACAGGGCCTCTAAATTATATGCAAGCTTTTATTCAGCATATATTTTAATACAACAACGTAACTAAATCACAAGCATCATGTGAACAGTAAACGTTTTAAAATATATAGTTTTATTTCCATGAAAAACAATGCTGACTGGTGTGGAGAGTGCATTTTTCCCAGAGAATGGTGCAAAATGGAGTGGGCTCGTAGCTATAACACTAAGATGGGACTACTTCTTAGACGGTAAGACTTTTGCATCAAATAGCTGATATGACCCCTCTATGTTGAAATAGTGAAACATACTTTCACTTTGAGCAAAATAGTGAAATAAGAAGCATTTTATGCCAATGTTTTAATACTGTTTGTGTGTTCTGTTTGAAATGATTATGAATTCTGGAGATTCTCATGGAGCTTGGAGTACCAGTGTAAGTTCTATGGTGTATTGTACTAACATTACGTTATATGCGAAATTAATGGCGGGCCAGCTTCTGTATGATTGTAATACTGTTTAAAATATTCTGAGGCGTTGTACTAAAATTTATTCAAATATTGAAATAGTTGGAAACAAGAATCGGATTAGTTCAATAAGATAACAATGCTTTAAGGCGCTGTATTTAAATCAGAATTGATCATTGTGTTAAACATACGTTACAATTAACACAATCGACTAAATGTGTGTCAGTATGTCAGTATATTACATTGATTGATTGGATATTTAGCGCCAGTCTATACAATCGAGGGCTACTAGACATTCAGTTAACCTAGCCGCTGTCTCCTGAGATCCTGAAAGGTTAACCAGTACTCTAGCACACCCCATATTAGAATAAATATTACTGAGTGCCTAGACTATAGTAATTTTATGAGACTACACACGAGGACTACAAAATAAAATTATTTAAAGTGATGCCGTCCTTATAACGACTAACACATCTAAACTAACTAGTAAAGTGTCATTGAATCCAAAGGCGAACAAGATGTATCAAACACATTAGTCCGTCTTTATTATACAATGTATATTGTTTTAGGATTCCCATCGTTTGCAACATCCAGTGGTCATATATACCTTTATCTCAAATGATATCATACATGTTATATGTACAGCAGCCGTCTTGAGTATATACTACTGAAGCCAATATTGTTTTATATATACTTTATTCTATCTAGACAAATTATTACCGAATAAACCAATGTAGGTGACACGTAATTATTTTTCTTCAGAAATATTATTTATGGAAAGCAATGCTAAAGTCGGATCACGAAACCAGAGTGATTTCTTCTCAGCAATAGTGGCGCGTGCATTATCAGACAGAACGTGTTACAGTTTTGTCTCACACTACTTGCCAATACTATTTGAATAAATAAGAACGCAAATGTGTTCTTCAGATTTGTCTTAAGACATATTATTATTAAAGATTGATATATACAATAACAGCATAGACGCCTTTTAGACACAACTTACGAGGGGTGCTCCAATAATAATGTACTTTAATGTAATACTTCAAAACTAAAAGCATTTTCAATCATTTCCTTTTGCCATTTGATTCAAACTACCCCGCTCACACACTTGATGGCATACAAAATACGCTACAAATATTCTGTATGTCCTAAAGTCCATAAACACTGTTCTACTGACGATACCTTATAACAAAAGAAGAATGTTAACTGATGTTAGCCTCGTCATAAAATAAAAAATAAATTATACGCAAACGTTGGGAGAGAACATCCTTTATATGCTTATATGAAAAGGAGAAAACACAGAGAGTTAATACCCAACGCTTATATATACATATTGTCATTACTTAGTGTATACCTCAGAACGACAAGCTTTTGAATGTGTGTGTCTAGTAGGACGCCTGCACGACTTGTTTGACTTTTTGGGATTAGGCAGGGCGAGCGATCGGAAACAGGTCACGCTTAAGCCGGCCTGCACGGTCTTCTCAGCGCACAAAATAACACCCCATTGCCGAAGTCTTGGGTTCTATGGCGCAAACCCAGGCGCTTGTTGTCGTTCTGGGCTACATTTAGAGCGCAAGCTTTTGGGTGTGTGTCAAATAGAACGCCTGCACGAGTTGTTTAATTTTTGTGTCTTTTGCAAGGCTAGCCTGTTTCTAGCGCGTTTGGGTCGAACCGGCGAGGCTTTAGCGCCTTCACGGCACACACAAAGACTCCCCCTTGGCAAACTCTTGGGGTCTTTGGCACACTTCCAGGCGCTAGTAGGGTGTCTGGGCTACACTTAGAGCGCAAGCTTTTAACTGTGTGTCTAGCAGGACGCCTGCACGGCTTGTTTGACTTTTTTGGGTTAGGCAGTGCGATCGATCGGAAACAGGTGACGCTTTAGCCGGCCTGTTCGGTCTTCCCGGCGCCCAAAATGACAACCCCTTGCCAAAGTCTTGGGTTCTATGGCGCACACCCAGGTGCTAGTAGTCGTTTTGGGCTTAGGCGCCTCCACGGTACACACAAATATACCCCCTTGGCAAACCCTTGGGTTCTTTTGCAAACTTCCAGGCGCTAGTAGAATGTCTGGGCTACATTTAGAGCGCAAGCTTTAAAGTGAGTGACAAACAGAACGCCTGCACGAGTTGTTTAACTGTTGTGTGTTTTGCAAGGCTAGCCTGTTTCTAGCGCGTTTGAGTCGAACTGGCGAAGCTGAAGCGCCTTCACGGCACACACAAATACATCCTTTTTGCAAACTCTTGGGTTCTTTGGCGGACTCCCAGGCGCTAGTAAGGTGTCTGTGCTACATTTAGAGCGCAAGTTTTTGAGTGTGTGTCTAGTAGGACGCCTGCACGACTTGTTTGACTTTTTGGGATTAGGCAGGGTGATCGATCGAAAACAGGTGACGCTTGAGCCGGCCTGCGCTGCGCGGTGTTTTCGGTGCCCAAAATGACACTCCCTTGCCAAAGTCTTGGATTCTATGGCGCACACCCAGGCGCAAGTAGTCGTTCATGTTTACTTTCAGGTTGTGTATTCTCTAGTGGCTGCATGTTTACTTTAAGGTTGCGTACACTCAAGCGGCTACATGTTTACTTTAAGGTTGTGTACACTTAAGTGGCTGCATGTTTACTTTAAGATTTTGTACAGTGAAGTGGCTGCTTGTTTTATTTTAGGTTGTGTTCACTCTGGTGGCTGCATTTTTCTTTTCAACAACTTACAAATAAAACATTATACTGGTATATGGAAATGATACCGGAGACGCTTTTCAAACATTAAATCGTCAAAACAAATGTGTATTTGTTCGTTAATTGTTCGCATGTCACATGAGATCTTAACCAAACTTCAACAATCTTCAATAATAATTATACATGTTAAGTATTATGATATTAACCTGGATAAACAGGATAATTTATGGGTGTGTTCAGACCTACGAGTCCACCATAGATTGCTGAATCCGCCGTTGAGTTCAGGCGATCGAACTCATGAATTCCCCTATGTGTTACTATCAGGTTCCCCTAAACCAGAAAATATTTGAAACAAAGTTTAAGAGAAAAATCGATTAAATTGTGGCTCTTATTTACGTACCCTTAACAAACGGTTGTTTACCCTTGACAAACGGTTATTTGCGAAATAAATCATTTCTTTCGCAATACAAATTAGTATATGTAACTCAGGTATCCTGAGCTTAATGGTTTCAGAGCTTAAATTGTTTTGAGTAGACAAAATAAATACAAATTTAAAGTTGACGAAATAGTAAATGTTTAAATAGGCGTAAATATTGTGATCGAACGTTCAACATTTATGTATACATGTACCATAAACATTTGGCACATGATACATGTAGATCAAGCTTAAATAAAAGTTTAGATTTGTTTTTGATATTTCCGACAGTGAAATAAAACATAGTTGTATATTACGATAATGTGTACTCGAACAAAGTTGCCAAGATCCTGTATAAAGCTCAAATTAAATCTCAGCCGTTTGACTCATTTTATCATTTTACAGTATCAATGCAGGTTTTGTGGTATAAAGTTTCAGGTATTTACGTCAGTGTTGTTATCTCACTTACCAATTGCCTACCCTTAATGACGGTAGCAAGATTATTACGCCCAAGAAATTAGAGCTGTGTAAATCGGTTGGGCATTGTTTTTGTTGAAAATGCATAAAATTGTAATATTTATTGTACATTTGAGAACACTGGAACAATTTCATGAGTTCTTCAAAGTTTGGATGATATTGGTTACTGTTGGGTGAAGATATAACAGTTAAAAGGTGCGTGGTGAGTCACTGCCACAAATGGGCAGAATTGTCAAAATTGGAGGAATGTCATCAAAACATCAACATTGTGAAAAAGCAACCTGGTCAACCACATGTTTTCCCTGCATATTTGGACTAACAGAGGATGTTCTATGGAAACAAGTCACTTTAAGAACCATTGGTAATGTATCCAGTGTTCCAAGGTGCATGTCTGTATATGTAGAACAATACAAAAACAGTTGGTGTGTGAGACGTATAGTGAATTCGTTCGTTTGTTAGCTTACGTTTACTGTGAAAGCTAAACTGGAGCATGGAACAAACATTCATGACCTCGATCCCTGTACTTCTCAATTAATACTTGATTTTTTATTTTACCCCATGAAATATATGTAAGCAATCTAATTTTGGTTAAGACAAGCGCAATTGAAAATAGTCACAATATACTGTGCATTAATGACATTACTTACTGGTTCTGCTAGAGCATAGTTATAAAGTTAACGACGAGTGCTAACGAAGGGATGCAGCTCACAACAAAACGTACACTGAATGAAAATTACAGTTATCGCCCCTTATTGTTTTTATAATAGCATTTCAGATTTTAAACTGACCATAAACATTGCATAGCTTAATAAATATTTGTGTTGATATTTCAAAAACCGTATACATATATACATGTACGTCTGGTTAAAACTTATATCCAATATACGTTCCATTTTTCGAGCTCACTCAATCATATCAATAGTAAAAAACTAAATGATTTACTTCCTTAGTGTAACAACGGGGTTTAAGGCTCGTCCCATTCCATTGAGATATTTTGTTAAATGAGTAATGAATTATCATAATGAATAGCTAAATATTTCAATATTTATTTTTGTTATTCATATGCTCCATACAGATGAGCACGGGATTATAGGCTGAGAGTTCACTAAGTTAATCCATTTCCATAGGCCTTCTTTGTACAAAGTAGACAGCCTTTAGTGGAATTTCTAGACAAAGACTTATCAATATTCAACTGTTATATGAAACCTTATAATTTACAACACCAAAAACATTATTGCATTTCTTACCAACTTTTCTTGTTTACTTTCATGCTAGATTCGTAGCGGAACGTTGTTGAAATGTCATTAAAGTTAACACATGCACCAATAGAAATAAAAACTGATGTTTTTAATCAAATACATCATCTTAATATTTAACCTCAAGCTATAGAATGCCGAAGAAACATTTTCTACTTCACACTTTTGCACTTGACCACGCCCTCCGCACATACTTTAGTATCAATAGTATGAATATCCGGATTAATCACACATGAATGAGTTAATGAACTATTGCATGAAACCAGCAAATGTCCCATCAGCGTTCAATTAGTTTGCACAAGGAATATGCAAGTCCATATCAATATTCCTGATTATGAATATTCAACAAATAGAAATCGATCTTGTCGTACATATGCAATTTTACACAATATTAGATACTTAAAGATTATCTTAGTATATATGGGTTTTCTTATCGTTTGGCACAATTAAATAAACTGTTTTAATATAAAATGTGTGTTACCGTTAAGATTTGGGAGACCCAAGTTTAACCTTAAAAAAAAATACGAAAAGAATTACGAAAAATTATCAGGAAATTCATTTTGGACTTCGCTTATATCATTGTATGAGCTTTCGTAAGCCTTTAAAATAGTGTTCTTTTTTAGATATTGCAAAAATATTACGCAAATAAAAAAAACAATTTGTTCTTAAGAATTACGAAGGTTGGTGAAACGAGCCCCAGATGAGCTCCCTTGCTTCGTAGCTTCGTAGTTTACGCAGTGAGAAATCGAAGTTACAAATGTGCAAATTGTATCTTAAACGTATAAATTGTATTCGTAAACACAAATTTGTAGTAGAATAAGTGTAAAGTATTCAATAATGGTTATAAAGGAGTTTAAATAAAAAAAACCTGCTGTACTCTTAAACAATAACTGTTAATGATTAAAACTGAGCTGAGTACTGATAGATCTATGTATTGTAAAAAGAAACTTACTAATTTCTTTTTACAAGTTTTGAAACATGTCGCCATACTAAATAGATAAAAATGAATATAAGTAAAAAATAAACTATAATAAGAAACACACAGAGTATAATCAAATAAACTTTTTTAATTAATTATTACAATAATTATTCAAAAGAGAACAGTAGGAAGACTGTTATATTATCCGCTAATGATTGGATGCTCATTTTCAATCTCGTACATGGAGATGGCCCCTCCACCGGTGCTAACCACGTAAACCAAGGGTCTGTCAACCGGGCTGTGTTCGGCGGGAATGATCCTGCGGATAATAAATGTACATAGTGAAAAAGAAACCTTGCATACTTTAAATTTATTGCCAAACGATTACATAAGAGACACAGCGTTACTTAGGAAACCACAAGATACATGTAACACTGTCAATGGAAATAATTACGACTTTTAGAATTTTTAAAACTTATTGGACTAACAATTATGAACGGGAGGGTAGGGAATGATGCTGATATAGAAACATTTACATGTGTTAAAAACGCGGGATCAAGTGTTGTTGACCTTATATTATGTAGACAGAGTCTAATTAATCAGTTCATCCATTTTTCTATAGACGATCGAAATATTCTATCAGACCATTGTATTGTACACTTTTCACTAGGCTCATCTGTGATAGAAAACAACATTTATTGAAAGTTTAAATAACTCAAGCAATAAAATAGATTTCAAATACTCGTGGGATAACTGGAAAAACGATATTTTATCACAGCATAAAACCAAACAGATGTTTCCGACAGATTTCTTAATTCATTAGAACATATGAATAATGTTACCGAATACCAAGACATTGATGAAAACCACAATCCATACCCATAAACGAACGTAAACTCATCTTGTGTAATACACTTTAGGACGAATTTCACTTTACTCTTGAATGTCCCTTGTACAAAAATATACCTAATCAATATATTAAACCATATTATTGGACACAAGCTAACATACCCAAAGTTGTTGAAAAATGAAAATGTAAGTATCATTCGTAAACTATCCATGTACATTTTGGAAAGTCGAAAATAGAGAAATGAATCATTTTATTCCGCCTGGTCGTTTCTCTTCTTCACAATAATAATATGTGTACTTTCAGCAGTATGTATTAGAATTGCGTATCTACCATCGACAGATTACTGTTGTTTATAATTACAGAACTACAATTTTAACCATGATATAAAGAATAGGTTTAACACTGTTCATTGCAAAATGTGTTAAGACTGTATTTTAAAAATGATCATTTATACAAGTTAAAGTTTAAGTTCAACTGCATTATTCATTACAATGTGTAAAATCTGTCCCCTTATTGAAGTTTAAATTTCACTTTATCAGTGATAAATATGTAAAGACTACAACATTACCATTGATCACTTGATTAAATTGCATGTAATTTTATGATTATATGCTGATGGCCTTTTGTATGAAATAAAGATATTACATATCAGAAGTAAATCGTAACCGCAGCGGTGGTCTAGAGGTCTAGTTATAGAGCGTCCGCCTCACATGCGGAAGGTCGTGGATTCGATCCCCAACCGGGTCATACTAACGACTAAGCAAATGATACTAGAAGCTTCCTCGCTTGGCGCTCAGCATTAAGAGGATATTTGAAGGTCTGGTAGGTCCGGTGTCAGTATAATGTGACTGGGCGGTGCATCAAAGCTTGTATCTGCGACATGATACTCCATTGTGGCATGTGCAGCGCTTAGACTACTATCTAAAGTTAAAAAGAATACTGTCTCAAGTAGACAACAATACTGTCTCAAGTAGACAACAATACTGTCTCAAGTAGACAACAATACTGTCTCTAGTAGACAACAACACTGTCTCAAGTAGACGCCGTTGCGATTAAACTGAACAATTGTTGAAAGCGACGATAAACACCATACAACCAACCAACAATAAGTAAATCAACAATCAGTACAAACAACTGCCTTATTTGCAAACTGCTACAAAGTAAGACAATTAATTTACTAATAACACATATTAAATGCCTGTTATCTAAAACATACTGTTATAAAAAAATAACTGCTAAAGTACGTGTACGTGAAATTAGTTCAAGGGAAGTAATCCATACATAGGAAACGGAAAAATAGTAAACATCGTGTTATAAACTTCAATTTTGAAATTTGGCCTACATTTTTAAATCAACATTATTTATGATATTTAACAAAAGGTTAATCTGATTATATAGGTGTCCAGAACATTGATTAAAAGCTTAATTTCGGTAATCAAAAATAAATTTATCTATTTTTTTTTCTGAAATGACGTTTAATTTGGATTCTATACGCATCGTTATTTGAATATAGTGATAACATTGTACATTGTATCCTGTCTGCACGTGACCATACGTCGGTGTAATAATATATACGGTATCAGGTAAAAAAAGAAGATAGTTTTACGATGCAACTTTAGTTGAAAATATATTTACAAATGCATTGTATGGCCAAGTAGCCTAAATTTTTTGTATCAAGTTATGTTATCAATCGCTGCTTAGGTAGTTGGCTTGATTTCTAGAAAATATCAGTTTGAAATATGTATCCGTTACTTGTGGAAGGACAGTGTCCGTGCCAATAATCCTGGATGCTGTTTGTGACATATTGATTGAAATCTACAGATACATTGGAAAACAATCCAACGATAGTTATGGTAGGAACTACTCGGCTTATACCCTATATCGGTGATGTATAAATCTCCAGCGCTTTTGTTTGCATACAATTCTCTCCACGGCAAATCCTTGACACCCGCTCGAACAACGCTCTGAAATTGCGGGATGGGTTGCCCACTTGATGTATCCACTACGTACAGGAACAGGGTTCCGGTAGACCAAGTCCCTACTACCATAAATACCGTGCCGTTGTTTTCTTTGATATCCAGACCCGTTACTTTGGCACCCTAATAAACATTAAGCACACATTGGTATAACACATAGTTTAGAAATGTAGTGAAAACAGAATATAAAAACATAATTATTCATAATTTACATTTATTTGAAACGACGTATATACGATTGGTGTTTCAGCGGCACACAGACTTTCGTTATAAAATCTTTATTACACTAAGACGCTACATAACGTTTCACTTTTTGATGGTCTACATGTTTTGTGATGGAAATAAACATCAATTTATATTTCATAACACGTGGTAGTGTACATGCCTATAATTATACCGCTAGACCCGCGTCAATTTTTTTCGTTTTGCACGTGTTTCACGAATCAGTCAAATACCCGGTTATCCAATATCTGTCGAAATCTATTAAATCAAAATCATTTCAAGTCGTGTGTAATTGATTCGGAACAAAGAAAAATGCAAATAAAATCATTAACACAATGCCAAAATTAAAATTCAGGAGCACGATAAAGTGAATTGCATATAACGTGCTAGCCCCTAAGAGCATATATAGGGCGAGTTGGACAAGCGTGTACGTCGACGACATCAAGCACCGCTTGACGTCTACCATCTACGCAATGCGTCATTTCACCAGTGGGACAATATTCCACAGAATTCATTACCTTTATTAGGTGTGATTGTCAAATAGTTCCCGATAGTCAGATGGATTTATGTAATGTGATAATATTTATACACAATCTGTCGGAAGGACTGTTCTTGACTGTCTAAAATTTTGTTTCAATTAAATAATTATGTGTTTTTGAAATAATTTTGATATAAGGTTTGCCAAGTGTAACGTTTCTTTGGTGACTCAGTGTAGTATTAGCATAAAATTTAAAGTTTCGCATTGTATTATTTTACGCATTGTATTAATTACGCTCTAAGTCTCCTGGATAGAACCAGTATATGGATGCATATGCGGAACTAAAAGTGTATTGCTCAAGGACACCACACATAGCCGTGGCGGAGGATCGAGCCCAGTAAGACCGACCGACAGTCAAACTATCGATTTCCGTCCGGCCACAATTTTCGTGATGATTGATATACGCCATTGTCTCTTATCGTCGTCTCTCACCACTGATTCGCGTGGGAATGTTATCAGTTACGTACGGAGACGAGTGTGCTTGATTACTTGTTAACTTTAAAGCTCTGGGATCCCTGAAGAGATTTGCTAGGTTAACTGATCGTCTGTTAACCCACTATGGCTTAACAATGGCGATAAATATCCAATCAAACACTTATGAAATGTTTAATATCCGTTGGACTATTTAAATAGTTTGCAAAATATTTATACGCAAAGGCATTGTAATTAAAATTAATTATTTATAATAAATCGTCTTTCGATTTTCAACATTTAATAAACTTCATCTAAATATTCTCCAACTCCAATATTGAAGAGTTGCACACCTGAACATTAACGATATTAAACTTGATTCTAACATTGTTTAAACCTATATGTTTCACTTCGATTATGAAACAAGTTATTACTACTTATACTAATCACGCTCATCCTTCGTAGAACCAGTACTAAGCATATGCGTAAATAGTGTCTTGTTCAAGGATGCCAAACATAGCCGTGGTTGAGAACCGATGCTTATGGACTTACCTACCTGTTAAGTTTATAGAAGCGTATTGATATACTGCAACAAATGGACAGAATTGTTCAAATTGACAATCATCGAAATTATGTAAACGCAATCTGGTATACCAACATGTTTTCTCTGCATATGTGGACCAACAGAGGATGTCTATGGAAGCAATACACTTTTAGAACTATTGGCAATGTATTCAATGCTCCAGAAGAGTTTCGCTCTATATGAACGTTGTAAAACAGAGGAAAATGAATTAATGTGTGAGACGTTAACTACCTATTACATGCTTAAATACAAACGCCCACCTCATCATCCCTAATCTCATCATTACAGTGTAATACATGTATACACAAACCATGTTGTCGGAGACTGTATCTCGGAGAATCTCAGGGGACTGGTAAGTAGCCGTGTTTCTCGCATAATCACAGTTGAATACCGATTTGTCAAATGCTTCCATGTACTCTTCAAGCGTGCCCTCACTGTCGAAAACGGGAGTAGTCATACTGCTCGCATCCCAAACAGAATATCCTCTCCCACCAAATGCTTCGAGATGATCGTACATATCGGTGAAAGGTGTTTTAGCTCCGGCGATGCTGACCTGTAGTCTACCTGATGCAGAGAATAAGGAACATTTAACATCTATTATTAGATAAACACACTGAAGTCATTTCATATTTTAAATTGTTATATTCAACTTTTTCTCATATATAGACACGTATGTTTTCATGTATATGAGATGTTTAAGTATAATGTTGGTGTATCATTTAGATACTACGATTGTTTTAGGCGATTAACAATATCAATTTAGTCTCAAACGTTTTAAATAATTTTATTACTTCATGTAGCGTTTAGATAATTGCAACTATAAAAGTATCAATGGATTCAGTGGATTAGTTCAGTCGGTAGCGCGTCTAACTATGAATCCAGAGGTCGTGAGTTCGAATCCCTGCACGGCCGAAGTCTCTGTGATTATTGACATACAACACTGCGTCTTATTGCAATTTGTTTCTCACTGCTGCTTCAATTAATACAGATATCGGCTACTAGCCGAGATGGGTGTATAAACATGATATCCCAGGAAAGAGTACTTAGGTTAACTGATCGTCTTCAAGCTTACGATGGCATAAAATTGACGCTTAAATTCAAAGAATCAAACAAACGAATGTACCAATGTAATGTACAATGTATGTTGTTATATCAAAAGAGGGCAGTGTGACTATAAAGGTTATTTTAACTGGTTACCGTTTTTAACTTGATATGGCTTTTGCTGCCTATTGCTTTACTAGAAACAGTAACTGTTTTTAATTTGAATAGAAAATAAACTTCTGGAAAAGTCTGAACAAGAACCAATAACAATGCAAGTGCACATCTCTAAACCAGCTGATATTGGCCAAAATAGCTAATGTTCTGTGTAATTGGTTAGAT
Organism: Panopea generosa; assembly: GCA_029582155.1. Classification (NCBI taxonomy): domain Eukaryota; kingdom Metazoa; phylum Mollusca; class Bivalvia; order Adapedonta; family Hiatellidae; genus Panopea; species Panopea generosa. The sequence goes on from CM055906.1 coordinate 56,203,125, forward strand.
ATTATTGACATAACGCCAATACCAAAAGTAGCATTGCGGTACTCGTACATGTGTCTGTTAACAATTGAAACAACCGATCCACAATGTAATTTTAATTAATATTTCAGTTTTACTGGTAGAGGGAGACCTCAGACTGAGTAGAACCACCGTCCTTCCGCAAGTAACTGACAAACTGGCCGCGGCGGACCATTGTCTTGATAAGCGTTATACCTTCACATACAGATATGTATCATTCTTAAATTTTGAGTCTTTAAATGAAAAATTGCAGGTAAATATATCCTCATCTTAGTACTCCTCATTCAAGGCATTATTCTTTAAATGTAAAATAGGAGGTAAATATAGCATCTGTACTTAAATACTCCTCTTTCGAGGCATTATTCTTTAGGTGTAAAATAGCAGGAAAATATAGCATCACCTAAGTATTCCTCGTTCGAGGCATAAATCTTTAGAAGTAAAATAGCAGGTACATATAGCATCACCTAAGTGTATATATATAAAATTGCAGGTAAATATAGCATCATCTTAGCACTCATCATTCGAGGTATTATTCTTTAGATGTAAAATAGCAGGTAATATAGCATCACCTAAGTGCTTATCGTTCGAGACATTATTCGTTATATATAAAATAGCAGGTATATATAGCATTACTTTAGCACTCATCATTTGGGGTATTATTCTTTAGAACTAAAATAACAGGTAAATATACCATCACCAAAGTGATCATCATTTGAGGCATTATTCTTTAGATGTAAAATAGCAGTTAAATATAGCATCACCTAAGTACTCCTCATTCGAGACATTATTCTTTAGATGTAAAATAGCAGCCAAATATAGCATCACCTTAGTACTCATCAGTTGAAGCATTAGGTTTTAGATGTAAAATAGCACGTAAATATAGCATCACCTAAGTGCTCATCATTAAAGGCATTATTCTTTAGATGTAAAATAGCAGGACAATATAGCATCACCTAAGCACTCAACATTCAAGGCATTATTCTTTAGATGTAAAATAGCAGGACAATATAGCATCACCTAAGCACTCATCATTCAAGGCATTATTCTTTAGATGTAAAATAGCAGGAAAATATAGCATCACCTTAGCACTCATCATTCGAGGCATTATTCTTTAGATGTAAAATAGCAGGACAATATAGCATCACCTAAGTACTCATCACTCAAGGCATTATTCTTTAGATGTAAAATAGCAGGACAATATAACATCACCTTAGCACTCATCATTCAAGGCATTATTCTTTAGATGTAAAATAGCAGGAAAATATAGCATCACCTAAGTACTCATCACTCAAGGCATTGTTCTTTAGAGGTAAAATAGCAGGAAAATATAGCATCACCTAGTACTCATCACTCAAGGCATTATTCTTTAGATGTAAAATAGCAGGTAAATATAGCATCACCTAAGCACTCAGCATTCAAGGCATGATTCTTTAGATGTAAAATAGCAGGACAATATAGCATCACCTAAGTACTCATCACTCAAGGCATTGTTCTTTAGAGGTAAAATAGCAGGAAAATATAGCAACACCTAAGTACTCACCATTCGATGCATTATTCTTTAGATGTAAAATAGCAGGACAATATAGCATCACCTAAGTACTCACCATTCAATGCATTATTCTTTAGATGTAAAATAGCAGGACAATATAGCATCACCTAAGTACTCATCACTCAAGGCATTATTCTTTAGATGTAAAATAGCAGGTAAATATAGCATCACCTAGTACTCATCACTCAAGGCATTGTTCTTTAGATGTAAAATGGCAGGTAAATATAGCATCACCTAAGTACTCACCATTCGATGCATTATTCTTTAGATGTAAAATAGCAGGACAATATAGCATCACCTAAGTACTCACCATTCAATGCATTATTCTTTAGATGTAAAATAGCAGGACAATATAGCATCACTTAAGTACTCATCATTAAAGGCATTATTCTTTAGATGTAACATAGCAGGACAATATAGCATCACTTAAGCACTCATCACTCAAGGCATTGTTCTTTAGAGGTAAAATAGCAGGACAATATAGCATCACCTAAGTACTCACCATTCGATGCATTATTCTTTAGATGTAAAATAGCAGGACAATATAGCATCACCTAAGTACTCACCATTCAATGCATTATTCTTTAGATGTAAAATAGCAGGACAATATAGCATCACCTAAGTACTCATCACTCAAGGCATTGTTCTTTAGAGGTAAAATAGCAGGAAAATATAGCATCACCTAGGTGCTCCTCTTTCGAGGCATTAATCTTTAGATGTAAAATAGCAGGTAAATATAGCATCACCTAAGAACTCATCATCCGAGGCATTATTCTTTAAATCCACCATAGATGATTCAATTTGAGAGGCTAAAAATAGAAAGAGAGACATTTCATTCAATTGTAATTAATAGCGAGTTAATAAAAAAACAAATAAGGTATTGAACACCTTGACTCTCTTTAATTTAATTGTTTTTAATTAATAAAACAAACGCTTATTGAAATAATAAGAGAAATACGACTTACTCCAGATGTTACCACGTACAATATGTAGAAATTGATTGGATCCAATAAACGTTGAGAAAGCCAAATACTTCCTTCGTTTGCCGCTCCTCAGTTGTGTTATCCTTTTAATAACTCATATAAATAATGTATAAATGCTAAGATGCATGCATTACTAAATTGAGTTTTTGTCATAAGTATAGTTGTACTTATTCATTTTAATTTGTTATTTTTGTATTGCAATGTTGCTTATGTTGTTTCAGAAGGCCACATTATTATTATGATGTGTACTTTGATTCCAGTAGTATTATGTTATAATATGTTACCTTATTATTATCACTATAATTATTATTAATATTATTATTATTATTAATATTATCATCATTATCATTATTAATATCATTATTTTCATTATTATTATTATTATCATCCTCAATATCATTATTATTATTATTATTATAGTAATTATTATTATTATCATCCTCAATATTATTATTATTATTATTATTATTATTATTATTGTTATTATAGTAATTATTATTATTATCAATATCATTATCATTGCTATTATATAATATTCATTATTATAAGTGTTGTTATTATTATCGTAATCGTTATCGTTATCTTTATCATTATCGTTATTATTATCATTATTATTATCATTATTATTATGTTTATTACTATCACCTTTATCTTTATCGTTATCATTATCATTATCATTACCATTATTATAATCGTTATTGTTATTGTCATTATTATTATTTTTGTTTGTTACTTCTTAACTGATGTGACGCAATATTTTATGTTGATTTGTTTTCGTTGGCAAATTTCAGGTGTCAGGAGTGACTCCTCCCATTCTCCAAGCAATCAATCAAGTATCCTTAAATGTTTATTTAGATATTCACCACCATTATTAAACACGGATGAAGTTATTGAAATAATGCTAAAGGTTTCAGCCGTGTGTTGACTTGTTTTTAGCCTCCCCCACTCTCTGTAATGATTTTCGCAACGAGGCTTCTGATTGGTTGATCCCAAATACCCTAGTTCAGCGGTGTAACTATAGTGGTGCACCGACATATTTTAACGATGGATCGCTAATAAATAACGGTTGACTGATCAATAACAAACGATGCACCGTTAATAGATCATCGGTTCACCGTCAAAATATAGCGGTGTATCGATACTATTCGGCGGTGCACCAGCAAATTTTTGCGATTCTTAAAGCAAATGTGTGCTACTTTTATTTTGCAGATTTCTTACCGATACTTCTACCGAGTGTTGCCTCTGTCCATGTAAATGTCTGAGTTCCACTTGTATACGATTTGATTGCGCCTTCATCAGCAGTGAAAAGGAAATTCTTTCTACCGATAGACATCGATTTTATCACACCCGGTTGCCTTAATGATGTAAGGCCATCATATTGTCGACGATGGACACCTGTCAAACATACATGAAATAGCAGCATCTAATATTATTTCTCTGGTTTAATTTAAATACACATTTAATTTTAAATCTAGAATTGACATTATATTTTCAAATTTACTTTACTTTCACGTATTCTATCAAATACATGTTCATGGTTTTGCTAAAACATGTAAATAGATGTAAACACAATATACAGAAAAGTGATATTTATATATGTTCAACAGTAAAACGTATGACGAAAGATAAAAACATACTCAATTTATTTTATTCGATGAAACATTGGTATATTAAATTTTCCTCTTTAGTTGCTAAATACGGGTAAACAATAATTTGGGTTACATTAAGTAACAGATGAAAATATTCAAAATAAGGATATACGGGATTTTAAATAGGAATTATATAGAAAAGTAAAGACGACTGATCGAGATTTTGTGAACACAAAATTTCGCAATATCTCGTTTTCAATTAACTTGAATTTCATTCATCTCAGAATCACAAATCAAAATTCTTACATTGCAGAATGAAATTATTATCAAAACAATACAATTCCCAGCAATTTGTGTTTAAAATTGTTGGAATACTTCTGATTTAAAAAATTGTATACTGCAGCTAAAAATACAACACATTATGAGAAATTTTAATTCAAGGCTTAATATCTTTAATTCAAGATAATTTTGCGTGATCGAAAACATCTAAAATTACATACAATCTAGAGTTTATGTACAAATAAATCAGTTTCCTGTGAAATATGAATGATTAATTTGCCAAAAAACAAATTCTCGTATGTTATTTCATCAACATTTTGTCAGGAGATGCAAGTTTCTTATCCTTCTGAACAACTCCTTGACTTTATGTATAATGTTTAATACGATAAATGATTGAAGCCAAGACGGAGTTATAACGAACACCGTGCACACCACAAAGGAAAATTTGATAAGTTAGCATAGAAAATTCAAACTAAATAGTCTGACACAAATACATACGGTTTTCTTTCACCCTAAACAAAAGCATTAATCAGTTCTGCAAATGACTTGCACTTAATCCCATCACATTACCTCCGTCCCTGGCGCTCGTGTCAATTCTACTGTTTTGCCAACTCTTCAAGGGAAGCGGGGATACAGCTGTAACTGATGCGGAAGCTAAATCTATTTCTGCAACTGCATTATTTTCCTATTCGCAAACCATAAAATGATTAGATGCAGAAAGTGTATACATGAAAACATGCAAAGCAGTTTGGCAGTATATTGGGAACAACAGGAAACGTATGCACATAGCACATACCTGTTGGTGGTAAGCTTCCACAACCGTTATTAACATTTTGGTGTTGAGCAGTTTTCGCAAACCATAAAATGATTATATGCAGCAAATGTATAAGGAAGACATGCAAAGCAGATTGGCAGTATATTTTAACCCTTTACTCCATAGATACGCGTTTTCCCGCACCAATCATAGAAGGACTTTGAAAACAGTGCAGGAAGAGTTAAAATTGCTCGTAACGAGCAATCTGAACACCTCCTGCACTGTTTTCCACTCTGTCAGTTAATATAAACATAATTCACCCAATAATTCAACAGCCTTCTATATAAGAGGTGTGTGTCCAAAGGTGTCTATATTAGAGGTGTCCAAAGGCGTCTATATGAAATAAAGGGTTAAACGACCAGAAATGTATGCATATACCAATTGGTAGTAAGGTTCCAAAACCTTATTGGTGTTGAGCAGTTCTCGCAAACCATAAAAGCATCATATGCAGCAAATGTATGAAGGAAGGAATGCAAAGCAGTGTGTTAGTTGGGGTAGAGCTTCTTACTCGCATACGGAAGGTCGGGGGTTGGATAACCGGCCGGGTCATACCAAATACTTGAAAAAAATGTACTAATTTGATTGGTGCTCCGCATTAAGAGGATAGTTCTAAGTCTCGTCGGTCCGGTTTCTGGTAAGGGTATCATGCCATGTGTCTGTGGCATGATACTCCAGTGTGTTAATGTTTAAAATACTGTCTTAAGACCATACCGTCGTGATATTACTGAAAAGTTGTTGAAAGCGACGCTAACACCATACACTCAACCGACCAACCAACTAGGATATGTATTATATAATTTAAGTTTAAAAGCAGTGAAACTTTATTACAACCTCATCACAACTGTCGATAAATAAGGCTAAATGTAACAAATTGTTTAAAAACGTCCTTTATATTAAGTACTGATATTAAACACAATTGTAGGCAGGCCCTGCGAAATCAAGTTAACATAAAATAGCACAACTATTATTGTGTTTACATCAAATAATTGTCTGGTCCTTAATTTAGCAATTACGAATTTCAAAGTATAAAGATAAATGGGAACTTCGTGTGGTAGTTTCTTATCACAATGTCAAGAGAGAAGACTTAACTTTAACAAGTACAGAAACAAATATTCAAATGTAGTTAAGATTTTAAATATGCCGTTTAGTAAGATAATAACCAAATAACATGAAAAAAGAAAATCAGCTTTATAATCGCCATTTTAAAAATTATCTTATTTACGTTATTTTTATTGAAAAAGAAGACGATATGCCTGTTTTTGTTTTCTTTAATTTAATTAAGTTATTATGAATTTTATTAACATTTAGTTAGTCTTTTCACGTTCGTAATATCGTATGATTCAGATCTTTTATAACCTATTGCAAAAGTATGGAAATCATAACATGATAGTGCGTTCTAGAAACTGTGACGTATTTCAAATTTCGTTTAAACAACTGACCAATCAACGTGCTTTTGTGTCACAGCTCTGTAATGTCCCTACCGGGCAGACCTTGATCCGATTTTAATAAATTGGTCAATACAAATGCACATATAAGTCAGTTACATATCGTTTTGTAATGGGGCTTAACGCCATTTTTAACACATTTCAGGTTATGTATGGCATATCCAGTTTTATTGTTGGTGAAAGACCTCAGACTGAATCTGAGTAGAAACACCACAAGTAACTGGCAAATTTCTCACATAAAATTTTTGGAGCGAGTGGACTCGAACCTACGATCTTAGCAGTGACTCGAACCTACAATCTTAGCAGTGAAAGGTAAGTGATCTTGTGACGGCGCCTTAGACAAATCGGCTACGGATGACCCTTTATATATCTTAATCAACACCAATCGACTCTTTAGTTTTAGACACATTGGCTTTGTATTATATTTCAACAAGCAAGAAGTCATTATAGCATGTGACATAAAATATCTTCGTATTTGTCAATGATAACAACCTATATCTATGTGTTTGTACAAATATTTGTAACATGGACTTTATGATGAGTTGTAAATGTATGCATATATAGATACTATATGTTTTCCTTTAGTATTTGATTTTCAAATGTATTTCATTTATTCAATGTAGTTCTTATAGTTGTTGAAATACTGAAATTTGTTTTAATATGTCTACTTTGGTATGCATATTTGTTGTTTCTTATATTTATCACAGCAAACATTTTTACCAGAAACATTAACCTCATTCCTCTACGTGGAAACATAGTTTATAACTGTAAAATGTAAACGGTGACGACAAAAAATGTGCGGTGACAAAAAGCAAAGCGTGTATAAAAACAGATGCGTAATATTGCCATTTGTAATAAAGCCGTCAGTTATAAACCACTTCGGTGGCATTGTTTTTAGATATAATGCAGTCACACAGCATTAGCATTTTCTTCTATATAAACTTTTTCTCTTGTAAAAAACAAAATTGTTTTTAGTGGTCTGATATCTAAAATTAAGGTCTTGACGCTATAGATATAATGACATGCATTATATAACATTATGCGATTTATTTCCTAAGAGTATTTATATATATATATGCGCAGATCATACGATATATTTTAGAATTTTAAAGGTGCACACATCAAATCAATCGTTATACCTGTAAATGTTAACCCATACGAAAATGATAGTCAAGAAGTATTTATATTTATGGAATTATTGTTGTTTATAAGTACATTACTGACGTCACGCAATGTTTGGAACATTTGAGTTAATCAATATATAACTGATAAATTGGTACTCTCTTGGTATTTGTTTTATCTTACCGATAACAACGTACGTAATTTAAATAAAAAATAAATGTATTTTTATAACAAATGACCAAATAGGTAGTTTTCTATCAGATAACACAAATATGCTCCTTTCAAGACTATATAAAACAATCGTTCATCTAACTAAAATATAAACGTTACATTCAGCCTATTCAAAACGTCAATTCAGTCAAATTCATATCTCAGAACAAAATTAAAACAACAGTTTAGTACAAAAGACAATATTACAAGGCGTGCGCACAAGAAGCATTTTGTACCGTTACTTCCATTACCTCCGTCCCTATCGCTTGTGTCAATGAAACCAGTGTTCCACATTTTAAGAGGCATCGGATATACACCAGTAACAATACCGTTGTTTATATCAATAGCGGCAATGGCGTTATTTTCCTGAAAAAACAACACTTCAATTCGGAATCATGTTTCAATTTATGTTCAATTTAAAAAAATATTCAATGTTTAAAGAGTTAGTCTGGTCCAAGAGACTATCGTTTTGTGGTTTTTTTTTTTCATTTAAAAAAGCGTTTATCTACCATATATGCATTGTGTTAACAGTGAAATAAAACTTACATTCACGTATCTTATTCCACTTAAGCACTGCGGACTGTAATTATACCTACCTGAAGGGTTACCCAGGCTGTTCTTCCGTCAGCAGATATAGTCACATATTCCGGTTCGAGATCTTCTGCCACAGTTGTCACTGGACTGTGTACATTTGTAGGGATTGCTTTGGATGGAGAGCGCAGATCAGGACTGCAAAAAACATGGTCACATTTATAAAATTATATAATATCAGTATCACTTTATAAAGTGTACCGTTTCTATTCGATGCAAATACATTTTGAAAGGAGCGTCATTATATACTCTAAGTTTTATCAAATTTATTTCCTATTATGGGATATAATTCTAGAAATCTATAGACAATAGGAATATATATATATGCAAATACAGAGGAATAGCAAATGGTGTCGATAGTTCATAGCAAAATCACATTTTGCAAATTATATTGAACCTTTTCATATGGTGAACACGTAGACATCATTTAATTCCTAGATATTGTTAATTTTATGTGTATATTGAATTATAATGCTTAATTATAATTGGCCAAACAATTGTAATAAATATGCAACTCGATATATGATATGCTTGTAAATATGAACATGAAAACATGACGTTACGGTTCTTTACTTACTTGTAATTAGCTCCCTGATAATTGTATGATCCAAAATCAACCGTTCGAACAGAAGGATTTCCTGTTCTTTCACTGTGAATGATGCTCACAGTGCCCTCCGGGTCTCTGTACTGTCCCGCATCATCTTTACCCGCTGAACCTTCGTTCGCAACAACGATACTACCGCAATCCGGGGTGTATTTTAAATGTTCAGGATGCGGACCAACTGTATACAATTATTTAAAGAGAAAGTGTTAGTTTATACGAACTTATTTTAGTTCGATTGCGGTGCAAACTCAGAGCTTATATGAACCGCTAAAGAGTCCGTGTCCTTGGTAGAACCAGTAATGAGTGTTGTTTTATGAGAGGCATCGGGTCGAGCCGAGGATCGAACCTGCAACCTCTGACGTGAGCGCCAACATTCTTTCCCATACACTACCGCCCCATTAAAATTGTAAGGGTAATTGTTGGTTTTAATAAAATATCTATTTTTATTATATTCACTAAATATTGACATGAAATGGTCACGAATGGTGAAACTATAAATGAGAATGCAGTCATTAATTAGTAAAATTTAATTGATATTTGCGGAAAAAAATATTCTATTTTCCTTTGACGATAGAAAAATTGTTAATGAAAAAAAAAATTTTATTTGTAAGTTTACTTATTTTAACTATGAAATAGTAAATGTTAATGCTCATTTTTGTTTATGACAAATTATACCATGTAGATTGTACTGAATTAATTGGAGTACATGTTTATCTGTCTATAAATTCCCAAACTAAATTGTAAATTGTTTTATATTAAATAAGGTTAGGTTTGATGACATAACATTATTCTAGTTAATGTAATAATTTCTCAGATATCTAAACGTACCTGTTATATATCCATCTATGACGAGACCCGTTGCTCCTGAGCCTTTTGTATATGTTTTGTAAAATCTTACATGACCTTCGTTGATATCTTTTACTGCAGCAAGACTTACTGCGATTTCGTCCTGACAAATATCAATTGATCGAGGAATACCTTCACCAACAGTAAACTTGTGAACGAACAACAGCTGAGGGTTGCTTGGATCAGCAATGTCAATTACGTGCATTAGATGACTCGTCTCACCTTAAAATGAACGAAAGCAACTTTAATTACAATACTAGTATATAATTATGGGTTAACTGACATGATTAAAGGTTATTCAATACAAGTGATATAACAGATTCAGAAGATATAATTATCTTATTATAATCCATTTTGAAAGAATCCAAAATCCATATACGTTTGAAAATTAAACAAAAAAATAGAAGAATATGTCTGAAGAAGCTGAACAAAAAAACTCAAATTATGACTGAGAACTTACCAATGACATACATGATACTGTTTACATAATCGTATGCAGCGTCCGTGGCTGTTCCCTTGTCAAGATCTGCATATACGTTATTATTCTTGCTATCAATCGACGTTGGCAACTGAGTATACGACAGTGTTTTGAGTGTGAAATAGGCCGATGATATCTGCATCAGGTATGCCACAAGGAGAAGTTTTGAAAGCCACATTGTTCTATAAAATAATCAATACAATATCTAAACTAAACAAGTATGAGCGTATAAAGGCTGTACTTAATATAAAATTAAAGCATATAGGACTGGGAATATGGAGTTGACTGCTCTCGCAAACTTAACAGGCTAACGTTGATAAATAAGAAATGTTAAGAAACGCTTTGAACAGTGCGAAATTGATCATTTTTGATTGGAACAATGATTAAATTCAAATTAACTGATTCACTTTACATCATTTTCGGAAAAGTTAGCTCTTCTAAAAATATCTACACCATACTGTGTTTATTTCTGTTATGCTGGTTATCATCTTATTTTGTCAAATTTTATTGCAAGCAGTGCACAAAGGAGGCAACCAAGTTGAATGAAAACACCGGGCTAAACGTAAAAATGTAATAAATACACTTTTACTGCAATCGGTCTAAATAAGTTATATAGATTAAATGCATCTCATTTCTCAATGAAAAACATTTGCAGTTGGGTGGAGCTAAAAAGGACCAGATTGGATTTCATTGGTTACACGATTTTGTTTTTTCTGGTGAAACGTCACGTTGCCGTTAGATTCACGTGACGTTTGACTAAGTTCCCATACAAATGTGTGCAATTTTCAGTATGATGACAACGTCGCCAATACATTTATGACATTGACTTTGCGGTTTAAGACGTATAGTTTTTTTCTGGTTTTAATGCATGTGTAAAGAATATCGAATCACACACAAATCAAATAAAGTCCAAATGAATTTTTGCCATGTACGTATTTTTTATTCGTATAATATTTAACCGACAATTAAAATGTCAATGTTTCTTTGTTTATGCGAGAAACGTAAAAAAAGTAGTACGGCCAAGGGGTTCTATTGAAAAATGAAAGTCTTTAAAAATTGACTTGTCCCGTGGAAATGCTTCCAATACATATATGATAATAAGATTTGAATTATTGAGAATTAAAGTGAATGCACAGAGCTACTTGACGGACATAAATGTCCTTAATTCCATTATCCACACATCAGTTGTCATTTTTTAACTTAAATATATCAAAATGTCAAATCAATTCAAAATGAAAATGCAAAAGAATGCAAATTCAGTTTTCCATAGCAACTTATCAACAGTTAGTATTGATATCATTAAATGGTTTGTGGTATGTAAATAGTGAAATTGCTGTGCACTTTAATTGTGAACTTCGGTTAAATCACACAAACTGATGCAGTATTGCTATAGCTGATGAAAAACATAAATTCATCGCAGGAGATTTACAACCAATTCGTAATAAGAAAACTAGATAAGTGATTGCATTGAAAGATTTGGAGTAAAGTACTTAGAAATAAAGACAATCTAATTCGATATGCAATGTCATTAAGATGTATATAAAGTTTTATAAAGTTTTATAAAGTTAAAACGTCCTGGCTGTCATATAAATTATATGTATAATAAAACTATTCTTGCACTACAAATTTTAGGACCACCACTGTGTCAATTAAAACAATATAACAGCACCTTCGCAGTTGTTAATTAGGATAAACATGTATGTAATGCAATATAATTATCTCTATTTCAATGCAGTTTTTTATTTCTATGTGTACTTGCAGTTTTTATTACCATACTGATTATGACATAATATATTAAACATATTGAAAGTATTGGGTTCCTTAAAATTAGGTTTTACACCATGTGTCACACATTCAAACCATCATATGTTTTACAACACAAGTTATTCCACTTGATACGTTATGCCGGATCGATGTTATTTTACGTTAAGTATCATATTTGATATATGGCCTTGTTAACTACATAAGTCAGTGGGAAAAGATACAGAACTAACTGGTTTCACACAGTGCTTTAAAAATACATATAAAATAAATAAATAAATAAATAAATAAATAAATAAATAAATAAATAAATAAATAAATAAATGAACACTTACAATGTTTGAGCAGTTATTGTCTGAATGGTACTTTTTCCTGAAATACCGTGGCAAGTGCAACGCGGGCAAGTTAGAAAGAGTATAACCAGTCCAAAGATAAGATTACTAAGAGGGACGTTCAAGACGTTTCAAATTATACCTTCACCATATATATTGGTGTTTAAAATAAATTATACTAATACGTATAAAGAAGTCATATTTAAAAAGTTTTGGTCTATTTGGTATGGTTAAAAATATGTTTAATGATGAAACAAATGTGTTTTGTTTGTAAATACGTGTTTTAACGTATATTCTAACAGTATTGTATCTGCACAACGGTGGTCATCGCACATAAGAAACGTTCCCGTGTCCAATGGGCAGTAAAATAGGACACCGACAAACCTTATCACTACAAGGCACTGACTGCCTCCATAGATATTCAGAGATAAGATAATCATGTGTACAACAACAAAGTATGCGTGACGACTGTTGTTCCGTTTATATACTTGAACTTACGATCACAAAAATTTATTTGCCTGTATAAGGTGGCAGATAAATGACAAATTGGACATGTTAGTATACACCAGATTAAAAACATTCATACAGATATAAGTCCTTAGTATTTCCTGAGCGCAATGTAAGGGAGCGAATAAGTAAGACCTAAAGTTTGGCAGATTTAGGTACAATTGTAGCGTTATATAAACAGATCTTAATAAACCGAAATGCCCAGGGTGAAAAGGTAGATATTAATGATAAAAATAGATAAACTCCGAATAATTTGGTATGTCAAATCCAACAAACCATGACAAAGTCGATATTTACGTTGGAGTGGTAAATTTGAAACGAAATTCTCATTTCTAAAACTAGAAAACACTTGAGTACTGCTTCAGGAGCTTTACGTCGTCATTCGGACTATTTCCTAGATGAAACCATTTTTATAACGTGTACACATGTATAACGGATCAAACTGAAATCGATATGAAATTTTGTGACTCATTTAATACGTTACAATATGTTGTAATTTTAAGCGGGAAATAAATTTTAGTCTAACCTAGGTGCGTAACCAGTCAGGAAATCCCTTTACAATATATTACATTTGGCATGATTAAAAAGACATCCTTTTATCAATACGTTGTCAATGAGTATATATAGGCATTATATATTTGAAAATAATATTTAAAACTAATTTAAGATTTTAAATAAAACCCGATAGATTCCCTCTAATAGATGCTCGTGAATTTTCCCGTAATAGTATCTAAAAATCCATCTCGAAATAAATCGATAAAGTCCATAGTTTTATAATTTAATTTATAAGTTCGACCCTAATCAATGATGTTTACATATACATGTTTTTCACAAATGTTCCTATTGAGATCAAAGTATGTAATGCTGTTATAAATAATCTTGCCAATATAAAAGTTATATGATTTATACATGATGTTTCATATTAACCAAATTAAGGCTCCGTGAGGTCTATGTCTAAGCCAATGCCAAATCCGTAAATTAAATTTGGATTTTATTTTCATACAAGAAATTTTATAAGGCGCATATAAAACATATTCAGCATTTCAATGACCCTTTGGAAAATAGATTATGGTACACAGGTAAAAATGCCACTTATGTTTAACATGTTTACATGCGTTTTGGTTAACATACGTTTCAAAACATACGTTTAACATACGTAAAGAAACATATGATAATCATAAACGCACGTTAAACCTACGTTTACAGAAACATATGTTCAACGCACGTTTGTCATACGTGATTCAATGTTAAAATGAATATATAGTTATTGTGCTTAAATGCTCCACAGAACATGGCACTCACTATTTTTGGATAAATCACTAGCATAGCCAGAGGCAGGGTCCAATTTAAGTACGAGAATCATAAATACATGTCTGACAATCAAAAACATATGTAAAACATACGTTAACATCAACATATGTTAAACGCATGTGAAACATAAGTTTGTCATATGCCTTTCGATTCATACGTTTAAAATATGTTAAAAACTTATATAATTATTGCGTTAAAATCTCCAACAACACTTAGGACATACTGTTTTAGGGAATATCACTAGCAGAGGCAGAGGCTAATTTTAAAAAAAAATCATGTTATATATTATTCATATATGTCAACAAAACCATATGTAAACATGTGTGTCATACATATGTTTAATCCAAATGATTTAATTCATTTGCATGTATTACTGATAAATTAAACCAGCTGACACGAGATATAAGAGGAATTGGCAATATTTTCCAAATATTTTATTGTTTTTCTTCTGTAGTATAGCCACAATATAATAAACATCCAAGTAGACACCATCTAGGTAGTTTCAAATTAATAGTGTTGTATCATGTCCAATATTTAATTAGTCATCCTCTTCATACTTCACATTGCTGGCATACTCGAATGCAACAGCTGAAACAGCTTCACAACTGAAATAAAGTATAAAATATTTCTTAATTTTATATATATAACTAGATCCGTTTTATTGTGAAGCTGTCAAATATAACGACATCTTTTATTTCCTTTTGTGAAATAGAGGGCCTCAATGAAGACCATATTAATTAAAGAATATATCTAAATGTCAAGTATTACCTACTTCTATAAACTTTTGCATATAAATCAATACATAAAAAATAATCAACCAAAATAGTAAATATCTTTATTAAAAAAATAATCAAGAATTAAAAGATAAACAGTAGTTCGACCCGATTATCACGGCCCTGTGGCTTCTGCACAAGATTGTAATTTCGGTTTTGCATTATCCCATTTCACCTCTACCAAACGTGTATTTACATCGGTTCACTAACACACACTATGCAATAAAATGTTTATTTGAATCGTCAGAGAAAGGCCTATATGGTTCCACAGATTAAAAATTGTTTATCAACCTCGATGTTTCTTGTTTCCTGGTATTTTTCAAGGTAAAGGTTGGCACTGGCTTACTCAAAAGCAGCTAAATATGTAAAACTGTAAAATCTGAACATTTGAACAAAGATCATTTGTGGGATTTTTTACGATGAAGTCACTCACCTTTAAAGAAAAACAAGTACAAGAATGTATAGGTATTTTTAAAATTAAATGTAAATCATGTGTAAAATTTCATATATATTTTCTATTATTTTTACTATAACAATATTTAGTGAACATCTAAAAAATTGAATGGTATGCTAGAGTTACTTCCCTTGTGAACGCACAGAGAACGGTAAGCGGAAAAGGGGAATCGGTAGAGCCCCCTACGTCATCAGCTCATTTAAATATATGTTAATGAAGTAATAAAGCTATCATGAATAAAACGTTAATAATATAGCGTTGTCGTCTCTCAATACTATTTTATGATGTAGCACGGCATCGTTTGATTATAAAATGCACGACTCAGTACGGTTGTATAGTGTTTAATACTGAAAAAGGGGACATATTATTTTACACAGGTTTAAACATATCTCCATGCAACTTTTACATACTACAGAAATAGCAGCTCCTCTCTGTATACCAAATGACGGCATATAGATAAAATTTTAACTTTCTATTCCTTTAACTACAAATATACGAGTACTTCTTACATACATAGGTTGCACCATTAATAAATGAGGAGGAAATATCGCAAGATCACCACTGCGGTATACCATTATAACATTGCATTATTTCCAAGTGTTTGTGTATGTCAAAAGAAAAGAAACATATATAATTTAGGAGATTGTATAGTTTTTGAGTAAGAATATAATTATTTATATGTCTACAGCAAATGTATTGAGTTTTTTTATTCAAATGTAATAATATCTGGTGAATAAATAACAACATGCTAGAATTGCATTTTATCAAATACATTTTACTTTTTCAACATGTTGATGGTGACAATCATCAAATCACAATTCAGTAATACATGTAAATAACAATTGAAAAGTTCCAATGCTTTCTCTCTAAATTTAATTCTGTATTGGGGCAATTTTATATTAGCAAACAAATTACAACTTGGTTTTAAATATATTCATAATAACTATTATACAAGTTTCTACTGAATCCCCTCAACACATATAAGTATATGTTATGGTAACATACACAAATGTGGTTCTACAGATTCCCCTTAACACAGTTATGTATATGTTATGGTAACATACACAAAGGGGGGTTCTACTGATTCCCCTGGTACCTCTACAGATTCCCCTCAACACAGATAAGTGTATGTTATGGTAACATATACAGAGGTGGTTCTACAGATCCCCTCAACACAGTTATGTATATGTTATGGTAACATACACAAAGGTGGTTCTATTGATTCCACTTGTATCTCTACAGATTCCCCTCAACACTGACAAGTATATGTTATGGTAACATATGCAAAGGTGGTTCTACCGATTCCTCTGGTACCTCTACAAATCCCCTTAAACACATAAGGTGAAATAAGCTAATCGATGTAGGGTCTTGGTAATTGCTTGTAGAAAAGGATGTATGCTTTCCCAATCTCCAGCCATAGATTTTTGTCAGTAATCTTTGTTATCTACAATATAGAAACATGGTTTTAATACAAATTGCTTGATGTTACTTGTAATGGTATTATATGGTTTTTATAAATTTTGCTTGAAGTCAATATAAATATTTGGTTTATGTTATTTATTTTACTTCATTTGTGAAACAATTTCTTACAACTTTGGCAAATAATGCTCGAAGTCTTCCTGGTTGGAACCAGTACTTAACATATGCAGAAATGTGTCTTGCTCAAGGATCCACACATAGCATGGTGGAGGATCGAACCCACCAAAACTATTTGGTCTACAACATAATTGAAATATAAGGCTTCACTTAAATAATGGGTTTTATTCAACTGCAGTTTTTTGCTTCTGAAAAATAATTCAGGAGTTATTTATAAGCAAATGCGGTGTCACAAGTGACTGCCTTTTTGCGAATAACGAAGTTTGCACAACCTAAATTACATGTAAGTTACCTTTCTATCATCAATTCTGTACTACTGAAAGCCAAACTTGATATAACAGTAATAATGTCCTGCTTGTTTTGTCCCATAGTGGACAATTACACCAAACAATGAAGCCTTGTCTTCAAGGACCTGTTTTTTTCCCAAATATAAACAATATAAACATTTTAATTACATTAGTATCAATACAACATTAAGTCACTGAAAGCTGTTTATTTTAAACTTTGCAATGATGCAAATAATGTGAAGATGAGCAATATTGAACTTTTGATTATTGATTATTTCCTCCCCCCCCCTTCCCCCCACCCCCCACAGGAGGTTGGGGAACATGCAATCACCCTTAGGTACTAAAGCTGCATAAAACATCCATTATGATTGAGCTTACTGTTTTTAATAAGAAGTCGAAAATGTCAATTGTTTACAGACCACAATGCGGGACAAAAGTCGGTCGCAAAAGGTCCCTTGAGACCATGTCTCAGGTGACCAAAAAAAGCTGAGCTAAACTAAACATAAAATTTATGGTTTTGATGATAATGGTCAATGTATATACAGCAGTGTCAATAAGCTTCCCTTAGAATTCACAGAGATATCTAAAAATGAAATTACCTTATTTTGTTTAACATATGGTAGCAGTCTAATTTGTTCTGAAATCAGCAGCATATTTGTGTTCTTGTAACAGAGTTCATTAAACCCAAATTAACATTCAATGTCTTTATGATTTTATGTACTAGTTTCAAATGTTTAAAAATTACTCGTATAAGACATTTATTTTGTTTACTGATATGTTAATTCGAACAATTATTGGGGGCAATATAAACAATGATGTTTTTTAAAAATTAACATGAATTCTGTTTACCTTGAAGTGACAAACTATTTTCCAGGGTTCATGTCTCAAATTTAACATGAGAAAATCACAAGTGTATTATGTGATGAAGCATTTAACTTAAATTCTATGTATATCAGATTGATATTATTAAACGACATTCAAAATTTGTACGAAAAATAAAAAAACTATAATAGTAATGTTTAAAAAATACCTTTTCAGATGAACAACTAAGTATTTTGGTATCGCACTCAATGAAAACCTTTTCTGGATATCCACTTTTTCCATACATCTAAAAAAGAAAAGTTTGAAATTTTAATACCATAATTTTTTTAATGTTGTATTTGCTTTTATGAAGCCGTTTACACATGCTATAGAGATGTGAACATATGAATTGACATACCAACAAAAACCTTAATATTATCAATATGTGTCCTGAATAATACAGAAACTCTAAAGTAAAATGTCATTTACATCCTCGTTTAAGGGGTAGTTGTTCAGTATTTCAAAAGCACATTACTTGGCTTAAAACTTTCCCTTGTACAATATAATTATTTCACAATTAACCACCTTTAACGTAGAAGAGAAGGGGTAATTCAGGTACCTGCATCAAACAAACAATTGCCTGTTTATAAGTAATTCAGATACCTGTATCAAATAATATTCATAATTTATGATGTAACTGTTTTACAAGTCATCTGATACAAACAATTGTATAAAAAGTACATGTATGCAATGACAATGACACATATATGTACAAATATATGTTCCTTTCTTGATTTTGATTATAGGCAATTATATATGAAGTTTCATTGATATGGATGAGACTAACTGA
This sequence comes from Panopea generosa, assembly GCA_029582155.1. NCBI lineage: Eukaryota > Metazoa > Mollusca > Bivalvia > Adapedonta > Hiatellidae > Panopea > Panopea generosa. Next base: position 56,222,322 of record CM055906.1, read on the forward strand.
GACATGAGCTTGCTAAAAAACTACCAACACCAATATCAGGGCAAATACAATAGGCTTCCTTTCTTCAGAAGTTGATATAGAAAATTAAGCATTTTAATATCATAATCTTACATTTGTTATAGATATGCTCAGGCTACTGAACAGCTCCACGGATGATGATGAATGGCAACATTTGGAGCACTTGACTGAAATAAATAACAAGAGGCCCTAGAGGGCCTGAGGACGCTCTACTGACTCATAGTGGCCATACCACTTTTTGAAATTCTCCTATGCAATAGAAATATCGGGGCGGGGTCATTTTTAACCCTAGGGACAAAATTTGAACAAATCTAACAAAACTATAGTTGGTCATCATTACTATATAAACATTTTAAAAATAAGTTTTGGAGTGTTTTTAGTAACAGCAGCCATCTTGAATTTCAGATCGAAAAAAAATCTTCTGTATAGTCTCCTATGCAACAGAGTCCCCTTACAGGGCCTCTATATATTTTAGCCCCTTAATTCTTATCTGCAATCAAACCCCTACACATTGGGATAATTTATGCCAAATATGTGCAAATCTGACATACCGGTTCTTAAGAAAACGATTTTAGTAAATCCCAAGTTGTACCCTTTTGGGGCCCCTCCTGACCCCTTAAGACAGTGGAACCCATTTTTTTGTACAAATCTGAACCTCCTTCACCTAACAATGCTTCTGTTAAGATATAGGCAAAATCATTTCCATTTTAAAAAAAAAAAATAATGTAATGACATGTGTCCCCTAATTGAACCCTCAGGGCGGGGTCGTATTTAACCCTAGGGACACCCTTTGAACAAATCTAACAATACTAAAGTTGGTCATCATTACTACATAAACATTTTGAAAATCTGTTGGGCCGTTCATGAGAAGAATATTTTTTAAGTTTTGGACTATTTTTAGTAACGGCGGCCATCTTGAATTTCAGATCGAAAAAAAAAAAATCTTCTGTATAGTCTCCTATGCAACAGAATCATGCATGTGAAGTTTCAGTTTAATTGGCCTAGTGGTTTCAGAGCAAGTGCTGCTAACAGACGACAGACAACGGACGACAGACAACGCGCCATCACATAGGCACTTGGCCAGTAGAGCTAATAAAATTATTTTATCGATCAAACATTATCAGTTTTCTTGAATATTATTCTAATTTTGAAATGGACACAAAAACATTTTGTACAAAAAGCATTCAGCACTTTAAAATTGGATAAAACAATATATTAGTTTTACATTAAAATATAGTAAATTAGTTTTCTAGCAACAGCAACATTACTGCAATACCATTATCTAGCAATACCATACACACATTGAAATACAATGTACTGTCCAGAAATATGTTGTGTAATACAGTTTATACTGACAAATTAATTAAAGTGTATTGCAATATATTCATATTATATTTGAACATTTAATTTTGTTAAAGTATTATATTTCAAGTAGAATTAAAAAATCATACCCTAAAGTGTTCCCAAGAAGGTACCATCACTCCCACCAATGCTGTAAAAAAAAATATTATTATTTCATAACTGAAATCAGAATTAATATGAAATTACAGATTCAAATCTTTTATACAAACTCATACAAAAATATTTTTACCTAACTCATACCAAACTCATTGAGTGGATAAATCAGTTATAAAGCAGCCTTACAATGGACATTTCCTCAAGTCCCAATGTGCAGAATGACATCCATTGTCATATTCACCATAAAGATATTACAAAAAAAGATGATAATTTGTTATTTATAGGAGCATTAGACAATTTAAGGTTTAAAACATACCCTATACACTTGTTGTGCACTTGTTCCATAATAACATGCAGAAATTCATGGGCATCTTCTCATTGACCAAAATGGTAGGCTGGCCAAATATCTGAATTAAAACACAATTATTGATACAATTCAGGAGGTTAGTAAGGTATACAAATATTTAAACAGAAATTTTATTTCGATAACTGATGTCTGTAAGTAAAAGCCAACTTCATATATGTATATATCACTTTAAAAATGACACTGTTATCACAAAGAACATAAAAAACATTTATAAAAGAAGAAATACCATAGCACCTAATGTGTCAGAATAAACTAGACCTATCACTGTAGTGATGAATACCCCCGAACGCCGCCATGACAGAAAATGGTTAACCATTGTATGAAGTTTTATTAAATTATATCCAATAGTTTTAAAGTTATGCTCCAGACAAAAAAAATTCTTAATAAAAGAGAATGTTATGGATTGAGTTGTTTGTATTGTTAATTTTTTTATGGTTTTGTTAAAATTAAAAACGGTCTTTTTAATTATTGTGCAGTGTACAAGCTTTCATGGCAATTAATAAATGTTATACTTTTTCGAGTTATGTTGAGGGACAACAATTTTATGGATAAGAAACAAACAAGAGCACTAGGAATACAATATCGAACCTGCTTTGCTCGAACTCCATGTATTCATCAACTTGGTTCTTTCATGAACTTTATTAAACTGTTATCACTGATGGCTTTAAAAGTACTTTAAAAGTACTGCACCAGACAAGGGAAATATATCAAAGGGCAATAACTCTGTAATTAGCAAGAATAGAGTTATGTTTCTTGTACACTGCACTTCCTCTCATTATATTCTACCACTGTATGAAGTTTTATGAAATTCCATCCAGTACTTTAAAAGTAATGCTCTGGACAAGGGAAATATATCAAAGGGCAATAACTCTGTAATTAGCAAGAATAGAGTTATGTTTTCTGTACACTGCACTTCCTGTCATTATATTCTACCATTGTATGAAGTTTGATGAAATTCCATCCAGTACTTTCAAAGTCATGCTCCGGACAAGGGAAATATATCAAAGGGCAATAACTCTGTAATTAGCAAGAATAGAGTAATGTTTCTTGTACACTGCACTTCCTCTCATTATATTCTACCATTGTATGAAGCTTGATGAAATTCCATCAGGTACTTTTCAAGTTATGCCCTGGACAAGAAAAAATATCAAAGGGCAATAACTCTGTAATTAGCAATAATAGAGTTATGTTTCTTGTACACTGCACTTCCTCTCATTATATTCTACCATTGTATGAAGTTTGATGAAATTCCATCCAGTTCTTTAAAAGTAATGCTCCAGACAAGGGAAATATATCAAAGGGCAATAACTCTGTAATTAGCAAGAATAGAGTTATGTTTCTTGTACACTGCACTTCCTGTCATTATATTCTACCATTGTATGAAGTTTGATGAAATTCCATCCAGTACTTTAAAAGTAATGCTCCGGACAAGGGAAATATATCAAAGGGCAATAACTCTGTAATAAGCAAGAATAGAGTTATGTTTCCTGTACAATGCACTTCCTCTCATTATATTCTACCATTGTATGAAGCTTGATGAAATTCCATCCGGTACTTTTCAAGTTATGCTCCGGACAAGAAAAAATATCAAAGGGAAATATATCAAAGGGCAATAACTCTGTAATAACCAAGAATAGAGTTATGTTTTCTGTACACAGCACTTCCTCTCATTATATTCTACCACTGTATGAAGCTTGATGAAATTCCATCCGGTACTTTTCAAGTTATGCTCCGGACAAGAAAAAATATCAAAGGGTAATAACTCTATAATTAGCAAGAATAGAGTAATGTTTCTTGTACACTGCACTTCCTGTCATTATATTCTACCATTGTATGACGTTTGATGAAATTCCATCCAGTACTTTTCAAGTGATGCTCCGGACAAGGAAAATTGCAAAGGACAGACCGACAGACCGACGGACCGACAGACCGACCTCAGGGTGACTCCAGTATACCCACTCAAAACTTCGTTTGTCGGGGGTATAAAAAGTAATATTGCTGAAATAAATATTCTAGCAATATATCATATAAATATAAAATGCTTTTCAGCCGACAATAATATTGTCAACCTGAGGGAATTACTATTAACTGAGACAAAGTCGCAGGTCCCAATTAGCTCAGCCAGTTACGCATCTGACTATCAGTCCTGTGGTCGTGAGTTCGATTCTCAGCCCAGCAACAGTCTCCGTGACGACTGATATACAACAATGTGTCTCATTATCATTCATTTATCAACGCTTATTCAAGTGGGAACGTTATCAGTTACTTGCGGAGATGGGTTGTGCTGGAATACTGGTTACCCTTTCATGATCCCAAGAAACAGTGGTCAGGTTAACTGATCGTCTGTTAGCCCTCGATGGTATAAAAATGATGTTAAATATTCAATCAATCTGAGACGAAGTCGAGGTCAACTCTATTTTTCATAAGGTTGCTTGGTTTACAATGTAACGAAATAGTATGAATTGATTACTGGTTGTCTATACCGATGAAACGAGTTTTATGTAAATTATCATAATATTTAATGTTTAATATCAGAACTTATCTTGCAATCCATTGCATAGATCAGTTGCTGATACAGGTCCTTCTTTAAAAAAGGTATGTAGTGTACAAACAAAGCAAACTTCATCTAAAATATAAACAAATGTAAACATGAAGATGGATTGCCTTGAATAGAAAATACCTAATCAGTTACTGCAAAGTAAATTGATAAATTGTATGAATGAATTGTAATGATATGTATTTATCATCTCGGCAGGCATTATCTTTTTCATAATGTTTATTACGGCATTTGACCCATACTGAGGAAATTTTATGTGATACATCTAAAAATGACCTGGAAACATTTCAAAAGCTATAAAATGAGTAAAAATGAAACCAGATGCTCCTCAAAATGTATTTTTTTAAACAAAAAAGATGGATTGATAATAATAATCAAAATGATGAAAATAAATTCTCACCACATCTGGAGTGATTCATCAAGAGTTGATAAATATCTGTCAACCTAAGGCACTGCAGGACTGAGTTTGCGAAACAAAGGTTCATGTTTGCAGGGTTCAACAGACCTCCATAAGGCTGAAACACTATAAAGTATAATTCTCGAGTTGTAACCTGAATTTTTAACAAAATCTCTATTATACATGTAAATTTAAAACAGAATTTCAGAAGAAAAGAAAAAATGCATTGATAAAGTGTCATGAACATTTTAAGAGCATTCGATCAAGAATGTTTCAATAAATTTGAATGGTTCTTGGTGTGTTCATTAAAAGGGGATGACCAACAGAAGCTAGAGAAAACACTGTAAGATCTTTGATATAAAAATGTTTAAACTAATGGTGTCATACCCAATTTCTCCACATGTTGAGATGGGATATTATCAGCGAAAGTCACTTTTTTCTTTTTCTTTGGTAATTCTTCTCTCAATACTCCAACAGGTTCTGCACAGTCTCTGTAAAAATGATCCATAAATATCCAACCATTTTTTTAAACAATATCTTTAATTCATACATATCAGTTTAATCAAGAAAGAAGTATTAAACACGTAATAAACTAGAAATGTGTTTGTTGACACTAATGTCTCGGCTATGTCTGCAACATTATCTATTCTGTACTATTTATCTAATGGGGTTCGACTTGTGACAGTAGTGCTACTACATAGACAATGATCAGTAACTGAACTTCATACAAATTCTTGTTTCACTAGAATCAATTGAAAAGATTAAATAGAAGAGCTGACAGTAATTACAATTACCTGTATAGATAAATGAAGGGTCACAGCTCTGCCAAATGTCGATGGAGCTGAACACAACAAGAGCAAGTTGACTTCATACAGATATTCACAAACAAGTTTGGTTGGTCTAAATCAGTTTCTGAAACAAGTTCAGCAAAATCATTTGTGAAGCTTAGAAGCAAAAATTGACCTTTAAAATTAAAATTATCAAAAGGCCAATAATTGATGGATAAGAACAAAATGATATTATCCACAATTGGACTTCATAGTGATATCTACTCCTGTCAGAGTAAGTTTACTGAAAATCACTGGAAAACTTTAGTATTAATAGAAATAACAGAAGAGTGTGACAAACTGATGGACAAGAATTCTATATGCCACCACCACCAATAAATGGTGGTGACATTGAAATTATTTTAATAAATGATAATTAACTTTAGAAATAATAATTTGTCTTTCAATTATATAAACAAGAGTTGTCAAAAGACCAACAAAGCTCGCCTCTGGATGTTTAAGTCCAAAAATGGCCATAACTGTGCCAAAATGCAATCCAGAGTTATGGTTCTTGTCTGTGTGTGTTCCACTGATGATGGTGAACACACATGCAAAGTTTCATTCACATCCAATGAGTGGTTGCTTCATCCCTGCAAGCTAAAAAGTTGCATATATAAAATAATAACCACAATAGAGTACACTACATTATAAGTAAAACAGAGATTATCAAAATGTCTTCTTGCCGATTAGTGGTGCTGCTGCTTCTACTAATTTCTGACACGATTCAGCTAATCATTCTCATCTCCAAACAACTGAATATGACGTTTTCACTAGTCCTTGTTTCACTGAAAATTAATCAAACGTCCAAGAATTAAATATTGCATGAAGTTAATAAACACAGACATATCAAAATATGTTACACTGACATCACTTCTCTGGTCAAAACAACCAATCTTTATTTATATAAAGGAATTCATGCTCTTTTAATATCAGTTAAAACTACTAAAAAACAAACTTTCATTTATGTGTTAAAAAATTGTTAAAGCACATACCAAATTCTGAAAGGATGAGGTATGCAACCCGAAGTTTTGCTGGTTGCTGCAATTCCTTTGGTGCCAGTTCTGCAAGATTTTGCAATATCTCTATCTGTCCGTCACTTGACAATATATCAAGTGCAGAATTGGCCATTTCACATACCATTTCCATGGTGTTGCCACTAGTTGCAATTCCACACTCCACAATTGTCTTCCATTTCTCAAAAGACAGACTCCTTTAATTCTTAAAATAAAACAAGTACAAGATATTAAATTACAAATACAATATATCAAATTACAAAATTTACTATACAATATGGGATTTAAAATCTGTATTTGATAAATATCGTTAAAACATGAATTGTATCTTATTGCTTTACACAGCCTGTTTTTAACTGCACTGGACATATATAAATTTATAACTATAATATTAAATCTTATTACATATTCAACATATGAAAAGTACCTTCTCCCTTGAAGAACAGGCTAGACCAGTCATCAATTGGAACTTCCGCATGACCCTCAATCTCTACATTTGATGGTGGCGACTGTGGCTTAATATCAGTTGTAATACGTGCTCTTTCAGCTGCAATGCCAACTTTTCCGACGTATCTTCTTTTTTTCTGGGCTACGTTCACATTTGACAATTTCCTTTTTTTGGCTGGTGTTTTTTCTGTTGGTGCTAAAGATCTCTTTAGTTTCTCTGGTTGTTTCTGGTAAACAAGGCCATCCACTATGTAAAGGTGATCTTTAGCATATATCTCTGCCTGTTGAAGAAGAAATCCCAGATGTTGCAGTGCATTTAAGTCCTGGCACAGAAAGGTTGCACTGTTTAATGTTGCCAGAGCAGATACAGGTACTTCTCTTTTTGTTGGAAGATCATTCAGTGGTATCGCAGGACTGTCCACATCTTCAAACTCTTTAACTTTGTCACTCTCATTTTCTACAGATGACTCTGTAAAAAGACTTATCTGCTTATCCAGAGTGAAGAAGGGAAAATTGAGATACAAGGTTATGTTCTCCAAATGACCTGGATACTAAGCCAAAACAGCAAACACATGCTTACATGACAACAGATTCCACCTCCATGCATGACACTTACAGCTGGGTTGGTCTGTCTGAAGGATCACTGTATAGATGATGTCATCTGAATCCTGACTTTTAACCTGGAAGCAGAACATTTAAGGAATGAATTTCAGGTAGAATTTATATTTGTATTATGTTGAGAAAAGCAATATTTAATATCTCCAGATAATAAGTATGTATCTTGTGTTCAACTAAAATTAGCTTTTTATTTTCAAGAATTCACATATTCAGGAACCAGACCAATTTCAGAATTACATATAAACATCATACAGATCAACTGCACATTAGTAAGCATTATTTAATGCAATATATACCTTGAACATATCATCTGATTCACAAACTATATCATCTCCTGAAATAGTGTTTGCCAACTCCATTTTAGAAAGGCAATGTTTTACAAATGCAGGTAGTCAGCTTCGAAGGTATGTTGGAACTACAGCTCTGTAAGTGCGTCCAAATTCTTCAGCTGAAGTGGCATTTCCCTTGATATACCTTGATAAATAAAATGAATTTTGATGACGGTTTATGTAAAACTTACTTTAGTTTTTTATGTTTAACTGATGAATTGACCTGCCTGTGATGCTTTTGTTCTAGACAATGAAGTACAAGAGGTTTAAAAATAATATGTAAAAACAAACTGTACTGACAATTAAGCAATTGAATGTTCATATTCATGAACTTACAGACAATGTGGCAAAAAGCCCAGAGGTACATACCAGAGCTAAAGAACAATGTTTTGTGCATGAAATATTGTTCCAATTTCTGACCTTGAAAGCCTAAGTATGACATTGACGTTTGAACTACAGAACTGAGTATCGCATGTGACACATTGTTTCATTATGGTGAATATCTATATGTTTAATATGCAGAAGTTAAAGCTCACTGCTCAACAATATCCAAAAATATATAGTTTATCAATTAAATTACATTATTAATGACATTAATAAGGTTACAATAAGGATTAGCATTAATATAGTTCACACAGATTAGTTAAACATGTATGTCAGATTATTTATATGTTAATACACTTATCATGACGTCAAGGAATAATGAAGGATTAAGGATTTAATGGTGCACAAACACAGGAAGACATAAAGAAGGAAGGAAGGAAGATTATAAGCTCAGTTTCTACTTAATAGACAACATGAATATACTCACTAAAAAAGCTGGGGATAATAAAATGGTGTAATCCATGTGTTCATTTCATAACATCAGTGTTTAAATACAAAGAACAGAAGAAAGCAAATATATAAACCTTACTTATTAAATTATAACTCAAAATATTAATTATATGAACAACAAATTAAAATTGACATTTTTCACATTCATGCACATATAATACACATGATTATATCTAAAATAAAATGTTAAAATAGATACATTAACAGTTAGAACCTACATTGCACATTCATGTAAATACAATTTGTAATACATAAGCTGCCAAACAATAATTCTAGATCAGTTTCACTGTGACTACATTATCTTTCTAATAATATAAAAGTAATTAGTAAGCAATACTCTGAGTTATTTATATATGCTTTGAGTTTACTTAAATTATAGCTATATAAATTAGTACAAACGAATAGTTAATTTATAAGAGAAGAATATTGAAGTTGAATCGTAATATTTTTGTGAATATAAGACAAACTTTTTAATGCCCACACCAAAAGTACAAGGAGAAAACATAGATAGAGGTTAAATTGAGAGCAAACACCACATACCCATTATTCAAATCTAATATCTATAATATATATTAACTTACCAAATAATTTCAATCTGCGATAAATTATAAAAATTATGTAATAAATATACATTAGATAAATATATACACATTCACAATTTCATTTCTTTAAAACACAGTTGTCCCCTATCAATCTTTTTAATATAAACTTGATCCAAGCCTTTTTTCTGTAAAGATTACCAAATTTATTTTTTACTTTCATATTAGAATGAGTCCAAATGTCAATGTAAATATCATCAACCAGTATTTAAGTTCTGTCTGTTTCTAGAATGGTGGTTTCTAGTTTACTACTCTGATTGAAATATCACTTTTGTCACACTAGGTTAACTTGATTATATACCGAACCATTCTGATTTTGTTCATTTATGATAATTAGATGTTTTTATCCATTTAAAATTTAATTATATTTTTTAAAGACATTTATGGTGTTGTTTCCTTACATACTCCCTTGGATACTTTATGTTGAAATTCTTGTTCAAAGTCATGAAATATCCAGGTTTACATATATGCATAATCTCACAAGTGTAGTTGCTATGGTGTTTAAGAAAGTTAACAATTTTTTTTACCAAAGGTGTAAACCCAGATTACAACTAGATTGCACTTTTATGTAAGTGAGCTGAAAATAACATCTGCAGCATTTACTGCACATCTCTTTGCTTTATGAAACTATCTATGAAAGTTGAACTGTTTTGTTTATTAACTGTACTTTATTTTTCAAATTATTCCTCAAAATATATATATACTTACTTCAGCATCATCATAAGTAAATAATCCATCAACAGTGTTGTTAACATACTGGACAGGAAGTTATTTCTTTTCTGTTCCAGGAAGGTGTATTTGAATACTTTATTTTGTCTTTCCAACCCGTTATTGGTATTGACTTTTGACACCAGAGTCAAACCTGTAAGCCCATACCCAGTGCTGTAATTAAAATATATTGTCCATATCACTAAAAGCATAACTACTACAAGCATCCAAACTATGTGGTTAAAAAATTAAATATTTTTAATATAAAAATAAAAAAGTATACATAAAGTGTATTATTTAAGCCTTTAATCTGTTTAACTTAACCTTTTCAAATACAAGCCAAATTTGTTTTAAACTTATTTAAATTACATTAATTGTAATTACAACTTCAATAGACAAAATATGCTCATAGACTTACTGGGTAGAAACAGTGCTAAGCATATGCAAAAAGAGTTTCTGGCCTGAGGACACTACACAGTCATAGCGGAGGATCGAACCAGGAACTCCCCTCCCCACAATCATGGTGTATGCTTCAACACTGGACAACACAATCAAGCCAAAATTGAATACAAATATGAAATAGTTAAAAGAATTTTTATTTACTGCTTTTTAAAGAGGAGGTGAATTAGAGTAATTAATGTTTGATTGAATAATGACATTTATTTAACTTCAAATAGGAATGAAAAAAATGCAAGTGAAAATGAAAGAATGCCTATACTGGACACAATGAATGTTGAATTTTTTACCTTATATTCTGGTAACCAAGTCTTTGAGAACCAGTTACGTAAACGCCCATTACACAACCATACATCCGAGTGTTGAAGTGACACAACTGCTGCATTAAAATATTCAGGAGAGCAAGCATGTGCACATCTATGCAATTTGACATTATTGTTGGCTTCATATGTGCTACCTTGTTGTCGAGCTTGGATACCCATCTGTTCCAGCTTTGTTTTCTGTGAAAATCGCACAAGAGAGCTGTAGTTTTTGAAAAGTATTACGTATAATTTGTACATCTTATTTGACCTAAAAAAGGTACTAAATGATATATTTGAGTTCTAGGCCTTATAGTTTCAACGATGATCTTTTTTAAAACAATTACCTATAACCCTCTGTGGGTGGGTCAGATTTGAAAACAGGGTCATAATTTGAACGTACTTCAGATCGCTTGAAGCAAATATTAATGATGGAAGGCAAACACACAAAAACTCACCTGTGGAAGAACATAGTAGATATTTAAAATGATTACCTGGAAATGTTTCCTCAATTACATGGATTTCCCTTTCGCAAAAGTCTGTCATGAAGGTCTTAGGAGACCACTTCCAGCTTACAGGATAATCTGCACCATCCTCCATCCACCTTTTGACTGTCTGTAGGCCTAGTTTTATAGCTGCCTTTGTTTCATTTTGTAAAACAAATTCAGCTACAACACTTAAACCTACATTTGTCTTCACACACAAGAAAAATAGCGGCAGTGAATACTTAGTTGTCCTGTATGTGGCATCCAGTAGACACAAAGTATTTCCAAATCTGTAAAATGTAAAAAGAAATAAACAATCTGTATTAGACAGTTTCAAGCACTTTGGCTGATCACATTCTGAAACATTACTACATTCATTACATCAGTAAAAGTTGGGTGTTATTCACTGAAATAAAACATTCGCATCTTATTATATGCATTAATACAGACATCACGATATACATGTATTGTTTAAAAATTTCAAACACTTGTCTGATCATACACATGTCTTTAAATTGTCTTTTCAGAAGCCTCTTTGTGCATACATGTATATATATACAGACAGCTAATATTGACCTTGTTTCTTGGAGAATGATACGTTTTCTATTTCTGCATATCAAAATTGTAACTTCTGTACAAAATGTTATGTAAATATTAAGTTTAGCTACCTTCTTAAAAGGTGGCGCTGGAATTTGCTTTGGTGGCAGAAGAAAAATTCAGTTGACTCTGATGTATTGGATATTGAAAACACTTCATCATCGTCATCTTGTTCAACAAATTCAATCTGATCAGTGCCAACAACACTTGCAGCTGGTATCAAATCAAAGTTATCTGTCGAATTTTGTTTTTGCCATTCAGTAACAAGATGAATGAGCTTTTTCTTGGTAAAGCTATGAATACCTGCAATTGATATCATTGCATAATTTATATGTTAACAAAAAGACATCAATTGGAACTGGACATTCACAAAAAATTACTTTGTAATTTGGTTTTATAGATTGTAATATTTAAAGTTGAGTTAAGGTGCAAGAAAAAAAAAATATGACTTGATGTTCAATAACAAAACATTTGTTAAGTTCCATCCACAAAACTGCAGGCAATTCACACTTATGCACCAAAACTTTAAACACAGGTTGGACGAGGACGTCAAATGATGTGAATTAAAAAAATAGCTGAGTTAAAATATTGTTAAGCTCTTTATTTTCTAATTGAGTAAAAATCGCCTCAAGTGTTTCCATTAATTAAAACAAATATGGCTTTGAATTAACATACTGCAGGACATTCTTTAAACTTGAAAGACATTTTTTTTAAAACTTAAAAATAACATATACAGATACATGTATACTGTTGTTGTATACATCTGTACCTCAGCCTTTGCTGGCACAGATATATGTGCTTTCTTATGGTACTGTCCAGTGGATAGTAAGCAGCATTTGTAGTTGCTGGGCGGTAACCATCTTGACACAGTGAGTTCACGAAGACCCTAATGTGGAGACGCATCTCACTAACAGAGGTCACCCCTTGTCCCACCAATTCTGAAATCTTTGACCTGACATCAGTATGAAGTGGATTCATGAACCCGGTCAACTGTAAAGATATTATTTATATAACAACTTTGTAAAATGTTTCACAAATTTTCCAGACAAAACTTAAATACAGAAATATAAATATATCTGACCAAGTATTTCAAATCAGGTACAGTCAAACCTGTCTTAAGCAGCCAGCCAAGGGAAAGGGCCAAATTGACCGCTTAAGACAGGTGGCTGCCTACTACAGGGTCATCAATTTTCACCCAGATTAGCGAAGTTTTTTTGTATATTGGCACAATTTCACAACCTCAACACGTTCATCCAAAGTCAAACACTTCCGTTTTGGTGGCATTGTTAACACGCTGACAATCAAAACATTAAGATTTTAAGTCACAATAAATTATTTCCAAATTTTATATTTTTCCACAATTAGCGCTTTTTACAAGTGTGAACTTAATGAGTTAATTCCTTATCGTTCGTTAAAAGCACGAACAAACTGCCATTCTAATTATCGTCTCAAAAACGTTAACTTCTTTAATCTTTTTATATGCCAACTTTTTCACAGTTAACATGTTTATACAAAACACTTTGATCTGTCTATTTTACCAATTACCCGAGCTAAAAATAGAGATGTGAAAATTATCACGCACTACACTCGTGTTTGAGTCGGAAAAATTGCGATTATGTAGAACACAATAAAAGCTTTGTTTGGTTTGAGTCGGAAAAATGGCGATTATGTAGAACACAATGACAGCTTTGTTTGGTTTGTTTACGGCCAATTAAGAAAGTTTAAACTAAAAGAAACTTATTTTAAATTAAAGATATATTATAATTATTTGATTTATTTGGTTTTTAGTACTTTAATTAAATATTAATTCTGTGGCCGTAATGAAATTTTTATATGTCAAAATCGATATTTTACGGTAAAATTTGTTCATTTGGTGGCCGTTTTAGGAGGTTTTTAATGCATTTGGGACCAAAAATGTTGGCCGCTGGCTGCATCGACCAGGTGACCGCCTATTGCAGTTAAATTATATAGTAAATTTCGACGGGAGGGTCTGAAACTGGCCGCTTAAGGCAGGTGGCTGCTTATAACAGGTGACCGTTAGTACAGGTTTGACTGTAGTTAAGGTTTTAGAAAGAAAATAGTCATAATTACTACTCAAGTTTGCCTTGATACAAAGATTCAGAGTATCACATAAAATCAGGCCTGGCTAGCTCAGGCGGCAATGTCTGTGTATCAACAGAGGGCGCAAGTTTTTTATCCCCTCCTGGCCAGCCACTGTGATGATTGGCTATGAACTTTGTTCTGCAGCCATGAATTTCCCACCTTTGAATATGGGGGGAAGCAGTCAGTGATTTGCAGAGATGAGTTGTGTTAAGTACTGATAAACCGCCTGGCATACCAAAAATGCTGATTAGGTGTACTGACTGCCGTTATACTGAAATACTTTTGAAAAAATAAACAATGTTTTACCTCACTAAGAGAATGGAACTCATATGCTTCGTGTTGTGGAAATTTAATGTAAATGCGATGTTCCTTAGTCAAGGGCAGTCCATCTATAAGAGCATTCCTGACAGTGTCACTAACTGCATTTCTTCTTTTCTTGGTATCATTTTCTAATACAACATATGATATAAATGATAGATTATAGCTTTAAAAGTTACCTGCAAATTACTGCAGTTTTATCATATAAGCTTACTGTACAAAATCAAACAAATATTGTGCCTACCTATATTAGTGATGGGGCATGGGTTCGAAATCTGCAACCAATTATCTGTTGAAATCTGTTAGTAAACCAATGCAACTGATCAATTATAATCGGTTCCATTTTATTTGGCTTTTTACTTATCCATATTGTTCTTGGTCATAGGTAGGTTTTTATTGACTTTCGTAAACCTGAAGACCTTCCATACCTCCAATTTAGTCTTACAACAAGGGTGGTTATAAATCATCCTCTCCTTACTTTCATGTGCCATTTTATGTATTAGAGTTTCTTCCATTTGCTAATTCAATTCCTACTTTGAACATTCGTACCAACTATAAACTTTTCCGGATGTTCACACTTGGATTGGAAATATTACATGATTAGTATATAAACATGAAACTAAACTATTAAACCAAAAAATGTATTTTAATTACTCAAGAGAGAAAACTTTGTTATTTTGACCGATTGATGGACAAAAAGCAATGACTGAATCATTAAATGTCACTGATCAATGATTGAATCATTACATGTCGCTGAGCAGTGCCATTAAAACTAAATCAGAAAACTGCCCTATACATTATGTAGAATTAGAAATCCCTGAAAAGAAGCCACATGATAAAAGAATTATTTAAGCCTAATAGTTACATGTACCTTAAAATCTGGAAAACGTACCACTTCCTTCATTAAAATCTTTGCAGGACACTGTTTCTTTTTGGAGTTTTGCAGCATCTCTCATCTCCTATGTGGTTTAGGATGATCACCCTTATATAATGTTGGTTAAAATCACATTATTATTTTGTATGTTATTTTTATTTTCAACTCTATTTTAAACAATTCTCTTCTAAAGAATTTAATACCATTTACTTTCTTTTTCTTTAAATATGACTAATCAAAACAAATTATTTATAAACAGAATTAATTGTTTTTTTATTTATTGTATTTTAAAATAGAAAAGAATTGCAGGTTTATTTTGAAATAAATATTATATAAATCATTTCAGCATCAAATATTTTTAAAAACCAGTTTAATAAAAAATGTGAGGTTTATATAGCCCAGCTTAGTTGAAAAACTTTATGTAAGAAAGTTTGCCAGTTACTTGCAGAAGACAGTGTTCTCAGATTAATTGGGGTCTTTCTCCAACAATAACACTGGATATGCCCTATAGATTATAACCTGTTATGTATTGATAATGGAGTTAACCAACTATGCATGAGCTAACTTAAGGAATTCAAATGGTGACCTACCCTCTGTATATAACACAAATTATCCTATTGATAATAATATTGATAGTTAACAGAGATCAATTATATGTCTACTATTAGTGGACATGCAAACAAAAGTATAATAACATGTTATTTCTTACTGCAAGACCCTTCTGGCGCTCCAAATGTTTTCTTTCTTTATCCTTTTTATGTTTATCCTTTCCAAACACACATGCCTGCACATAGCAGGACATAATTTGGAAGGGAACACCATCATACGGTACCACATTCTCTCCTACATCCCGAAATCTAATGAGGTTGTTTAGCCCAGATGAACAGGTATCATCTGATAAAATATAAACATAAAAAATATATTATCATATATATACTGTAGTTAAATTTCAATACGGGTTCTAAATCTAAACCATGTGAAAGAGATTCTAAAAATGATATCTTTATTATTTAATCCAGTTGAACATTGGTTTCCTTATGTACATGAGAACGTATAACGATATTGTTCGCGGTTGGGAGGGAATATGAATCCCATATCGGGTGGTGCTTTTTGTGTTTTCTCCCTTGAATTTACAGGTACTGTAGGAGTTAACTCATGCAAAAGCATTCAACAAAAGTGAGGGTCTGTTAGGGTTTTTTGCATATATGCCATATGGGCCCATTTTTTTTTTTTTGCATATGCCATATCAGGTTTTTTATTTTTTCCATACGCTATTCGAAACAGTAATGAGGTTACTTAAGTGTGACGAGTAAAAAAACAGTTGTCTATACCAAATGCGAACAATTGCCGACACCACAGAAGTTTGAGCTTTGCGCATGTCTTCGAAGATTGTTATTATACGGGCATTCGCGATAATAAGTATATCGTGGACTTAGGTATATACAAGGGATACTGCATATCAAAGCATGTCTTCAAACGATTTTTATATTTTTTTATTTGATCGCCCCTATTACGGCGGTTAAATGAGACTAATACAAGGGATATACACACAAATTGAGACGCGCAATCTTAAACTTTATTTTCTCCGTATAGAAAAAAAGTATTTTTTGCATATGTCATACGAGTTCATTTATATTTTGCATATGCCATATGGGTAGCCCCCAACCCCTAACAGAACCCCAATAGCCAAACGACATATTATGTGACATTGACTGGGAGGGGTACCGTATTGGTAGTATTGGGTAAATCGTGCCGCCGCGTATTGAACAGGAAGCAACAATAAACTAACCATTTAATTTTTTCTCGAAATGTTTACCCTTTGAGAAGGATACATAACACAAAGTATTCTCAATTTCGAACGACTGTCGTATTTGCCTCTGCTTCTTCCAGTGTTGACACCCAGCCAGAAAACCCGTCGTTAAATGTTGGCGTCCATAACGATTTCCAATTTACCGCCATTATTGCAATTAGCGGCTACCTCCTTTATAGAAGAGCAATTATTCGTGAAGTATATTATCTCATGAATATTTAAATAAGCTGGTGACGTAGGGAGGAAAGACCGGTGACCTCTTGTTCAAGAGGTCGTTGTGTGCAGAAATAGGTCCATTTAAAATATAAATTGTGCATTTTATTTGTGTTTATGTTAACATTGGCTGTACTTCCTCGAATATTATTCATCCCATGTGAAAGTGTAAGTCTTTATGTACTAAGATACAGGATATTTTTGAATTTCAGGGACTATTTTGTCAGAGTGTATGACGATAGAGACAACTTGACTGAAAGTCGGGCACCAGCATTTTCCTGACATTTTGGATAGAGTGATGGGACGAATGGATATAGTGAAAAAACGAGATTATAATGATGGCATTACAGAGACACAGAAAGACTGCTAAATAGGTCTCCTGCATGGATTAACTTGTGCTACATGTGTGGGAATGTTTTTAAATTTGTGACAGAACACCAAAACTATAGATATATAGGCGAAAAAGTGAAGCGGAGATCAACAAAAAAGTAAATCTTTAATAACTTTGCCAGTTTTGATGTTAGCCACCTGAAATTTGGTATGGAGACAGGCTATGGTGTTAAAAATCAGAAAACAGACAACATTTGCATCAGGTTGGTAAATTTTAAACTTAATTTAAAATCAAAATTTAAAATATTTAAAAAGACGAAAAATTGTTTGTTTTGGTCTCAGAATGCCCTGTATTAGAGAAATTGATCCAACTTCCTGTTCAGAAGTGTCGTCTGCTGAATTTAAAATCAATTTGAAGTCTATGTTTTGTTTTAATTTCATTTAAATTCAATTTAAATTTTTTTAATTTTAAAAATAATTTTAAATATGGACACATTCTTTGAGAAATGGGCTAAAAAACTGGCTGAAAACTCAGAATTGCATCGGTATGGAGTGTGCATACTGTGGACAGGTTGCACCAATAAAGGTTATGGAATATTTAGGTATCGGGACCCAGGAGACCGGCCTTCTGCTGGGCATTGAACCAGAAACTGTCACAGAATGGCACTATTTATAAAATTGCATGACCTTGATGTGCCACAATCTCAACAGGCCAGTCATTTATATAATAATAAATTGTGCATCGACGTCGATCACCTGACTTTGAAGAGTAATTACGACAACAATAGTCGAAAAACCTGCTTCAGTAATGGACACTGTATGGGTCATTAACTGTAGAGGTTTGACTCCCAGATTGCATTTTGTCGTTAGCGGCTAGGCTAGGCTAGGTAATTGCTTGTTCACCAGATATTACCTTGTTTAAATTATAATATAGGTTATTTTTCATGTAGGTCATTTCTTTATATGTTCATGAATATTGATTTCTAACCCTAACCCCCAAAACTGTTTCAGCTAGCATCAAGCCATCATCAGTAGGGTTGCTATACCCTAGACAGAGCACACACCCGTGTGTAAGATCATATTCTTTTTGTGTTGTTATTTATTAAACACTGTATCATTGAAGTTATCTGTGTCTCTGTACATACTGGTGTGACACTTAGTTTACTTTTCAGCCTTTGTACACCTCTGAAATGAAGCTACAGTTTGTGCAGTGAAATTGAAATTTCCATGCTAGTCCAAATTTTACTTCTTTCACTAGCTCCATGTTTAAATTTTCACATTGAAATTGATTGTTAATTTTGTGTGAACTAATCAATGCATTTATTATGCTGATAAATTTCCCCATATTCACTAAACGATTGTCTAATGACACAGACTCTTTTTTTTGCTTCAGATTGCATAGCCGTGTTGGTCGCTTTGGTGTGTCAGTTTTGATGTTCGGAATCTCTCCTGGTTGCGTATCTGCCTGCGAGCTGCAACCTGCTGTTGGTACATCATGTTGCTGAATTTTTACAGGGATGAATTTGTGTTTACGCTTGAAAACAGCCTTTACTGAGGTGTTTTCTATGACCCTTCCGAGACATTTGAGAGATTTGGTATACTAGAAGAAAAACAGTATTTCAGAGCTTATCCATTGCACTAGTGGCCTGATGTGTACCATACACCACTTTTTATAGTTGGTTTGTTTGTTCAAGTCTGTGGATACATACTGTTTGGTCAATAAGATTATGATAAGATGCAAGGTGTTGTACAAGGGGGTGTCATGCCCCCCTCTTCACTTACAGAGGCTATCTAATTACAGCTCATTAAGGCATACATGTGCCCAGTAAGTGAGTGATTTTTAATTGGCATATAGATAAGACATAGTAGATGTAAATAACATGCCATATATATGCATTATGTATGCTATTTTATTTTCAAACTATGAATAATTACTTATAATGTACTTCCTCGAATATTATTCATCCCATGTGAAAGTGTAAGTCTTTATGTACTAAGATACAGGATATTTTTGTATTTTTCAGGGACTATTTTGTCAGAGTGTATAACGATAGAGACAACTTGACTGAAAGTCGGGCACCAGCATTTTCCTGACATTTTGGATAGAGTGATGGGACAAATGGATATAGTGAAAAAACGAGATTATAATGATGGCATTGCAGAGACACAGAAAGACTGCTAAAAAGGTCTCCTGCATGGATTAACTTGTGCTATATGTGTGGGAATGTTTTTAAATTTGTGACAGAACACCAAAACTATAGAATTTCAGTTGAAATATATAGGGAAAAAGTGACCTGTCTGACTCCGTAGGGGGCTCTGTGAAGGGATTTGCATTTTACAACTGTGCAATGTTATGCGGAATATCTCGGCATTTTTCAGTTCCAAGATGGCTGCCCCCCATCCTTTCTGAAACTGGCGATCGACACTATCAAACATGCGATAGGAGATTGCACAGTTGTAAAATACCACTCGCCTCTATGAATAGAGTTTATAATCTGACAAATTTAACAATACTCTTCGTTTTTAATGATATTTAGCAGTTAATACTATGTATATCAATGTAGTTATAGATATACATCAGTACGCTATGCAATTTGTGGGACGGGAAATATTTCAGTTAAAACCATAAACTTTACCCCACCCATTGTTACTTTGTAATGATTATAAGTTATAATTGTAGTTTGCAATATTATTTTTAGAACATGTTCTTATGTTAATTGTATGGTGACATCTTACTATTTCTTAAACATTTTAACTTGGACAATGTAAAGAATTTCTTGTCATCTGAATTGTTATATTTAACTGGGACCATGCACAGGCAATTTTCCAGTCATTGGCACAGGCCCTATCTTGATATAGTGTTTGGATAGCTATACAGTATATAGTAAATAATGGAAAGGTAGGACACTTCTTAATGACATATCTGGTGTAAAGGGAGAAACCAAGGGACATTTAGCAAGTAAATAAAACAAATATTTCGGATTAAATTTTGTCTCAATATCCAGAAAACATTGAATAAACAAATGTTAATTTAGAGAGCCGGAATATAGTCAGTCACTGAACGGATTGTTGTAAAACTTCAGTAGACCACAGTCGTGCTTATTACCTCGATTACTAGACTTAAAGGCAATGTCAAAGGATTTTTATCAGTGAGCGTTTCTTGTGTTTGTTACTCAATTGAATCTCATTTGACGCAATCAAATTTGTTCATTGTGTCCACTATGACGCAACCTTAGAATACAGAAATTCAAACTACACAGATTTGTTTTGGCAAGTGGGTTTCAGAGTTATTATTTTTACACTGCTAGCAGTGTTGACAGATCACGTGATTCTTGGTAGCCTGATACATACATGAGAACCGTTTTGGAAAGCAATGAGGCAGATTGGGTTTTGAAATGAGGGAGATTGGATGGAAATGAGGGAGATTTTTTTTTCACGGCATAAAATTTGAAAATATTGTCATTTCGGTATAATTTTACATTATTTCTTAATAATAAAAGTATACTAAACCATAACAGATGGTGTTTTGTCATAATATATAGAGAATATCAGTGTTTTCTCCAGAGCGTGTTTCTTGCGTTTTTGATGCAATTAAATCTCATTTGACGCAATCAAACGTGTTCAAGGTGTCCATTCTGATGCAACCTTGAAAATACAGAAATTTAAATTATGCATATTTGTTTCGGCAAACTGGTTATAGAGTTAGTTTTTCAATGCTAGCTGTTTTGGCAGATCACGTGGTCTGATTCAGGGAAACCCCGGTCACGCTGTTCTACTAAGTTACGTAAACACTCTAATTAGTAATTAACACTATATTTATGCAATCGCATAGACGATTATGATCACATACATAATTTTCCGCGAAGCAATATTATAGTTTGAAGACAACATCTGTGAAAACAAAGGTATGCTGCAATAATAGAACTGATATATACCCAGTTTTAGGTTGTTTGTATATAAAGATGAAATGTGGAAATGGTGAAACTTTTCAAGAAAGTTGTTTGAAATGTACGTACGTTGCTATATCTGAAAACCTTTTTATTTTATTTTCGATAAGGTATCGAGACATGCATAGGGAACATTTTAATACCAGTTTAAACATAGGCCGGTCCATGTTTTTACGCCGTTTATGTTTCTTTAATGGACGTTTAAAAGGTTATTGAAAAAAGAAAATAAACTTTTAGAAAATTATATTTATTTTGAAAAACTTATTTTTGTTAAAGCAACACATCCACTTTTAAACTTTTTTAAAAAGTTTTTCAATTGAGTTGTGAGCACATTTCCCATACATAAATATATGGTCAGTGAGCTGTATATGTGCTAACAAACACTATCCAGAACGCTTTAGAATTATAAAAAAAGATGTCCAAATTATAAAGCGTGACAAACGCTTTATAAATTATTTTAAATTGCCGAGGATTCCAACTTGGCTTCAAATTGAATTATGCGAGTCGTATTAAAAAACTTCACGTTTTAGTGCGTAGTGTACTTTACCTGCCTTGAAAGTCATTTTGACAATTTTTTTTGACTCGGGTGAGTTACACCTTTGTTTTTTAAAGTGGGCATCATTTTGTTCTGGATTGTGTTTATATGCTCATATACAGCTAATTGATCATATGTTTGTATGGGAAATGTGCTCATAACTCAATTAAAATTTTTTTTTTAAAAGTTCAAACGTTGATGTGTTGCTTTAAGTTCCCATTAAAATGTTATAATATTAAGCTCACATTACTCTAAAATGAGTCTATCTATGAACCAGAAGAGAAATGATTTTGGGGAAAAGAAAACAACCAAGTTTTGTTTTCCAAAGAGTAAAATGTTTAGTAATGGTAAACATGAAGCTCAGCTGAAATATAAGATGTTGAAATAATTTTAGTGTTTTTCATTATAAATAGTTATGGCCATGGTGATCGAGCTGAGGCCATGACATTTGAAAGTTCATGGCCCTGTGGCCACAATCATAAAAACAACTAGTTTCTAGTTGTTGTAACTTGTTGCCAGAAGTGAAACATTCGTTTGAAGTTAAATTGTTTTGAAGTTATTTACTTAAATTGCAGCTTTGAATGAGAAATTTGAAACAGAAAGTTAAACTGTTTTTGTAAATTATGTATATTTACCACCATCTATTCAAGTTGATTTAATTTAAAACTAGTCAACTGATGACCCCCAGATTTTGAAAATGACCCCCAGATTTTTAGTCAGTTGGTCATCAATGACCCCCAAAAATTGGAGCTGGATAAAACACTGCTTTACTAAATTCATTTAGCCTCAATTTAATTTTTTTTTGTAATTTATAATATAGTGATTTTTTTCTGACATACTGTTTTAAAATGTTGTATGAAAATTAATAAACTATTCTCTAGATTGAATGCTTAATAAGTTATCATCAACTGTAAACAGTCATATAAAGTGAACAATTTGTTAATACATGTAGTATACAAATTATCTGTTGTTTCAGCTTTAACAGCTTACACTAGAACTGGAGGCTTTTTACAAAGGAAGAGATCTTAAAAGACCCCCAAATTCTATATGGACCTGGTAATCTAGCTGTAATGGTCCAAAATCTGGTATGCCTCACCAGTGACAATGTCTTTGAAAAAGGTAGGGAAAATTACAGTATTGATTAATATTTCTGGTATTATAAATGAAATACAGTATTGAATTCATTAATAAATTTGCATCTTTAATCTCTCCATTTTATTCAAAACATCGAGGTATATCATCTGGATAGATAGGTATTTAATTTATTGTTGATCATTTGTTCAATTTAAGAACTGGTAGAAGTCAATATTTTACATGATGTTTACCTAAGCTAGGACTTAGTTAACTGAGTGATATATCAAACTGATATCTTTAACTTAACTAGTCAAATCAGTTAATCAATGTCGAGATGTGTTCCTTTTGCTAGATGGACACTTCAAAATGGAACGCTTTGTCTGTTGTCACATGTCTGTCATTTTCTTTTTTACAAACATCGAGTTTCTGAAGCCATGTTTTTGTTTTTGTTTACATTTGCCATTTTCAACGAACAGCTTTCGGGTTTCTGATCAATCATTGGATAACATCGTGAAGACTCGTTCCCGATCTCGTTTTAAAGGCTTTGTTCGGGAAGTTTACAGAGTTCAATGTAAACATTGCGCAATACTTTATTTCGGGACATATTAAAGTTTTGGCCAATATTCAATTACTGTTAATTTGATAACTTTCAAGTCAATAAAGGTTATATGTCAATACATAAGCATTATTTTGTGCACACTGCATACAGGAAAAGTCTGGATTAGCAGCATGTTTGTGTTACTTGCAAATATAATCTCTTTAAGGCCTAAACCTTACATATATTTGACATGTAGCATTGAATGGATGTTCCCTAAAAGATTTGTTATAAGTCTAGTGGAGTCAAATTTGAGGCTGCCACAGGGGTCACTGTTTTACATAGGGAAAATGTTGTAGATGCGATAGCACCTTCATTTTTCATTGAATCTTAACAAAACTTGCACAGCAGTTTAACTATTATATAACCACAATATCTTGGACAAGGTCTTGAACCAGCATGATTCGACCACAAATGTCCCCACAACAAGGCTAATATAGGCACATTTTTAGCGAAATTTTAAATTACATTTTCTCTGAAAGCTTGAGGCTTAAATATTTTACGTGTAGCATTGTATGGTGGTCTCCTTAAAGATTTGTTGAAGCAAAACTTACAAAAAGCATTTTCTCTGAAATGTACATCTGTCCATTTGTTGACAGTAGAGTAATTCAGGCCCTCTTGTGCCCCTTGTTCATTCATACATTTTAGTTTCCTTTTTTTAGCTCACCTGAGCCGATGGCTCACAGGTGAGCTTTTGCGATCGCTTGGTGTCCGTCGTTAACTTTTAGCTTCTAACAACCTCTCCTCTGAAACCACTGGGCCTATTTTGATATAACTTTACAGAAATGTTCCTTAGGTGACCCTCTACCAAGTTTGTTCAAGCCATTTTGATTCTTAAAAAAACATTGCGGCCAGGAGGCGGGGCAAGTTTAATAAGTAAAAAACTTTAAAAATCTTCTTGTCAGAAACTACTGGATTGATTTTAAAATAATTTCACAGAAATGTTCTTTGGGTGACCCTCTTCCAAGTTTGTTCCAGCCATCTTGATTCGTCAACAAACATAGTGGCCAGGGAGTGGGGTTAGTTTACTATATAAGCTATAGTAAAAATTTAAAAAATCTTCTTGTCAGAAACTACTAGCTCGATTTAAAAATAATTTCACGGAAATGTTCCTTGGGTTACCCTCAATCAAGTTTATTCAAGCCATCTTGGTTCGTCAAAAAACATGGCATCCAGGGGGTGGGGGTAGTTTATTATATAAGCTATAGTAAAAATTTTAAATTCTTCTTGTCAAAAACTATAGCTCGATTTTAAAATAATTTCACAGAAATGTTTCTTGAGTAACCCTCTACCAAGTTTGTTCAAGCCATTTTGATTCGTCAAAAAACATGGCGATCAGGGGGTTGGGTTAGTTTGTAAAATAATTTCACAGAAATGGTCTTTGGGTGACCTTCAACCATGTTTGTTCAAGCCATCTTGGTTCGTCAAAAAACATGACAGCCAGGGGTGGGGTAAGTTTATTATATAAGCTATAGTTAAAACTTAAAAAATATTCTTGTCAAAAACTACTACCGGTAGCTCGATTTTAAAATAATTTCACAGAAATGTTCCTTGGGTGACCCTCTACCAAGTTTGTTCAAGTCATCTTGATTCATCAAAAATCATGGCGGCCAGAGGGTGGGGTTAGTTTACTATATAAGCTATATTAAAAACTTAAAAAATCTTCTGATCAGAAACCACCGGATCAATTTTAAAACAATTTTGCAGAAATGTTCCTTGGGTAACCCTCTACCAAGTTTGTTCAAGCTGTTGTGATTTGCTAAAAAACATGACCGCCACAGTGAGGTGCTAGTTTACTATATAGGCAGCTAAAGTAATAACTTCAAAAGCCTTCTTGTCAGAATCTACTGAACTGATTTCAATGAGGTCTTAGGGGTGGGGCCAAAACAGTCAAATTCAAGGTAGACTTTAAGAATCTTCTTACTATTATAGGAAGCATTCGGAAACAAATTGTGAGCATGATTATTGACGACTATATGTCCTTTATAAAATATGTGAATTTCATGCCCCTGCATCTCACGGTTTGAATCTGGGGGCGGGGCCTACTTTACTAAATCTATATTTATGAGAAATTGACAAAAAAACGTTATATCTTACGACTGAATACACTTATGCGAATGTTTTTTTAATAATCAGGTGACCGTTAAAGCCCATGGGCCTCTTGTATATATTATATGTAATGTGTATACATGATTAATTATTTATTTTCCAGTGACAAACTGGTATGGAACATTGCTGAGAAATGCGACATGGAATAATATAGCTCAGTTGGAAGAAAAGTAAACCTGGAAATATATGGTACAGTTGTATCCCTTAAAACTGAAGACAACAAGTGACAAAATCATACACTGAAGTTCAAAATAAGGTGCTGATAAGATGTCAGTTATACACATGAACTTTTTTTCGGAAAATGTGCTGTTGTACCAACTGATATTGCTATGAGAATGGAGAAATTATATGGAGTTTACAGATTATTTGCTACATATGTTATGAGAAGGAAATATTTACAAAAAGGAAAATGCAGACTAACAACATTGTGATGTTCCTGTTGGAAGACAACAATTACTGTGCCTGATTTAAGAATCTAGTATGTAAAAGTGAACCATCAATAAAAAAAATCTGCTTTCTCATCATGATTGATATAAATGTGCTTAGATTTATTTCATTGTTCAAAAGCTCTTGAGACATATGTGATCACCTTTGCCATCTATGGTAGTTTTTGTCTAGAGCATGCAATGAAAGACACAGTGTTTACAAAATAATGAATTATGATGTCTGTCCCATTGAGTACAATGATAAAACAGATTTTTTTGATAGTTTTTAACTTTTAAACAAATTTTAAAAGGATTCATGGAGGGAAGTAAAAAATAAATGAATACATGATGTACAAATAGATTGTATAGATTTGTAATATTTTTGAAGTATAAACAGTTACTGTCATACCTTTTTCATAATTTGTTTGTTCGCAATCATCTAGATAAGGGAGGGAATACTAACAATCCAAGCTGAACATAGTTTTCTCTCTTCTCTTCCTTTTAAAGGAACAAATTGCAATATTATTTATCATTATTATAATATATCAAATTTTACATGATACTATTTCTGAACAAATAAACATCTATGAAAATGAAATACCTACCACACATGCAAATCCTTTATCTCGTTTAAAGTTTGAGTAAATGATTGAAATACACACTATATTCACAACCGTAAATCATCTTTGACAAAATCATCAAATATGTCTTGATCTTAGTAGCTTTGATCGGCATAATAGACGACAAAATACATTAAATATATTTTCAGATCCAGCCTAAGGCTATTAGTTTTAAAAAAAAAAGTAATTTCCTATAAATTATTTATTAAAAATGTTATTTGGAAACTTATCTCACCATATGTGTATAGGCTTATTGGTGTTTCGATTTCTCGATGCTTAAGTACTGGTGTACTAATGTTTAACATAGCTGTGTGTCCCTTTAACATTTTTGACAAATTTAATGTAAATGTTGTTAGATGTAAACCCACATATTTCTTGGTCATGATGTATGCTGTTAGTTTAAACATATTTATTTAACTTCAATTTTTAAACAAGTTCTTACAACTTAGGTAAATCATGCTAGAAGTCTTTCTTCCTGGGTAGGACCAGTACTAAGTATCTGCGGGAATATGTCTTGCTCAAGGACACCACACATAGTTGTGATGAGAGATCGAACTCATGATCCTCAGATCATGGGTTCGATGTTCTACCACTGGACCACGCGCCCCATGCTGTCATTCTTAATCTAATGGAATGGAAATTTACAAGTTAACTAATAGATGGTAAATATTTATTTCATAATAATTAGTTAACATTATGACAGTTGTTTAAAGCATTGAACAATCATAATCACTGTTTTATGTTAACGTTATTTTGATATAACGTTTGCATACAATTTCGTTATTATAGTAATAAAAGATAAAATAACATGTTTAATTAGTTTAAAATGTGTACACTTCAAATGTAAAAACAAACTGCATATATACGACCATATTGTATTATTTATTTTAATAATTACAGTTGCCCGAGGTTCTTCGTTGCTTATGCTGAAATTTCAAATTGCATTTCCGCCCAACGCTAAATTTGTCCTTTAAAGCCCAGCTTGGTTCAATATAGTACTGTGTAAGACAAATTGCAAGCTGTGAGCTGTTGGTTTGAGCCCAACTGGATTCAGTATATTGCCCAAGACGGTTTACAAATTTTAGAGTATATAATGTGTTTTTTTTTTCAGCATTTGATGGAATACATAAACTGTTGACAAAATCTTTAAACCCAATAGCGTTGCTGATTTACATTGATGTCATTGGTGACTTAATGCTCGTGTTATAAGAGCAAGCCATGAATATGAATGGCTTAAGTAGATGTATCAACTTTTACTATTTTGATAGTGTAGCGTTTCTTATTCTTACTTGAATATATCAATAATTGTCATTAGGTGTCCATATTGTATTAAATTAACTAATATGACGTAACGGAACTAATTGTGTCTAAAACATTTTATTGGTTGTTCAAAAACAAAAGTTTAAACACTGAAAATTGCAAGATTGACACAACCTTTACATTCATCTACGGTGTCCGTTGGGGCCATCGTGGCATATTTTTTAATTTAAGTCAAGTCGAAACAACGCAACTACGATGGTGAAAAGTCGAAACAACGATGGTGAAAAGTCAAAATACTTTTGACTTTTCACCATCGTTGTTTTGACTTTTCAACATCGTAGTTTCTACTATCACCATCGTAGTTTCGACTTTTCACCATCGTTATTTTCATTTTGACTTTTCACCATCGTGGTTTCGTTGTTTCGACTACATTAAATGTATAAAATATGCCGCGATGACCTCAATGGGACACCGTATTCATCACATCAAAACTGTTTTTATGAATAAATGTACAATGTACCAATAGAATACGACAATTGTAGTAGTACCACAGAAAAGTTTATGTATTGCTTTTGTTTTCAAAGAACGCAATTAGAGTTTATATATAAGAATTGCAAAGGTTGTGTTCATAAACAAATGTTAACATAATTATTATAACGTAAAACAGATCAGTTACACAGATGATTATAAACAATATTATTGTGCACATATAGCACATATAATATGTGGTCCACATACATTGTATGCAACACACGAGCAAACACAACACTGGATAAACCACTCTGAATATCTACATTGCATAATGTTTCCATGGGTGATATATTTACAAATAATGTTGCCATGGTGATAATATTAAGAGCAGTACTTTAACAATTATGTTAAAATGTAATATAATGTCATCAATAACCACATTAAATTATTGATATCTTTTATTTCGAATACTGTATCATGATTTCAATACGCAATAATTATAGATAACACATTCGTTTCAATTACACAAGGAAATAGTGGCATAGGTAGGGCATGTGTTTAAATTCCAAACTGTTCGACTACAGTTGAAATATTTGTCATCGACATATCGATATACGTTGAAACAAAAACTTTCGACAAATATGATAAATACTAAATTGATACCATGCCCACACCTAATGACTCGATGCAGGCTGTCAAACGAACCAGTCGATAATCCAATCAGCGATCGATATTGGTTCCAGTGCCGCAATTTTCCTTACACAAGCAGAATATATTTAAGATAATACTACATTGTATTTACTTTGAAAAACAACGTCACGTGACCAGTGGGCGGAGCGATAGTCGTTCTTGCGTCAAGACAACTCGGATCATATGGAACATAGCAACTGTGCATGCAATATAATACATGTGTTAAGAGCAGATACCAGCTAATGTGGCATACTAAAATGAATTGGCAAGTTTGAGAATTTTACCAGCCAGATTATGCAGAAAGTTTGTGTTTTATTATTGGATTCCATTAGCTATCTTCTTATTAGAGTAACAATTACAAGACATTTACAAATAAACGGTGAATATTCTTTGAGATTTGTCCTCCCAACAGTGTACCCGGCCTTCGTGGTGATATTCCTGAACATATTCATTATTTATTATGTGTCATTATAGCAAGAAATTGAGCAAAACCTTTAACTAACATCGAGCGTAGTTTACCTCACGTGTGTTCTGTCTATTTGATAACGCGATTTACTATGCGATGTATATGGTGTACAAACTGTCAAAATCATGGGTGGTGTTGAATCGTTATAAAGACGATTCATCGAATTTTTAACGTAGGATGGATAATAAATTATAGCAAGATTCTTGAAGTGTATGGCAAAAGAGTGTAAACATTCTTAGCTAGTCCTTTGAAGGAAGAGCACATTGACGCTGCTGTTGTTTTATCTTAATATTTTGTGTTTGTTTTTCTTTTGATGTTGCTGTTTTTTTTAAAAAAAGCATCGAGCATTACCTGGTTAATTAAAGATTAAATGTTCTATAATTATCTCCATCGTAATTATTAAATAAGGTTTTGATCAAATGTCGTGTATTAATATGCTTTGGTAAATAACAGCATTGCTCGGCAAAGCTTCGGGGAGGAATTTGAAGTTAACTCCATTGAGATTATTTCTATAAATCAATTTACCATTAATACTTTGCCACATGAACGGACGTTGATAACAATTAAACATAATTCACATGTTTCCATACAAGTGAAAAGTCGACAAATATATTTTAATGAAAAGTGCCCTGTACTTGGCATTTACATTTTAAATTCTACCAGTTTATTATGTTTGATACATCAAACATAACGTGCAGTAAATGCTGGTCCTTTCAAGCGGTTTTGTGACAAATTTCTGCTTTAGTACAGTTACTATTAAAACTATCTAATATAGAAAACATTATGTCAATAACAAAAAAATGGAATGCTAGTTGCTACTACATTGTAGGCCAATATCGTAAAAAATATAAATAAAATAAATTCCCATATCATCAAATATATACAATTACAAATGTTATACACAAATCTTCACACATCTCTAACTACTTTATCAGCCTTGCCTCACACCATGCTCACAATATTCACGCAGTATAACACGCTTTACAACAATAATCGTTTCTTACACTCAGCAGATCTCAAATTAATTGCAATAATGAATTAACTATACAAAGGTCAACAACATTTTAAATATTACTTTGCCTATGATAAAATTCATTCGATATTTATTATTGTGTTAAATGTGAGTATCTTTTCCCTCCCTATTAAAAAAGTCCACGAATTTATCGGACAACCCTCGTATTCGCAATATTTCATGAAACATATCGTCATGAAAAGAAACATTTGAGTCCTGACCTTTTCTGAAACTTCGAAAGAGACGAATAACCAGAAGGGAAATATCTCATGTTAGACACAGTAAATATATATTTACAGCACGTTTTGGGATATTACGTCCGTGTTAACTCCTTCAGCATTATCATATTATCCGCATTTTACTTGACACATTGTCTACATATTGCACAATAAACATAACTTTCTTCGTGTAATCTCGTGTCTTATTTGACACCATGAAAACGTTAGTTATCTTAATTTATACAATGTACACATATTATAAAGAATTAACTTTGTTTAACTTGACGTCATGATTGCTACATGTGTCGTACTTGACACAAAGTTTGTCTTTCTTGACGTGAGGTACGTACTTGACACAAAGTTTGTCTTTCTTGACGTGAGATACGTACTTGACACAAAGTTTGTCTTTCTTGGAGCGATGTATATATACATTTACCATGTACATATATAGTGTTCGACATGCCACGTATAAATGTGTATGAATAATCCATCTCGACAACAGATATAAAAATCGCTGACTTGTTTTTTTTATAAAACGTTTGTTCCAAAAACACATGATATATTGTTATATAACGTAATAGTATTGCCTTTGTATAGTATTTAAGTACCATTTTTAAACAATATCATATAATTAAAATGTTTGTAACTTATATCGCCTTCCGTTAAGTCTTGTACGGTATTTGTATCTGTAAAATGTGTATATGTAAAACTATTATCTAGCCATGTATCTGATACTTCATACCAGTGTTGTTTAGGTTTGATCTTCACGTATGCCTTTTTGAAGATCTTTTTTAACTGCAAAATAATCTTTTCCAATTATATCAATTTTTGTATAGTTTTTTTTTTATTTCGGGTTTGATTTTCAGATTGATCCACAAAGACATATATTTTTAAAAAAAATAATATTGTTATACATTAGGAATGGTGGTCAAACTGATGTTTTCTCTATAAACCACCCAAACTTAGGTAATCTATCACTTTTTTTATTAACAACACAAACTTGGGTTATCTCTCAGTATTTTACTAAAATCTAGTATCTTTGTGTGCATGACTCACAGTAATGGAAGCGTTATCGTACATTTGGATTCTTTATTCGTTTTATAATTCGTTTGTTGTAGTTTAACATGGTATCGTCACATCTGCTACTCTTATCTCTATTCACACAGCTTGTAACTCAGCACTGGCATAATCAAAGTAAAGACCACGTTGTAGGTATACACTAGACTGGCAGACGTACCTCCTCTGGCAGCAATGGCGTTGCCTGCAAGATAAAAAATGATGGGATAGTTTCAAAAGTTAACAATTCTATTTAAAACATATTAATATAAATGTCACACTCAGAAAAAAACGTTGCATGCAGTCGCAATCATTAAAAAATAGAGGATCTTGCATGAGTGTTCCTTAACAGCTCGAAATTATTAAAGGAATTTACACATTAATATGTTTAATATATTTTTTTTCGTATACCTGTCCTCACAGTGTTCGTCAAAGTGTCTATACTCGTATACCTGTCCTCGCCACACTGTCCGTCAAAGTCTTACTATACTCGTATACCTGTCCTCGTCACACTGTCCGTCAAAGTCTTACTATACTCGTATACCTGTCCTCGTCACAGTGTTCGTCAAAGTGTCTCTATACTCGTATACCTGTCCTCGCCACACTGTCCGTCAAAGTCTTACTATACTCGTATACCTGTCCTCGTCACAGTGTTCGTCAAAGTGTATCTATACTCGTATACCTGTCCTCGTCACAGTGTTCGTCAAAGTGTATCTATACTCATATACATATCCTCGTCCCAATGTTCGTTAAATGGAGTGTATCAGGGAAAAACGCTATTAATGTCTTAAAATAAAATATTTTTTTCAAATGGATACAAAGCAACTCATTGTCATTATTAAATAAAATCAGTAAGACTTGGTATGTCAAATTCACCAAAACGTGGCAAAATCGATATTTAAATATGGAGTGGTAAACTTGAAACGAAATCCCCAATTCTAAGAAAAGATAGCACTTAAATTCCTTTTATATATACTATTTTGGCCTGTTTAAATAGCTGTCATTTTGGCAATACGTTGTCAGTGAGTATATATAGGCATTATATATTGGTAAAATATGTTTTTAACCAATTTTAAAAGTTTTGAAAAATCCTGATAAACTCCCTTTAATGTGTAATTACGGTCGTGTAAATATACTCGTGTAAATACACTCGTGTTCCTATACTCGTATACCTATCCAGCTCACGACAGAAAATATGTGTAGCAGGACAGTGGTTCTACTAAGATCCAATTGTGCATCTGTCTATCTATGCCAATAAAACTGGACGTGATATAAAATACTAAATTCATTTCAAAATAAAATACCCTGCGATGGTTCTGTTCTTCCATTCTTCCACGATGTTGTTTTCCCATGTTGAAAGTGTCTGTTTTTAGGTTTATTGGTAACAGTTTTTTCGTCCGGTATTCTTTCAAACAGAATTGTGGTGGTAGTTGTAACGTTTGGTTTTTTTCTGTCAATATATTCTGGAAGAAAATATGTTTATGCCAATAACTTTTAATTATGAATAAACAACGCTATGACTAAATGGAGACGTGTAGCATTCAACTATAATGTAGAGACAGACAACTGGCTGGTATGACGTGATTTAACTTTATATCACCTTTGTCCGTAACTATCTGATTAATACCTAATTTCATATTTCTTTCTTTGCACAAAAACGTATAAAAAGTGAGTGTCTACGCGCGAAGCAGTGTGCATTTTTGTGATTTACATTTTTTTACTGTTTCTCATCCACGTTTTGTATACTATAATACTCAAACGATTCAAAATATATCGATTGTAATATATCGTTGTTAAACAAGTTAAACATATTGTAAATGGTCAAAGGCATATGTTTGCTGATACTTTGCCAATACAATTAAGTTGAATTGTCAAATTAATCAAATAACGATTGATGTTGATTGTTTAAATATTTACTCATTGCTAATACCGATGTCATGTTACAGGGTGTAACAGCTTGTCCTATACGTCCCTGTGAAACCGTTGTAGTACCGGTTTACTACTCAGGCGCCGTGCTGTTATATGACAGAAATGACATTGAAATGTGCTGATAAATAGATTTTATAAAAGATCCATTAGAAATATAGAACGTAACCAATTCAAATGTGACTGTCAATCTGTTCGTGAGAAATGAAACAAGCAACACCCTCACGTTTCTAACACCGCCTTAAGCTGGTTCTACTTTTAAGCATCATTCAATTTGAATAGAATTCCTGATTCCAGAAAACCATTAACAATAACAAAACGGAGTCGAGGTACAAGACGAATTTTTACGTTTCCCTACAGTGCATACACCTAAAATACAAATAAGATGAACTAGTCAATTCCAATATGAAATCTGCGGTCTTCAACAATTATATTTGGACTTACCATACAATGTCATCTGTTGCTCATCGTTTCCGAATGCATTTTGTGCAAAACATGTATACCGCCCAAAGTCACCATCGCTTAAATGGCCAATACGCAGACTGAGTGTCTTGGTGTACCGGTCGTCCTCGTATATAGAAATGCCATATTTCCCAGTATTAGTTATCTCTTTATCCCCTTTCCTCCAGACTATATAGCCATGTGGATTGGCTGTTATTTTGCAATCAAGTATGGTTTCTTTTTTCTTGACTTGACTGATGCGGTTGTTTAGGAGACGTATTTCGGGGGGAACTGCAACCAAATAAACCAGGAAAACGATATTAAAATACCGCAGCGATAATTACAGATTAGAGCCGTAATGATACAGTAGAACTTCGTTGGCTCGAATATGGATTGCTGGAACACCACATATAGCTCGAACCACTTATCTAGTCGATGTACATATATGGTATATTATGTTGAACAATCATTTGGACAGTAGATAGGAAATTGTCTCCGAAAGACCTCTTTACAATTTGCTTGCTTATATTTATAGCATAACACTCTACTTTAAAACAAGAAACACTAGCTTTAAACATGCTGTTTAAGTTCATATGTTAATGTTCTAGCATCTAAGTTCGCTTGCTTATGTGATTTATTCAGAGTAAGTTGGTTAAACACAATGTAAATGATAACTTGTAATAGAACAATATAGTGGATTTTATATGGGACAAGTTTAAAAGATAACTGTTCTTCTTCTCTAAAATATAACAAATATGTTAATAGAAATAGAATTAGAAAATACTAAGGAAATAATTAAGTTATTAATTGAATACTTGAATTAACAATAATTTATTATTAAACATATTTCTGTAAAGTTAAAAATTCACTGCTGTATTGAGAATGTGCCGTCGAGCATTTACGTTTAAGTAATTGTTTTTTAATGAAATATTATATTACTCACACTGTACAGTCACTTTCATCTTTCTGCTTGCTGCGGGTATTATACCATTGTAGGCCACGCATTCATACACATCCTCACAATATCGTGATATGTTGTGAATCTTTAAACAATCCCCGGTCTGCCCTATCACTGGGACGAAAATATAACCAATACACGTAAATAGTAATTATAAAACATTATAGATAGTTTTTAAAAAATATAAATACACGTACATGTAAGTACACTTGAATATAACATATCGATTAACATGACTTAGTCTATTTGGTCATGATCAAGGGAAAACGTGTTAATAAGTGGCAACATTGATTTGAAGCATTAATATATGTAAATACAATTTCAATATAACCAATTGGAGTTGTTTGATTTTCAAACATGTAAAATAAAAATAGTTTAAAGGGGATTAAGAAAAGGGAAGTTATTAAATCGTTGATCATAATTGTTCGCATATACGAGTTATTTCCCTTTAGTAGTTATAATTTTGACATACTGCTTTTATACATATCTAGAAATCTGCTGCAGTAAAAAGGCTTCCTTGCTGATGTTGCTGCTAATATTATCATAATTGCCACTACTACTTCTGATAGCACTATTACTTCTACTATTTGTTCTACTATTTTTTCTCTACAACAGGATATACTACAGCTGTAACTAAGATTAATATCTACTTACTTTGTTTTACCAGCTTCATTTACTGCTGTGTCTTTTACTACTTTTACTACTACTACAATATCTACTATAACAATTATTTCAACTATTACGATTCATTCTACCTCTACGTTTACCTCTACTACATTTCCTTTCCTTGTTACATAGATCACTTTCCTTGTTACGTAGATCACTTTCCTTGTTACATAGATCACTTTCATTGTCACGTAGATCACTTTCCTTGTTACATAGATCACTTCCTTTGTTACATAGATCATATCAGAGTAATTACCTTCTTTGTCTACAGTAGAGTCGTAATCGTATCGTCTATACCATTGCACTTCCGGTGGCGGTGTACCAATCGCCTTACAACATAGCTCCACCGTATCGCCTTCCTTTACTAATTTATCACCGGCATCTTCTAAGATTACAGGTGGTTCTTAAAATAAATTAAAGAAACATTTATACTGACTATGTAGTGTATTTGTAGACAAATCAGGTAAAGCAGCAACTGATCGATCTTCAATAACTGTTATGACAGCATTGATCAAATAAACGCATGTACGTGCAACCAACTGGCAGTAATTGTATTGACCAGTTAAGCATGGTGATAGTGCATATACGTGCAACCAACTGGCAGTTACTGTATTGACCAGTTAAAAAGCATGGTGATAGTGCATGTACGTGAAACCAACTGGCAGTTATTGTATTGACCAGTTAAGCATGGTGATAGTGTATGTACGTGGAACCAACTGGCAGTTATTGTATTGACCAGCTAAGCATGGTGATAGTGCATGTACGTGAAACCAACTGGCAGTTACTGTATTGACCAGTTAAGCATGGCGATAGTGCATGTACGTATTGACCAGTAAAGCATACTGTATTGACCAGTTAAGCATAGTGATAGTGCATGTACGTGAAACCAACTGGCAGTTACTGTATTGACCAGTTAAGCATGGTGATAGTGCATGTACGTGAAACCAACTGGTAGTTACTGTATTGACCAGTTAAGCATTGTGATAGTGCATGTACGTGCAACCAACTAGCAGTTACTGTATTGACCAGTTAAGCATGGTGATAGTGCATGTACGTGAAACCAACTAGCAGTTACTGTATTGACCAGTTAAGCATGGTGATAGTGCATGTACGTGAAACCAACTGGTAGTTATTGTATTGACCAGTTAAGCATGGTGATAGTGCATGTATGTGATACCAACTGGCAGTTATTGTATTGACCAGTTAAGCATGGTGATAGTGCATGTACGTGCAACCAACTAGCAGTTACTGTATTGACCAGTTAAGCATGGTGATAGTGCATGTACGTGCAACCAACTGGTAGTTATTGTATTGACCAGTTAAGCATGGTGATAGTGCATGTACGTGATACCATCTGGCAGTTTTTGTATTGACCAATTAAGCATGGTGATAGTGCATGTACGTGAAACCAACTGGCAGTTATTGTATTGACCAGTTAAGCATGGTGATAGTGCATGTACGTGAAACCAGCTGGCAGTTATTGTATTGACCAGTTAAGCATGGTGATAGTGCATGTACGTGCAACCAGCTGGCAGTTATTGTATTGACCAGTTAAGCATGGCGATAGTACATGTACGTGCAACCAACTGGCAGTTATTGTATTGATCAGTTAAGCATGGTGATAGTTCATGTTGACAAATTTAGGGTGTAGTAAACTTCATGTATATATATAAATATATATATATAGAGAGAGAGAGAGAGAGACAGAGAGAGACAGAGAGAGAGAGAGAGAGAGAGAGAGAGAGAGAGAGAGAGAATCATTTGTGAACAACCAGACAAAAATCTACAGATCAGACTACAGC
This sequence comes from Panopea generosa, assembly GCA_029582155.1. Classification (NCBI taxonomy): domain Eukaryota; kingdom Metazoa; phylum Mollusca; class Bivalvia; order Adapedonta; family Hiatellidae; genus Panopea; species Panopea generosa. The sequence goes on from CM055906.1 coordinate 56,260,250, forward strand.
GAACGCACCTAGCTACAATGCAAACCATATACACAAGTTCAAGCTATCTACAAACTTAATGGAATTGTTGTCAACAATGTCTGATATACTATGGTTTTACATGCAACACATCTTGACTGGAGGGACAATTACATATATGAACTGATAGCTTCATACGAGAATGATCCAGTTAAGGATTCATGACTACTCACACGCTTTTTAAAAGATAGACAGAGTAGCCCATATTTCATAAAGGGAGATAATTAAAATCACATCAACGGTATTTCCCATTTTTGGGATCTTTTTCAGATACCCGTTCACAATGTTTGATACAATATATATATTGAGATAAATTATTTGTGAACAACCAGACATAAATCTACATACCAGATTTAAAATTGAAACTAACAGCTTAACATCTAGCATTTGTAAATCTGACTAGACAAAAACAGACTGGACATTAATTTAAGGTATAAATACATATAACTATTGTTGAAGATTCATCAGCTTTGAAATTTTGGTTAGTTCTTTAGAACATTTCATGAATGTTCAACCAAAACAAGTTCATTCCTTGGTTACCGCCTGTTTCAACTCATTCGGTTTTTACTCAGAAATAATCTGAAGAGTCACAAGTCACGTGTAGAGTCACAAGTAGCCAAAAGGACGTCCTCACATAAAAGCTTTCCGAGGGACTTTAACTTACGATCTCAGCGGTGGGAGATTTTTAGATGTATGTAGGTAATGAACTCATTATGTTCCTATCCAATTCAATTTTCAATTCTTAATGAAATAACAATATCATTTTCTTCATAAACAATATATCTAAATCATATGGTAAAGGCCGCTTATAACAGTAATTTTATATACATATATATATATGAATTGAAATATAGTGTAGCTATACAGGTTTTGTCAAAAATATCTCCGAAGATAGAAATGACTGGCCTTGGATATGCATTCGTTGGATAAAAACAACTCAGTTAATTGTATCAGGGTTACCGGGCCTGATTAGCTCAGTCGGTAGCTCGTCTGACTATCGTGAGTTCGAATCCCCGCCGAGCACCAGTCTCCGTGATGATTGATATACGACATTGTGTCTCATTACCATTCATCTGTTACCGCTGATTCAAGTGGCAAAGTTATCAGTTACTTGCGGAGACGGGGTGTGTTCGAGTACTGGTTAACCTTTCAGGATCCCAGGAAACAATGTTAAAGTTAACACATCGTCTGTTGTCCCTCGGCGGCATAAAAATGACGCTAAATATTCAATCAATTAATCTATAAGGGTTCAGTAATGAGAAACAACATGAACAATAATATTTGGATCTGAATTCATTTCAGAATGATGACATGGCTGAATGTGATATGACAAGTGGACTACGATAAGCACTCATACTGTGACAAAAGAAAAAGAAGATATTCTTAAAAATAAGTCTTGTCTATCCATGTCCTATCTCAAGTTGCAGTAGACAAATTAGACTAGTCGATTTTTATTCAAATGTGTATTTAATACCAAATGCATGCACGATTATTAATGAAACTAGACAGTGCGAAGTTAATCTCTTTTACATATTGGCGTATTGATATTCATAATTAATCGTAGTTACATACCATTTACAATAAGAACTATTTTCTTGCTTTTTACCGGTTCCGTATTTATCTGGCACTGGTACTCCCCGCTGTCATTTTTCCGCACGTTGCGTATGTGTAGATTCCAGTCACGCATGTATGGTCTCTCAACACTCACCCGCTGATCTTGTATAATACGTGTGTCAGATAGAGTCAGTACCTTCCCTCTATAGTCCATCCAAATTACCTGAAATATTCAAACAGACAACATATTAAAGTAGTTTAAAAGATTTCAAACCCAATTAATGAAGTGCTTATCAAACAATTTAGAGGCCGACAAAAATAATAATATATAAACTGAACAAAAATATGTACAAATAAATGATGGAAAAAAAACCTGAAACGATGCGATCACACTCGACGTACACATATAAAAGACTAGTATTCATCAACAAAATTCAAGTTATGTTTTACATATCCAGTTTTATTGGTGGGGGAATACCTCAGAATGAATCTGAGTAGAACCACCGTATTTCCGCAAGAAACTGGCAAACTTTCTCGCATAAAAGTTTTGTATCGAGCAGGACTCTCATTTTAAAGACCTTAGCGGTGAGGCCTCAATGATCTTGAGACGGTGTCTTGGACCACTCGGCCGTGGAGGACCTTATATAATTATTCAAGCCGGTGCTAAATGCATTAACGTGTTATATAATGCATTACGGCTCGTGAACTGACGCATTAAAACTGAACCTATTTTTTGTTTATTTTCATTTTTTGGAGGCGTTCTGTGTTTCCAGCTGGCATTTGTATTACATATAATGGAATATATAATTGTTCTTGTGGTATTATAGTGACAATCGAAACGTTTGCAAGTTACATTGATATCACGTCAATACATGACTTTGTGGTTTATATGTCTCGGTGCAATAAATGATGATAAACGACAAAATGAGATTGCTCATATCCTTAAGTAATCAAAGCATGAGCTCATGTCTTAAGTGTCTTAATGTAAAACATGATAACCAAAGACCAATGAGATTGTGTCTGGCTCAAAATAATCAATGCATGAACTTGCGTTTTAAGTATGTTAACGTAATAAAAGATAACCAAATACTGAAATGAGATTGATCATGCCTGACCAAAAGGTCAGTCATTTGGTACGAATATATTCTTGTCTTAATGTCATAAAACAAATTTGTAAGAAAATTTGAAAAAAAAAGTTTAAATGAACTTCAATTACAAGTTGATTAATCTGGTTGTTGAATAATAAACATGAGTAAAAGATGGTATTTTGTATATGTGTAAATACTGTGAATTGTATTTACTAAAATTAAAATTTCATAAATAAGAGATTATTTTGTTTGGCTAGGCGTATTCCTTTCGTATCATCAAGATGCCTAGAATTTTTATGAAGCTTGAAAATCATTTAATTTAAAAACGTCTTAATATATATTGCATTGTTTTATTTGTTTCATAATTATGCAAGAAAATTACTGCTTACTTGATAATTTACAGCCAAAATGAACATTCACTGCCATTAAACTTCAAATAAGATTATTTTGTTATTTTCACATATAAAATACGATCAAGTATGAACAGCGTTTCTAATTTGTAACCGTACACACTAAATAGCAAACCTATCAGCAAGAGTTTGTAATATTAAAAAAAACCTATAATTGACTTTAGTTTCTCAATTTTTCTAATAGTTTTAATGTTATGGTAACAGTTATAGTTTGATTCGACGATATTATGTCTACGATTTCTTATGAAAGCCTGTAACTAAAGCTGCATAAATCAAGGCGCATTTCCATCAATACATTTTGATGTATCTAAATTTAAATCTACACTTGCTAACAAATCACCATCATCACATATGACGTCAAAGATTTGTTTTCACCGCTTCGATATATCTTAACATTGCGATCATCATACGAACGCCACACATTCGTGTTTTAATTACATTTCAATACCCTTCGTATCAGTTATAATATCTTCTTCTGCGGGAATCACGTGATGTTCTACTAAGGCAAAGACCGCTACTTTAATAGGGAGGATAAAATCCTAAACATGATCTAGGAAACAAGTCCCATATGTGCGGTTTTCCATTAACTTATGATCCGATACTTCAGGCCGGAATAGTATTACACGGAGAGCTGAGGGTAATATTTCTTCAGCAATTTCGCTTTTGGCATTTTAGGGTTCGCAGACGTCTCTGTTTGTGTGGTATCAAATAGCGAACAGAATTCAAATTGGTTGATTAAGTAAAAAATTAAAATTTAATTAACAATTATCATTAGAACGTGTTCAGCTTCTTCAATCTTAATAACTTCTACTATCCGCTTTAATTGAGTTGTTGTGTTCAATTACACGTGTCTTCGCCAAGGATAACAGTCATCATTTCTGTTTTGCCTCATTTTGTAAGCTTTGGAAATGGGATTAGGTACTTTTAATTACAATCCCAGGTTCGGCTGAAAGTCTTGTAAGCCATGTACACACTTAAATGTTAATTTGACTAGTTGATTTACTTTAATGCAAATTACTAACTTAGAATTTTCATGACCAGTATGCTTTCTGGGTAAACGTTTGCCAATTGAATGTGTTTTCAATTATATCAAGTTTTACAGCAGGTATGATGTCTCTTGATTGATTTTCAATATTCGTTTATTTTTATTTCATTTAACTTTAAATACATTATGAGCATATACCATTAAGTTTAAAAAAAAAGACCCTTTCTCCTGAAAGACTGTATTGTACTATGTTTCAAGTACCGAGTCCGGTTATCTTAATCGATAATGCGTTTGACTGCCAAGCCAGGTTTCATGAGTTCGAATCCTTGCCAGAAAATAGTCTCTGTGATGATTGATCAGACTTCTACGGCCTCGCGTCTCCCACTTCTGAAAACGTGGAGAAATAGTCAACGGTTCGTATAATATTTGTTAGCAGACCGCTGTTAAATAAATTAAAAAGCGAAAAAAAAACATTCAATAAAACTGCTTTGAAGACCAACATCATCGCTTTGAAAAATAAATCACGGCAAATGTTTAGCCCTGGGTCGACTACATTTTCATATAACGTGTCCCTGAAAAACTTCATGTTCTAAATGCAAAAGGCAGTGTAAATATAGTATATATAAATAAAGAACTGAAACAAAATGTACTTTGTGTCACCTCAATGACATTGAAGAAAAGCATCATTTTGTTATAAAATGCCCTTTTTTATGAATGGTTAAGAATTCAGTACGTACCTAAACATGTTTACCATTGTCCGAGCATGTATAAAGGATTTATTGACCTTTTAAACGCGTCTAAACTAAGTGTTTAAATAAATTAGCTGATTTTTGTATCGAGGCATTTAAGCAAAGATCAAATGTTTTAATTCAAACATTGATTTGTAAATGTACATTGCAACTATATGATTTATTATTTACTTCAAAATATATTCATGTAATTATGTTCACCTTCGTATTACTGCATGCATGTATAGTATTGTTTGTGTAAATACCGATGAACTGTATATGTTCAAGTTATTTTGAATAACATTCTGTTCCGTTCAATGAACATTTTGATGCATTTGGTTTAATCCAAACAGATATCGGAATCACATGCAGTCATCGCAAAGGAAACTTACAAAAATAACACGAACAGCAATTGAACAGCCAAACAGTTTGCATTTATACTGACCCTTGTTATCAAAATTTGCATTTAGTATAATACTTTTCCGCGTTACTTAATTTTATTTCATGCAAACTAATAACTTAAATGGATCGTTCAGGGGCCAAAATCTGTCGGAATGTGCCATTTATCAAAATGTATTAGAAGTATTGTTTGACAAGAGTAAACAATAAGTATGTGTCGAGGGATATTAATCATTGCAATGGAAATCAATCTAGGAGAGTGAGTCTGTCTCTAAATGTGACCAAGGCAGTCATTCCCACATCACAGCGCTAATGTATTGATGAATAAGAGAGAGTGTGGGTTTCTGGAGAGTTTTGCTACTATGGTTTGGGTATATAAATAGGGTTTAACGCCATTTTCACCACAATTTAGGTTATATATGGCACATCCAGTTTTATTGGTGGAGGAATACCTCGGAATGAATCTGAGTAGAATCGACGTCTTTCCGCATGTAACTGGCAGACTGTCTCATATAAAGTTTTTATAGCGAGCGGGACTCGAGCCTAGAACTTAGCAATGAGCGGTAAGTGATCTTAAGCACTGGGAAGTAAATATAGAACAAAAACTTGGCAATCGCCTTAATGGTTACAACAGTCATATTGCAACAGTCGCCGGTAACAATGGTAATAAGAATTAAATGGTCGGTAAAAATATTGTATTTTTATTTGACCTTATTCAGGATTGGGGATTTAGATTTAGTTTCTAGTCTCAGTGTTGCTGATGAATTGGTGTTCATCAAGTTTTTTTTTTATTGTTCACAGATTAATAATCCTAATAAATTAACCTATAAATGAATAACTGGATAACTTAAATAACGAATTTGATAAGTTGAAATACCAATAATCAATATGAAACTCAGAAAATAAAATTTTATTTAACTTGGCATTAAAAGCATAGGCTAGGAAATCGATACAATATCATGATGTTTGTCTATACGGAGGATGGCGTTAAAGTATCTGGTAAAGTAAACTCTATTAAGTACAAACAGTTAGACGAAGTTAGAACTGGAGATGTGTCTTAAAGGTTAATGGTCATCAAAATTTTAGGTTCAATAGTTACGTGGGTCCTCCTTGGCCGAGTGATCTAAGACGCTGTCGTCTAATAATCACTTACCTCTCACCACTATAGTCGTAGGTTCGAGTCCCACTCGGTCCAAACCTTTGTGTGAGAAAGTTTGCCAGTTACTTGCGGAAAGGAAGGCGGTTCTACTCAGATTCATTATGAGGTGTTCCTCCAACAATAAAACTGAAATGTGTTGAAAATGGCGTTAAACCCCACTCAAAACAATGTTACGTTTAAGCTTAATGCTGTATAAACAATTAATACATGTACCCCTTATTGGGCTGCATGGGTAATACGTTACACAAAGATTTAAAGATAACCAAAACAATAAGCTTCATTTTTGTAAATGTAAGACAAAAGTAAAAGTAATAAAACCCAATGCAGTAATATTACACGAGTATAGTAACCGAAGTTCGCTTTCATCAGTTTCAGCCTAAAATATGTTAAGACGTAAAGCTAAGCTGAATTCCAAGGAGTTATACTTAAGTTACATGAAATAGTATAATTTTAAAAAATTACTGGGGACATCTTTCATCCAGTTTGAAAACATGATAATGAATCGCAAGGGTTTTTCTTAAATGTGAATAAAACTGGGTTCAGTCTTCAATCCGATGAAATATGTGTAGGTTACGATTACCAAAAAACTATTTCAGAAATGTATATCAAACAGTTTCATCAATCATAAAACGGAACGTTACAATCCTAACCTCGTTTTTGGATGACATGATGTGTAAAAACGTTTATAGCAGCGTTTATAATAAAATAATATTGTTGTTTTTGTTTTTTTTTTTAACTTTTTCGGATATCTATAAAATCTAATTTGTTTAATGTCTTTCTCAAATCTACTATTTATACTTGAACTGCTGTTATCCTGGTAATGCAAATGCACCATCGGAATTGTATTTTAATCAAATAACATAATAACTTATATTAAACAATAGGATGACCCGTCCAGTATAATAGTACTATAACCCGCAACTTGATTTTGTACTACATTTCGGTAACCGCATGTTATTGTTCTTAAATAGTTGCCGCCATTCCATACACAACCGGATATAACTGTGAACGCGTTGTTCAGTGTCAATGAAATATCCGTTAAGATTCTCGTCTGATCAAATATCCAAGATTCGTTAATGAATTACTGTCTCAAGATAAACGTTGCTTCTTTGTTTTATTTAATTATTGTACAATTTGTCTAAGGTCTAGCGAGATTAAGGAGTATAACTCAATGATTAATTAAATGGCTGCCATGGCACGCCGTTGCTTTGGATGCCGAAGCTGTTTTGGGTGGAATTTATTGGAATTGAATTTCTGGAGATTTTTTCTGTTACATGGTTGAGTTAGTTATACAGTTGATTAGTGTTCAAAGTGTGTGTAAGAGACGTTGTGTGTATGTGATGCTGTGTGTAAGAGACGCTGTGTGTAAGTGATGCTGTGTGTAAGAGACGCTGTGTGTAAGCGATGCTGTGTGTAAGAGACGCTGTGTGTAAGTGATGCTATGTGTAAGATACGGTGTGTGTAAGAAATTCTGTGTGTAAGAGATGCTGTGTGTAAGTGATGCTGTGTGTAAGAGACGGTGTGTGTAAGTGATGATGTGTGTAAAAAACGTTGTGTGTAAGTAATGCTGTGTGTAAGAGACGTTTTGTGTAAGCGATACTGTGTGCAAGAGATGCTGTGTGTAAGAGATGATGTGTGTAAGTGATGTTGTGTGTAAGAGACGTTTTGTGTAAGTGATGCTGTGTGTAAGAGACGTTGCGTGTAAATGATGATGTGTGTAAGTGACGATGTGTGTAGGTGACGTTATGTGTAAATGATGATGTGTGTAAGATATGTTGTGTGTAAGAGACGTTGTGTGTAAGTGATGCTGTGTGTAAGAAATGTGTGTTAGAGATGCTGTGTGTAAGAGACGTCGTGTATAATAATTGCTGTGTGCAAGAGTCATAGTGTGTCAGTGATGCTGTGTGTAAGAGTAGCTGTGTGTAAGAGATGCTGTGTGTAAGTGATGCTGTGTGTAAGAGAAGTTGTGTGTAAGTGATGCTATGTGTAAGAGACGTTGTGTGTGAGTGATGCTGTGTGTAAAGGATGTTGTGTGTAAGAGTTGCTGCGTGTAATGGGAATTATGTGTGTAAGTAATGCAATGTGTAAGAGACGTTCAAGCTACATGTTTTTTTTTCAGACTATGTACAGTTAGATCATTTCGTGGACACAAAATGTATATAGCTTCTTTAAATGTCAATAATTATTCAAAATGTTGCACTTTTATAATAGCCATGACAGAACTTTTCAAGCAACGATTCCGATTTTAATTGAACGCAGTTTGGATGCGCTTTAGAACTCTCTCTAAATAACGTATCCCTCCCGGAATAAACACGTGTCAACTTGTCAAAACAGAAATTGGCGCTTCATCACTCGCTGCTTTTCTTCAGATAATAACTTAAAATTACGTTTTCAACAAAATCAAAAACATGAATAAAATCATGACATGCACTGCAAAACATTCAAAATTGGATTTTTTTGCTCTATTATATAACACATATTTTTGTCCAGAAACATACAAAAAAATGGAATTTCTTAATCAAAACGAGCCATACTCATATTAAATGCGTTACAGCGAATCGGATGAAAAATAATTTTGTAAATAACGAAAATTTAGAAAGTTGTTGTATGGTATTTAGCATCGCATTTAACAATTATTAGTCATATTGAAACGATGTTTATGGATACTGTATCCTAAGCGCTGTCACGGTGGAGTATCATGCTGCAGTCATATAGTATGATATCCCACTTGTTCACATTTAACTTACACCTGGCCGGCCAGGCTTAGAACTATCATCTAAATGCTCAGTGCCAAGCGAGGAAGTTTTTGTATCAGTTTTCAAGTATTTGGTATGACCCAGCCGGGGATCGAGCCCACGCACTTCAACATGCTCTACTACTAGACGACCGCCGCTGTAAACCTAAAACGATAAAAACAACTAAAACAAGATTATTTTGTTTGGGTATTAGTATAAGAGTACCTTGTGTTCTCCAACAGAGCTTATGGTACATGGTAAAATGGCAGTTGTCTTTGACTTGGCCGATATCGTCACCACCGGAACGTCAAAGTTGGGATCCTGTCCATCGGCCTCCGCTAAAAGAATATAAAATACATTTATGCAGGAATGTTGGTATGTGCATGTTATTGGCAGTATCGAACGACTCAAACTGACATGAGTTAAAATACAGAATATTAGATAAAGTTCTTGAAAAAAGATGTATCGGTCCTCGATCTTTCTCTAATGCTGCTTGCTCCAGATGAATTAAAATTTAAAACAAATGAAAGATAAATGCCATTAACTGCATTTCATTCCAATCAACGTTCAAATAATACATACTTTATACGGATGCAATTTATTCTCAAAGTGCTTTGTATATTCATTCAGTGGGTTCACTTTCAGACTGACAAGCTTTTTTATTTTGTTAGTTTGTTGTTTTTCTGTGTTGGTTTAATTCTGAGATATTTTATATTCAGACTGTGTGTTTACTTTTTTAGATCAGTATTCCAAATGATAAGAATTAATTGTATTCGATGGTTTAACATGTGTATATTAAACAGATCGATGGTATGTGCAATAGGTGAATACTTCAATGTTCCGATCGCGTGCTTCGATATTTTTCAGAAATCAATTTATACGAGTTTTTGTTTCTCTTTTTTTCATCTGGTCTTCTTTTTGTTAAGACTGATTTCATAGATTTATGTTTGACTTTAAATGGCAATATTACGTACATTCGTTTAAAAATGAGAATTAAGAAATACTGCTCAGGCCATTACGTCTTTATAAAACTATATTGAACATTTATGTATATATGCTAATTTATATATATATTTCAACAATATATGCATTTTTTCTCATTCTTTTCTCCTTCGAGGTTTATGCTCCTTTCGTTAAAACAAAATAAAATGGTTCTATTATTTAGAAAATAAATCATTAAACTATTATTTATATACATTACAAAAGTAGTGTTGAACTAACTAATGCTCAATTATACAAATCTATGTGACGACACCAGCTGCTGAACAGCATGTGTTTGACAAAATGTTTCATTCAAACTGAAAACGTCAAACCTAAACATAAGCGCACGCAACAATGTTCAGTTCTGGTATAAAATACATACATGTACAAACAAGTCTCAAAACCAAGTCTTCCCAAAACCTTATAGCTAGAAGTATTTTTGTGACAGCGGTAGTTATGTGTGTGAGGGGGTGGGGGTGGGGGGGGGGGGTGCGCATGTTTATGTATGATTATGAGTGCGTGTATTCAGTTCTGTTTATTCTTATTTATATGTCAAAACTGTAAGAATGTTTGCGTGAGTTAATAAATTCGTATTTATACGTGCCTGTGCGTATTTATGTGTACATGTTTATGTATGCGTTTCTTCAAAATGCATTGATTTTGACCAAAATTTAAAGCTGTTTCAATGCAAATCTCAAAATGATTACTACCCATTCTACCTATGTGTCTTCAATTATTTTACAGTGCGTGTCTGGTTGGCTTTATATTGTAAGAAAATAGACAACGGGACGAGAACATGTTCCAAAGATGATAACATAGTTAATCGAGCAGCAACATTTGTATGGTAATTCTTGTAATAAGACGGCTTGGGTATTCCAAGTTTCTTAGAGGAACGAGGCTAATTGACCGGCCATGTAATTAGTGTGTATTCTTTTATAGAGCCATGAATGCCGCATTTCATGACTCATTTATTATTAAGCTTTCCCAATTGAGCGATCATAAAAAAATCGCCCTGCAATACATGCAAACAATGAATTCGTATTGAAGTATTTTAGCACTTGCTTGGGCCCTTACTTTGAGATTTTATCATACACTTACAGTATCAGATGTCTGAGTTTCGTTATAGTGCCTGGTAATATACAAGATAAATTGCATGGAACTGTGTCCTTACAGTGACTGTACCATGAGGCAGATAACTTAATGTTGCATTTCTTTATAGTTCTAAAATGTGTTTAACAGACCCATAATCCTTGTTCCATGTCAATAATTTCTATGTTACCTTTATTTTGGATAGTCAATGAATACATTAGAATGTTCTTTAAATTATATTTTTTTAAGAAAAAATATGGTATTGATTTAAATATAGTTTTTTTCGTCTCCCTAAATTATACAATGTGTATGTGTGTGTTAATATAATAGTTATTAAATTTTGGAAAATGCTGGCACACTTTCGAGGTTTTATTAACCTTATCCAAAATCGTACACTATAAGTTAAGAAATAAATATACTAAGGTTTCTACGTAATTAAATACCCGTTTTCTGCGACGTATGGCAGGAAAATTACACACGAATACAAAAATATATCAATCCTTTGATTTGGTGTGTGCATGTTATATTTTTGGGCGGTAAGTTGTTTTTCCTTTTATTATTCTTTTTTTAAATGTTTTAAAGTCTTCCTTTTTTTCGTAATTTTATATTTCCACATATATTTTAATTTAATAATTAAGTCGAGATATTATCGTTAGAATTTTAATAAAATAATAAAAGTGTCTTTAATTTGTACAATACCTTTATTCGACATTAAAATTAAACCCGGTACCAAATATATGCATGTGTAATACGTTATGCATTTGAAAAAAAGCTTATTAAGCCGGCAATATCAACATTCTACCGTACCTTTTCTATCGATGACCTATGCTAGTGAAATCTTATCACAAACTACTACACCTGAAAACCTCAAACTCAAAGATTTTAAAGCCAACAGAGAAAATTATCCTCTCGTGCACTTGACTGCCGTGCTACGCAGATGTTATATATTTGCTTTATTAATCGAGTGTTTTCGTTTCTATCGATGTATTGTTTGATTATTGTGTTATGATGTTGTTATCGTATTGACTCTGGGCTTAAATCTGAAGAACTGCATTCTTTGATCAATTAAAGATCTATTGTATCGAAACAAGGACTTGCATTCAACGGCGAACAAACGCTATCATAACTGATGGGCGATTTCAATGGATTATTGTTTCGCAAAATCAATTGTATCTTATCTCTTAAACTCTCTACTCTGCTTTATTGTTGTCCATACGTTGAACATAACTTGTATTTACAGTGCTGCCGGAGAATCAATTTGTCTATACAAAGCAATATTAAAGATGAATTAAAGCCATTGTTTTATTCCATTCTTTAATTTTCATTTTCCTCTAATATGCAAAGTGTAATGAAAACACAGACGTTATGGCCAGAATCAATCATCACGTTTCAAGTTAGACAGACTCTCTTAGGCTTCAAGTAAGTTTGCGCTACGAAGCATTTGTTTCTGTTGTTCTTCTACATTGTTTTTGGTACATTGTTATAAAGATTACATGTATTACCCTATTGTTTTCTTATGTATCATTGTTATTGCTCTTGTTTCTTAGTGTTGTTCTTGTTGTTTATATTGCAGTTATCGTAGTTACTTGTTCTACTGTTGGTGTGATGTGGTCAGTAACATGCTGACGTTTAAAAGTGTTATTAACAAGACAGCTCTCTTAGCCGGATATGTGTTATCTTCTTACAAATGTAAATCTTCCTACAAATGTAAATCTTCTTACAAATGTAAATCTTCCTACAAATGTAAATCTTCTTTCAAATGTAAATCTTCCTACAAATGTAATTCTTATTACAAATGTAAATATACTCTCAATATGCCTTCCGATATCATATGGATGGAATGACGTGTTAGCAGGATACATCGTGAGTTTGATTTGTTCATTTTAGATGTTATATAATGACTCAATTGTATCACAAATATATATCTTTAGAAAATGCCTCATAAATCCACAAGTAGTTATTGTAACAATGTATGATAATTCTTATACATGTTACCTAATAAATAAAGAAATTGCTTGTTATGGTCCTAAATATACTTTGAATGAGACATGAAATGGAATAGCATAATATTGCAAAGATATGAATATTCTCACAAACAGTAGCAAACATGAAACACACACACACACACACACACACACACACACACACACACACACACACAAACACACTCGCGCATATTTTACAATAAATATTTAGACTATCACCGAATTATCACGATGTAGATATAACACTGCAACATCACGAATATCATTAACATGGTTCACCAGAATAAGTATGTTCAGTTGTTTCCCAGGCATACACTACAATACACAATAATACATACGTATGTCCGTCCAGCAAACAACACGCATAAAATCAGTGACATGAAAGATAGATATGCAACAATATGCATATAAAATGTTACATTACTTCAATACGACACTATTCAATAAAATACATTTAGTATGTATCATTGCAAATGTTGCAGTATAATTACTGATTCTAAATGTGTGTGTTTTTTATCATGTTATTTCTAAATCTTTGTAAATATGAAGCACAGCGAGTCTTGTTTAAGAATGTAAATTAACCCGATTCTTCTTTTGTCTTTCATGCACGCACATACGCACGCACGCACGCACGCACGCACGCACACATTTGAACATGTTCAAATATTACATATTACATTTTTTCATTTAATAATATATGTATATAAAAATGGAAGTTAATAACAGCACAAGTTGCATTCCAATTATCATTTTGCCAAGACATATTATCACACTGACCTCGGAGAGTATCAAAACACATATTTCAACGCAGATTAACTTGTAGGAAATGTTAATTAAAATGATTCCCACTGACTAATCCCCCCGCAAGGTCAAAGGCTAAGTGTAGCAGAGACGCATCTCCGTCGTTATCTGTTTTGAATGACTATCTGGGGAGTCTGTGGTATTTGAACACGTGTTTTCCGTAATTGTGCCTTCCACTGTAATGATGGTTATGTAGTTAGTTACAGATCTTGCATAGTCTTGCAATCCCTAGATGGCAATTTGTTATTGACGGACGTCATTGAAATCTACATCTAAATCTGCATGCGTTAATTGCTATTCTCGTTGTAATCTAGACATTCTGTACCTTTTGTTGAATTATTGCCTTTCAGTATTGACTTTGTGTGACGTTTGCCATTTAAAGGAGTATTGGTGATTTGTTTTTGTTTATATATGTTTTATTTTATCGTGATATCCTTTCAAACAGTTCAGACATAGCAGTCTTCTCTTATGTTAGTATACTGGTCAATACTTGTTGAAATCGATTTCCGCCACAATGCAAAATAATATAATGAAATATAATAAATCAACAAAAATGCCTATTGTTTAAACTATCAATATTGCAGTTTGGCTATATTTAAGAGTTGCTATATTTATACATACATGATGTTAGCATCAATGGAATTGTTTATGTTCCTTAAAGAATTACAACAAACTTATTATCGGAGCAGACTTGCTCAGTAGGTAACGCCAATGACTTTCAATAAAGCGGTTGTAAACTTAAATCCCCGAAAAACCACAGTTTTGAGGTAGGTTTACTTGGGAAAACCCTAATAAATGTAAAGTTTAAGTTAAAATTTCTATATTTGTCTCACAAAACTACCATTATAGTGCTGCATGGTACGGCAACTATTTGTAAGTCACAATTCACAAAGATATTTTACCTTGAATCAAGAGTTCATTGCCATTGCTGCTGTTATTCAAAAACCCTCTCGTGTATTTTGTATTATGGGTTAGGGACGAAATTTTGCCTTTTCATAGGGGAATAACAGAAGTGAACACAAAGACGACGTGGACTTATTCAAGTAGGATTATATCATAATATTAGTGACCTGATCATTTAGTAGAGTATTTCCGTCTTTGACATGTTTTACTATATAAACTAGGATTGTAGTACACATGTATTCATAATAGTAGCCACCCGATCATTTAGTAGAGTATTTCTATCTTTGACATGTTTTACTGTATTAACTATGATTGTAGTATATTCATAATAATAGCGACCCGATTATTTAGTAGAATATTTCTATCCTTTGACATGTTTAACTGAATAAAATAGGATTGTCATTTATTCATAATATAAGTGACCCGATAATTTAGTAGAGTATTTCTGTCTTTGACATGTTTAACTGTATACTCTAGGATTGTAGTATATTCATAACAGTAGTGACCCGATCATTTATTAGAGTATTTCTATCCTTGGACATGTTTTACTGAATAAAATAGGATTGTAATATATTCGTTATAGTAGTGATCCGATCATTCAGTAGAGTATTTCTATCCTTGGACATGTTTTATTTTTATAGATTACGATTGTAATATATTCATAATATTAGTGACCCGATCATTTAGTAGAGTATTTCTATACTTGGACATGTTTTACTGTATAAACTAGGCGTGTAATATATTCGTAATAGTAGTGACCCGATAATTTAGTATAGTATTTCTATCCTTGGACATGTTTTACTGTATAAACTAGGATTGTAATATATTCGTAATAGTAGTGACCTGATAATTTAGTACAGTATTTCTATCCTTGGAGGACCGCAGCGTGGTCTAGTGGTAGAGCGTCCTCCTTGCATGCGGAAGGTCGTGGGTTCGATCCCCGGCCGGGTCATACCAAAGACTTTAAAAATGGTACTAGAATCTTCCTTGCTTGGCGCTCAGCATTGAGAGGAGAGTTCTAGGTCTGGTCGGCCCGGTGTCAGTATAATGTGACTGGGTGGGGTACCATACCATGTGTCTGCGGCATGATACTCCAGTGTGACAGCGCTAAGAATACTGTCTCAAGTAGACACCGTCGCGATATGACTGAAAGATTGTTGAAAGCGACGCTAAACACCATACAACAACAACTATCCTTTGACATGTTTTACTGTATAGACTAAGATTGTAGTATATTCATTATAGTAGTGACCCGATCATTTAGTAGAGTATTTCTATCCTTAGACATGTTTAACTGAATAAAATAGGATTGTAGTATATTCATAATAGTAGTGATCCGATCATTAAGTAGAGTATTTCTATCCTTGGACATGTTTAACTGAATAAAATAGGATTGTAGTATATTCATTATAGTAGTGATCCGATTATTTAGTAGAGTATTTCTATCCTTAGACATGTTTTACTGAATAAAATAGGATTGTAGTATATTCATAATAGTAGTGATCCGATCATTAAGTAGAGTATTTCTATCCTTGGACATGTTTCACTGTATAAAATAGGAGTGTACTATATTCATGATGTAGGTGACCCAATCATTAAGTAGCGTATTTCTACCTTTGACATGTTTTACTGAATAAAATAGGATTGTAGTATATTCATAATAGTAGTGATCCGATCATTAAGTAGAGTATTTCTATCCTTGGACATGTTTTACTGAATAAAATAGGAGTGTACTATATTCATGATAAAGGTGACCAGATCATTTCGTAGAGTAGTTCTATCCTTGGACATTTTTTTCTGTATAAAATAGGATTGTAGTATATTCATAATAGTAGTGATCCGATCATTAAGTACAGTATTTTTATACTTGGACATGTTTCACTTTATAAAATAGGAGTGTAGTATATTCATGATATAGGTGACCCGATCATTTAGTAGAGTTTTTTCCATCTTTGGAAATGTTTTACTGAATAAAATAGGATTGTAGTATATTCATAAATAGTAGTGATCCGATCATTAAGTAGAGTATTTCTATGTTTGGACATGTTTTACTGTATAAACTAGGATTGTAGTATATTCATTATAGTAGTGATCCGATCATTCTGTAGAGTATTTCTATCCTTGGACATGTTTCACTGTATAAACTAGGATTGTAGTATATTCATTATATAAGTAACCCGA
The DNA here is from genome assembly GCA_029582155.1 of Panopea generosa. NCBI lineage: Eukaryota > Metazoa > Mollusca > Bivalvia > Adapedonta > Hiatellidae > Panopea > Panopea generosa. The sequence continues at coordinate 56,277,266 of CM055906.1, forward strand.
TCGTTTAGTAGAATTTTTCTATCCTTGGACATGTTTACTGTATAAACTAGGATTGTAATATATTCATTATAGTAGTGATCCGATCATTTTGTAGAGTATTTCTATCCTTGGACATGTTTCACTGTATAAACTAGGATTGTAGTATATTTATTATATTAGTTAACCGATCATTAAGTAGAGTATTTCTAATCTTGGACATGTTTTATTGTATAAACTTGGATTGTAGTATATTCATAATAGTAGTGATCCGATCATATAGCAGAGTATTTCTAATCTTGGACATGTTTTACTGTATAAACTTGGATTGTAGTATATTCATAAAAGTAGTGATCTGATCATTTTGTAGAGTATTTCTAATATTGGACATGTTTTACTCTATCCCAAGTGTCTCATATTAATCTCGACAGTGATATCCTTCTGTAGTTTGTGTTATTCACAAAAAAAATTACATTTTTAAAAGAAAAAAAAACAGAGGCTTTAATTCATTTTTGTAACACCAGTTATATTGTACAAACTTCTTAAATTATATGCAGTTATATAGCCAATTTTCCTCAAAGATAGGTGTGTGTGTGTTTTTAGTCTTCATGGCATAGCCTTTGTAGTATTTATTATTTATAACAGTAGATACCATCAGTATTTAAGTATATAAGTTTATAGTCAGAAAAATAACTCTGATTTCAGAATGTTCGGGCTCTTGCTTTATATCATATGTAAATTATAGTAATTGAGCGTTTAGTTTAAAAACTGTTTAAACAAGAACTGTATATTTAAACATTCGTAATTTGACAAAGAATTTTAAGAATGAATAGAGTTCTATCAATAAGTATATTTATATTGCATGCATTAATCTAGATTAAAAAGGGAATTAATTTAGTGATTTAAAATGTTCGAGTGTTTATTTTCTTGACACGTTGGCCGTTTACAGTTTAACAAAAACTGTTGATAATATCAAGCTATAGCTAAAAGTAAATTCCATTTAGATCAATGCTGTCTGGTTCAGCCTTATAATAAAATCTGTTTAAATATTGAATTATTACAACAACAGTCACATTAATTATTCCACGTATTATAACTTAATACAAGCCATTTGGAACGGAAGGGCGGTCAATAGAAACAAGTCGAGAACAACCAATTTATAAAAAAACAATAAAACCATAATTTGTGTCTATTGACATATGAATTATCATTTCCGTTTGATGTTTATAATAGTCTTAAACTGTAGGTGATTGGTCGATGAAAATCTCAATAAACAATCCATTTGTCATTAATACAGATTTTGTCAAGTCTGCAGCATCTTTAGGAACTTATTCAATGACACTTTTGTTGAAAGCAGACACTGATTGAAGCACTCAAAGCAACCGATGATGCAAATGTCTTCTTTGAGAAAGATCATGTTACATATTTCAAGTTCTCCAGTCGTTTTATGTGTTTTTGTAGCTGTTTTGTCAATATTAGCATGCAGTGGGGAGTTTTATATCAATACCAGCTTTATGTTTCTTTCCAGCAAGGTCTATCATTGTATATAATATTCTTGATAAATTATAGCATATTGTTATGTCTTTTTCTTTTATTTTACTGTAATTAGAATTTACAGTATTTTCTTTTATTTAAGCGTATTGCTGGTCCAGATTTAGTCAGTATTGTGTTTGACTGCCAACCTGGTGGTTGTTCCTTCGAATCCCCGAGCGGTAACATTCTCTGTGATAATTTGTCACGTGAGCTTACCACATCAGCTCAGGGAAAGTAGTCAGTGTTTCACAGAGATATGCTGTTTTCAGTCAGTACTCTTTAACCGCATAACGGATCTCAAGAACATTGATTCCGTGTGCTGACTGCCATCATATATATATACCAACGGTATTTGTTCAAGTTTATAATAAAAATAATAACTCTGATTTCAGAATATTCGGCTCCTGCCTCTGCCACAGGTAAATTAAAGTAAGTGAGCATTTAGATTAAAAATTATTAAACAAGAACTTTATATATTTAACAGAAAATGTGAAATTCGTAACTTAGCAAAGAGTTCTAAGAGTTAGAAGGGAACTTTCAATAAATATATTTATATTGCATGCATTAATCTAGCTAAAAAATAAGAAGTGATTTACAATGTTCGAGTGTTTGTTTAGTTACTTCACACGTTGGCCGTTTACAATTAAACAAAAACTGTAGATAATATTAAGATGTACAGCTAAAAGTAAATTCCATTTATATCAATATCGTCTGGTTCAGCTGAAAAGTAAAATATGTTTTAATATTAAATATACATGTAGCTGAAATACTGTTGAAATTAGGCACACAATCTCTTTAAAAAACAAAACATCAATATAATGAATGGACGCTATTTTGTATCTTAATTCAAGTTTGAACAGTGGCTTAATGACATGCCTATGTCTCTGTTGTAATCATAGCGATAACACGCGTTTTTACAATTAAATCGAATTAATTAAACAAACGTGTTAATTTAGTGTGTATGCAATTTGCATAATATTAATAAATGTATACTATAGTCATAAACACAGACATATTTCATTGACTTAAACTTTACTGTTTCTCATCAGTATACATACAATTGACAATTGACAATGCTTTTGCACATGACAGATTAAAGCATTATGAACAGATATTAATGTTTTAATTGCACATGCGATTTTGTAAAAAATGAATTAACATTTTTATATTGAATTGTTCATTATAATTGGAATGGATCATATGCACATTTCTATTCTTACTTATAGTTAAAATAAACACCATGCGTGGCATTTGCTAATATAAAAGAAGCGTTTATTAGACATGATACCATACAACTAACCAATATATTTATGCATAGAATCAACATGTACACAGCGTAGTTAGATAGTAATATTAAAATGTGATATAGTCATTTTGTTTATTTTTTAAATCTAATTTCACAGTGTCTATTATGTCATGTTTTAGGTATAATACTTTGTGTTGTGGACAGGGACTTTTTGACCCACCGGATCAGGTACTACGTTATCAATATCACCCCATTAGGTGCAAAAAGGTACCATTTGCCTTCTTATTGCATAGTCACTTGGTACCTTATTGCACTAATGAGACGAAATTTATATTGATATTGTATTTTGCTTTCTATTTGATTTGTTTATGCACACTTTAATAAGTTAAACCCTTACTTACTCGTTCTTTTTTTTCAAATCAAACGGTACTGGCAGTATTCGTAAGCAATTGACATTGGCCATTTTACAGTGGGTTCGGTTACTGATGATAACATAATATTATTTCAATAAAATATAATGTTAATGATAGTAATTAAAATAATAGAATAATACTACTAGCAATAATAAATGATAATGACAAAATACTAATATATTAATAATAAAAATAGCAATTAAAATAATTACAATAACATTTTGTCTACTGAACATGAAAAATAGTTATCAATAACGATCAAGATAATACTATCAACCAGACAGATATTGAAATAACTTTCATGAAAAAAAAACATCTGAAATTCTTTTATTATTTTTTATACAACACATTTTAATTCATTATATGAAAAACTGTATCAAATTGCCAAAGACTGTGCTGAAGTTAATGATAATTAACTCTGAAGCATTGTCAATAGTGTTTTTTCAAAGATAATTTAAGAGATTACAAAACAAAGTGCGTGTAGACAAATTGTCTCAAATCCACAGTAATGATAGAAATCACGTTGAACTTTATTGAAGGCTTTATTGTTCATGATTTTGAATATCCAACAATAAATCATAATTTTCGAAGATATTATTTTCTGATAAATGTATAATACGTAAAAAAATGAACAAGTCATGTTACAAAGAATATTTGGCAAACAGGAGACGTATAGTATAGCACAGGTAATTCTCGCCATATTTTGTACGGCTGATATGAAGACTTGTGATAACGTTAAAAAGACATTTTTATCAAAGCCAGGGAAGAGGTGGGGCAGTGATTGTATACAATAATGCCATATGTTTGATATGTTTTATGTTGAAAATTTATAGTCGTGCCCAATATTGAGAGTGAGATTAAAATGTGAATTTTATATACCTTAATAATAATGATAGAAAGGGTGGATGGGGTTTAATGTCAGACTTGTAGACCAATGAAGAATATGTAGGTTGTAGGTTCGATTACAAATCAAGTAATATATGCTTAAGCGTAAAAAGTCATATATTCTTCAGAAAGGCACTTTATCTGCTTGATTGTTATTATCGACAAAATTATAAAGGAAATACCTTTACATATATAGTCTAAAACTGTAAATATCGCTTACCGTAGTTTGATAATGTGGCACTGAAATTCATCCGGTGTTTCTTTATCTTTTCAGTTTATATGTTGTACGTAGGTTAAGTTAGGTAAGAAATAATGCGTTTCATAATCGATGTAAACTAAACGATGTTATAACTTACATCAGTAGACAAACGTGTGAACCATAACACGTCACTGCTACATACATAGGGAAATAATGGCCATATCAGTTTGTCATGTACCAGACACATACGTGCATTATTGGCGCATAAACTGACTACCATTATCAACGTAACTAATTAAATAAGGCCAGCCGTCGTCATTTCATATCTAAATGTTCATATTCTCTGTAAGCCGAAACTACTAGTGTTAGAAACCTTTTTCCAGGACGGCGTTTTAACGGCCACTCTGCAGAATTGTTATTATTGATAATAAATATTGGTTTACAATTCCCTGGCAGAGTTATAGACCCGCTGAGACGATTGTTGTTTTACGACGTGCTAAGTTCTATGTACTAGCCCCAAAGACGCGTTAGCTTATGGCACCGCTTAACTTTTAAGCGAAATCTTATTTATAGCTTGGCAGAAAGGGTAATTTTGTCATATAAAGGAATATCAGAAATTAATGGATTAGTCACGCAACACAATTAAAAAACAATTTGTCTGTTACATGTGAAAAATAACATAGAAATAAATTAGGTCAAGTTATATATCGAATGCCAAGTTCTTTTCAATTATGGAAAAGAGTTATATTTATATCATTATTATTCTTACGAGTTTATGTTGCTTCTTTTTGGAATAGTTTTAACGTCATAATCAATATATACTGAAAGCAACAGCTAGCCTGTTACCTGACAGTTTTGGTTTTATTTTTGCTTGATACTTTATGTATTTTCTCAAGAAGCATCCAAGCAATATCCTTGAAATTTGGACTTGAATAAGAAAAAAATAGATTATTATGACCTGTATTATTAAATGTGACAGTAATTGGAATAACTCATAATTATTGAAATGTGTCGTCAAATCAGTTTTAATACGATGGTCAAAAGTGGCGGGTTAGCTGTTCCGTGTGCTATTTAAATACAACATATTCAGCTTTATTGTGTACGAATATCTAAGACTTAATCAGAGTAACTGTAGGACCACACTCTTCCGCAAGTAACTGGTAGTCTTTCTCTCAAAACGTGTATGCACAGATTGGCTAGAACCTACGACATCACCTGTAAGAGATATGTGGTCGTCAGACGATAGGATGCCATGGGAGACCTTATGTCTAACAAGAGATGTAGCATTCCGAGAACACAGTCTTCATAGCAGCATAAACATAGACAATATATAGAATAATACAAACATAAACAATATGTGTAAAAATGCAAACATAGACAATATATAGAATAATACAAACATAAACAATATGTGTAATAATGCAAACATAGACAATATGTATAATAATACAAACATAAACTTGATGAAGAATAAACAAACATAACAATATGTAGAATGATACAAACATAAACAATATGTATAACAAAACAAACATAAACAATATGTAGAATAAAACAAACATAAACAATATGTAGAATAATACAAACATAAACAATATCTATAATAATACAAACAAAAACAATATGTATAACAATACAAACAATTTGTCTGTTACATGTGAAAAATAACATAGAAATAAATTAGGTCAAGTTATATATCGAATGCCAAGTTCTTTTCAATTATGGAAAAGAGTTATATTTATATCATTATTATTCTTACGAGTTTATGTTGCTTCTTTTTGGAATAGTTTTAACGTCATAATCAATATATACTGAAAGCAACAGCTAGCCTGTTACCTGACAGTTTTGGTTTTATTTTTGCTTGATACTTTATGTATTTTCTCAAGAAGCATCCAAGCAATATCCTTGAAATTTGGACTTGAATAAGAAAAAAATAGATTATTATGACCTGTATTATTAAATGTGACAGTAATTGGAATAACTCATAATTATTGAAATGTGTCGTCAAATCAGTTTTAATACGATGGTCAAAAGTGGCGGGTTAGCTGTTCCGTGTGCTATTTAAATACAACATATTCAGCTTTATTGTGTACGAATATCTAAGACTTAATCAGAGTAACTGTAGGACCACACTCTTCCGCAAGTAACTGGTAGTCTTTCTCTCAAAACGTGTATGCACAGATTGGCTAGAACCTACGACATCACCTGTAAGAGATATGTGGTCGTCAGACGATAGGATGCCATGGGAGACCTTATGTCTAACAAGAGATGTAGCATTCCGAGAACACAGTCTTCATAGCAGCATAAACATAGACAATATATAGAATAATACAAACATAAACAATATGTGTAAAAATGCAAACATAGACAATATATAGAATAATACAAACATAAACAATATGTGTAATAATGCAAACATAGACAATATGTATAATAATACAAACATAAACTTGATGAAGAATAAACAAACATAACAATATGTAGAATGATACAAACATAAACAATATGTATAACAAAACAAACATAAACAATATGTAGAATAAAACAAACATAAACAATATGTAGAATAATACAAACATAAACAATATCTATAATAATACAAACAAAAACAATATGTATAACAATACAAACATAAACAATATGTATAATAATAACACAAACATAAACAATATGTAAAATAATACAAACATAAACAATATGTAGAATGATACAAACATAAACAAAACATAAACAATATGTAGAATAGTACAAACATAAACAATATGAAGAATAACACAACCATAAACAAACCATTAACATTATGTAGAATAATACAAACATAAACAGTACTTAGAATAATACAAACAAAAACAAAATGCAGAATAATACAAACATAAACTTTATGTAGCATAATACAAACATGAACAAAACATAAACAATATGTAGAATAACACAAACATAAACAATATATAGAATAATACAAACAAAAACAATAAATTAAATGTAGAATAATACAAACATAAACAATATGTAGAATAATATAAAAATAAACAATATGTAGAATAACACAAACATAATCGACATATAGAATAATAAAAACATAAACGACATATAGAATATTACAAACATAATCAACATATAGAAAAATACAAACAAAAATAAGCAGACATATGCCACCACCTTCCAACAGTCAGCAGCAAAGCCATCCCCGGGAATGTTATACATGTTTACGGGTGTACAAATCTCGCTCTTTCCAAGTCATCACAGCATAAAACGAGGCAAAAGTGTCAACAGGTATCAAAACCTTTCAACGGTCATGAGCAAAACTAACATTGGAAAGTTTATACTTGGTTTACGTGTGATCCATTCTCGCCCTTCCCAAGTCATCACATCATAAACTGGGACAGAAGTAACACCATATGTCACTGCCTTTAAACGGTCAGTAGGAAAATTATCACCGGGAGGCTTAGATTTGATTTGTGTGTGAACACAACCTAGTTGTTCATCATTCATCATTTCATAAAACCAGACAGTATATCTCTAATATAATCCATTTCTGAAACAAAACGACAACACGGATTAAAAATAGTTTATTAACAGTTACTTATACTGGGCAAACTGGAAGGCGAATGTTTAATATTTTTTGCATGTAAATAAAAAGTATTTTTTACATGGCTGTGTTTGCGACTTGTGAAGCGATGCTCTGTTTCCAAAATTGTTCATTGCGTTGAGTTATTTCCATTAAAAGAGATGATATTACGCTCCTTAAAGGTTCTACTTAAGAAGCACATTTCTTTCATGACGGCAGCAATATTGTTGCATTAGAGCTGTGTAAATCGGTTTTGTTGAAAATGTATAAGATTTTCATTATAAACATTAGACATTGGAATATTGGAACATTGTCAAGCAGGATGACACAGGGTACAATAGAACTTGCTGAATTTCTGCAGTTCTGCAGGTTTCAAGGTTCTAGGTTCATTCTGCATATTCATTTGTTGATGTTTTTATCTGTATGTTTATTTGTTGTTTTTCACATGTATAGTGAATCTGGAATCTTCCTTACTGTTGATGCCGAATAACCTATAATGTGTTGGTACGCCGTTACACCCCATTCATTCATTTAGATTTATCTTAAACGTAAAATCACCAGTACAAATATCAATTATACATTACACGACACACATTATAATGCATATTAAAATATCTTTATTTGAACAAAGAATTCCCTTTCAGATAATCATATTTATAAATGCAATATGCGTTCTTAATATAGACAGTTTATCGCATCAGTTTATTTTGGTGAGTTGTCACTAGGATTAGATTAATTGGATAATTGGATATATAATCTTCTTAATGGTTCAGATCAAGATCTAATCCAATAAAAGCCTTAATGTGGTCAACAATGGAATCAAACGATTGCAGATTTCATTATCGTATCGTGAAATGAGGCGAAACAAGACCAAAAGATATATTTTTTATTTTATCTTTTTTAATAAAGCTAATGCGGTAAACACAACTATAGGAATCTATAAATTCTTAAAATAAAGACATTCAATTATTACAACAACATTTATAGAGGTGTTTTGGTTCGGTTTTATAGTATGAGTTCTACATAAGGGGGAGAAAACACTTGTTATGCATGTATGGATGTAATACATGTATTCTTACAGTTCGGATATAGCTTCTAATTATCGGATTAAATTTATTTCAATATAAATATGTATTGTGCAAACATATCACATTCAGAACTTTAAAATTCGCCAGGCTTGCTGTTTTAAGATATCTAAATGCAACATTTAGTGTTGTTTCTTTTAGAATGACTATAGTATACTAGTTGATGTTCCTTTACGAGATAGTAACCGAAAGTACTATACGTAACTATAATACGAATACATGTACATGTACGCATGCGTCATGTTTTTCCCCAACTATTTCTTTTCTAATCAAGTTAAATTTGGTTTTAAAAACAACACGTATACATTTTTATTTGGAAGCCGATAAAGCAGGGGAAAATAGACTGTTATTAAAGTGTAAGTCATGTTGATCGCTTAGGTGGTCATTGTATATTTTGGATTGAATTTTGTTGCGTTGCGTTACGTTTCTTTCTGTATATCTGTTCATACAGGTACCTTTGTGCTGCGTCGCATTGTTTTGCAATCATTAAATTCATTGTTAGATTAGTATTGCGCACAAGTGTTTATTCGATTAATCATTAATATTAGTCAAGATATGAAAATGTTTAAAATTATGATATTCAAAATCAACACATTTGATCGTTTACTAATATTAATCACCATCAAGTCTACCACCACAACTATCACCACAACCATCACAACCACCACCACTGACGCCACAACCACCACCACTGCCGCCACAACCATCACAACTTCCAAGAGAACCACAATCACAACCACCATAATCATCTCCACAACTACCACCACAACCATCACCACTACCACTACATCTATCGCCACTACCATCACAACCACTACCACTACAGCCACAACCATCACCACTACCACCACAACCACCACCACCACCACAACCATCACCACTTCCACCAGAATCTCAATCACAACCACCATAATCATCTCCACAACTACCACCACAACCATCACCACTACCACCACATCTATCGCCACTACCACCACTACCACCACAACCATCACCACTTCCACCACAACCACCACCACAACACTATAATCATCACCACAATCAAAACCACTACTACACCAAAATAATAATAATCATCATCAAATTTCTCGTCATTGTCATCAGTAGCATCAGCATCACCATTATAATAATAATCATATACCCATCGTTATCAGCATTATCGTTATAAGCGTCATCATACTGACGACTTCGACATTAAACCTCCAAGGATAGTAAAGCAGACCTCCACACAGGGTCCGTTACAAGTACACAAATCGCACATTTTATGACCTATTATGTAAACAATGTCTGTTCGATTTACCGCAACACGTTAACTAACCTTAAACAAGCATCTATTATTTATAAATATACCGCAGTAATGGAACAAAACACTTCATTAATTATTAAACCTATCGTTACCGTAATTATTTTAATAAACCGCCTAATTACACATAATTGAATAGAATAATATAATTAGTTCAACATATAAATATTTGGTGAATATATGTTAATTTGCATAGCAGCAATTACGACAAAGAATCATGCGATTTGTGGTCATCTCGTCTATAGAAAGTTACAGGCCCGGGAGTAATTAGTTGGTTCGACCGCTGTGTATTTGTAATCCTGAATTATTAATATCGCTCTGTTAGACCGGCGCGTATCTGACAAGTACAGCATATGGTCGGGTAACAAAATATATACAATACATAAATAGCTGAGATATAAAGTAATTGGTGGGTGACTATGTTTATCAGTGATTAAGATATACATTCTATTTATTTGATATCGCAAGAATGTTGTGATATACCACTTTATATATATACTGAACAGAACAGCAAACCCGCCACCTGACATGCTATGTATTTTCTCAAAGTATTAACGCAATGTCCTTGAAATTTGGACTTGAATAAGAAAGAATATTTAGAATGTATAAAATCAACAATTCAATAATGTTGATGTCGCATACAAATTTTAATAACACCTCTGAATATATCGACAGATATATTGGAAATACAAAAATGGCGGTCTAGCTGTTCCGTTCGGTCTTGAATCGATGTTTCTTTCTCCCTTTTATTCTAACAGTTAGCCGGTAAGGATTAAACAGTTCAAAAGCTGAAATATTTTACTGTTATAATACATCGCTGGTGTTAAAAAAGTGACTTTATACGATTTCAAGATTTGGATGTATTAATAAGCATTTGAGAACTTCTCTTTTTTTAAATCTAAGGGTGTAACTGCACCCTTTTTAAAATAAACCAAGCTGGTCAACCCGTTACTGTATATTTTTATGTGGGTAAACATTCCTGCTATGAAATAAAACTTTATAATAAGTTATCTTGAAATAGCGTCTTAAAGTTCTCAGCTACGTACGGCAACCCTTTACCCAATGAGTGTGCCTGTTCAGATTCTGTCCCACGACCTCCAAACTACATGTATGACATATAATATCTATTTCGTCCTGTATTCACAAAATATTTAAACTTGACACTTTAAAACTGCTTTATTGAAATAGACGTAGTACGGTAAGACTCTAAAACTGCGTTATTGAAATAGACGTAGTAAGGTAAGATTCTAAAAATGCTTTAATGAAATAGAAGTAGTAAGGTAAGACTCTTAAGCTGCTTTATTGAAATAGACGTAGTAAGGTAAAACTCTAAAACTGCTTTATTGAAATAGACGTAGTAAGGTAAGACTCTAAAACTGCTTTATTGAAATAGACGTAGTAAGGTAAGACTTAAACTGCTTTATTGAAATAGACGTAGTAAGGTAAGACTCTAAAACTGCTTTATTGAAATAGACGTAGTAAAGTTACACACTAAAACTGCTTTATTGACATTCTAAAACTGCTTTATTGAAATAGATGTAGTAATGTAAGACTCTAAAACTGCTTTATTGACGTTGTAATGTAAGACTCTAAAACTGTTTTATTGAAATAGACGTAGTAAGGTCAGACGCTAAAACTGCTTTTTTGAAAAAGACGTAGTAAGGTGACATTCTAAAACTGCTTTACTGAAACAGACGTAGTGAATCGAGATTCTTAAACTGCTTTATTGAAATATACGTAGTAAGGTAAGACTCTAAAACCGCTTTCTTGGAATTGACGTAGTAAGGTGAGATTCTAAAACTGCTTTAATGAAATAGACGTAGTAAAATGAGATTCTAAAACTGTTTTATTGTAATAGACGTAGTAAGGTGAGATTATAAATCTGCTTTACTGAAATAGACGTAGTAAAATGAGATTCCAAAACTGTTGTATTGAAATAGACGTAGTAGGTGAGATTCTAAAACTGCTTTACTGAAATAAACGTAGTAAAATGCGATTCTAAAACTGTTTTATTGAAATAGACGCAGTAAGGTATGATTCTAAAACTGCTTTAATGAAAAAGTCGTAGTAAAGTGAGATTCTTAATCTGCATCATTGAAATAAACGTAGTAAGGTGAGATTCTAAAACTGCTTTATTGAAATATACGTAATAAGGTAAGACTATAAAACTGCTTTACTGAAACAGACGTAGCAAGGTAAGATTCTAAAACTGCTTTAATGAAATAGACATAGTAAGGTGAGACTCTAAAACTGCATTATTGAAATAGACGTAGTAAGGTGAGATTCTTAAACTGCTTTATTGAAATATACGTAATAAGGTAAGACTCTAAAACTGCTTTACTGAAACAGACGTAGCAAGGTGAGATTCTGAAACTGCTTTATTGAAACAGACGTAGTAATGTGAGACTCTAAAACTGCTTAATTGAAATATACGTTGTAAGGTAAGACGACTGTTAAACTGCTTTATTGACGTAGTAAGGTAAGTCTCTAAAACTGCTTTATTGAAATAGACGTAGTAAGGTGAGATTTTTAAACTGCTTTAATGAAATAGACGCAGTAAGGTGGGATTCTTAAACTGCATTATTGAAATAGACGTAGTAAGGTAAGATTTAAAACTGCTTTATTGAAATAGACGTAGTAAGGTGAGACTCTAAAACTGCTTAATTAAAATAGACGTTGTAAGGTAAGACGACTGTTAAACTGCTTTATTGACGTAGTAAGGTAAGACGACTGTTAAACTGCTTTATTGAAATGGACGTAGTAAGGTGACATTTTTAAACTGCATTATTGAAATAGACGCAGTAAGGTGAGATTCTAAAACTGCATTATTGAAACAGACGCAGTAAGGTAAAACTCTAAAACTGCTTTATTGAAATAGACGTAGTAAGGTAAGACTCTAAAACTGCTTTATTGAAATAGACGTAGTAAGGTAAGATTCTAAAACTGCGTTATTGAAATAGACGTAGTAAGGTAAGACTCTAAAACTACCTTATTGACGTAGTAAGGTAAGATTCTAAAACTACTTTATTGACGTAGTAATGTAAGATTCTAAAACTACCTTTTTGACGTAGTAAGGTAAGATTCTAAAACTACTTTATTGAAATAGACGTAGTAAGGTAAGACTCTAAAACTACCTTATTGACGTAGTAAGGTAAGATTCTAAAACTACTTTATTGAAATAGACGTTTTCAATAACAAATGTATAATTCTTATTTAGTAGTCTAATGAAGAAGCTAATAGCATTGTGTGTAAGAACTTTAACACTGAAACTGTTCAGAAATAATAAACTTCATTGAAATCAAATTTGAGTGTACGGACACAGGTTATAATTTCTTGTGAAAAATAGGGCCAAATCATATACTACCTGAATGTTCGAAACCTATATTTGACACTGTAAATCATACAACGAGTACTTAACATTTAGGGAGTGGGAAATTTTTAAATAAAAAAATACCACTCAGTCAATAATTCATAGTTTTACTATCACGGACTATAGACAGTGTCCCTTTAATGTACATTCTATTGGGACAATCAGCATGCACTTTTCGCTATTTCATTTTCTTGCCATATGAAAGCCCTTTATCTAATTAGCAAGAGTAGCTATCATGCAAGGATGCTTCTGTTTAAATGGATTCCGGAGCGACACGTTCAACATGTTCATTTCACTTTCCTATGTTTAGGCGTATTAAATCTGTCACGTTTAAATATTATATCTAGACACGAAACTCCGCCATAACTTTATATTTCCACTGAAAATCAAATTAACTCGCACAAATCGGATATTGCGATAAAAAGATTTTAGGACACAAATGTTTGTTTATTGGCGAAAAGATGACAGAAAAATCTATAGTAACAAAATAAAACCAAATGCGGAGATGTAGCTAAACTAAAAGATACTTAACTACGAGGCTGTGAGAAATAAGTAATAACTTAGGTATCATAAAATAGAGAGGTAGTCGTAATTTCCTAATTGCTATAATGCTCAGTAAGCAGTATTATTTTATAAACATGCCAAATTTCGCACAAAATAGACTATAATTAACCGCAAAGGAATTGCAAATACGTACAAATAAAGTATGATCAGATTGCTTTGTTAGCATAGAGCTATCCAGAAACGTTCACTAGAGATATGTTTCTGCCTTTCTGGGGTATATTTTTTAATTGGTTTTAATCCAGGGTTCTTGAGTTCGAATCCCCACCCGGCAACAGTCTTCGTGATGATTGATATACGACATTGTGTCTCATTATCATTCGTCTCTCACCGCTAATTCAAGTTGGGAAGTTATCAGTAACTTGCGGAGATGGGATGTGCTCGAGTACTGGTTAACCTTTCAGGATCCTAGGCAACAGTGGTTAGGTTAACTGATTGTCTGTTAGCCCTCGATGGCATAAAAATGACGCTAAATGTTCATCAATCAATCAATTTAATTGAATTTAATGACCGCCATTTCTAAACATTTCAGGTTATATACAGCATGTTTATTGGTGGAATGAGACGACTTCAGAATGAATCCGAGTAGAACCACTGATCTTTCGCAAGTAATAGTTGGATATTCATCACAATGTTTTTGCGCCGAGTGGGGCTCGAACCTATGACCTTGGCGGCAAGTGAAGTTGAGACTGCGTATTATACCACTCGGTCAATGAGGAACACATGTAGATATAAACTAAGAGCATGTATAGTGATTTAAGGCGAATGTTATAACACAGTCATCTTGGAATTCAGATTTCTTACAATTGCCATATCTTGGTTGTTATGTCATAGAAAACGATCAAACTTGAATACTGAATACTGAATACTGAACTGAAAAGCTAACCCACCAACTGACATTTTATGTACCTGACATTTTATGTATTTTTTCAAGAAGTATCAAAGCAATGGCTTTGAAATTTGGACTTGAATAAGAAAGAACATTGAATTTTAGGCAATGTAAAATCATTACACAGATGTCTGTTAATGTAGTAAACAAATCTAAATTACGCTTCTCAATATTTTGACGAAGATATCGGAAATACAAAAGTGGCGGGTTAGCTGTTCCGTTCAGTATAGTTCAAGTGAAGAAGTGATTATCATTACTGTTATTATTATTATTATTATTATTATTATTATTATTATTATTATTATTATCATTAATGCTATTATTTTAGATGTAAAATGATTTCTGAAACGAGTAAAAGTATTCTATACATGATGGTTAATGCCGACGGAGCTTATTTTTAAACAAAAAGTCAATTTAAATGACCTATCTCCTGTCTTATATGACACGACCTATCTCATTTTATTATAACATTAAGAGTTAATTACTTGTTCTAAAATAGAATTTCAATTTTTTCCATCTTCCTTATGCAAGGACACTGATCACAATTGCTGTAAATATGTGTAATGGTTACCAACCAAGTAGGAAGAGGTCAAGCATTTGAACTTCCTGAGCTCGTGCGTTTCGTGACACCGAGACCGCGTAGCACGTGCGCTGGCAGTTGAAAAGAATGGTCGTCGAGGTTGGTAACTGACTTACACTTCTACCATTAAACAATATTATTATATAAGTCTCAATATAGCACACGTGCCAAATTATAGACAAAATTCACATTTTCATTGAAAAACATTCTTTTAACTTATCTTAATTTCCCACCCCCACTGTGTCTCCACCCTTCTCAACCCTCCCTTGATAACCTCGTGCGAAGTAGGTACACGACATTCACGGGTATTACTTTCATACACGTAAGACACGATGACCGGGGATTGCGATTCGGGCGGAATACCGAGTCAGGCACTAGATTTGTACGAAGAGGCTTTTGACGACGAATCTATTATTCCTCATGTTTCCTTAATTCAACACAGTATACCTAGGCGGCATATTAAAGAAAGGAGGCCCATTCAGAAGCAGGTACTCAAGTATTTTTCAAACAATGTAACGGTATCATTTTGTTAATATATGTGTTTTCATAATGTATTTTAAGTAATACTAATATTATTCTATTTCACAAAAGAAGTTACAAATAGTATAAGCTCGACTTTTAAAGAAACTGAGAGCTTTTTAATCCACCACGGCATCGGTGTCGCCGTAGTTAATCGGTTAACGACATTATCTAGCAATTTAATAATTTTTTTCTGCAAGTCATACACATATTCATTATTATTATTATTATTATTATTATAACTTATATTATTATTATCATTATTGTTATTATTATTGTTATTATTATTATTATTATCATATTTATTATTATTATCATTATTATACTTATTATTATTATTATTATTATTATTATTATTATTATTAATATTAATATTATGATTATAATTATTGTTATCATTATAATAAGTATTACTATAATTACTATTATTATCATTATTATTATTATTATTATTATTATCATTATTATTATTATTATTATTATTATTATTATTATCATTATTATTATCATTATTATTATTATTAATATAATTATTAATAAACATTATTTTTTTAATTAATATTATCATCATCATAAATTATATATATCTAAAGAACTTCACAAGTGTCTTTACTATCACTAGGGACTAAAAAGAGGATAAATGGCTTAACTCTGTTTTGAACTTGGGCAGAATAATGGCCCTTTTATACTAAGAAAACATTGTATTTGTTTTAAAGAAAGTATCACTAGTCACAACGTGTTATAAAATAAGTTTAATAAAGTCGAGTGTGCTTTGCCTTGTCGTTTTATTGATTGATTGATTGATTGATTTTTAGCGTCATTTTATGCCATCGAGGGCTAAAAGACGAACAGTTAAGCTAAACACTGTTTACTGGGATCCTGGAAGGTTAACCAGTACTGGAGCACACGACATCACTGCAAGTAATTAATAAATTTTCCACTTGAATCAGCGTTGGGAGACGAATGATAAAGAGACGCAATATCGTATATCAACCATCACGGAGATTTTGGCCGGGCGGGGATTCGGACTCACGGCCCCTGGATTGATAGTCAGACGGCTAACGACTGAGCTAGCCGGGCCCGGCTTTTGTCGTTATAAAGAGACACGCCAGAACGAATGAAACTTTTATTTGTTGCGTGCGCATTTATTTTGTGAACCTTTTATTATTTCAAATAATGCATAATATAATACATATTTTTGTGGAATGATTTCGTAATTAAATACAAAGCTAGTTAATAATGTATTATTACACCTGATCTGACGAGACGTGGTATCACAACACTGGAAACCCGCCAGTGTTGCATTATATAGTGTCACAAAGCGGGAAATGTATACAATAAATGTTAAATGGTAATATGATGTATGTTTTATGGTGATTCTTTATCAACTCAGACACCCTTTTCAACACATTATAAACACAGCAAAGTGAAATTTCTGCAAACTGCAACTATAACTATAAAATTTCAGCTCAAAATGTTCGTATAATATGAATATTGAGATATATGGAATTAACGTATTAAAAACACCCTGTTCAGTTTGAATTCTTATATTCCAATTGACATTAGTTTCGAATAGGAAGTTTGATTTCCAAGCGGTCAATTCCCATTGAAAACTCAACTGATATTTCCAATTAGAATATAAAGGGTCTAATTGGAAGATTATTTTATAACTGTGTACGTGCGTGCACGCGTGTGTGTGTGTGCGCGCATGACGGCATGTGTGCGTTTGTGTGTTCGTCTGTGTGTGTGTGCAGCGTACATGCGTGTGCAAGTTTTATAGATGCATCATGCGCGTGCATGCATGGGACTGCATTCGTGTATACTATTGTTAGAAATAATAATGACAGCAGCAAAAACAATAAAAGCATTCGAGCATGTAGTTATAGAAGTAGCAGCAGTTGCAATGGTAGTAGAAGTGGAAGCAAAAGTTTGCAACAAGATACAAGATACTTTATTTTGTGTCGGATTTAAAATCATAAAACACTAGCTGTAAAGCTATAAGCCGACAACAGCAGCATAAGTAGAATCAACAACAGCAGTAACAATAGTAGCAGTAATATTAACATCATTAAAAGTAGCAGTAGCAGCAGCAGTAACAGTAGTAGCAGTAGTAGTAGAAGTAAAAGTAGTACTGTAGTAGAAGTAGTGTTTTATAGTATTTTAATGAAAGAATACGCTCGTTGATATACAGAACGAATATACTCAAATTACCACATGTCATTAAAATGAATTGTTTTCAATATTTGAATAATTAAGCCATTTTGTACATAAGATAATCGGAATGAGCAATACATAATTTATACATAAGAATTGAAGCCCTGTGGGGGTGCCTGTTATAATGTTTGTTTCACGCGTAATTTGAACAGCGTTTTTCATTGGTTTTCACGGAAATTTTATTATTTAAGAAAACGTATTTAATTTCATGTTCACCGTGTCAACAGGGCATACGGCAATATTGAAATACTAGACTGATATATGTTTACGCATTAAATCCAGTTTTACGTCACCGACTGTATTACTATATGGATGTATTACCATACAGATATATTACAATATTCCATACCAATGTATTACCATGGGGATATATTACCATGTGGATATATTTCAATACCAATGTATTACCATGGGGATATATTACCATACCATTGTATTACCATGTGGATATATTACCACACCAATGTATAACCATGTGGATATATTATCATATGGATATATTACCATACCAATGTATTACAATGTGGATATATTACCATACCAATGTATTACCATGTGGATATATTACCATACCAATGTATTACAATGTGGATATATAATCATATTGATATATTATCATACGAATGTATTACCATGTGGATATATTATCATATGGATATATTGCCATATGAATGTTACCATGTAGGTATATTACCGTATTGGTATATTACCACATGGATATATTACCATTTAACCCTTTACTCCATAGATACGCGTTTTCCCACACCAATCACAGAAGGCCTTTGAAAACAGTGCAGGAAGAGTTCAGATTGCTCGTGACGAGCAATCTGAACACTGCCTGCGCTGTTTTCCACTCTGTCAGTTAATATAAACATAATTCACCTAATAATTCAAAAGCCTTCTATATATGAGGTGTCCAAAGGCGTCTATATAAGAGGTGTCCAAAGGTGTCTATATGAAGTAAAAGGTTAAATAGATTACAATATGGATATATTACCGTGTAGATATATTACCATATGGATATATTATCATACCAATGTATTACCATATGGATATATTATCATGCCAATATATTATCATACCAATGTATTACCATATGGATATATTATCATACCAATATATTATCATATGGATATATTGCCATATGAATGGTACCATATAGGTATATTACCATATGGGTATATTACCAAATGGATATTTTACCATTTAATTAGATAACTATATGGATATTTTACCATGTGAATACATTTAACCGTGGTACTTATGTCTGAAAATTCATATTTAAGAAATTATCAACATTTTTATAATGCTGTATTAAAATACAACTAGGGAAACATTTGAAATATATTATTTAGTGTTTTTTATCCTACTATGCCGAAATTAAAATACAGTTAACATTCTGTGCCATAGATGATAAGAATTGTGTTAAATCGAATTTCTATCAACCGGAGTTATGTCCCTTTCCAAAAAACAATAATTGTCAAAACATATGTTAAGAGAGCATAAATCAAAAGTGCTGTTTGTTTTTAACTTTAGTAGAACAAATGTATAACAATTGTAAATGCATGCAACATAACGAACTCTGCATTGAAAAACCTTGATAAAAATTATCTATTTGCATATGTTTCAAACGATTATACATATTTTCAAAATTTCTAAATTATAATTTTCAAAATAACAACGATGTTGTTTTTTTTAAATAAATATCCATATCTATCATTATATAGATAGCTAAACATCGTATGCTCCAATATAGATAACATATCAGCATCTGATATTAGTCGACCGATACCTGATTCTTCAAAATTGTTCAACTTATGACATGATAAATGCAAAGAAATCGTTTCATTTTATCACTAAAAAATACTGGATTAAAATTAATTGAAAATATGTTGCTTTCTGCCGATAAAAGAAACAAAACTAATATTTTCAGGAATGTTGTACTTTTTTACGAAACGTACTATCTGTACTATCTGTACAAATGCGATAGTGAGTTCTGTTTACCATGTGATAATACTCAATAATCGTCAAACTTTGTTTTTAGCTCAAGAAAGTTTCAAGTTCAGTGTCAGTAGAAGGTAAAATGTGATAAACTATGATATGAAAACTGAATTAATTAATTAAATTCTATTGAAGAAAGTTGTTCCAAACCGTGCACTATTTGAAAGTCTTAATAGTTTAATTAATTATATTTAAAACAACCGTCAAAGATCAGATTATAATTATGCAGGTACAAAATGTCCCAAAACATGCTGAAATTGTTGACAGAGAAGACTTAACCAGTCCTTTCTGGGTGTTGTCCGGCACCGTAGCCGCCATGCTGAAACTTATGAAGTAACCATACACATTAAGTTTTATGAAGTAAACTGATCAAACGGTTCAAGAATTCATACACGTCGGATGTTACTTAGAAGCCACGAATGTCGAACGTTATTTAGTAGACATACATGTCGGATATTATTTAGTAGCTTTGAATGTCGAACGTTATGTAGTAGGCATACACGACGAATGTTATTAAAATGTCAACAATAAAGACTTATAGTCTTGTTTTAGTAGCTATAAATAACGAGTGTTATATAAGTAGCCACACACTTCGAATGTTTCAGTAACCATAAATACTGAGTGTTATATATGTAGCCACACACTTCGAATGTTTCAGTAGCCATAAATACCGAAAGTTATATAAGTAACCATACATTTCGAATATTTTAGTAGCCATACAAACTGAAAGTTAAATAAGTAACACTACACTACGAATGTTTTAGTAGCTATCAATACTGAACGTTATATAAGTAGCCATACACTTCGAATGTTTTAGTAGCCATACAAACTGAAAGTTATGTAAGAAGCCATACAACTCAAATGTATAAGTAGCCATACAAACTGAAAGTTAAATAAGTAGCCATACACGTCGAATGTTTTAGTAGCCATCAATAATGAATGTTATATAAATAGCCATATACTTCGACTGTTTTAGTAGCCATGAAACTGAATGTAATATAAGTAACCATACACTTCGAGAGTTTTAGTAGTAATGAACACTGAATGTTATATAAGTAGCCATACACTTCGAATGTTTTAGTAGCCATAAAACTTAATGTTTATAAGTAGCCAAACACAACACGTCGAATGTTTTAGTAGCCATCAATAATGAATGTTATATAAGAAGCCATACACTGTAAATGTTTTAGTAGCCATTAACACTGAATGTTATATAACTGGCCGCCATAAACGTCAAATGTTTTAGTAGCCATGAACACTGAATGTTATATAAGTAACCATACACTTCGAATGTTTCAGTAGCCATAAATCATGAAAGTTATTTAAGTAGCCATACACTTCGAAAGTTTTAATAGCCATAAACACTGAATGTTATATAACTAGCCATACTCTACCAATGTTTAAGTAGCCATACACTTCGGATGTTTTAATAGCCATCAATACTGAATTTTATATAAGAAGCCATACACTTCGAATGTTTTAGTAGCCATAAAACTTAATGTTTATAAGTAGTTAAACACGTCGAATGTTTTAGTAGCCATCAATAATGAATGTTATATAAGAAGCCATACACTGTAAATGTTTTAGTAGCCATTAACACTGAATGTAATATAACTGGCCGCCATAAACGTCGAATGTTTTAGTAGCCATGAACACTGAATGTTATATAAGTAACCATACACTTCGAATGTTTTAGTAACCATAAATCATGAAAGTTATTTAAGTAGCCATACACTTCGAAAGTTCTAATAGCCATAAACACTGAATGTTATATAACTAGCCATACTCTACCAATGTTTAAGTAGCCATACACTTCTGATGTTTTAATAGCCATCAATACTGAATTTTAAATAAGTAGCCATACTCTACGAATGTTTTAGTAGCCATGAACACAGAATGTTATATAAGTAGCCACACACGTCGAATGTTTTAGTAGCCATACAAACTGAAAGTTATATAAATAGTCATACACTTCGAATGTTTTAGTAGCAATGAACGCTGAATGTTATATAAGTATATATACACTTCGAATGTTTTAGTAGCCATGAACACTGAATGTTATGTAAGTAGCCATACACTTCGAATGTTTTAGTAGCCAACAATACTGAATGTTATATAAGTAGCCATACACTTCGAATGTTTTAGTAGCAATGAACGCTGAATGTTATATTAGTAGCCATACACTTCGAATGTTTTAGTAGCAATGAACGCTGAATGTTATATAATGTCCATACACTTCGAATGTTTAAGGAGCCATCAATACTGAATGTTGTATAAGTAGCCACACACGTCGAATGTTTGAGTAGCCATAAAACTGAATGTTATATAAGGAGCCATACACGTCGAATGTTTTAGTAGTTATCAACACTGAAAGTTATATAAGTAGCCATAGACTTCAAATATTTTAGAAGCCTTGAACACTGAATGTTATATAAATAGCCAAACAATTTTAATGTTCTTGTAGCCATTAATACTGATTGTTATATAAGTAGCAATACAATTCGAATGTTTTATTAGCCATAAAAAATGAAAATTATATGAGTAGCCATACACTCCGAGTGTTTTAGTAGCAATGAACGCTGAATGTTATATAATGTCCATACACTTCGAATGTTTTAGTAGCCATCAATACTGAATGTTATATAAGTAGCCACACACGTCGAATGTTTTAGTAACCATAAAACTGAATGTTATATTAGTAGCCATACACGTCGAATGTTTTAGTAGTCATCAACACTGAAAGCTATATAAGTAGCCATACACGTCGAATAGTTTAGTAGCCATGAACACTGAATGTTATATAAATAGCCATACACTTCGAATGTTTAAGTAGCCATTAATACTGAATGTTATATAAGTAACCATACACTTCGAATGTTTTAATAGCCTAAAAAATGAAAATTATATGAGTAGCCATACACTTCGAATGTTTTAGTAGCCATAAATAATGAAAGTTATATAAATAGCCATACACTTCGAATGATTTAGTAGCCATAAACGCTGAATGTTATATAAGTTGCCATACACGTCGGATGTTTTAGTAGACGTACAAACTGAAGTTAAACCAGTAGCCATATACTTCGAATGTTTTAGTTTCCATCAACATTTGAAAGTTATATAAGAAGCCATACACTTCGAATGTTTTAGTAGCCATACAAACTGAAGGTTATATAAGTAGTCATACACTGAGAATGTTTAGTAGCCATAAACCATAAGCCATGAAATTCCTGTAGTAAACGTTAGCAAAGGAAAATTCGTTGTAAAATTGGTTTATATGGGAACCATATGATATTTGTATGCCATTAAGCCATGTGAAAACTCGTTTGTGTGGTTATTAAATGTGACAATCTTATACAATTAAGTATGTGTATCATTTGATGAAAGTTTTCAATTAAGTCATATAAAGTTTGATTTGATGAAAAAACATATGGTAATCATATGCATTTAAGTAATATAAAAATATATTTGTTTGGAAGTCATTTGAAAATCCTATGCCTATTAAATGATATGGCAATTAGTTTGTATGAAAATTGTATGTTATTCAACTGCATTTAAGTCAGTCATATGAAAATTCGTTTGTATAAATATTATATAATAATAGAATACAATTAAATCATATGAAATTCTGTGTATGTTAATGATATGATACATGTTTGCAATTAAGTCATGGAAATAAGTTTGTATGAATTCATGTAAGAAATGTGTGCAATTGATTGATAGGAAAATTCGTTTGTATTATAATCATATGATTATCTTTTGCAGTTTTGTCATATGATTTTTACATCAGAATTATATTGATAATAATATGCAAACTAGTCAAAGAAAAACACTCTAAGTTCGTATGATAACAATATAATATCTTAATATGAAATATTTTGTATTCACTCATAAGACTCACGTGCCGTTGTTTTCATGGTTCCCAATTATTCTCATATAAAAAATGTCACGTAATTGTATATGAGAATCATACGATCATCTGTTGTGGCTCAATTAGTATAATTTGTGTTCATAGACCGCTGTGTCAGCATCATTTAACTAAATCAAAGAAATACATACAATGTGATGATACATCCATATTAGCGGTGAGGTCATCGTTTGCAGACGGACAGGGTTTTTTTTCTTCAACGATCGTCATATTTACTTATTACAAAGAACAATAGATCATTATGATCTGGATTTGACATTCTTAGACTTTAATCGAATATAGTTGTACAAATCCCTGTAAATGAAACAAACATAAATCAAACATGTAGCATAATCTCACGATCATTATATGGAAGACCACTGCAAAATCAAATTAAAAAAAAACTATTTCCCCCAGAACAAAGATTACAGATCTGGTAGAGTAATGAGACCGGGAATATGTTGAACACAATACAAGGCATAATAGTCGCAGATTAGTTTTGACAGATGGTTCTATCATAGACAGTATTGATGGAGCGATCAACTGCATCAGCAAAACATATGTTAGTTCTTGGCTCTACTTACATACATGCCCAGCCATAAATCTGACGATGTTGAGTCGCGGGGTTCGAATCTTGCAGCCATTGCCAATATGTGTACAATGTGATCATGTTTTGTAACAGTTTGTACTAATTTATTTGAGTTCGCTTGCTATGAAAGCTCAGTATGTATACGAATTGACCTCACCACCCCCACCCCAACTCCCTCACCCCCAAGTCCTCTTCTGGGAAGAACCAGTTCCTAAAGGCATTGACTCGAGCTGGGGATGGAATTCGAGACATATAGCGTAAGCGGCTAACACTCTTTACATTATCGCCCGACTCTTAATCATGTTTCGTAGTAATGAATATAAAAAATGTTATAGCTTTACTCATATTTCCAACTTTATCTAGCTACATCCAGCCGCATGGACATGGAAGGGGTTAAACACCATTTACATTCTAAATAACAATTACAATGGACAAAATCAAGATCACTCCGCATGTTTGCTATTAATAAAATGGCTAAACACAATTAAGTTACCGAGTCTCCCATCTTACAACCGTTCTAACCACCTTTTAATCGAATCTCCCATCTTACAACCGTTCTAGCCACCCTTTAATCGAATCTCCCATCTTACAACCGTTCTATCCACCCTTTACCGAGTCTCCCATCTTACAACCGTTCTAGCCACCCTTTAATCGAATCTTCCACCTTACAACCGTTCTAGCCACCCTTTAATCGAGTCTCCCATCTTACAAACGTTCTAGCCACCCTTTACCGAGTCTCCCATCTTACAACCGTTCTAGCCACCCTTTACCGAGTCTCCCATCTTACAACCGTTCTAGCCACCCTTTAATCGAATCTCCCATCTTACAACCGTTCTAGCCACCCTTTAGTCGAATCTCCCATCTTACAACCGTTCTAGCCACCCTTTAATCGAGTGAAAACTGTCATACTGTAGTAAAGATATTAGCTATACATGTCACTTAATACTGTCTGTTTGTCAAATATTTATGAAAAACGCATGTTGACCGATTAAATTCTTAATATATAAACTTAGTTATAAGAAATAGAATTTACAGTTTACGGAAGGCGCTTGAATCAAAGGTCGCGTCGGACGTGCATGATATATTGTTTTCGTTTAGCTGATATTTGATTTTACAAGTATTTATATAATAGAAACATGTCTAAATTGCATTTATACACATTTAAAATGACGGCATTTATTAATGTTATTATTGTCAAAAGGTAGGCTGACACAGTATGCGAGCTATTGAGTCGTACATTTCAATTACTGGGTGACCATCTAATGCATTATAACCAAGATATTACAGCACTTCGTGATTTCAGAATAGATGTAATTCATTAAAATATCGTTTCGGTCACTTTTTTTACGAATATGTTGGATTTTTTTTATTTCAAGTAATCACAACAAAACAAGACAAATTAGTAAATGCCATGTTTCGTGCATTTAGATACGCCGTCTATCTTAGATGTCACGCATTTATTGCGCCATAGAAAACGTTGGTTCCAAAATCGTAAAATGAAAGTTAATTTTTATAAATAGTTTAATTGATATTGATATAATTTAGGGAAAGGAAATAAACATACCAATAAAACAGGTTTAACTGTAAAAAAAAAAAAAGAAAAAAAAGAAAGAAGTAATATATTGTGTGTTTTCATATGAACAAATATAAATAAGAATAATTACTCATTTCTTTTTAATAGATTTAGAGTTAATACATGTGTTTTATGAGTATAAGTAGTTGTTGATTCTTAAGAAGATAAACATTCTACACAAATCATTAGTCCTATACATCTTAACGTAAATATTTCTTTCGTCAACAAATTAGTTGGATAAAAAATCGCAGATGTGTATACTTATACTACGAAGATGTACAATGATTCCATAGCTTAAAAAGCGGAAAACGGAATGTTTATTCAAATTCTGGACCATGTAGCTATATTTTGATTCATACATGTATCAGTATACAAAGTTTCATTAAAACATATAGCCCAATGCATCCTGTTAACAGATCTGTATTACGCTTTTTTTATTTTTAAAACGGAATAAAACGTTAAAATGAGTATACGAGTACATTACTTTTTCTCAAAATTAATGTAATTACAATTTAGACTTTATACTTTTCAATTATTATGATGTTCCGATTTAAACAATTCTCGCTGATTGGTTTATCCAGAACTTCAGCCCGAGTGACTTTAGTCTTATCTTTTATTTATAAGTATATCATCACTTTGCTAGGAACCTTTGGCAGTACTGTGCATGTAGTTAAAAAGATTCGAAAACTATTTTTTCTCAAAACGATATTTCTGTTTCTTGATATTGTAATTTTGAAAAAACAGAAATATGTTTAATCTTGTCAATTTTTAGAAAACACAGCAGTCACTGATGATTTTGTTTTATTAACCGCATTCACGCATTTTTGAAGAAAAAAAATGGTATCAAGCATTATTAAAAGTTGAAATTAAATGTGTTTTATTTAATTTGTGCGGTATCTTAAAATTCAATCCAATTATGTATGTTGAAAATTTCGCAAATAATAAATTGTTTTCTGATAGACATAAGGAACAAACAAGTACATATTACAAAAATGCACTACACACGTGACTGTACGTGTATTTACAGATGATTTACGTTCGTGGAATAAACAGACAAATGAAGTTAATGAGAGCTAACACAATTAGTAATCATAAGGGCATACTTACAATACACAGACGTTCCTGAGCCAAGAAATAAAAACAAACAAATGGTAATTTCCAGAAATACGCGGTACAATCCCATGTTATGTTGTTGATTATCACGTTTCCTGCAAATTTAAAACATGTTAACTTGAAATAAGTTCTGTTTCTATTCCAGTATCGTTTATATAAAGCTTTTTTCATATACTATTCATTCTTTGTTTGTTTTACTTCAAAGGAAAACATTCATAATTTCTATAAAGTAATAGAATGGTTATAATTTCTGTTTCAATGAAAATGCCGTGTGTTGGTTTTGTTGTGTTTTTAAATTTGTTGTATGAACATTTTTTTTATTTTTATGTGTATTTTCTGTCGAATAAGATATATCGAATGTTATAAAAATAAATTAACACTTTTTAAATATCGCTGCGACATGCACTATTCCTGCAGTGTACGAATTAACTATTTAATGTATTGAAATGCGCGCGATTCCTAAATCATGATATATCCATTCCGAATCAGTATTGCACGTATTCTGGCGTCTACAAATACATGTAAATTATATGTTGTTAAAGCTTAATCATATCATTTTCCCCCATAAATAAGCACACACAAAACAAAAACTTCACCGTGTAGTCCCGTAGATTTTTCATTGATGTGAGCGACAGAATAAATATCCAATCAGCGATCGGGTAACAAAAAATCAATGAAGCTATTGAGATATATTCCAATAACAGAAGCGTGTCGTGATAGGTCAATTTACGGAAAGGTGATATACTATCAAATACGGGATTAATTCAATTATGTGATTCAATTATGAACGAGACAATAGTTGCAGCCTTTTAGTAAAATACCACTTATTGCACATTACGAAAGAATATGTTCTCTCACTAGCGTTAATAAATCTATTCGTTAATGCAATCAACAGAGTGGACGATTGTACAAGTTCGCTATACACATAAAGCCAAAACAAGTGAGCGAAAACAAAAGGACTCCGAGCCAATGCTAACGTGAAAAATATCAAGAGTTTTATTTCTATTTAAAACGTTTAACTGATACTTAAACGTCAGTATCTTTAAAATGATACCGAAATTGTCAAAAGGATACTGAAGATGACTTTTCTGCCAAAAGTGATTTGTCAAATTTTAATTTCAGATTATATGCTTTAGCCTGTTTGCATATTTGCATCACTGACATCCACGAACTTCAAGGCTTCTCATGCAGATATGCTGTAAATTCCTGCGTGCCTGAGTCACGAGCATCGATCCTTAAATTAGCCAAAAACATAATGACTACCCAAACACAGCAGCGGTTCCAAATCATATTTACGGATGTTATTATTGATAAGGCGCAATTAATTATACTCCTCTTCTTCGCAGATTACAACTGGACAGTTCCTCAAGTTTGTAGCAGCGCACCGCGGTCTTTTTAACGAATTAGCGAAAATGGTTTACACAATTATACAAGTCAATCTGTTATTATACATTAAAGGTCTCCAGTTTTTATTTGTTTGTATGTGTTGTTGTTGGTTTTTGGTGTGTGTGTGTTTGTTTGTTGTTGTTTTGTTGGTTTTTTTTGGGGGTTTTTTTGGTTTTTGTTGTTGTTTTGTTTTGTTTGTGTGTGTGTGTGTGTGTGTGTGTGTGTGTGTGTGTGTGTGTGTGTGTTGATTTTTTGGGGGATTAAGGGGTTTATTTCTTGATAAAATAGACAAACTTTTATATGTGAATACTATTCATATTTGATCATGAATTTTAAAACAACTTTTGTATTTGCAAGATTCTTTAACAGTTATATCGAATACGTTATATTGTGCTTTTTTATAGGGAGGGTGGGACGATGAAACAGCTGAATAACTGGATAATGAATATGTATATTTAGGTTGTATAAATACCAATTTTTGTTATTAAACAATTATTTTAAAATTTTAGATTTTTACGTTTTCATACAGTGGTCGTTGACTTATCAAATTCCAAATTTATCTCGATCGTTTAAACAAAAGGTTTTTAAAACAACCTATGGCGAGAGACAGCAAGTTATCTTACATTTGTTTAGAAAATATAGAAAAGTACAATTTCACCCCGACGTCAAGAATCGACCATACCATGCGTTGTACATGTGTTTTGCTCTCTGGTGCCACGTGAGTGATGGCAATAGTGTACCATGACGAAACTGTAAATATTTATTTTTCTGACAGCGCTAGTAATTGCTTCTATAAGATTTACTGTATTCGTCTTGTTATTGCATTTTATGCCGTTACGGCTAGTCAAAATTTAATTGAATGATGTTGCGATAATTAGTGCATTAACATACCGTAACTTATCTGCAAAACAAACATTCATTACGAATGCAAAGCAATACATAAAATACTTAATACCCCATCGATAAAATGCATCCCGGGTTTAAATAACCGTCTCGAGGTTGAACTTTGGTTTCGGAATGACATTAGTACGCACTTTAATGGTGAAGGGTGTTAAAGGTGACACACTATACAGATGAAGGTATTGTAAATGACATTAGTACACACTAAAGCGATGAAGGTATTATCAGTGACCTTAGTGCACACTACAGTGGTGAAGGGTACTATTACCGACAAAAGTGCACAATAAAGTGGTGAACAGTATTGTCAGTAATATTTGTACACACTACAGTGGTGTAGGCTATTGTCGGTAATATTAGTGCACGTTATAGTGGGGAAGGGTATTGTCGGTGACATTGGTGCGCAATACAGTGATGAAGAGCATTATTAATGACATTTGTGCGCATTACAGTGATGAAAAGATTTATAAACAACACTAGTGCGCACTACAGTGATGAAAAGCATTAATAATGACATTAGTGCATACTACAGCGAAAAAGAGTATTGTTGGTGATATTAGCGTAAACTACAGTGATGAAGAGCAAAAATAATGATATTAGTGTATACATCATTGATTAAGAACATTAACAACGGCACTAGTACACACTACAGTGATGAAGAGCATTATTAATGACACAAGTGCGCATAACAGAGAAGAAGAGCATTATTAATGACACTAGTGCGCACTACATTGATGAAGAATATTATTCATAACATTAGTGCGGGCTGCAGTGTTGAAAAGCATTATCAATGACACTAGTGCACACTACAGTGATGAAGAGCATTATCAATGACACTAGTATGCACTACAGTGATGAAAATGATTATTAATGACATTAGTGCGGACTGCAGTGATGACGGGCGTCATTAATGACACTCATATACACTACAATGATGAAGAGCATTATTAACGACACTAGTACACACTACAGTGATGAAGATCTTCATTAATGACACTAGTACGCACTACAGTGATGAAGAGCATTATTAATGACACTTGTACGCACTACAGTGATGAAGAGCGTCATTAATGACACTAGTACACACTACAGGAATGAAGAGCATTATTAATGACACTTGAAAGCACTACAGTGATGAAGGGCGTCATTAATGACACTAGTACGCACTACAGTGATGAACAGCATTATTAATGACACTTGTACGCACTACAGTGATGAAGAGCTTCATTAATGACACTAGTACGCACTACAGTGATGAAGAGCATTATTAATGACAATTGTACGCACTCCAGTGATGAACAGCGTCATTAATGACACAAGTACGCACTACAGTGATGAAGAGCATTATTAATGACAATTGTACGCACTACAGTAATGAAGGGCGTCATTAATGACACACGTACGCACTACAGTGATGAAGATCATTATTAATGACACTAGTACGCACTACAGTGATGAAGATCATTATTAATGACACTTGTACGCACTACAGTGATGAAGAGCTTCATTAATGACACTAGTACGCACTACAGTGATGAAGAGCATTATAAATGACAATTGTACGCACTACAGTGATGAACAGCGTCATTAATGACACAAGTACGCACTACAGTGATGAAGAGCATTATTAATGACAATTGTACGCACTACAGTGATGAACAGCGTCATTAATGACACAAGTACGCACTTCAGTGATGAAGAGCATTATTAATGACACTTGAACGCACTACAGTGATGAAGGGCGTCATTAATGACGCTAGTACGCACTACAGTGATGAAGAGCATTACTAATGACAATTGTACGCACTACAGTGATGAACAGCGTCATTAATGACACAAGTACGCACTACAGTGATGAAAATCATTATTAATGACACTTGTACGCACTACAGTGATGAAGAGCTTCATTAATGACACTAGTACGCACTACAGTGATGAAGAGCATTATAAATGACAATTGTACGCACTACAGTGATGAACAGCGTCATTAATGACACAAGTACGCACTACAGTGATGAAGAGCATTATTAATGACAATTGTACGCACTACAGTGATGAACAGCGTCATTAATGACACAAGTACGCACTTCAGTGATGAAGAGCATTATTAATGACACTTGAACGCACTACAGTGATGAAGGGCGTCATTAATGACGCTAGTACGCACTACAGTGATGAAGAGCATTACTAATGACAATTGTACGCACTACAGTGATGAACAGCGTCATTAATGACACAAGTACGCACTACAGTGATGAAAATCATTATTAATGACACTAATGCGGACAGCAGTGATGAAGAGCGTCATTATTGACACTTGTTCACACTACAGAGATGAAGAGCATTATTATTGACAATAGTGCGCAGAACAGAGAAAAAAAGTGTTAATCAATGACACTAGTGCGCACAACAGTGAATAAGAGCATTATCAATGACACTAATATACACTACAGTGATGAAGAGCATTATTCATGAAATAAGTGCATACTACCGTGATGAAGGGTATTGTGATATTAGTTCATACAGTAATGATGAAGAGTATTAGTAATGACGTTAGTTTGCAAACGGTAATGTTGATGACATTAATTACACAATGTCTATAAAAGGGTATCATTATTGCCATTATTTCACACTGCAGTGGTGTAAACGTTATGGCACTTTATTACACTATAGTGATGAGCTGTCAGTAATGTCATTAGTTCACCTCATTGTAATGTAATGCATAATAGTGATAAAGACTATTGTCAATGTCACTAGTTTACATTATAATGATTAACACTTCTTTTAATGACATATACCACAACAGATGATCGTCAGCCTAGCGTGCGGAAGATCGTGGGTTCGATCCCCGGGCGGGTCATACCAAAGACTTGAAAAAAAGATACTAGATGCTTCCTCCCTTTGCTCTCGGTATTTAGAGGATAGTTTTAGGTCTCGTTGACCCGGTGTCTGTATAATGGGACTGGGTGGGGTATCATACCATGTGTGGGCGGAATTATACACCAGTGTAGCACCTCTTAGAATACTGTCTCAAGGAGACACTGTCATGATATAACTGAAAAATTGTTGAAAACGACGCTAAAGACCATACAGCCAGCTAACCATTTAATGACATACCGTCACACTATTGTTATGAGAGTATATATCGTGGTAAATCGAACCGTCTCACAATGACTTTCATCGTTGAGGATTTGGGACTGAAACCAGTTCGAACCAAATATGTTTGATGAGAAATTATGTCATTTACTTTTGCGAAGGATGTTTGGTGTTTCTACTCTGATTCATTCGGATGTTTCCTCTCCCAAAAAACAAATTAAATCTTAGAAACAACTGGTTATGTGTTAAGTGTTAAACCCCGTTTATTCCTTACGCTAACCATAATTAACACCCAACACCCTTCATACCCACAAGGAAAAAAATCTTCAAAACATACTTAACATCAGTGATATCGATTGTTATTCAATTACTATTTAAGAAACATATAGCAGCAATACGTTGTATATAAATTAAAATGCTACGCAACATAACTAATTTAGTGTTCAAGACTATTTAATGATTAAAGGGGCTTTTTTATTATTTTTTTATTATTAAACACAATATTAATAAGGGAATTATATCGTTGCCAGCAACTTTAATATTCGTTTATTCAGTTTCTACAATTCTCCGTTTGCACAGCCTGGTTTATCTCCGTATATGTTATAAATATCCTCTTTCACCGGAAAGCACGCACATCTTTCGCATGCGGAGGAAGAAATGCTTTTAAATTGGAAGTAAGGGACTAATTAGGAGAATGCAATTTACCCTTTACCGATCTTGGAAGGTTAGATAAGGTTACATAACCGCTATCTTTATATTGGATTTTAAAGCTACATGAAAAACCAAAATCAATACTCGTTTTGAGTTTGTATGTCACTAGTGTAAAGCATACGCTGCATGTAATTATAACGGGAGACCATACAGAACAGAAAAAAGAGTTTTAAAAAAAGGTTTTACAGCGAACCAGCGCACACGTGCTTAGTTTTGAACATCTTCGATGCTTGCTTTTCTAAATACAACTTTCAGTCTTGGCTAACTTTGTGCAGCAAAATGTTGAAATAGAAATTGATACATAATTAACTTAGACCACCATACCTCTGTAACAGTAACGTTGAAATATAATTAAGAACATATTTCATTCAGTCATGGCAGATATCTTTTCAAAGCTATTCGGTAAATAAAAAAAAAAAGTAAAACTGTCAAAATAAACATCTGAAAAAAACAGTATGTTAGATATTATGGAATTCGCCGAGGACCGATTGTTTGGATCAACAAATCAGAACTTTTATCAGAATTCTGTGAGATTTTTACAAAAAGGAATTGGTCAAGACGGATATATTTTAGAAAAGCAAGCGCCGAAGATGACCAAGACAAAAATATATTGTAAAGTGTTAGCAGAAATGAACACCGTAAGTTCTATACCCATTTAAGTATATACAGAATTATCAACTGAATATAGGAACGCACATAGAACCAATAACCGTAATATCAGTTAAGCAAATTTGATAGTAATTTGCCTCTTATTATACCATTATACCATAGGACTTATTGTCAAGTCAACACTTATCTGTCGACTACCACTAGGCCAATATTTAATTTAAATACTTAATGAAAGTGATCAGAGCAATAAAATAAATGTGACACGTGCTTTAGGGGGGATTGCGCCTCCTCTTTAGGGATTAATAGTAGCTCGATTTCAGTCCAAAATCCAACATGGAGAATAGCATATAGGATACAGTGAAGACTACTTAAGCAGCTTTAATAAAATGCATAATGACTTATTTAAAACAAATAATCAATTATTTTAATGGCAAAACGTATGCGACTGCTGATATAAACTACTGGTTATATAGCTACACGTGCCGCCCGCGGGAATTGAATAATTATTCAAAATAGGAAAGGTTTTATTAACAGCATTGTATAATTGATTTTGACACATATGATTGCCATAAAAGATCGGCGTTTTATGTGAGGTTTATTAGTATAAGCCACATATGATTCCCATACTTAACCGAAGATCGTGAGTTCGAATCCCCACCTAGCCACAGTATCCGTGATGATTGATATGCGACACAGCGTATCAGTATCATTCATCTCTCACCGCTGATTGAAGTGGAAAAGTTATCAATAACAAGCGGAGATGAGTGTTAACGTGTTCTTCCAGGATCCCAGGAAATAGTGACTAGGCTTACTAACCGCCTGTTATTCCTCGATGGCATAAAATTGACGCTAAATATTCTAAATTACAAACCCATACTAAAAGATTGCTATATACAACGAAAAATTATTTTTTCATATAAACAGCTTCTGTTATAGCTATGACACGAATAAAAAACTATCCGAATATTAGTAATACCATATATATATTATTTGAATTTAATAAGAAATTATATAAGCAAACATTTTAACAAGAAATTCTGTGAATGCATATATCACCAGAAAAGTACAATGGACTGAGCAAAACAGACATCATAAATGGATGTGGGTACTGGAACAGCGCATTACATGTATATTGTCTGAGATGTATAAGAAAAGTATTGGAGCAGTCCCTTTTAATCTTTTATAATGTAATCTATCATATTTTTTATATTAAAATATCATTGCCATGATTTTACATCTTGATATGAGGGTAATGCAGTGCATGGGTCGCAGTTAATTTGCTGAAAAAAAAGTAACACTAGACTGAAATTGTGAAAATGTATTTTTTATTTAAATGACTTGACTTTCAATTAACTATTAACTATCAAAATATAAATGGCTATCTGCCAAAACTATTTTTATATCCATTAACAGCAAAGTTGGGTGACAAAACCGCAACTGTATTGCAATGGGATATTTAATTTAAAAGAGTAAAATATTTTTTTATCTATGACGATATGTGTGATTTGAGCTAAAATAAAGGCCTAAGGTTAGTATTGTATCGACAGAACGTGTACAAGTACTCTGTTAAGAATTTTATCCAAGTTTCCATATAATTCAATACGATTGCTATTACGTAATGATGACCCTCTTAAAGTGGAGACCGTGTCAAACTACTGACCATCTGTGGTCACAGAATATCAAGTATCGAGTCTGGGATAAGCCAATAAGTGACAGCTGTGTTTCTTCTTTTATCTTTCAATAGACGTGCCGCACACCTACGTACCTGTAAATTTGGTTACTGACATATTGGTAAATATGATGCCATTTAATTAATGTTGATTGTCGTTTAGTAGCGGACAGATGTAGAAATGATATAAAAAAAAAATGTTTACATGTATACATAAATGGCAGATGTGTTCTTATACTGAATGACTGCAATACCATCACAATTTAAATTATGAAATGTTAAATAAATATTTTCTCGGTTTCAGGTTAAAACAAGACAGATATACACATATTTAAGGTAGACTCTGTGCATATAAAATGTTAAATTCCATCATCTTCTAACAGTCTAAACTGCAGTTGAGATATTATTTATGTTTAAGTTTCGTGATTGTTTTAAACATTTATTCGTTAATAGTATAGATATCGATTTTGACAATACGGGGAGGGGGTTAAGGGGGGGGGGGGGGGGATGAGTATTTATAAACATGATATACGGGGAGTGGGGGAGTAAGTATTTATAGACATGATATACGGGGAGGGAGATGGGGGATATTCTAAACGAGTTAAAAAATCCTGATATATTCCCTTTAAACACGTATACGTCAATAGGGTGCATGTATACGTAAATATGTACATATATATGTAAATAGTGTACATTTATTCACATATAGTGTACATTTATATCTAAATAATGTGCATGAATATATTTATACGTAATAAGTGTACATTTATACGAAAACAGTGTAAATTTATACGTAAATACATTTATAATAATAGTTGACAATATTGATAATTCTGTTATTCATACATGTATATTAATATACCTAAATTTAGTATGTGTATGGGAGGACCTACTTCCAGGGCCAAATTGTCCAAAGCACTGCTAGCTTAACGCCATATTAAGATTAGTTTTTGATTCATGGTATTTTAAGTTTACTGGTAATCGAAACAAAATGTCATTTTACATCCATAGCCCATCGTACTTGGAATGAAATCTTAGATTTTAACATTTATAGCCTATGGTCCTTGTTATGAAAGCTTAGCTTTTTACATCCATAGCCCATTGTGCTTGTCATGAAATCTTAATATTTTACATCTATAGTCCATTGTACTTGTCACGAAATCTTAGATTTTTAAATCCATAGCCCATTGTACTTGTTATAAAATCTTAGATTTTTACATCCATAGCGCATTGTACTTGTTATGAAATCTTACATTTTTACATCCATAGCCCATTGTATTTGTCATTAAATCTTAGATTTTTACATCCAAAGCCCATTGTACTTGTCATGGAATCTTAGATTTTTACATCCATAGCCCATTGGACTTGTCATGAAATTTTAGATTTTTACATCCATAGCCCATTGTATTTGTCATGAAATCTGAGATTTTTACATCCAAAGCCCATTGTACTTGTCATGAAATCTTAGATTTTTACATCCATAGCCCATTGTACTTGTGATGAATTCTTAGAATTTTACATCCATAGCCCATTGTATTTGTCATGAAATCTTAGATTTTTACATCCATAGTCCATTGTACTTGTTATAAATCTTATATTTTTACATCCATAGCCTATTGTTCTTGTCATGAAATCTTAGATTTTTACATCCATAGCCCATAGTACTTGTTATGAAATCTTAGGTGCTTGTTATGAAATCTTATATTTTTACATCCATAGCCCATTGTGCTTGTCATGAAATCTTAGATTTTTACATCAAAAGTCCATTGTGCTTGTCATGAAATCTTAGATTTTTACATCCATAGTCCATTGTACTTGTCACGAAATCTTAGATTTTTACATCCATAGCCCAGTGTACTTATTATAAAATCTTAGAATTTTTACATCCATAGTACATTGTACTTGTTATGAAATCTTAGATTTTTACATCCATTGCCAATTGTACTTATTATAAAATCTTAGATTTTTACATCCATAGCCCATTGTACTTATTATAAAATCTTAGATTTTTACATCCATAGCACATTGTACTTGTTATGAAATTTTAGATTTTTACATCCATTGCCCATTGTACTTGTTATGAAATCTTAGGTGCTTGTTATGAAATCTCAGACTTTTACATCCATAGCCCAGTGTGCTTGTTATGAAATCTTAGATATTTACATCCATAGTCCGTTGTGCTTGTCGTGAAATCTTATATATTTACATCCATGGCCCATTGTGCTTGTCGTGAAATCTTATATGTTTACATCTATAGCTAATTGTACGTGTCATGAAATCTTAGATTATTACAGATTTTGAACATGCACGATACTGTAAAAGGATTGCTAAGCTACACAGAGCATTGACAAATTTGGTTCAAAATAGCAATGACATACATATATGTTTGGTATATTATGATATATGGTTGGTATACTGTGATAAATGGTTGGTATACTATGATACACAGTTGGAAAACTATTATATATGGTTGGTACACTATGATATATGGTTGGTATACTGTGATATATGGTTTGTTTACTATGATATATGGATGGTATACTATGATATATGATTGGTATACTATGATATATGGTACCAACTATGATATATGGTTTGTATACTATGATATAAAGTTAGTATACTATGATATATGTTTGGTATGCTATGATTTATGGTTGGAATACTATGATACACAGTTGGAAAACTATTATTTATGGTTGATACACTATGATATATGGATGGTATGCTATGATACATGGTTGGTATACTATGATACACAGTTGGAAAACTATTGTATTTGGTTGGTACACTATGACATATGGTTGGTATACTGTGATATATGGTTTGTATACTATGATATATGGATGGTATACTATGATATATGGTTGGTATACTATGATATATGGTTGGTATACTATGATATATGGTTGGTATACGTTGATACATGGTTGGTATACTATGATATATGGTTGGTATACTGTGATATATAGTTAGTATACTATGGTTTACGTTTGGTATACTGTGCTACATGGTTGGTACACTATGATAAATGGTTGGTATACTGTGATATATGGTTGGTATGCTATGATATATGGTTGGTATACTGTGATATATGGTTGGTATACTATGATATATGGTTGGTATAATACGATACATGGTTAGTTTACTATGATATATGGTTGGTGTACTGTGATATATGGTTGGTATACCGTGGTGTATGTTTGGTATACTGTGATATATGTTTGGTTTACTGTGATATATGGTAGGTATACTATGATATATGTTTAGTTTACTGTGATATATGGTTGGTATACTATGATATATGTTTGGTTTACCGTGATATATGGTTGGTATACTGTGATATATATTTGGTTTACTGTGATATATGGTTGGTCTACTATGATACATGGTTGGTATACTATGATATATGGTTGGTTAACTACGATATATGGTTGGTAAACTATGATATATGGTATACGTTGATACATGGTTGGTATACTATGATATATGGTTGGTATGCTGTGATATATAGTTAGTATACTATGATATATGGTTGGTATACTGTGATATATGGTTGGTATGGTATGATATATGGTTGGTATACTGTGATATATGGTTGGTATACTATGATATATGGTTGGTATAATACGATACAAGGTTAGTTTACTATGATATATGGTTGGTATACTGTGATATATGGTTGGTATACTATGGAATATGTTTGGTATACTGTGATATATGTTTATTTTACTGTGATATATGGTTGGTATACTATGATATATGTTTGGTTTACTGTGATATATGGTTGGTATACTATGATATATGTTTGGTTTACCGTGATATATGGTTGGTATACTATGATATATATTTGGTTTACTGTGATACATAGTTGGTCTACTATGATACATGGTTAGTATACTATGATATATGTTTGGTTTACTGTGATATATGGTTGGTCTACTATGATATATGGTTGGTATACTATGATATATGTTTTATTTACTGTGATATATGGTTGGTATACTATGATATATGTTTTGTTTACTGTGATATATGGTTGGTATACTATGATATATGTTTGGTTTACTGTGATATATGTTTGGTATACTATGATATATGTTTGGTATACTATGATATATGTTTGGTTTACTGTGATATATGGTTGGTCTACTATGATATATGGTTGGTATACTATGAAACATGAACGGTATACTATGATATATGTTTTGTATACTATTATATATTTGGTTTACTATGATATATGGTTGGTATACTGTGATACATTGTTGGTATACTATGATATATGGTTGGTTTACTACGATATATGGTTGGTATACTATGATAGATGGTTGGTTTACTACGATATATGGTTGGTTTACTATGATAGATGGACGATATACTATGATATATTGTTGATATACTATGAAACATGAACGGTTTACTATGATATATGTTTCGTATACTATGATATATATTTGGTTTACTGTGCTATATGGTTGGTATACTATGATATATGGTTGGTTTACTACGATATATGGTTGGTATACTATGAAACATGAACGGTATACTATGATATATGTTTCGTATACTATGATATATATTTGGTCTACTATGATATATGGTTGGTATTCTATGAAACATGAACGGTTTACTATGATATATGTTTCGTATACTATGATATATATTTGGTTTACTGTGATATATGGTTGGTATACTATGATATATGGTTGGTTTACTACGATATATGGTTGGTATACTATGATAGATGGTTGGTTTACTACGATATATGGTTGGTATACTATGATAGATGGACGATATACTATGATATATGGTTGATATACTACGATCTATGGTTGGTGTACTGTGATATATGGTTGGTGTACTATGATATATGTTTGGTAAACTATGATATAATTTTAGTTAACTATGGTATATTGTTGATATACTATTATCAGCTCCACTGAATTTTACTAGTTCACTTTGAAATGAAATAAAAAATTTTTGTCAAATGAAGTAACAACATAAGATCAGAGTGTAGCACATACTCGCACAAAAAACTGTACAGTTCTAGATTTAGACATTGGACTACGCATTATTGTTTATGGTAAACTATTGACATTAGTGAAACCATTTTAGCGCAAGCTGTTACCTGTATGTACATAAACAATCAATAAAAGAAACAATGCATGATGCATCACAAGTTTTCGCAAACAATAACATTTGCACGATCCGCATTTTGTATAATTAGCCAGAGTTTTACGCGAAGACGATTTGTGAATTAAAACCGTTTATCTATTTTTTATAACAAATATTTTATATGAAAGCCTTTAACAATGAGCAACCGTTTATCTATATTTTATAACAAATATTTTATATGAAAGCCTTTAACAATGAGCAAAGCATAATCACAAAAACTGTTGTTACATTGGCAATATCAGAACGCAAATTCGTTGTCTATACTTTAGTTCATAATGCTGACATAAAGCTATTTCGCTTTTCTTCCCCCGTGTCTCGCGCTCTTATTTCAGTCATTATTTCACAATTATGTA
The DNA here is from genome assembly GCA_029582155.1 of Panopea generosa. Lineage (NCBI taxonomy): Eukaryota > Metazoa > Mollusca > Bivalvia > Adapedonta > Hiatellidae > Panopea > Panopea generosa. The sequence continues at coordinate 56,318,686 of CM055906.1, forward strand.
AATGAGATGCAAATTATAATTGTTGCGCATACTGTTTTTTTTCTTTCTTTAGGGCCTAAAATAACATTTTAGAAACGGTCTTGTTATACAGTCATTCACATTCTTACATTTCAGATACAATATTTAACAAAATACAAAGAACGATTGACAAATCGAGTAGGCGGTCAAAAACAGAAACGCCAACAATTGCACCATATTTTGCTGATGTTGACATTATAGTGAACATGCGTTTGGCCGAGAATAACAAGCTTATTGTAAAGAATGCAGAACAAGGTAATGAAAATTACTTTTGGACAACGTACAGTTTGTATTATGGTCAACCCTCAACTAGTATAATAAAATATATTACCAATATGTTGAATTTTGATTTATATTAGCTCGATTGTGGAGGAGGAAGCTCAGTTTCTTGGACAAAATCCGTACTATGTGTTGTGTTGAAAGACCACCAAGTCGGGCATGGAATCGAACCAGGGACATTTGACATGAGTGGCAAACGCTCTATCCATCACACTACCTTTCCGTTTTTAATTGGTTTTAGTTTAAAGATACACAGTTTGATATTTAGAATGATTATTCAAACTGACTGTAGAAACAAATCCAACATTTTTTTTTCAAAATTCAGTAAACCGCTTTAGACTAGCACGCAAGTACACACGCACACAAAAAAGTCCTTTTTTCATTAGATATTATAAAATGTAAAATTGTTTATGCAAATAGCATACTTAGTTAAACTTTATTAATTCCTTGCGTTTTTATTAACACTATAAAAACAAACAAGTTTTAGTATCATGGCAAAGAAAAAAATAACTCCCGAATGAGAAATTGTTTCCTGAATACTTAGAAAAATAAATAGAAACCTCATTTTAACATTTCTGCCATTTATGCTTTGCTCGTAAGAGGAAACTTTATTTGTCTGACAAAAGCAATTCTGCGATTCTCTGAAGCAAAAATCTCGCTGGGTTATGAATGTGTGCAATTCCCTCAGTTGACAACATGGTATTATTCTGATGTAACTAAGAATATAATAACGGTATTTACGTCCAATTTGTCAGAAATTTCCTATTTTATAGTTTAGGATTCCAGGGAAAATAGAATAGAGCGGAAACATGCTTGTCAAACTTATTTGAATATATGACACATCGGAATTGTTCCAATAAATCACTCAGCGATTGAGTACAATTAATTGATTAAAGTTGCATTTAACAATAAAAACTGGGCAATTTGTTTTTCCCGTACTAATTACAAAACGGTAAATGGTGTATTTTGTGGGATTTCGGTTGATATCGGAGAAGTTTTATTACTGTAAGATATTTTTTATGATATGTTAGTTAGCAAAGAAAATCAGGAGCCACGTACAGAAAGTTGTAAATATTTAGAGTTGAATTTGAATCTAATTTCCATGTTAAAGTCAATACAGTTTACGGTTTAACTATTTGAATGTATCGATGAAATATAAATAACACAAAACACAGATACCATAACTTCACAAACGAATATTTGAAGAACATAACTTAACGGGTAGTTCGCTTTTCTGTAAATATTATATGAGGCTAAGAAAATGGAACAGTCAACTCGAAGTTCTACGTTTTTTATTTACATGCATATTAATGTCCATCACCATACATACCGAGCTGTATCGGAAGTGTGTCAGACCTTCATTGAAGGGTCGTGAGTTTGACTCCCCAGTGGCCGCCCCGGTTTCCGTGATGATTGGTTTACGATATTGTCTCGCATTGTCATCCGTCTCTCACCCCTGAATCAAGTATGAAACTTATGGGTAACATGTACATGTTACTTTCGGAGATGGGTGTGCTCGAGTACTGGTTCACCTTCCAAGATCCCAGGAAAAGGTAGTTAGTTAACCTGGTCGTCTGTAAGCCCTTGGTGGAATAAAATGACGTTAACTTTTCAAACAAACAAACGAACTTCAACCATATACATAAACTTTACTGCAGTTGTTGAAGGAATGTCTTTCCGAACTACTTAATTACATGGTTACGTTATACGATGTGATGGCAGATGGAAGAGCAAGGTTGAATACACGGGTATACCTGGTTTACGTGCTCCGGTGGCGTTTTTTTTCACTTAATAAGTATGAATGTGTTATCATATGATACTTGTTTTGTACATGATTTTTTTTTATATTTCCTCGACTTAGCGCAAAATTATCATATATTCCTTCTTTGACTATATTGAGTTAGACTAGATTTACACCTATTCCCTTATTTATGCTGTTGTCATGGCTGGATACTAATATATCTATGTCGCCTTAAGCTCTTTTTCTAACACTTATTTTCAAATTAATATTATCAACACTTAAAAGAATAACAAATCCATTTAAAATATTATAATCTCTCTTTATTAGTTATAATTTGAATAAAACGTGCTGGGTCAGATTCGCTCTTATCTTATTCATTACACGATTTATTAAATCACCTCCAGAAATCTATCCCATGTTGAAATGTCTTAAAGTCTGTAATTAAAGATGCTATCTCTCCTTGAGAGACACGATTACCTCCCAAAGCTGTCCAGAACCTCAGATACAACCTACTGAATATGTAAAATAAAGATGAGAATGTCGCACCATCAGAAACCATCAGAAAAATGGATTGTAATTCGATAATCCAATACACCTTCAAGTTTACTGTTAATATTAGTTCCTTAACTCTCCAATTTATTTTGTAATCTTCCAGCATTTTCATAATGATTAGTTTTAAAGATATTATTAATTGTATATCGATTCTGAAGCAAATTCTTACAACGTATGCAAATCTTGTGCAATGTCATCATTCGTGTAACAAATGCTAATCATATGCTGATAAAGTACCTTGGTATACCTGGTATAGGGATCACGCTACGGCCCTCGGTGTTCAATGCTCTACCATCAGAATACACGTTCCACGATTAATGTAAACGGAATCCTTTGATATTGTCCTCTTTTCTAAGCAGACTCTGATGTCGTTACGCATACTATATTCCAAACTTACATTTGTCGAATACGGTACCGGATGGCAACATAGCACAGCTGAGTAACTTCTGTATTATTCTGTATATCAATTATCTTTATGCTATGATGGTGTCTGTGTCCATTGAATGCTTCCTCTTCTATTCTCATTTGTATCGTCTTTCATGTAAATGTAGAACAACATACTTTGTAAGCGTAACAGTAAGACAAATGGCAACAATAATTGGGCAGTTACGTCTCACTACATAGTTATGCCCCTTTTTCTCACGGTAACATGATTCTTACGCTTGAAAAAAGTCCTGTGTAATTTGGTTTTGAAATATTTTCAAAAAGGTTCATAGTGGTTGTGATTTCTTGTTACAAATGAGTAGAGTAAACGTTGGCATAACATATACTGCAATAAAACATCACTGGTATTAAAAAAGTGACTTATATAGGATTTCAATATTTGCATGTATTTATGAGAATGTGAGGACTTCTTTAAAGAAAAACCTGCCAGTTAGTGTGTATTTTATGTGGGTATACATTCTTGCTATGAAAAAAAATCTTCTGTGTGGATTTTTTTTAACGTGGAATACTTAGACCTTATTTTATATAGAACAAAGAACAAAATACAATTGTGTAGTGATACTTTATGTTTGAATAGGGTTTCATGAAATTATGCACGTTGCAGTTTGATATCAGAATGCCAAAACATATTGTGATGTCGATATAAATTAAATCAGGGCATTACCGATTTAGTGTACTTCAATGATATTATGAAGCTGATTTCGCAATGCCATTAAATCATATTGATTGAGTCATTACTAATTTTAAATACACAATGCAATATTTGTGTTTATGGAAATATATTTTGAAATCGATAAACATGAAAAAGCAAGTGTTAATTTACAAAGGACTGATTGATACGGAATCACAGCTTTCTGTTAACATATCTGTGGATATGTTTGGAAGTATAATGATAATAATGATACCCATATTTATTTAGAAAAAAAAATATGTTTTAAAAATAACGTAGCATGTCTAACATTGATTTGAAGTATTCAAACAATGCACCCACGTCAACAAAACACATGCATATAATGCATTGACTACCAGTCAAGGGCATACTGTTACAAACAAGAAGAATCGACAGGGGTTGGTGTACATCCGACACAAAAAGTTTCTTGTATCTTGGTTTAATTGGTCAGTGATACTATTACTATTTTGGAGTTACAAGTAAAGACTGGATAAGGTATATCCATTTTTTCTAACTTAACAATCACATTAAAAGAGTTGATGTAAATTAGAATTAACAGTACGAGTTAAATAAGACGGAATATACATGCGATATCAGGGGTATGACAGTACAGTTCCGTTTAACTTTCGAGATAAATCTTGACTATTTTCAAAAATATATGCATTACAAATATAAAAAAATGTTTCAAAGACAATAAACATGATAATTATTGATTGCTATATCCAAAACATTATTTTGTAGAAATTCACATAAAATAGTTTTTTATTATATACATGTATGTGTGTTGTTATAAAAATAACTTACAGTTCGGTAGCACCTTATCATGAGTGCTACGTCACCATTAACAACGAAAAACGGAAATCTCCCAAGAAATAAACGAAGGCCTTCTATAACATAATTCTACTTGATAAAGCCCGTTTGCTTCTGTCAGATAATTAAGTGATACAGGCGACGAACCTTACAATAGCGTTAAACAACAACTTTCGGTAACAAAGAGATATTGGACGCAGGATTGGAGAACAAGGAATACATCTTCATTCAATTATTAGAGAAGCAGTTTTGTTATCGATCAGTAATTAATGGCCAATATCGCTTAATTCTAAGTTAGTTCATCCGTATTATGAGCAAACCACTCCATAGAACGGGGGATAAGTCGTAAAGAAGTCACGTTAAGGTATTTATTCCTGCAAATAAAGTATCTACATAAAGATGAAGGAATTGATATGTTTATATTTTAGCTCGATTGCGATGAAATCTCAAAGCTTAATATATGAACCGCGCTCTCGAGTACACTTCATGTACTGAGTGTTGTTTTATGAGAAGCATCGGGTCGAGATAGCGATCGAACCCGCAACCTCTGGTGGAGCGGCCCCTCACACTATCAATTACACTTCCAGCCCGCCTGAATTAATATGTGACGAACGAGTATTGTGTTTACATTAATAGATATACGTTCGTAAACACTAGCGCTGTTCCAAAAGTTCGTAAACACAAGCATATTGAGTGTGTAAAGATAAAATCACCATGCGAAGTTAAAACAAACTAGAACGTTTTATATGATTTAAAATACTAAACAACCACCAGCCTACGTCATACGTGAAGCATACTGTCTGACATCACCACCAGCCTACGTCACACGTGTAGCATACTGTCTTACATCACCACCAGCCTACGTCACACGTGTAGCATACTGTCTGACATCACCATCAGCCTATACGTCACACGTGTAGCATACTGTCTTACATCACCACCAGCCTACGTCACACGTGTAGCATACTTTCTTACATCACCACCAGCCTACGTCACACGTGTAGCATACTGTCTGACATCACCGTCAGCCTATACGTCACACGTGTAGCATACTGTCTGACATCACCATCAGCCTATACGTCACACGTGTAGCATATTGTCTTACATCACCACCAGTCCACGTCACACGTGTAGGATACTTTCTTACATCACCACCAGCCTACGTCACACGTGTAGCATACTGTCTTACATCACCACCAGCCCATCACACGTGTAGCATACTGTCTGACATCACCACCAGCCTACGTCACACGTGTAACATACTGTCTTACATCACCACCAGCCTACGTCACACGTGTAGCATACTGTCTGACATCACCACTAGACCACGTCACACGTGTAACATACTGTCTTACATCACCACCAGCCTACGTCACACGTGTAGCATACTGTCTTACATCACCACCAGACCACGTCACACGTGTAGCATACTGTCTTACATCACCACCAGACCACGTCACACGTGTAGCATACTGTCTTACATCACCACCAGACCACGTCACAAGTGTAGCATACTGTCTTACATCACCACCAGCCCGTCACACGTATAGCATACTGTCTTACATCACCACCAGCCTACGTCACACGTGTAGCATACTGTCTTACATCACCACCAGCCCATGTCACACGTGAAGCATACTGTCTCACATCACCACCAGCCTACGTCACACGTGTAGCATTCTGTCTTACATCACCGCCAGCCCATGTCACACGTGTAACATACTGTCTTACAATACCACCAGCCCATGTCACACGTGTAGCATGCATCACCACCAGCCTACGTCACACGTGTAGCATACTGTCTAACATCACCACTAGCCCGTCACACGTGTAGCATACTGTCTTACATCACCACCAGTCTACGTCACACGTGTAGCATACTGTCTAACATCACCACCAGCCTACGTCACATGTGTAGAATACTGTCTTACATCACCACCAGCCCACGTCACACGTGTAGCATACTGTCAGACATCACCACTAGCCTACGTCACACGTGTAGCATACTGTCTTACATCACCAACAGCCCGTCACACGTGTAGCATACTGTCTTACATCACCACCAGCTTACGTCACATGTGTAGCATACTTTCTTACATCACCACCAGCCTACGTCACACGTGTAGCATACTGTCTGACATCACCACCAGCCTACGTCACACGTGTAGCATACTGTCTTACATCACCACCAGCCTACTTCACACGTGTAGCATACTGTCTTACATCACCACCAGCCTACGTCATACGTGTAGCATACTGTCTTACATCACCACCAGCCATGTCACACGTGTTACTTACTGTCTTACATCACCACCAGCCGATGTCACACGTGTAACATACTGTCTTACATCACCACCAGCCCATGTCACACGTGTAGCTGCTGTCTGACATCACCACCAACCCATGTCACATGTGTAACATACTGTCTTACATCACCGCCAGCCCATGTCACACGTGTAACATACTGTCTTACATCACCGCCAGCCCATGTCACACGTGTAGCTGCTGTCTGACATCACCACCAACCCATGTCACATGTGTAACATACTGTCTTACATCACCACCAGCCCATGTCACACGTGTATCAAACTGTTTTACATCACCACCAGCCTACATCATACGTGTAGCATACTGTCTTACATCACCACCAGCCTACGTCACACGTGTAGCATACTGTCTTACATCACCACCAGACCACGTCACACATGTAGCATACTGTCTTACATCACCACCAGACCACGTCACACGTGTAGCATACTGTCTTACATCACCACCAGACCACGTCACACGTGTAGCATACTGTCTTACATCACCACCAGACCACGTCACACGTGTAGCATACTGTCTTACATCACCACCAGACCACGTCACACGTGTAGCATACTGTCTTACATCACCACCAGCCTACGTCACACGTGTAGCATACTGTCTTACATCACCACCAGCCTGCGTCACAAGTGTAGCATACTGTTTTACATCACCACCAGCCTACGTCACACGTGTAGCATACTAATACCATTGTTTTCTCTCGTATCTTGTTTGGTTTGAAACAGTGATGTTTTTCATTTTGGGTATCAAAAGTTTATATTTCAGACATAACAGTTTGATTTTACACAAAAAAAACAGTATTTCATAGAGGTGTTGTAGTATTAAACTGTATATTTTTATAAAATTATGTATGTTATTAATATCAATTCAATGCAATCGTATGTTTCTTAATTTTCTGACCTGGTAGTCCTTAACTAAGTCACCAGAACACTTACCTCTTACCGTTCAGGCTGTCGGTTCGATCGAAACCAGCGTTGTCCATTAATTTTATATGAAAACGATTGACAGTTTCTTGCAGAAGACGGCACTTATGCCCAGATTTGGTCTGAAAAAGGTTATCTACCGCACAAAAGTCTGGACATATAATCTGTAATATGTCGAAAATTGAACCGAACCACATTCAAACAGTTCATAAATATTTGTCATTAATACAATGTTATCAATATAAACGTCATTGAACTAAACTATATAGATATCATGTAACCCTGAGCTGCATCGAAAACAATTAACAAAAAAATCACTTTATTTTTGTTTATACATGTTTGTACCATAATATCCTTTGTATACTTAATTGAGACGAGTATATTGTTTTTATCTGAGTAAACGTAGCTGTGCTACGGATCTACTGTACCACCAACGCTTTATTCTACGTTTACCCACTTTTCATATTTAATACATTTGCTCGGCCAATATTAAATTGTTCCGATGCGCTATGGGACAAACATTGAAAGTTTATGGAAATCTGTATTTATGGTGATTTTGTTAGTTTTATGAATCGCCCAAAACGAAAAGCGTCAAACGTTTTTTAATCTTCAAGCTAATTTTTCATCGTTTACCAGTCTTTATGTAATTGTTAAAGGTAATGTTGTTGTTGTTGTTGTTGTTGTTATTGTTGTTGTTGTTGTTGTTGTTGTTGTTGTTGTTGTTGTTGTTGTTGTTGTTATTGTTGTTGTTTTTGTTGTTGTTGTTAATATTTGTTTATTGTTTTTGTTTTGGGAGGGTTGGTGGGAATTGGGTTTGCTATTTAAAGAATGCTCTGTAGGAAACCATAGATATCACTTTGCATATCTTTTCACAGGTAATTAAGGGGTATGATGGTGCAATTACGCAAACAAAATAAATGATCAGAAAGAATGGTTGGTATGAGAAAGCGGACAAGAAATAACAACATGCGAAATTTTTAAATTACGTTACAACACTTTGCTTACGAACCTTTGATTGCAAGTCAACCGAGGTATAGACAATTTGATACTGACTTGTTACGTATGTTACAAAGCGAGGCACACTTTTTTCACTATGCATTGTGGCAACCCTTAGTGTTACAAAAACCCTAAGTGTAGTAACAAATTCATATTTTATTACACTAATGGTCATAACCGCAACCCTTATGGGCAATATTTTACATGTTGTTGCAATATGTAACAAAATTTCAGTAATTATCTCCTTTATAATATCTCTATATATTATTGTGAAATACACAATTTATACAATTTATTTGTTAAATACTGTTACGTATTGTTGATGCCACCGCCTTGAATTGTGAGGGTGAGGGTATAGCGCTACCACCAAATTATATCCATATAAAACTTAGTTTGTTTAGTTTAATCATATTTTATTGCATTTATAATTGTAGCAATGGGGTTGGGCCACAAGTTCTCATAACATTAGTTACGACACTTCCCCTAAAATATTACAAATAATTGAAGAAGAAAAAACAACATGACATGGCATAACACATGATAAAGGGTTAATACAAAATGAAAAGAGACGTACCACATTGTGTACACATTATCCATCAGTTAATACCAATAGAAATAATAGAGAAAAACTTTTTCTTAAAAAATCAGTAATATCAATTCCATTTAGTTCTTATAAAGTTAACAAAAATTAGAAGACTGGAAAAGGAATAGGAATGCAATAGATGCATTTATACACTATGCAGACTTGTAACACAACCATAAAAAAAGATTAACCCGGTACGATCTACATTGTTGTCATTAAAGTAACTGTTTACATATTCTAGATACATATCAATAAAGATTATGTATGTTTGTCAATCGTTAAAGAAAGCTTTCGTTTTTCTTTATTTTTTGTTTTACTGGATATAACAATGCTTTTTATGACGGATTTCTTAATTAGTACTCGGATTCAAAACTTTTTGAAGATTTAATAAACTGTTGTACAGCTTTAGATATTTTAGTATTATCATCGTATATAAGATTAGAATTGCCATATAAAATTAACCTTAAACTTATTGGGTGGAATGCTCTAATTGAGCGAAAAAACTCAATTCTTGGAGCTACATAGAGGTTACATTTAAAAACGTAGTGCTCAGCATCTTCAGTCAAATATCCACAAGTACAGACGGGATTATTTTTAAAATGGTTTAAATACATATCACTATTCAAATTACTGCAGTTATTTCTGATTCAAGCATGCAGAGTTGATAAGTATCTGTTTCCCTCCGAGTAATATTTTGGAGGTTTTTTTGGTGACATTCTTATATTGTTTTTAAAGGCAGATATACTTGAGTCTATCGCTCTTGCTGCTGGGTCGAACTTGTTCCACAATGCTATCAAGGAAGGTATATAAGATTGCCTACTTATTTCAGTTCTGCAGTAAGGAGTTGCTACATTATCCGAATTTCTTAATTGATAATCAGTAGTGTTGCGAATCAGTGGAGAAATCAAGTCTCCTATATAGGAAGGGACCATATTATTTGTGGCTTTGTACATGAACATAAGTTTTTGTTGCTTTCGCCTTTCTTTGAGAGAAACCCATCTACACTCTGTATAAAGATTTTGTAAAGAAACTGATCTTGTTAATCCGGTTACAATTCTTGCTGCTTCATTTTGTAATTTTTCAAGTGATTCAGCAATATGATTTGGGTATCCCTCCCAAACAACTGATGAATATTCAAAAAGGGGCCTAACATATGATAAGTAATTTTTTCAATATTTTCTATATGAGTATCCCATTTACCAGTGTTACTTAAGGTTAATCCAAGATGTGTGTGATTATGTGACTGGGATGTTATTAAACATAAGTTGAGGCAAAGCCTCACATTGATTAAAAGTAAATAGCATAGCTTCAGGTTTATCTGATTAAACTTAACTAGCTACTGACTGGCCCAATTAGAGATCATTTTCAAATCATGATTTATAATCCCTTTTATATCTTGAACAGTTGCGGCTGAACAGAAAAGTGAACTGTCATCCGCATACAATCTTGTTAAACTTAACAATGATTCTGTTATGTCATTGACGAAAATAAGAAACAGTAAAGGGCCAAGTACAGAGCCTTGAGGAACACCTGCCGATATAGATTTGCGATCAGAGTTACACGTTTGAATCACCACTCTTTGTTTTCTATCACTAAGATAGTTATTAATCCAATTGAGCATATTGCCATTTACCCCATTTTCTTTGAGTTTAAATGATAAACATTTGTGCCAGACTCTATCAAATGCTTTAGAAATATCATAAAATATCATACAGGAATGCTGTTTACTGTCAAATGATTGGCAAATATGATGATATATATCAATGAGTTGAAAATTTGTCGAGTGGTTAGGAAAAAATCCGATTGATATTTATATAATAAATTATTGCTAATTAAAAAATTATACAAACATTTGAACACTAATTTTTCTAATAATTTTCCGGTGCAGCTTAATTATGACACTGGTCTTTAATTACTAACCATGGATTTATCTCTTTTTTTAAATATAGGAATTACATTTGCTGTTTTCCATAGTTTGTTACAATTAGGGTTTTTGTTACACTAAGTGTTTCCACAATGCACCGTATCAATACAGTCTGAAACATACAATTCAAGATATCATGTCTTATAAGCAAGTACTTGTAGGATCGGCGGTTGTGACATTGAATGAAGTTGTATGTCAAACTAGAAACATGTTGTAGAATTTAAAGGACATATCCATTACAATAGCGCGAACACAGTAAATAGTGTATCATCATCATAATCGCTTTTATTCGATATAAAATATTCCTATGAATAGATGTTTCAGGTTTGTTCAATTGAAAGGGTTAGTTTTCATTGGGGCCTCGGAAATTGGAATTATTTAATCATCTTAAGATCTGGAGCATTTGTTATTCATAACAGTTGGGACTATGTCCTTTAAACCTTATCCTGCTATGAAGAGTTGGTTTTATTAGAATCCATACTGTAATTTCTATACATTTAAGGGATTAAGTGCATTTCTTCACCCTCCTATAAAATGTTTGTTTCTTTAAATACTATAATGCTTTTTTTATCCATAAATTACAGACTAGGGATTGACTTGCATTAGCAAACTATAACCAATGAAAGAGTTTATATATTAGCATGTTTGTAAGATACTCATGGAGCTGTATACGTCTCAAATACCAATTAATTGTGTACTGTTCTACATATAGAGACATGAACTTCTGGAACACTTGATACATTACCAATGGTTCTAAAAGTGCCTTATTCCCATAGATAGTCCTCTATTGGTTCAAATATGCAGAAAAAAACATGGGGTTGACCAACTTGCTTTTTCACAATTTGGATGGTTTGATGGCACCCCTCCATTTTTGACAATTCTGCCCATTTGTTGCAGTGTATCACTACGCATCTTTAAACTGTTATAGCATCATCAAACAGTTCCCAATGTCACCCAAACTTTGCAGAAATCATGAAAATGTTCTAATGTTCCTATATGCACAAAGAAATATGACATTTTATTATTTTCAATAAAAAAAAATGCCCAATCGCTTTACACAGCTCTAATTTCTTAGGCATAATAAGCTACCGTCATGTAAGGGAGGTAATTCTTTAATGAGACCTATAGCAGCAGTGCTCTAAGCAGGATAGGGATGAAAGAAAATATCCTTAAGGTTATTCAAATAAAGGGCTAGGATTCATTGGGTCCAGTTAGGGGACTTTTTACATGAGAATACTATTGTATGGGAAAACAGGAAATCTATTTTATGAATTGTATCTTAATTACCTTGAGACCTTGAGTATTATCAAGTAATAACATTTGGGATTGCGGGATTGGGATCTTAAACGGGGATCCTATATCCATAAAGGGCCAGCATGGGCCTAAAAAGGGATGAAATTGTGGATTTTCAAAAATACCATCTTGGAATCTTGAGCATTGTTCAGTTATAACAGTTGAGACTGGGCCCTTAAAGAGGATTTTATATATATCCATAAGGGACTAGCAGGGATAGAAAGGGATAATGTTGTTTTGTATGGTGTTAATCGTAGCTTTCAAACTTGTTTCTTGTCATTGGTGTCTACTTGACTTTGACAATATTCTAAGCGTTGTCATACTGAAATATCATGCCACAGACAAATGGTTTGTTACCCAGTCAGTCACATTATACTGACACTAAGTCGACCAGACTTATAACTACCGGTATTCTTTAAATGTTGAGCATCAAGTGAGGTAGTTTCTAGACCATTTTCAAGTATTTGGTGTTACCCGACCGAGGGATCGATCCCACCACCTACCGTATGAGAGGCGGGCGCTCTTTCACTAGACTAATGCTGTGGTTAGAAAGGCATAGTATCACTATTGGAAAAAGTGTTTCCGTGGGGTAGTCGCATAAAGACGGTTATAAATAATTCTTGTTTCTTCTACTTTAGAAATGCATTTTCTTTATTTCAATGCTTATTTTTTTTTTACATTTGAATAGCATTATTGATGGATTTTGAACATTTTGAAAACATTGTCATATTTAAATTGAAAATTGAGAGGGGAAAAAATGATGCTTGGAAGTTGGGGTATGAATACATAGTTTCGGAACAGAAAAAAAAATCTTATATGATTGATGACCCCTATTTTTCTCCTCATATTTTGGTAGTGCAGAGGTTGACAAACACTAAAATGTATGTTTCACTTCTTTCGTTTGGGTCTATCTATGAATATCAAACGTTCATTTTTTTATTATTTACTATAGAATAGAGAACAAAAATCAATGGTGGGGTTAAACCTATAAAAGTAAAAATATGAATTTTCAAAAAAGCTTCCATTTCAGAACAGATATGCTAAAATGTCTTTAGTGAGGAAGATCCCTACGATGGAGTTTTCAAATTTTTTCAAATACAGGAATCAGGATCGATTGAGGCACAGAAAGGAAACTTCTATAGTATACATGGGAATGCTATGGGTAAATAAACCTTCCGCAAGGGTCATGTTATATGTAAATTAGTTGATAGTCTTCTATCAAGATTGTTCAAACCGGGTTCCTAGAGTGAAATTAAAGGCTGCCACAGAGGTCAAACTTTTACAAAGTGTTATTAAGCACAAAATATGAAGCTTAAATATATTACATCTAGTATTATCTGGTGGCCGTGTATCAAGTTTGACCAATCTGGTCAAATGTAGGGCCTCACCAGGGGTCAGTCCTTAACTTCTTGTTTAAAACATAGTATGTACAAATATTTCAGTTTTGTATATTCATCAATTTTATGTTTTCATAAAAATATTTCATTAGAAATAAATGTTTAACATGATAAACCAATATATATTCCTAAATAACGACCCACCCAACTTTGATTTTGCTGTGGTTCACAAAAATAACAGTTCAACATCTAATTTCGATAAAATATATTAATCTGAAGGCATATCTGATTAAAATATTAGGACATATACCATCTGACATGTATGAAAACATAAAATTTATCCAATGTCTATGCAAAAAAAGTGATGTTTTTAGTTTGTATTAACAAAAATTCATATTCTTTTTTCAATACAAAGTGTTTTACAATTAAAATAACAATTTTCATATTTTAATGTGAGAAGTAACTTAAAACACAATCATTTAGACAGTTAAAATATGTAAATCGGGTAGGATAATAACATTTTTTAAGAAATTGGCGGCCATTTAAGAAGCGATTTTTAAAATCGCTCATTTTCAGAAAATAAGCTGTTCCCGAGATACGGCACCCTACAATCATCGGATTTTTTTGGTGCAAATAAAGATAATACTTACTATCATAGTGGTAGTTTGCCAAAAAAAAGATGGTACCAATTTGAAGTTTAGCTCACGGCCTATAATACAAACATACAAAAAAGTGAAAATATAATAACCATATCTTCAACATATCGAAATTATTTAAACTTTTAAATTAATAAAAAGTTCAAAAATCATGAACTAGTATACAGTATCTTGACTTGCAACGCACCTTTAAACCAAAATAATAAAGGGTATATGCTTATGTTGTCCTTTATGCTTTATCTCGACATCTTGAACTATATGTTTATTGTTTAGAAGATCCTATTATTACGATTAACTATTCGACAAACAATGTGTAACATAAAGTTATCCTTAATATCATGAAGTTTTATGTGTGAAAATAAGTTTTGTGCTTGCTTATTGCAGCTTTCTTAAGTATCCATGTTATGCGAACATGTCATTTTATTGTACCATAAAATGACTGTAATGTAATATATAGTCGATTACATTTTTATAATGTACGACGTAGAATGCTGTATACATGCCTATTTAACTTACATCCTTACATAAAATAACTTGTTAGAAAACTTCAATAATACATTTATGTACTTAAATTAAACATTCTCACAGCAAATGGTGGGCAACTATCCCCCCACACCGTGGACATAAAACAAATATTGAAAATTAATAAAACAAATAATGATTGGAAACAAACAACTCTTATGGCATAACAAATGTTAAGTAAGGAACCAGCCGTCTCTACATCAAGCATATAGACTTACAGCCATATATCTACTAAACTCCATATCTGAATTATATTGGTTATTCAAAAAATATAAATATAAATATCCTGATAAATAAATTTTCAGTTTCCGCGAATCAAAAGAATACACAATTTAAGGCATGATGATGAGATTTATTTTCTAGTTTATTTATTTATTTATTTATTTATTTATTTATTTATTTATTTATTTATTTATTTATTTATTTTCTTATTCTTCTTATGAAATTTATTCAGCATTGTCCATGGTGACAGATAAAAGCAAACGCCGATATCTGACATATTCATAAACTCTCACACGCATATAAGTTAAAGTTCCGATTTTTCTTAAATTCATTCGACGATATATCAAGCATGTATGACGAAATTTCGCCTAGTAACAATTTAACTTTCTTCCACGCGTGACAAACAATTGCAAACGTATTGACGTATGGTCGCAAACGGATTCTATAACATACAGACGCGTTTTACACGAAAATGTTTTTAGATATACTATGCAATATCCATAATTATAATATGTCCTTCCAAGTCCCTTTACTACGGTACCATTAACCACCTCGAAATAATATTGTATTCAACAAGTGCGCATGCGTGTGTCATTTCCAAATAGGTGCATCGTACGATAATTTGATGTCATAACTTAAGTAAGATGTAGAGCGTAATAAACCGTATATAATATATTCGGCGATATTACAAACCCTGTGATACTTTTAGCACAACATCGTAGACTCTGTCTACGGTGGTATATGTTAGCCAACTATTCTCGAAAGCCTGACGAATAATACCAGAAATATGACAACTGCTATTGAATTTTACACGTGAACATGTTTTATGGTTTCGTTAAAATGAGTTTCACAGTTTGAGAAACAATTTCGCGATTAATTAAGATGCGTGGCTGTACATCACTTAAAAAGAAATGAAATCTGACAAAACAATGTCGATAAAACACGTTAGAATATTCCATCAGCGGTATCAGAAAAGTGCCATGACGATAGGCACTTTCCTGGTCGGTTCTTGCTCATTTTGAATATAGACAGTATTCTTATTTGCTGAATAATTTATTTCTGTACATTTATTTTCACTTTTATTCATTATTTTTCTCTTGTATAGAATGAAATGCTAAAAAACTAACGAATAAGTTTTATTTTTGAAGTGGATTAATACTATCATGATAATGCAATACGTTTTTACTAATACATAAAGTGATTGCTTATGATCTTATACTATGAAACAATATTTGTAATTGTACACAGTTATAGTGAAATAACAGATATTTGACATAGTTTCATTTTCGCATATTATGGTGAATACTTTATTGTCCTTTCTGCATATAATTATATAGATGTTGCTATCTATACAGTGAGATACATGCATATAAACTGTTTGGTTCTTTAAAGGTAGTTTTCCTTGTTATCTACGTTTTCATATATACCTAGAATTAACTAAAATAATAACAATTATACATCTGATAAATATATAATTTAATGAATACGAGTACAATCACCATAAATCACAATTCATATTCTCAAATACAATACAAGCATCAACTAAATTGCTTTAAAACTTGAAATATTCATATTCAGTTTGATCGCTTTTTACTTATAATGCATTACATTCCCCACGAATGTAAAAATATACTTCTTATGTTTGGATATATTTAACATGTTCAAAACATTGATGGTGATGTCCCCGTTATCTACTAGTGAAAGTTTAACGAAACGATAATACTGTCGACATGAATCGTGGGCAAACTGTCGCGGCGAATCACCCAGTTGTTGAAGAGTTCCCCGACCGTGTGACAGGTCTACGCCCGACACAATCACAAATTTAAGAAATCGAATATTTGACTTTGTGATTGTGTCAGGTTATATACTACTAGTATTTTTGAAACATTTTGTATGGATATTTTCAGTCTAATCGGTGTACGTGCATGTATTTCATGCGAAAACAATGCCTGTCAGAGGACAAGCACTTATGTAACCGTTAAGGAAAGGACCATCACATAATTTGTTTAATATATCGTCCTAATATGTCGATATAATTTATGACCCTTAGATATATGTTGTTTTGTTTTTTTTAAAGTTCTTGGTTTATATCTTTGCTTTAACTTAAATTGGATTTAACTCCATATTTTCATGATTGAAGCAATTTTTTCATGTCTAATAAAACTCGTTTTGTTCCATGTTTTGCCCTAAAAATATTTGAAAATTGCACCGGTTCTTTTTCGATTTTTACACCGCCACAGAGCATTAGATCACGATGGTTCACCACCGTAAATGAACTTCTAATATAGTTGTAGCATAAAATAAAAATAAGTCAGAACAGAGTTCAACTATGTATCATTTTAAACAGATATTTCATCACACGTCACTGCGCATGCCTTGATACTAATAGTCATTCCATAAACATGTTCTTTAATGAATTGTTATATTCAAGAGCAATTATATATTTCAACAAAATTTTAGTTATATGTTTACTAAATCAAGATATATTAGATATAAACTCTGATATAAGTAACATTATCTAGATTCGAATTATGTCTTTCCCTAGCAATATTTATTCCCTTTATCAAAATGGATGGCATATGTATCTTTTCCACACCGAATAAGTCCAATAATCTGTATGATGAATAATGTGTCCGTTGTCTGACAACATTTCGCACAAATTGAAATAAAAGTGATAATAAAAGTGATGTACACGTCTTAAGAAACTGACACATCAATGTTGATAGGAAGAAAGGTCCGGTGAATGTTGTCATATTGAACTGATCATATAAAGGTATAGTTGGATATATAACTCTTTATTCTTAAAAAAGAAATTAAGACAGGAGTGAAAATGAATAGGCGAAATACAGGAAGCATGAATAAGTCGACCTTAGAAATGATGTCGGTATAAGTAAAACACGAATACTGAAAATATTAAAGATCGAAAAGGAGATAAGAAAAATATAAGTTTGAGACAAGAACATACTACTTCAGCTGTTGGAGTTGTTGTTCTGTTGTTCATCTAAAAACACAACACAGTGAATTTCTGGAAAAACTTTTTTATCTTTCGTTATTTTTATTGACGAAGTATCGCAGTTTGAAGAGTACGACTGTGCAATCACAAAATGGTATCCAAGAGCATTATCAATTACCGATTTATGTCACAATTATAATCTAAAGACCCCAAAAATGCATGCTTTTCCACTGGAAAGTCGTTTCGTCGAAGTTTGAAAGATAAATTTCCAACCTGTAAATTCTAAATTGGAATCGGAAATCTATTTTTAGAACTGGCCCATTGTAATCGAGGTTTTCCAACTGGAGGGTTCCAATATTGATATCGGTGTTATTTAATTGGAAAGTGCCGGTGTCACGTTATATCCACATGCACTACGGAAAGTCCACACTTTATGGGTGTACAATTATGCTTTGTTATCTGGTGGTACTTTAAGTCATGTATTGATATTTAAATGATTTGTTTCATAATATCTAAACTTTAAATTGGTAAAGGTTAGAAGAAACAGTTCGTCCAATTGAATGGTTATAATTACATTCAAACTCGACCAATATTGACAAAATGTGCGGTTTTATCCTCAATGCGCTTTTTTTAAACCTTAATTCTCCAAAGATACACAACAAAAAAACAAGAAAACCTGACTAAACTCATTTGATATTATACATTTTCAATCGGTCATATTGTCAAAGTTACCAATATATTAAGTTTTTTAGCAAATAAAGTTGAGTATACATGGATGTGAAAATTTAGTGCCCAGTAACAAATATCTATAGTCAAGTAAGGATGTTGTGTATCGAGTGAGAAAATTTAGTGTCACATATAAAAATATAGTGTCAAATAAAACAATGAATGTTGTGTATTGATGTTGAGTAAATATAGATTAGAAATTTTAGTGCCCAGTAACAAATATCTATAGTCAAGTAAGGATGCTGTGTATCGAGTGAGAAAATTTAGTGTCACATAAAAAAATATAGTGTCAAATAAAAAATTGAATGTTGTGTGATGATGTTGAGTAAATATAGATTAGAAAAGTTAGTGCCCAGTAACAAATATCTATAGTCAAGTAAGGATGCTGTGTATCGAGTGAGAAAATTTAGTGTCACATATAAAAATATAGTGTCAAATAAAAAATTGAATGTTGTGAAATGATGTTGAGTAAATATAGATAAGAAAATTTAGTGCCCAGTAAGAAAAATATATAGTCAAGTAAGGATGCTGTGTATCGAGTGAGAAAATTTAGTGTCACATATAAAAATATAATGTCAAATAAAAAATTGAATGTTGTGTAAGAATGTTAAGTAAATATAGATTACAAAATCTAGTGCCCAGTAAGTAAAATATATAGTAAAGTACGGATGTTGTGTATCAAGTGAGAAAATCTAGTGTCGCGTATGGGAATATAGTGTCAATTAAGAAAATTAAAAGTCGTGTAAGGATGTTGAGTACATATAGATTAGAAAATATAGTGCCCAGTAAGAAAAATCTATAGTCAAGTAAGGATGTTGTGTACTGAGTGAGAAATCTAGTGTCGCGTATGAAAATATAGTGTTAGATAAGAAATATGAATGTTTTGTTAGGTTGTTGAGTGTATGTAGATTAGAAAATATAGTGTCCAGTAAGAAAAAAAATTATAGTCAAGAAAGGATTTTGTGTATTGAGTGAGAAAATCTAGTGTCGCGTAAGAAAATATACATACCCAGATTTCGATATCTGTGTCGCGTGAAATCCAATAATATTTTACTATAAACAAAGAAGGACGATTTTAGTTTAATCTTCATCAATCAATAACTGTTTAAAATATCAAATTTGTACTTATCACGAAATGTTGTTTAAAATGTCCTCTACGAGTTGATTATTTTTTCATAAGTTTAATTAATTAATGTTTGGTCCTTTTTAATATTTAAGACAATAACCAAGCTTCTCTATATGTTCTATACAAATTGAAGAATTTTGTTTTGAGAAACTGGATATATTATCTCCTACACCATATTTTAACCAGATTATTCCAATTTTGTACTTATCAGCATAACAAGATATTCTATTAAACTTTCCAATGATGGTATTTATATTAAAATAAGAGTTTTTCTCTTTGGTCCTTTTTACACTTTTCAGAAACACAACTATATTTTTTTTACAAGTCGGCAATCATCGGCAACCTTCGGGATTTCTCGTTACCGCACGGTAATGTATATCGTTATTATGCCGCCCAACCGGGAAGATTATCGGGGACATTTATTGTCTTTATTTCTTGTTCGTTCATGAAGTTATAAAGCAATTTAAATTGTGTTATGGGGTAAATACGTACACACACATAGAAAATTTATCAAAAAAACACAACAATTTTATGTCACTGTATTTATATTTTTATGTATTTTATTAAGTAATAGGAATTAAAAAGAATGTTATGCGCTGCCACACATGGCATGAAACTTTCAGTATTATACTGACACCGGGTCGACCAGACTAGAACTAAATACATTTAATAACTTATACTACCTATACTACTAACACCACCACTATTACTAATACTACTACTGCAACCACTATCACCACTACCATTACTACTACAACCACTATCATTACTACTACCACCACTACTACTACCACCACTACTAATACTACTACTACTACTACTAATACTAATACTACCACCACCAACACTATTACTACTAATACTACAACAATTACTACTACTACCACTATACTACTACCACTATAACCACTACTACTACTTCTACTACTACTACTACTACTACTACTACTACTACTACCACCACCACCATCATCACCACCACCATCACTACTACTACTACAACTACTATTAATACTACTACTACTACCACCACCACCACCAACACCGCTATTACTACTAATACTACAACAACTACTACTACTACCACTACTACTACTACTATTACTATTACTATTACTACTACCACTACCACAACTACTACTATTACTACTACTACTACTACCACCATCATCAACACCACCATCACTACTACTACTATTACTACTACTACTACCACCACCCCCACCACTATAACTACTAATACTACAACAACTACTACTACTACATGTTGTACCACTATTGCTACTACTATAACCACTACTACTACTACTACTACTACTACTACCATCACCACCACAACCATCACTACTACTACTACTACTACTACTACTACTACTTTTACTTCTACTACCACCACCACTACTTTTACTACTGCTACTACTACTACTACTTTTACTGCTACTAATACCACAACCACCAGCACCACTTCTACTACTACTATTAACACTACTACTAATACTTTTACTACCACCACTTCCACCATTACCACTTTTTCTACTACTACTACCACCACCACTATTGTAACTACTACTACTACTACTACTACTACTACTACTACAACTACTATTACTACTACTACTACTACCACCGCCACCACCACCACCATTTTTACTACTACTACTACTACTTCTTTTACTTTTACTACTACTACTACTACTACTACTACTACTACTACTACTACAACCACCACCACCATAACCACCATTATTACTACTACTACTACAACAACAACTACTACTACTACTACTACTACTACTATTACTACCATCACCACCACCACCACAACCACTACTACTACTACTACTACTACTACTACTATTACTACTACTACTACTACTACTACAACTGCCTACAACACCACCACCACAACCACTACTACTACTAATACTGTTACTACTACTACTACTACCACCACCACCACCACCACTATAACTACTACTACTACCACTATTGCTACTACTATAACCACTACTACTACTACCACCATCAACACCACCACCATCACTACTACTAATACAACTACTACTACCAATACTACTACTACTACTACTACTATTACTACTATTACTTCTACTACCACCACCACTACTACTACTACTACTGCTACTGCTACTACTACTACTACTAATACTAATACAAATACTTATACTACAACTGCCACCAACACCACCACCACAACCACTACTGCTGCTACTACTTCTACTACTACTACTACTACTACTACTACTACTACTACTGCCACCACTACTACTATACTACTACTAATAATACTACCACCATAACCACCACCATCACTACAGCTATTAATATTAATTACTATTACTACAATCATAACTACTACCACTACCACTGCCACCAACACCACCACCATCACCACAATCACTACTACTACTACTGCTGCTACTACTACTACTACTACTACTACTACAACTTCTATTACTTCTACTACTACTACAACTACTATTACTACTACTACTACCACCACCACCACCACCACTATTTTTACTACTACTACTACTACTATTACTACTACTACTACTACTACTACTACTACCACCACCACCACCACCATTATTACTACTACTACTACTACTACTACTACTACTACCATCACCACCACCACCACAACCATTACTTCTACTACTACTACTACTACTTCTTCTACTACCACCACCATCACCACCACCACCATCACTACTACTACTACAACTACTATTAATACTACTACTACTACCACCACCACCACCAACACCTCTATTACTACTAATACTACAACAACTACTACTACTACCACTACTACTACTACTACTACTATTACTACTACTACTACCACTACTACTACTATTACTACTACTACTACTACCACCATCATCAACACCACCATCACTACTAGTACTACTACTACTACTTCTACCACTGCCACCAACACCACCACCACCACCATAACTACTATTGCTGCTACTATTTCTACTTCTACTACTACTACTACCACCACTACTACTATACTACTGCTACCACTAATACTACCATCATCACCACCACAACCACTACAACTATTATTGCTAATTACTACTACTACTACTACCATCACAACTACTACCACTACAACTTGTACTGCTAATTACTACTAATACTACCATCACAACTATTACTACAACTATTAATACTTATTACTACTACTACCATCTTAACTACTACCACTGCCATCAACACCCCCACCACCACCACAATCACTACTACTACTACTACTTCTATTTCTGCTTCTACTACTACTACTACTACTACTACTACTACTACTACTACAACTACTATTACTACTTCTACTACTACAAGTACTATTACTACTACTACTACTACTACTACTATTACCACCACCACCACCACCACCATTTTTACTACTACTACTACTATTACTACTACTACTACTACTACTACTACCACCACCACCACCACCACCACCATTATTACCACTACTACTACTACAACCATCACCACCACAACCACTACTTCTACTACTACTACTACTACTACTACTACTACTACTAGTAGTACTACTACTACTACCACTGCCACCAACACCACCACCACAACCACTACTGCTGCTTCTACTTCTACTACTACTACCACTACTAATATACTACTACTACTATTACTATTACTACCACCATCACCACCACCACCACTACAACTATTACTATTAATTACTATTACTGCCATCATAACTACTACCACAACCACTGCCACCAACACTACAAGCACTACTACTACTACTACTACAACTACAACTACTACTACTTCTACCACTACTACTATACTACTACTTCTACTACTACTACTACTACTGCTACTACTACTACTACT
The DNA here is from genome assembly GCA_029582155.1 of Panopea generosa. NCBI lineage: Eukaryota > Metazoa > Mollusca > Bivalvia > Adapedonta > Hiatellidae > Panopea > Panopea generosa. The sequence goes on from CM055906.1 coordinate 56,342,689, forward strand.
ACTACTACTACCACCAACGCCACACCCACCACTACAACTATTACTGCTAATTACTACTACTACCATCACTACTATTACTACAACTATTACTACTAATTACTACTACTACCATCACAACAACTACTACTTCTATTACTACCATCACTACCACTACGACTACTCAAATTCATAATGAAATAAAGTTTTGGGGGAAAAAAAGTTTTTCCAGAAATTCACTGTGTTGTGTTTAAAGCAATCTGATAGGTCTGTCAACCACTTATTGAACTAGGACTGCTTTTCACTAAAACAACTTATGACAAAAATCGTGGTAAACGTAAACCTGCAATTATTCATAATAGCTTTGATACTTATCCAAATCTTAAATACAAAATTGACTTAAATCATGAAGAAGTGATATAGCTTCTGGAAATACAATCGTTTTAAACGTCAATCAAAATTTAAACATACAACGAAGAAATTGTCAGATTGACTTCCGACGATTTTGTCGTAAGATTTGTTGTGATTTTTATCAGTCTTAAACATACACCGAATCACTATCACCCAAAATGTAGAATATAAACCAAGAACAATACTAAATACAAATACATGTAATAAGTTGGATATTGTCATTAAGTCATTAACTTTACTGGAAATTATATATCTTTAAGGTAACGTTGTCGTTTTTCTAATAAGTCATGTGTGTGGTATATTGAACTAATTCCTTAAGAATAAAGGCACGTTGTATTCGATTTTTTCGTAGTAAAGATATCAAGCTAGGGTCCTTGCAGTTGATGTATCGATCCTCATACTGAATACGAGAGTCCATGAGCATCATAACGTTTGTCTTAGTATTACATGTGTTGACCAAATGCCTCTTGATTTAATATTTATCAAAATAGAAAAAAAAACAAAAAAACCATCCCCCAAGTGAATCATCCAATAGAAATTTCCTCGCCATGGTAAAGAACAAATGCAATACAATCTATAAAACAAGTGTTTTCATAAGAAAATGTCTACGTACTTGTTAAAATATTTTCATTCTCCCTCTTAAACATTGTTCCAATCAATATAAGTCACTTAAATGTTCGTATAGAAATAGTCAAATAAAAGTCATGAAAATAAGTATTGGCAACCATAACACTGCGTTGCTATTATGACGTCAGCGCATATTTACACATTATTTACGCAACCTATCAGCCCAAACATATTCAATACTTTTGATTATGGTGTATTTTATGTAAAATAAATGCCAGTAGAGCAGGTAATACTTTTATTCTTCTGTGTTTTCTGTGTTTTCACACTGAGGAAGCGTGGATATTTCAGCTGTTCTGATAACTTTGGCATTTGTGTAGTGAAAACTATTTATATGGGTTTCCATCAAGCATACATTCACATTAATACCACTTTATGAACTGTTTACATAAACACTTCTAATTAACCGAAATTGTTTTTAAAAAACAAGTAAAAAAAACAGTATTATTTATACAAATTGACCGCTATTGACTAAAAAATGTGTCATTTTGAGAGAATTTCATAATAGCTCTATGTTCCCTTTTTAGCCAGTATCTCGCATCCATACCCGCCTTAAAACGGTCAGTGGCAAAAACTAGTGTACGTGCTCACCAACCTGAGCACCAAACATGAACAAGTTTTCTTAGCCAAAATAGCGTGTTATGAAGATAAGAGCTGAATTGGATGTCACCAGCAGTGCGATTATACAAATATCGGAGTACATGACTGAAGTCCAATTGCATGAAAGGTTGTTATACTACGTGCATCGGTATTGTTGCATAGTTCTTTTGCTACATTAAGCGTATTATTAACATTTTATAACAAAACTGTTTAACCTGTTAACAGTTATCCAATATATTGCTTGTCGAATAGTTACAGTATTAGTTGAAAGAGAAACTGTTGACAATTGCAAATTTAAGAAAGATGAAAACGATTAGCGTAATATGGTATCGATGCATTATATTTCTTCAAGACACTTTTAAGACATGATTAAAATTTGAGTTTATCTCTTTGTTTTTGTTATCGACAATATGGATAGTTTTGAATGGTAACGTCATCGATAACCAAATGCATATGAAACTCAGACATGGCACTGAATAGAATGGAATATAGTATATGTTAAAATAATCACTTAGAACTCATCCAATAAAAGAAGATGGTAGACTCAGTTTTATTGCGTCTGTTCATTGGGGGTGGGGGTGGGGGTGGGGGGTAATGAAATATGCACCACCCATCACATAGCACCGGCTTAAAGCTGTAGTCTATGTACATGTATTTCCAAACAACATACTCTATGATTCCAAGAAACCAAACATATGAGCTGTGGTATGACCAAGAAAATGTCCTAGTAGGTCAGCTAGAACAACATGTACAACACTTAACGGTGCAGATAGGGTTGCATCGGCCTCCTGCAAAAAACTTCGACATAAAGGCAAAGTAGTAGACTAAATTCGGTCACTCGACCTCTAGAGGTTGTGGGTTCAATTCCCAGCTCGATCCAAACGCCTGTAAAGAGCAACACTCACCATTGGTTCTACCCTGAAAACGGACTTGAGAGCGCCTCATATAAGTTTCCTAGCAATCGAACCGTTACTAATGTTTATTAATAAAAAAAACTAGATCAGTCGGTTTTATAGATAAAAGTTAATACTATTTCGAAATGAAATATACACCGTTGATAAGATCAATCTCTTTACTATAGTTATAATGTATAGTTGTCAGAGGAATGTGTAGCATTGTCAAGAATAACACGACTTTCTGCTTCGACAGCTTTAGCATCACTTGATTTTAAAATATTAAATTAATATTGAATTTTAGGCAATTGTAATAAATTTTCATTCATTAATGTTGCACTAAAAATTCAGTTATGCAATCTCATAAATCTCGAATTTGATTTGAACATTGGAATTTCTCTAGTTAAAGGCCAAATGTCACATTTCACATATCTTTCTGAACAAGCGTGTACGTAAGGCTTAGTTATATTAATTGTTTACAATGAAATATCGATTGGTAGAATAAAATGGTATTGTCTTATTTCTTAGATTGCGGAAACGGGTATGCTCGAGTACTGCCTAACCTTCCAGGGTCCCAGGAAAGAGTGGTTAGGTAAAACTTATCGTCTGTCGACCATCGATGGCATCAAAATGACGCTAAATACTCAAACAACTAAACATTAGATTCAGATCTCCAAATTGTTATATTTTTGAATCTTTAAAGATTATCCAAACATGAACATTGTCTGGAAAAATATAGGATTATCGTGTATATGTTTTAAGATAATTAGTAGGTGAAGTGTTTGGAATAATTGACATCAACTCTATTTCTTTCAAAACTTCAACACTTAATACCGTCGTTCGTATCGACTTTTTTCTTCTTTTTTTGTCTTGTAGTTTATTGTTCACTCCGTACAACCACGGCTGTTCCAATTAACTTTGCTTTCTGTGACATGTGAGATCGTAATGACTTGTTGACATTTTCTAATCCATTTGCTGTTGTTATTATCAACACTGCAGTGGTGCTAAGGTGACGGAAAGTTGTGTCCAATTAAATGCCGTCGATTAAAGCTGTCACTCATGCAGCTCTTATTACGTCCACTCACCACTTGTTACAGACACTGCGGCCGAGTTCCAACTGCAAACACGAACTCTAACAATTCTTTCCATATCGTCGGGCGGGCGTTTGCAATTTAGAAGTGGTTGTTTTGCAAATCGTTTCAAATATAAGGATACTTTTTGTTACACAAATGATATTTGTTTAGGAAATATAAAATGCATTTGAATGAAAATGACAACAATGATAAGTGTCCTTCATGATACAAATATTATTTTCTTGTTTTGTTAAATATAATAAAAGAACTACACTAAAACATATGTCAAAAGTACGTAAGGCAAAAGTGACTTTGTTTGCGTTTGGGGTGTTTTTTTCTATTAAAAGCACACACCAAATTTATTGTAGTAGGAACTTTACCATCATTTAACAATTAACAAACAGATACTAAAATCAGATGTGTGTTTTACATTGTCTACTCATTTGTAAAATTATACATCTGCCGTTTGCGATATATTTTTACCTGTAGTCTCACTTCACAGCTGCGCCTATTTGTGACAGTACCATGATTCTTGCAATTAAAAAGAAGTCCTATGTAATTTGGTTTGAAAGATTTTCAAAATGGTTCGTAGGGGCAGTGATATATTGCTGTAGACGGGTAGAGCAAAAGCTGGCATAACATATATTACAATAGGACTTCACTGTTGAAAAGGGCTTTTATATGATGTTAACAGATAGATGTAATTATGAGACTTTGAAAACTTCCTTTTTAAAAATAAAGTTAAAGGTGTCACTGCACTGCCTTTATTAAAAAAAACACAATGGCTAACCTACCATTATTTGTGCATTTTATGTGCGGTTACATTCATGTTATGGGAATATAATACTTTAAAAACGTTTCTATGTGAATTTATTTTTTATCGCGGGAATTCTAGACCTTATTTTATATAGAACAAATAACACATTTCAACTGTTTGGTGAGAACTGCAAATGTTCCGTCTATTCATTTAAACGTTTACATGGCATTCAACTAACCTGCAGACTTGCTGGCTTTGATTCATGCTGCATATTGAGACTGTAGAAACGGAATTAACGCTCACAATTTTGTATAGTAAACCACGTATCCCAAAGGGAAGTGGAAGCATTGGAAAGCATGAAACAGTATAGCATTATAATATGGCCCGATTTCGTGTTAAAATCAACATTTTTAAAATCATACAATACAATACAGTGCATTAAACAATATACAATCCAAACAATAGAAGTAGCCAAAGCACAGTCACCAAATATAATAATACATAGAGGATGGTACATGCTCATTTATTATTGAACAACGAGTTTTATAAATTCAATAATAAATGAGTACGAATGTATGATTCTTTTTATCCCATAATTTACATAATTGTTCGTTTATTTAACATATCATGTCTATAAGGAACGAGAAAAAGACCGCCATATTTATTTCAGTCATCTTTCGTATGACATAACGTCTCAAAATGACGTCATTTATCAAAAAAATCTACGTCAGTTATATATTCGTGGAAGTCGAAACGTAGTTCGGTATTTTACGCATAAGAGCCGAGTTATACGGAAAACACTGAACGATGAATCGGATGGGATATTACACTAGGTTATTATAAAAAAAATGTATGGGTTTGTTACACTCCTGCATCGTAAACTATGTGATAAACACTTTTATAAAGAATTTCACATGTATCATCTACTTGGCAAACTTAATCATAAAAAAGAGCGTGACGCAGTTTCAAAGCATAACAATATATTTCAAATTGTCGTTTTTCAATTCGTCTTCGTACAAATTAAACTAATAGGATCCGTTTTAATAACACTTTATTATAGTAAGAAGCTTTGAATTAAGATGATTTTGCAATAAGACATTAAAATGCTACTTTATTACTTTTCACGAGCAAAGCGCTTGCAGTGGTTTTTGCATTGAAATGCGTTTTACATTACTTTCTTGCATCTTGTTCAGAATTAAGTTGATTGAACAAGGGAATATGAAGAATACACATAGAGAGAGGGAAATGTATAATACGTATAAAAACAAATCAATATAATACTTTGGATATATATGAACTGACATAATTATCAAATTCATCGTATTAATACCAAACACTTGGACACCGCATTGAGGTCAAGGGTACAACGTCCGTCTCCCATGCGGAAGGTCGTGGGTTAGATTCTCAACGATTCCTGGCCGCGTCATACCAAAGAACTGAAATTGGTACTTAAAGTTTCATCGATAAGTGATATGCATTAGTGGATAGTTTTATGTCTGGTTGCCCCGCTGTCTGACTTGTAGGGATACCATACCATGTATCTGCGGCATGTTTCTCCAGTGTGGTAGAGCTCAAATAGACACCGTCGCCATATGACTACAAATTGTTGAAAGCGACACTAAACACCATTCAACAATAATCAAACACTGGGACTTAATTTTGGAATGTTGTTTAATAAATATATTTAAAAGCTTTGAAATAATTGATAAATGTACCTCACATAAACATGTATAGGGAAATAATTGATGAATGTACCTCACATAAACATGTATAGGGAAATAATTGATGAATGTACCTCACATAAACATGTATAGGGAAATAATTGATGAATGTACCTCACATAAACATGTATAGGGAAATAATTAGTAAATGGACCTCACATAAACATGTACAGGGAAATACTTGATGAATGTACCTCACATAAACATGTATAGGGAAATAATTAGTAAACGGACCTCACTTAAACATGTACAGGGAAATAATTGATTAATGTACCTCACATAAACATGTATAGGGAAATACTTAATAAATGGACCTCACATAAACATGTTAAGGTTGTATCTCACATAAAAATATAAAAGGGAATAACTAAAAAAAAAAGGCACCTCACATAAACACGTAAAGAGAAATAATTGATAAATGTACATAATATAAACATGTTAAGGAGAATATTTGATAAACGTACCTCACATAAACGTGTGAAGGTGAATTATTGATAAATATACCTCACATAACCATGTAAAGGGAAATACTATTTCTTATAAAGAGATATTGTACAGAATACTGGTCAGATACATATATATATATTTATTTATATTAACCTGCATTGCGTATAAAACAGATACAACAACAGTACAACATGAACGTGGTAATCAAATGATTCTGTCACCAAAGGAGCATGAACTGCACTTAACCTCTTAACCTCGTTCTTCCCTTTCCCTCACCGTCGATATACCATACCGAGAAAGTGTAAATAAAAGTGTAGGAAGGACATTGCGCGGTTATGTTACGTTTTACACTGAACTGCAAAGTAAAATTAATGTTCCTATAACTTATATCTATCACGAAGAAAACATGTTTATGATTTTATGTATAAATATGAGAATGTAAAGTTTTGTCCATACAATATCTCTCTGTCTTAAAACTGTCTTCTGTACACGAACAATACCTTTAAGTAGCAGCAACAAAAACACAGAGACTAAAGTTGCCATTTTACTATAACTACTTCGATAACAGGCTTGTGAATCATGAGTAAGTGACGTATTATATAGAGGAACACTTACCGTGGAGAATAAAGAATGTCACTATAACATGAAAACCAGTGCTCATGGTTATGTCTTCTTGTTGCTAGCGTGATTTAAAGCAAATCTGATTGAATATTTTCTAGATGAGGACAACCGAGCTGCATTCTCTCTGAAAAAAAAAACAAGTTAAATATAAACTTTGGTTTCGCAATACAATGTTATATAATATTTTATATCGAAGAATACATTACCTATTTTTTTCGAATGTTATGCCTTCTCACCTTTATCAAGAGATACTTACTGAATTTGACAAGTTTGCCAATCTCGTTTTCTGTATGTTGGTCAAATAATTTGCATTATCAAAAACACCGTAATTTCTTCACGCGAAATTTAAACTTTCCAAATTTATTAATTGGCAATTTGTTTTAAGTGCAATCAGTTGGAGGCGAAATTAAAATATATTTGATAATACCAAGGTGACAACAGAATTATTCGAATACAATGCAAACACTTTTTATTCACGCTAGCTTTAAATTACATAAAAAAATATCATTAAAAACATTAATCAATATAATCAGTAAGATGGCGGCCACGTTACATAGATCAGGTGGAGGCAGGTACATGAACGTTAACGTTATTTTATAGCAAATAAGAAAACAACAACTCAACACGTATGGGATGGACGCATTCAAATTCAAAGTTTCTTTGTATGTCAGCTTTAGGGAGAAGTAGGTCTGGACATTGATGGCATCAATTTTGGCCGTTATGTAATATACTAAAGGATAATCTACCTTTCACCGATATATGAATCGCAGTACAAATAATGATTTGCACTTGATTACTTTCGGTAACGAAGTTATTTACATTTTTTAAAGAAAACACTTATATATATTCAATGGTCGCATTTATAAAGGTAAATTCACTATGCATTAAATACGCTATTGTGAAACTACCTCCTATTTATTTAGATGGCACCAATTGTATAAGGGTATTTAACTGACACAAAAAAGCACACAGTTTCAATATAACAAAAACTGTCTGTAATGGACGATTCTAACTATAATTAGAAAAATTTCATTTCAGATAATTGCATTTGGTTTGTTAATACCTAATACGCCTTTTAATGAAATCCATCAAGTGTGATGAAGCCAAAACAATGAATTCAACAACACGAAATTACCGGAACGATTAAAGATAAGCGACGACGTACCTCGCATTATTACCAGGTAGTTGGTAACTCCACTATCGGTATGTCAACTAAACAGAGACTTCGTACACAACTACACTAACCCAAAATGAAAACTTGACACTTTATATGTTTGAATGTGTCTTTCGTTAACATGTTCGGAAACGTATTATATGTGTCTATCAGGATTTAATTGCGGATAATCTTTATGCATTTTTTTTAATTTCTTAAGTATTATATGTGCACAAAAAAATCGTTTTTCTTACTTTGCACGTGCGCAACATCCGGTTTTCCAATTCGTGCTTGTCGGCCATACACTGGTCAGATTCCGACAGCGCGCAACAGAGCGTCCCGACTGTTATGGGCACGACGTCATTTGCAATACACGCATAACAAGTGACAATATCTCTATATCCTCGAGCCTGAACCCCATAGAAAATGTATATGTAATTAATAGGGCCGGAATGTCAGGTCCAATCGTCAAATTGAGACCATAAAATACCTCAGAAATGAACTTCTGTTGGAATGGCAACGTATTCCAAACACGCTCATTCAACGTTATGTAAGTTCATACAGATGTCTTACTCAGAAATGCATTCTTAAAAACGGAGGCCACACTGGTTACTGACGTTTTAAAAAAGCAGTAATTGCACTCAGTCAGCACTTAAAGTCTTTGTCAAATGTTACGTGATCATTCTCATTTTTCTGGAGGTTTCATTTCTTCACTTGTTTTGACAAAAACATGCGATGTCTTTTTTTTTCTAGTAAATTACACAGAAATATCAATATAGCAATAAAGCTTCGATGAAAACTTTTTTCGATTCTGAAAGACCGCGGTGTGGTTTAGTGGTAGAGCGTCCGCCTCGCATGCGGAAGGTCGTGGGTTCAATCCCCGGCCGGGTCATACCAAAGACCTTAAAAATGGTACTAGAAGCTTCCTCGCTTGACACTCAGCATTTACAGGAGAGTTATAGGTCTGGTCGGCCCGGTATCAGTATAATGTGACTGGGTGGAGTATCACACCATGTGTCTGCGGCATGATACTCCAGTGTGACAGCGCTTAGAATACTGTCTCCAGTAGACACTGTCGCGATATGACTGAAAAATTGTTGAAAGCGACGCTAAACACCATACAACTACAACTTCAACTCTGAATATTCATTTGTCAGCAAAACAGTTACTTTTGAAATCGATTTAAAGTTTACATTTTATCATCATAATATCTTATATATTCATGTATAAATAGTAATATTTAGCTTTCGGTGTGCGTGAGAATGTTGATGAAATGATAATCACACTTCGGTTTTACCGAGTTCTTCACCAAGTTGCTCGGCTGACTTAGTTATCCATTGGTTACTGGGTCCATCATTAAGTTGCTCAGCCGTTTCTTTTCAGGTAAATCTGTTGTTAAATGCCACATTGTGAAATGAGACTGAACTTCCCATGTCTAAGATTTATAGGGTTAATTTGTATGTAAAACTCTTTACTTTTCAATGTTTGCGACATAAATTGATTTTATTTTGATTTTAAATTACCAATAAACATCAGTTTAGGAATCAAATTAACTTAATCAATGCAACATGTGTTGTACAATTTAAGCAAACGTGTAACCAATTATAAATAAACTCGCCAAATTATCATAACAAACTTCTCGCTCTTTAAGACAGTGGGGATATTATGACGTGTAGGAATTACTTCACACCATTGAATTCGTGAACAAACATGGCAAACTTCTCCGATTTTCTTTATCTTTGATCAGCTGTTCGACCAAAAGGTGTGAAAAACACAGGTAAGTGAGTCGGCAGGACCTAATTTCTAGTTCGACTGTGCCACCTATCAGTGTTCTAGCCATCGGTGGTAGAACAATAGAAATTACATATGAATTTGGCTGGGACCGGGTATGTTGTTCGAGCATTCGGTGGTGTTCCAGCCAACCAAGTTCGAGCTATCGAAGTTCTACTGTACAGTAATCAATCGAAAATACAGTAATCGATCTAAATACAGTAATCGATCTAAAGTAATCTACAGTAATGTATCCAAAATAAAGTAAAAATATTCGTTCAAATAGTATTGAAAATCTTAGTTATTCAAATTAAGTAAACGACAGTGAGACCAATTAAATACCAAATTTTACCTTTATCTTGAAGAAGAATGGTTTCAGTAAACACCTCAAGTTGAGATTGTCCTCAACTTAAAAACCTCAATTACTCTAAATGATTCCCTTAGGGCATTACACGTTAAATAACCACTCAGAAGTATAGTTACAACATATCTTAGTTCATTGGTAACGGAAAATATACAAAATGAATACACTTCAGATAGTTGAATTAAGGAAAAACTCAAGTGAAACTTGGGCCTGGGGCATCTCGAGCTGAGATTTACCTCAACTCAAAATCATCAATTTCTCAAAATCATTACTCGAACTCATTACATGTTAGATGACCACCCAAATTAAAATCTGATTGCATCTTAACTGACTAGAAAAGGATAGCATATAAAATGACCAATGTAAAATAAGTTACAACATTTCAAAAAGTTTAGTCCAGGAAAATCTCAATTTAAGATATTTAGTTAAACTTACAAAATGTCGCATATGCATATATAATTCGTATTATCATGAATATTATGTAGATATAAAAAATATTTTTTCGCTACGAAGATTATTTTGACTCCCTTAATGATTATTTAGCAAAGCAATTTGCGTATTTAAGTTTCAATTCCCTTGAAATTGAGAACGGGCGATATTATGGTATTAGTAGTACTTAAATAATATGTGAACTTAATATAACGATATCCGTGATGAATACTTAGTAGGCTTCATAGATTTGCTTAAGATACATAAATGTTCAATCTATCATGTCTCAAAATAGTAAAATATAGAAATGCTCTTAAACTACCCTTTGTAATACCATGGTTTCGTAAAATACTGAACTTGTTTTGTTAAATATGTAATGTTTGTTATATAATTGATGTTTATAAAAATATGAGTTGTCTTTGCAATATTTCTTTGTAAAACTTCGTAAATGACCAAAGGCGATAAAATGACTATTGCTTAAACAGTTTCAAACTTGAAACAATTTCCAGCATATGTTTAATGATATTTAAAATTAAAAAAAATATATGGAAGGCTATAATTTAATGATTCTTTAATCTGGATATTTGGCTATCATATAGAAAAGGGTGAATATCCTAAGACACCCCGTTTGTTTTGCTCTGTAATTTGTTAAATAGTTTCCATTTATAAATAACTTCGCGCCATATCCTACTTTGTTGTTTCAGAGCAGAGAATGCCATACTAAGCCAAGTTTCATTTCTAAAAGGATGTATTCTGATAAAAAAAAAAGCAATATCAACATAAGTGCATATCTTTATTTTGAACAAAACGTTTTATTCACATTTGAAGATAATAATAAGCACGTTAAATTGGTAACTCAGTCCCATCAACTTGAAATTATTCCATTTTCTGTGAAATCGCTACATAATATTATGAGTACCAATACATTTTAGAAAAAGCATCATCTACTTACATACGGAAATGCTTTACGGCGACTTCTTTTAAATAAACGTCTAGGCCAAAATGCACCAATATATTTCAAATGACCCTTTACGTGTCTTTTAACTGGTAATATTGCAATAACAATCCCATTTGCCATCAAAACAGCTTTAACTAATTCGAAAAACTAAATTATAACAAATAAATATTACTGTTCTCTTGGAGAACCCCATATGTGTCAAAATCTAAATTGTAAAACCTGACTGCAGCCTGCTTTATCAGTACTTTGGGATTTTAGCCTTCTATGGCAATTATATTTTCGCCTTCCTCGTGAAGAAAGGTTATCGGAAAATATGAAAACTATTACGTGTTCCGTGCAGTACAAATGAATGCCGTGGTTATTCCACTAACAACAGATATAGTTGTCTCTATGGGTTTATGAAATTAGAGATAAATCCAAACTATTGATTCAATCAACAAACATAAGATGCGTAATAGATATCGTGAAAGAAATGAGAAATAATTATGACGTAGATGACGAATGGTTCTTAGAAACAGATAAAAGTATTCGGGAAACGCAATGAAATTACAATTCATGTGCTTTAACGGTGTGTGGTAATCCGGAATGGGCGCCTTCGGATTTCGTTCAAATGACATTATCCCATCGTCCGAGACTTGTTAATTTGAACATATGGTTTTAAATACTAAAGATTTATTTTATTTATTTCACGCATGTGTTTGCCAGATCAAATATTTACATGCTCTCGTAATTGATTAAAATACAAAAATTGTCGTTATTATTTGACAAGACGAATCGTTTCAACATGTTTTCTCTCTGGTTTCATTTTTAATGAAACATACACGCGACTTGACTAGTCGACAGTTTGTTCTATTCTAAATATAGATACTTTGATATGTTTGTTATGTTTCTATTTTACAAAGTTTTATTAATCAAAGTGAATTAAAATTACATTATATTTAAACCTAGTGCTTCAAGTGTTTGACTAGGTTTTATATGTTGCTGTTTACATATCAACAGTTTTTCTATTTATAAACTTGTAAGAAACTAAGTACAATTTGTCCCTATCAGCATTTGTTAATAATATCATATTACGGTCTAGCATATCGCAAGTACATGACACGCAGTGGTTTTATACTAATGTCAGACCGTCTGGTCGTCGTGTAAATAACCTGTTACATGTTATATGTACTGTAGCTTTCAAGGTATCAGATTTCAAATCATTTGTATGATCCGTCGGGGTGCCCAACCTATCTCATGCAGCAGACATGGTTATACCAAATTATATGTATTGTTTGTATTGAATACACACTTTTATAACATTGTATATCAATATTAGAAATAATTGTATGCAAACTGGATGAGGGTGTGGAGTGCTTGTGTGGATTTCAATTACCTCAATGAATGTTCTAACTGATTATTGTGATATGAAGAATGGTACAATAAAATATATCATGTTATTACCTCAGACAGAATGAATACCACCACACTCTTCTCTTCCGTTTGACTGGTCCGTAAATTTACCCCACACTGGCTATAGAAACCAATAATCTATGTTCTTCCCAATTCAGACATGGATTGTTACAAATTGATTAAACAATACATATGTTGTATACAAATCCCTTGAGACGGCCGCCTTATTGTAAAGTAATAAGATATCGAAGTACGGTCTTTTCAACGATCAATGTTTTCTTACTGGTCTCCATTGTATACTACAGTATCAAAATGAAACGATTGTCTAATGTTAACGAAATCATCGTTTCTTTACCAGGAAATTTAAAATTGATCATAGTAGACGAGCATTGTATATCTAAATATAACAATGTATTTGATTTATTTAATGAACATGTTAATTAGCTTGTATGATTAATGAAATAATATAAGCAAAAGTTTATTTTATTTATGAAAGAATATAATATATAAGATTATTTATTTTATGTTTTGTTTTCAATAACTTATAGATGCATTTTTGGTGAATTACTTCAGATTATTCAACTATTACAAGTATAATGAAACTACAACTAGTGTCCAAAAAGAATAAGTGAAAGTAAATTTTAGTTAATTATAGTATCAACCATATTGAAAAGGTCATCCACAATAGATTTGAGACATCTCTATGTTGTCTACATTTACTTTCCGAAGTATATCCATGCTGTTGGATATACATTTGGTTCCCCTCATTTTAACTAGCTGCTAAACGAGCAACCGCTCGCATCTTATAAAATCCAAGTGCATCCGCTGTGAACCATCGACCTTCTGCTTCCGAGACAAATGCCTTAACCACTAGGCAAAGTAAGACGGTATGCTTACCGTTTTCAATCGTAACATATAAAAACTCAATATAAAATTTAATTATATATTGTTGATTTCAGTGAAATACAAATCTATTTGGTGTACACCCGGAGTGATAACAACAATACCAACACTTTTGTTATTAATAAAAATCAAACAACTTTACGCCATTAAACAATATATATTAAACCTGACACTTCGTTTATGACACCCTAAACAGCAATCATTTATTTAGTCTGAAAAATACATCGTGTGCCTTACATCGGTGCAGAGGAAACAGAGGTGTATTACATATAAGGATTGTAAACTGGTTGACGATATGTTTTGTTTAAATAACTGAGTTAATAAATTGACCTCCGCTATATTATGTATGTATATTGTCATGATCCAACGGGTTTCTTAATCTGTCCTTTATATAGCATGTGCGTAGTCATGAATCCTTAACTGGAACCTACTCATATAAAGCTATCAGTTTATATATGGAAATTGTCCGTCCAGTTCAGATGTGTTGCACGTATATCCATAGTATATAAGTCGTGGTTGACACCAAAGCAGAAGTCTATGGTTTCCATTGTAGCTAGGCGCGCTCGCCGTAATCTGGTCTTTGCATTTATGCCTGGTTATTCACAAATAATTATCTCCATATATATATATATATATATATATATATATATACATAAAGTAGCATGGTCATCAAGTCCAAGGTTATTGAATTGTATAAGAAGTAGCGCGAAGGAAATAGGAAAAATTCAACCTGGTTGATTAAACTTATTGCTAGGTAGATAAGGATAAAGCGTTTTAAAAATATTTTAGTAAATTCATTTCATGAATAAATAATAAGTCATTTTGACTTTAATTTTATAAAAAAATCTGATTCAAATAACCAATTGTTATCAAACTTTAATTTACACCACAAATAAAAATATTAGAATATCAATTATTTAATTTACAACACTTTTTGTATAAAACAATCAGTTCCTTTTCATGTTTTATCCTTGTACTTCACTTTTTTCTTAAATCTATATCCTCCCAATCGATAAAGCATGTAACATATTCTTTCGACTTTTTTAGCAGGGCATATATTTTGACTGGCAGAAAGTGAATCACCCGATCAGGAAAATTATACCATGGTCTGTCATGGTATACATTTCGGTTATTGTAAAATATGGCATACTTCAAAGTGTATAGATTTATCAAAGCAGTAATAGATTGTTCTTGCATAATCCACGTAATACTTTTTTATAGTTTACATTATACATGACTTTCCAATTGACTGTATGTTTACATTTACTTAATAATTAGCGGAATGAAACAAAATACCCAAATCCATTACAGAAGTAGGCTACAAGTCTGCGGTTTCGGCCTAGTTCATTTATGATTAAGGATGTAATATTAAAATCATGCTAATCTTTAAAAATAAGAATGCAAAAGTGGTTCATGTATGCAATTCCAGCCTTGAAGTCTGTACTTCTTCAACTTTAAATGATATTAGTTTTTTAGTAGGATGGTATGTTCGATTGCCATGATAACTAGAAGCGGCGGAATCCGCAGACATCGTACAATCATGTAACAGTAGATCATCTTACGGCATACACATGGCTCGTTGGATCGGCTTCATCTCCAAGTAACATGGATCAAACATGGCAGCAACAGTAAATTACACGCTTTACGACGTTCTATTAAGAAACTTTAAGGCTAAATATAATATGTTTGGAAGGCGGCTTAGTGCTTTTGCATGCTGCATGTGTTTGATGGAAGCTGGGGGCAGTTCATTTATAGCGTTCTATATTTTTCTTTATTTGACTATAAAACCGAACATGAATTCGAAAAAGTTCATATCTATTGTTCATTATTTTTACAATTATGAATCTACAGTTGTTGAACTCGATTTAGTTTGGTATTATTTTATCTTTCATATTGGTAAAATCAGCAGATTTAACTATTTTCAGTTATCGAAATACTGTATAATAAGGTTGTATGTGTAAAATTGAATTTATTTTGTTACATTAAATTTGCTTTGCTGTTATATTTTTTTTAAACATATATGTTCTTTTACAAAAAAGACTGGGTCTTTACTCCGATGTACTCGATGGCTCATGGGAATAACGATTAAGAATAAGACAAGACGAAGACGAAATCTAAAATTTGTCTCAGAAACAAAAATTGTGTGTCCAAATAGAGACGCAGAATGTCATGGAGACAGCCAACACGACATAAAGTACATGTATAAGCAATATGGGTCCCATTATGCATTATTCGTACGCAGTCTAAAAAAAATAAATTGTTTTAATTAATTACAACAATGATTTGTTAACTAGACAATAGAATTGTTTTAATAATGTTCGAATATAAACTATCAATACAACTTTGCGCAAACGCGTGTGATAAGTTTAATCTAAATTATACACATGTACTACTTGAATAAAATAGGCATTATAAGAGTCATCTAATTATAAAATGTCAGATGCGTCCGAAAGTCGGAAATGTGGTTCAGTGTGAAATGAGCAAGTTTACTTTGTGCACTTTATTAATTTTAGTTCTTGTCAAATGGTTTGATATATTTTATAATATCAAGGTCCAAAATTATCCAACAAAAAATCTCCTCCCTCAAAGATGGTTGCATTTCAACGTACATATACGTACGTATATATTTTAACTTTAACTCTTTGAACGAGCATATTAGTTTCCGGGCAAGAAAGAAATGTGGTGTATAAAAGATATTACGCCAGCACAAATGTCCAAAATTGCAGAAATCCAAGATAGTTGTCATTAATTCTATTTAGTACCCACAAAGCCATTATGAACGTTCATTATTTTTTTGTTATTTTGTATTCATTGTCATACAGTCGGCTTAATCTAGAATCTTATTAAACTTACCAAAGTATTAACTGTATTTAAAAGCCTTATCTTGGAATAAAAATAAAATTCCACAAGTTCTACCAAACTAGATCTCACTAAAATCTAGAATAATTTTATTTCAAGGAAATCATATTTCGGTATCTTTAATGTAGTTATTGCTGTTGTCTACTATATGTACGGGGAAAAGCAATATAATATGGACAACCATTTCTGTTATCTACGTTTAATAGCTTTACATTTACTTAAAGCATTTTTGAAATGGCAATTTTAAATTTCTGTAATTCAAGACATTTTTACCGGCCTAATTTTTACACACCATCTTTATTGATTGCTTGGGAAGATTGTACATTCACAAAAACCTGTCAACCCTGAAAAGTAGATATTATAGCCTCAAAGTAAATTCATCGTTTGAGTGATAGTGAATGACATATGGGACCCGTTTCACTAACCTTCGTAAGAACAAATTGTGACATCTAGGAACGTTTAATCGGTACACCAATTTTGCAAATTTTAGAATTGATACTTTAATTATTTTTAATGCTTACAAAAGATCGTAAAACAGGTAGCCGACACACTAAATAGATCTAATAGACTTTTCCCGGTTGGTGTTACTACTAACGTCCGTTTTGGTTAAGATAGAAAAAATCAAACCCTATGACAGTTTTGAAATGACAGTTGATGTTAAATTATTTACATTTGGAAGCTAAATACACATTATAAATTACTATTTCTGAAAATTACATATTAAAATGATGCAAACATGAAATGTGAATACATGCATTCCAAAGTAATTCATATTTCGTATAAGGACTTAACTCTGTTACGCCGTATACGTTCCTACATTTATGTTCGTCTATGATCATTGTACCAACTATTGTAAGACATATCTACAAAAAATCGTGTTTAGTCAGTACAATGAAGGATAAAATATGAAATATGAATTTGTATTTTTCACAGTTGCTTGTTTTAAACTAATATTTTCAGAACAAACGTGATCTCAAATAGTTTTACAAAAAATGTTAATAATGATTTAGATAATAATGTAAAATGATTCGTATAGAACTATTAAGTATTGGAGTTACAAGCCCCGTATGTTCATGTGTGTATTTATTGATTTGTTCGTGAACATATTAAGTAAAATCAATTCCGATATTAAAGAGTCTCTTTAATTTAGTTGAAAAATAAATGTGATATTCTTTGGCGGCCGTATATGGTCTCCCTGTACGTTGTCACATTGCTGTTGTTATTTCTGATTCGTGTGTTCTGTTTTGGCAGCCTTAAATAGTCGCCTCGTACTTCGACTCAGCGTTGTTATAATTTCTTTATTTCCGATTTATTGGATTCACGGAGCTCATTCGCTAAATTCGAAAAAATGAACACTGCTTAAGCTAGTGATAGGTATGAGGGTATGGCTTATTTCATTACCCCTTCTGAACAGCCTCAATCGAACTCAGTTTTTCTTTTCTTTTCTTGGACACGTTTCTCGCTTCCAGTGGATCATTTTATTAGACATTATTACGTAATTGCGTCAATAACCATAGCTTACTTTGCAATTACTGCGTCAGCTGTATTTTAAATGATTTTAAAGGGGTCAATAAACGTGTCCGTAGTTATTGCCTATTGGATTTACAAACTTAATTAAATATAATATATCTTAGAAAATTAATCTCGGAATAGCACTCTCCGCGCTAAATAATTAAATAATAACCAAATCTATTTTAATATTAGTAATATCCAGACGGGAGTAGTTGGAATGCGAAATGTTCTTTGATTAACTTGGAATCAGCTACCTTTGTTAATGGAAAGGATTTTTTTTCTGTATTATATTGATGATTTTATTAAAATTTAACTTTACCTAAAATGCTGGTTTATTTACAGATTGAGATGTTTTAAGAGATTTGTTAGATGCTTAAGTTTTTTGTACCTTTTAACACATGCTTCGTGCAAGAATAGCATGGAAATGGGTTTATTAATTATATATAACTAATTAGACAGTGTAAGAGAATAATTGTTAGTTTCAAGTTTTGTTTCATCGATTGAGCACTTAAGTGTTATAATCACGAGTAAGCATGCACATGACAATGTTCACGAGTAGATTATAGATATTTCACTGAAACCAAATAATATGTATATAGTGATTTATATTAACCTAGTGTAATATCAGTTCCGATTTCTAGCTCGGCGTTTTCTCTATAACTCAGCTTTTGTACGTAAAATGCTACGTTCCGACTTTCCAGAATATATAAATGACGTCGATTTGTTATGGTAAAATGACATTATTTTGAAACTAATACGCCTGATTTTTTCTCGATCTTCATCGAAGTGGCCTAAATAATAAATGATAAATGCTATTCCATCAGTTATGACGGGAACATATTAGTGCATAGCATCAACGTCGGCTGGAATATATTGCACACGTTTGTATGGCTGAAAAAAAGCATATATGGTTATGTTTGCTTTGTAAATTTAACTCCGAAAAATTAACAGCTGCGGTGTAAATAGTTCAAATTACCTGTAATCGATTAATATATACATGTAACAATGTGCTTGTTCCACTTGTATTCGAGTATTCCGATAAACGGTAATCAAGCAGACTAGGATATGTAATTATTTCTTTTCCAGTTTGATACAATAAGCAGACTTTAAAAACCAACTATATTTTGTGTTAGCTTATTTGAAATCATCAATATTTTATCATTATGAGCATAATAATTTATCATATTGAAACGTATGTAAACCGTGCAAACAATTATAAAGTCTGCTCTTATTCAAACCATTACTGCTCACTATATCTCGTACTCTGGCTCCAGGACCAAGCAATACATCGGTAATATGTCATAGAACCACACTATGTATTATGTCACTTCAATGGCTACTTCCGAAATCCGTAGAAAATGAAACTGACCGGTCGACCAATAAGGAATAATGGTTAACTTCGATGTTTCGACCTCACCGCACACACAAACACACAAATGATGCAACGTAAATCATACTACATCAAATAAAAGACAGTTAGTAATATTTGAACAACTCTTGCTCTATTTGAGTAGTAGTTAAGCGATTGTAAAATATTTGAATTAAGAATTAAGGCTTTTCAAAACGTTTAGCTGAGACTAACGTGATCGGATTAAGAAGTCTTATGACTTATAACGGATAGAAGCAAAGAGTCTTGGTACAAGGATGTTTTTGTTTATATTAAATGGATATTTCACTGTAAATAATAATTATTTTAATTCGTTTATGTCTTAAAGCAATTAAATTGCATGTTTACTTTCACTGTATGTAACAGTTGAACTATCACCCACTGTCAAATATATAATTGATCAAAAAAGCATAAAATAAAATACTCTATTTTGAAAATATCAAAAGTAGTGAAAATGATTACCATTTATGATTTCACTTTATTTAACAGCGAAAATATCATAACTAATTAACTGAGAAATCTTTATATTTCATGAAAATATCCTATAAAAATATTTTTCTATTCATTAAAATTATCAAAAATAATGTACACGTTCACTTTTAAACATTCTTTTCGAATTCAGACCAATGGATTGTAAGATGAAAACTAAAAAATCGAAGGAAATATTTTCTTCCTATTCAAATTACTGTTCTAAGATATTGGATCGTATTATTTGTTTCCATTTTCCCAAATTCAATTATTTTCGAGACTATGACTCATGAATTAACGGGAAAGGCAAGCGCCTATATGTTAGATTCGAGATTAAATTCCCACGTTGCATCATTTATTGCTAAACAAAATAAGTTTAATTTAGACGAATGTTGTTGGTGCGAATTGTATGGATCCACCGTGCATGGTTGAACTGTTTTTTATATCGTTAAGCAGTGGCGTGAATCAGATTATTTTATATAAGGCCATACTCAATTAAAATGTAGTTATCTAGAAGAACTGACAAATGAATTTAGTACCAAGCAGCAATAGAATCCAGATAAGAAAAAGAATAAATAAGAGTGTGTAGAGCTCTAAACTATTTTTTTTGCATTTGCAATTTGTGTACAGTTAATCACGATATTTTAAAACACGATACGGCCTGTTTATGTGTCCTGAATAATCTAAATAACAATTCTATTTTTATTGTGAAAAGATAAGGCACTGTTCAGTTTCACTAAACATCTCAACTTGAGAATTTCCTCAAATCCTCTATTCTAATACTGTAACACTATTTATATGCATTGTTTGCATGCTATCCATTCCTTGTTGTTCTACTAGTGTATATGATACTTTAATGTGTAATACGTTCAAGTGCTTATTTAGAGAAATTGAGATTTTTGAGTTGAGGAAAATCTCAGTTTAGTGGAACCTGGACTGTGGTTTCTTTGTGCAAGCGAGTGGAACAAATGGTGCTATAGAATAAACTGCAATAGGGCACATCACTGGTGTAACAAAAGTGCATTTTGTCGGATTTTAACAAATGAGGTTTATTTTTTAGCTTTCAACTTTTTTGAAATACTTATGTGCACTGTCAGCCCACGAGCTAATATCTATTTTTATTAGCGGATATGACACATCCCTGCTATGGAAAACAGTTTAAAAACGTTTCTATCAGGATTGCTTACCGTCAAAATACCATATCGTATTTTGTATAGAACAGAGTGCAAAATTTAACTGTGAAAAGAGCTCAAAAAAGCGTTTCGCTCATTATAACTCAATTAGACAATTTTGACATTACTCAACAAACATATAAATGTATATAGATATGACGCAATATCAGGAGGCGTTTTTCGTTTCCGTAACTGGCTAATTAAACTCATTAAAACAAATTCATCTAGACCACTCAAAACCTTCGAAGCATTTTTGCTTCTAAGAAATAAGGTTTCGATATCTTACTTACCTTTAAAGAAAGTTATTCATTATATATCCGTTAACACAGTGAAATATCGTCTTGACAACAACAAACATATGTGTATCTGTTAGATATTTGCAAGCAACATTACAAAATTATATAAAGAAAATCAGTACACATATTGTACAAATGTTATATGAACAAAATCTATCAGATTAAGTTGTGTCTAGAACATATAAACAAAATATGATTTAGCCACTATACAAATAAATCCCCCGGTAAATTCCGATCTAGTATGTGAAACAACTAAACGGATGTCGTTTTATGTAATAAATTATTGTTATATTACGCTTTGTACATTGCTTTGCGCTTATATCATAAATGTTTGGCTACTTGAAACAGCACAGTATTATAGTACTTCTTGATTAACACGTATCTCTGGTATATTCGTCATTTTACTGACATATGCACCGTAAGAACATCGCATCAGACACTAATAATGAAAGGTAATAAAGTTCTGATATAATCTCTTACAACATTTTATATCTATCTTATACAATATGAACTTGACCAATTACTTATGGATTTTATTAAGTCCACTTGCGACGATAGCGGTCTCGGGATGCTCGTTCTGCGTTGTTTAGTTTCATAAATATAGTTACAACGTCTGATGGACACGAAATAGGCCAAATCAAGATGGATAGGATATTGCTTAGGGAGGGTCGTAATGAAGTTCATTTTTTCTCACGGCCCTGTGGGTGGTTTAGTCCATTTTTTTTTCTATAAGTCATTTCTTTAAAATTTTATTCTTTTAAAAATGCATTTAATTGCAAGACAGATACAGCTTTGAAAATAAACGTTCAAAACACATACAAAAAAACTAACGAAAAATATATGATTCAAATGGGAATTCATGTGCTTTAACGTGAATCACAAGGTGATTAAATGTGAATCAATGCATCATGATTAATATGAATCCCCATTTGGCCAAATGTGAATCACCATTTTCTCGGATGTGTATATTATATATGATTACATATCACCGTGGTTAAACACAGATTCAAAAGATATTCTTATTTCTAATCATTCCAGTTTGGGCAAAAGACAATGCGTACAAGTTTCGAAAGTCCCATTAATACAGGGGTATTAACATGTTGTATGACACTTTTCTTAACATATGCCCTAAATTGTAAGTTGGTGTTACCTGACTTTATATATAGCTATATGCCCTAAGCATTTCTTTCTCTTTAATAAACACTAATAATTCGGTATGTAGTTTACTAACAATCACGTCAAAATAAAGGAACGGAAAACTAAGTAAAAACGAAGAAAGGCACTGATAATTCATTGAATAACCGGAGTAGTAACGGATTTTTTTTTATAAACATCAAATGTACCAGCAGCAATACTTGAAATATATTTAAGGTAAAATAATCGACTGTCTGTAAAAATCAATTTCAATGTATCTGGCATTGCAATAGTGTTCTATATATTTTTGTTCAGTTAATGTAATTTCTCCTGATCAATTTAGAGGTTCACAACATCCAAGTTTCCATTCCGTTAAGATAACATTTTATCTGCATTTATGTACATAGTATATAATATAGTTGGCACTTTGAATATACGGTATGTTCATGTGTATGCCTGTAACGATCATTTATGATCGAACGTGATGTTTACAAAAACATATGAACTTCGGTACAGTGAGAGTATATTATCTTACAATCATAACCTTCTATGCTGAAGATGTCTTAGACTTGTAGTTAAGTGAAGATTGTTCGAGACATTTACAGAGTTAGTTGTGAGTTTCAGTACATTTACATGTAACGTCATATACTGTTATGATGCTTTTTTTTTAATTTGTTTACGTCTTTGTCCTTCATAAATTATAAATAGGAAATAGCCTGCGGTATAATCGGTAATGATATGATAATTGTAATTATTCGATAGCTGTGCAAAATAATTAACAATGGAATTTCACCATTTTACTGTTATACGAGTATACAATTCATCTTTCTTTTTCTACGGATGGGATGGTAGATGGTTTGGATTAAGCTTCTTTTATCAGCTGGGCCGACGTTTTCCTAATGAACATGAAATCACAAATAAATATTCAAAAAATTCCATATCAATCATTGATGTGTATCAATCCAAAAATAATAACGCCACATGTTGCCGATATTTGATATGTTTTGCAGTCCATGTGCTAATATTAAATTCCCGCCAGACTTACATTTGTTGCTTCTTCCATCGAAATAACCACAACTAAATCTATCAAAGTCATTCTTACATATGTGAATATTGACGTACACGAACTATGTTTAACCTTTATAAGATTTGGTTATGGAACAGTGTATATACAATATACAAACTGTCTGAAATCACGACTATAGAGTTTACAGCCGCAGACAGATGTGAGTCATTTCAAATAAATTTAGAAAGATAAACATAAAAAGATCACAGGAATTATTTCCGATAAAGACAACATTAGATTTGGTATGGAAAGTGTAGTATGTTGGTTAAATTTGTTAACGTTGACGTGCTCAAACAACAATTTTCAACAACCATGAACATATTGTATTGGTATTAGAAATTATATAGAGAAGTTCATTAAAAATAAAAGAATAAGAAAGATTTTGAAAAAAAAATCATGATTAGAAATATCTGATAAAAATGATTCCTTGTATACACAGTGCACAACTAAGGAAAGGAAAGAATATATTCTGTTTTATATAAATCACTGTCAGTCTAGCGTTTTTTAAACCCAGCTTGGTATAAATATGTCATGTCAAAGGAATATACAGACTGACAATTCTTCTCAGCACTAAATCAGATTCCAATGGAAAACCCCTGTGTTATCTGTGTTTCTTTACTCTATTTATATATGTTTTGTTTTGATTGTTATATCATGTGAATGCTCAGTATCCCACCAACCACAATGGAAGAAAATAGCTTTTAGTAAATAGGAGTTTGCGTTTATTAAAATCCGCAACAAAAATGTATTATTCAGGAAAATGGTTACTTTGAGAAATGCTAACCCAACACGATCAAGTTCGGGCACATTTTTCATCCAAGCTCCGCTCCAATAACTGTGATATTCAATCAACATAAGAAACCCATCTGACAAATATCAAATAAGACCAACGATTTTATTATAATTACGTTATATAAACGGTATCCAACAATTTCAAATCGTGTTAAGTATTGGCAAGGAACGTATTTGGAGATTATATATTTTAAATTTTAGTTTTAAACTTATCTTTTTAACCTCGGTTATTAAACAAGTTCTCACAACTTAGGCAATGACGTTTGATGTCTTCCTGTGTAGAACCAATACTAAGTATATTCGGATAAAATGTCTTGCTCAAGGACAGCACATATAGCCGTGGTGGAGGATCGGACCCACGACTCGCCAAAGCATTGTTGTAGAAGAAAAAACTCCGTTTGGGATAACCAAATGCTAAGCCCTCGGGCCTCATATCGCGTAATAGGGGCCAATGTCACCAAGAGACACACCTATCCAAAATTATATCTCTTAATATTGTTAATATCCTCCATGTGGAAAGAAATTGGTCCTTTCTGCATATGTCGTCAATTGCATATATATATCTAGCACACGATAGCCGTTCATTACCTAAGCCCGTCTGTTTCCGGCTGAGAATAGAATCAATTTTCGATCTCTGCAGAGGGGCATGAATCCCCCGAGTGGGTGTCATTATTATTTTTTTCATTTTTTGTCATATTTACTATTATGGTTAAATGACCAACCCCTGTGTGGTTCCAGGGAGACATATGAGTGATGGCAATAATAGGATCACTGTGACCCATGCATGTTAAGGAAACGACAATTTGAGTAATACGACAGAATTTGCTGAAACTCTGCAGTTCTGCAGGTATCAAGGTTCTAGGTCCATTCTTCATATTCATTTGTTGATGTTTTTTCTGTTGTTCTGTACGTAAACGTGTTGTTTTAGTACATGTAGAGTGAACCTGGATCTTCTTTTCTGTTGGCGTCGAATAACCTCTAATGTGTTGGTAAGCCGTAAAACCCTATTCATTAATTATTCATTCTATTTCTTATATACATACTGAACGGAACAGCTATTCCGCTATTACTACATAAAAGCTAACCCGCCACCTGACATTTTATGTTTTTTTATAAATGAAAATGAGTGTTTAGAATAGGGTTATTTAAAATCAATTATACATCAGTGTCTGTTAATGCTGAATACACATTTTAAATACGATATTCAATATTATTTTTAAGAGAGTATTTGTAAACACAAAGGTGGTGCGTTAGTTATTCCAATCAGTTATAAATCTGGACTTTAAATATATAACAAGTTTCAACAACCATCATCGTACATTTGATTCAATTACAACTGTAAATATCCAAGATTTCCACAGAATTGGAATCATTTCGTTCAATTGATTCACGGCTATTTAAAAGCTCTAAATCGTAAACGGAAACTTTTGGCAGCGCTCTAGCAATGGCGGAATTTGTTATGGAAGATGATATGTTGACATAGGGTTGATTATCAATAAAATAGAGACGGAATAGCAAATATTATATCTCTGACTCAGCCAAATTGCCCCCTCAATATGACTTCAAGTACATTTCTTCAATTTTGAAAATATTGATAATAGGTTGCATTCGGTTACTAGGGAAGATGTAGTTTGTTACAGTACAGTAATGGTGCATACTTTGACAAACAATTGTTTAGCTTTGAAGAAAATATCTGTGTCAGTTTTATTAATGGGCATAATGTGTTATGATCAGATACGTTCAGTAAATAACTATTAATAACCATCGTATATCAATGCTAAATGGGTATGCTGTAGTTGTTAGTTTTACGATGGCTATCATTAGTTAATGAGTAATTATACTAGAGCTTGTCTTGCTGCTCCAAATTGTATTCTGTATTTTAGTTTTTGTTAAAACCATGTCATTTTTATTAATGGAAAATCCATATTTAAAAGTAAATTAATTCCCTATATTCTTAATGCTGGGGTATGTTCTATAGCGTTGCTTTCAATAGTTTTGTCATATCGAGACGGAGTCTACTTGAGACAGTATTCTGAGCACTGCCACCATGCAGTATCATACCGCAGCCACATGGTATGATACCCCACCTAGTCACATTATATTGACACCAGACCGACCAGACCTAATAAATAAAGCGAAAACGAAGACACGCGCTGATGTTTCATTGCATAACCGATTTATTAACCGATTTTTTATAAACATCAAATGTAAAAGCAGCAATGGTTGTAACCTGTAAGTAAACTAAAAATAAACAACTGTATGTAAAAAAAATATCCATAAATGTTACATGTTTGTAATTGCAATTGTGATCTACGTATTTTTGTCCAGTTGATGCAGTTTCTTCAGATAACTTTCAAGGTTCACAAAATCTAATTTCAAAATTCCCATTAAGATGACATTTTATCTGCATTGATGTGCATAGTGTTTAATGTAGTTGGCACTTTGAATATACGGTATGATCATGTGCATGCCAGTTACGATCATTTATGACCCAACATGATGTTTACAATAGCATATGAACTTCAGTACAATGAGAGTATATGATCTTATAATCAAAACCTATGTAAATTATGTCTTAGACTCGTAGTTAAGTGAAGATTGTTTGAGACATTCACAGATTAAGTGGTTAGTTTCGGTACATGTACATGTAACGTAACGTCATTGTAAATACTGTTATGATATTTTTGTTTATTATTACCTTTTTGTAACCGTATCGTACCTCCATACCGCACCCTAAATACATTATTTATAGGAAATAACCTGCGGTACAGTCGTTACTATTATGACTATTGTTATCATTAGCTAGTTGGCCAAAACAATTAACATTGGAATTTCACCATTTTACTGTTATTTACAATTTTGTTCTGTTTAACTATGGATTGGGTGGTAGATCGTTTGGTTAAAGCTTTCTTGATGAGCTTGGCCGACTATGAATATGAAATCACAAGTAGATATTGCAGAAATTGGTTATCAATCTTCCATCGAAATAACCACAACTAAATCTATCAAAGTCATCATTAGATATGTGAATACTGACGTACACTATTTAAACCTTTATAAGAGAAATCAATCTAAGAGAAAACAATGTATAAACAATATACAAACTGTCTAAAATCACGACTAAAGAGTTTACAGTTACAGACAGATGTGAGCCATTTACAATAAATTTAGAAAAATAAACATGAAAAGATCACAAGAATTATTTCCGATAAAGACAACATTAGATTTGGTATGGAAAGTGTATGTTGTTTGAATTTGCTACCAGTGACGTGCACAAACAACACTTTTCAACAACCATGAACATATTGTATTCGTATTAGATATTCTTTAGAGAAGGTAATTAAATATTAAAGAATAAGAAAGATTTTGAAAAAAATCATGATAAGCAATATCTGATAAAAATGATTTCTTGTATTCACAGAACCAAGAACCAAGAAAAGGAAAGAATATATTCTGTTTTATTGGCAGAATCTTTTCATGGGGTTAATGAAAAATATAGCACTCCATCAGACCCCAAGCATAACGTAATATGTGCCTAAAATACGAAAAATACACTGTGACACTTCAATATGGAAATCCGAAAAACAAAGTATCAACACAACACTTCTAACTGCTTTCAATATAATATATAAATCACCGCCAGGCTAGTGTTTTTCTAACACAGCTTGGTATAAATAGTTCATGTCAAAGGAATATACAGACTGACAATTCTTCTTAGCACTAAATCAGATTCCAATGGAAAACCCCTGTGATATATGGGTTTCTTTACTTACATTCAAAAATCTGTTTATATATGTTTTGTTTTGATTGTCGTTTCACGTGAATGCTAGGTATTCCATCAACCACAATGAAACAAAAGAGTTTTTAGAAATAAGGAGATTGCGTAATTAATTAATTAAAATCCGCAACAAAAGTGCATAATTCAGGGAAATTATTACTTTGAGAAACGGTAAGAAATCCGGGCATATTTTTCATTCAAGCTCCGCTCCAGTAACTGGGAGATTCAATTAATATAAGAAACCCATCTGTCAAATATCAAATAAGACCAACGATTAAATTATAATTACGTTATATAAACGGTATCCATTAATTTCAATCATGTTAAGTATTGGCAAGGAACGTATTTGGAGATTACATGTATGTGTAATGGATTTATTAAATTTAAATTTCAAACTTATCTATTTTACCTCCTCGATTATGAAACAAGTTATAACAAGTTAGACAAATGACGTTCGATGTCTTCCTGGGTAGAATCAGTAATAAGCATATGCTGATAAAGTGTATTGCTCAAGGACAGTTCATATAGCCGTGGTGGAGGATCGAACCCACTACCCCCAAAGCATTGTGGCCGAAGAAAACACTCCATTTGTGATACCAAATGCTAAGCCAATGGACCTCATACCGCTTTCATGGGCCATTGTCACCTCTTAAAATTATTAATATCCTCCATGTGGAAAAACATTCACAGACCCTTTCTGTATATGTCGTCTATCGTATGTATGTATCTTGTACACCATATCCGTTCATTATATAAGCCCGTCTACTTCCGGCTAAGATCAGAATTTATTTCGATATCTGCTGAGGGGTAGGAATCCTCCGAGTGAGTGTCATATTCATTTTCTCATTTTTTTTTGTCATGTTCACTATTATTGTTAAATTACCAACCCCTGTGTGGTTCCAGGGAGTCATATGAGTGATGGTAATGATTATTGAAAAAGGTAGTAACTGATTTTCAGCAATATTTGTATTCTGTTGGTTTTTTTTTCAAATTTAAGTAAAATTTAGTTCAGTCGATGCCGTTTCTCCTGATAACTTTGAACGTTCACAAAATCCAATTTTATGATCCTGTTAAGATGACATTTTATCTGCATTTATATGCATAGTATATAATGTAGTTGGCACTTTGAATATACCGTATGTTCATGTGCTTGCCAGTAACCACCATTTATGACCAAACGTGATGTTTACAATAGCATATAAAATTCGGTACAATGAGAGTATATTATTTTATAATCATAACTTTCTATGTTAAAGATGGCTTAGACTTGTAGTTAAGTGAATTTAATTGAGACATTTACGGATTTAGTGGTTAGTTTCGGTACATTCACATGTAACGTAATGTCATTCTTAATACCGTTATGATATATTTTTTTTATTATCACGCATACCTCTTTGTAACCTTATCCTACTTCCATACCGCACCCTAAAAAAATTATTAAATGTGAATAACCTGCGGTATAATCGTTACTGTTATGACTATTGTTATAATTAGCAAGTTGTCCTAAATAATTAACATTGGAATTCCATCATTTTAATATTTAAAAATTGTCTCTGTTTTTCTATGGATAGCGTGGAAGATGGTTTGGTTTAAGCATTTTTGATCAGCTGGGCCGATGTTTTGCTTGTAAACATAAAGTCACAAATAACTAGTCCATAAATTGCATATCAGTTATTTACGTGTATCAGTCCAAAAATAATAACGCTACATGCTGCCGATATTTGATATGTTTTGCAGTCCATGTGCTAATATCAAATTGCCGCCACACTTATATGTGTTGCTTCTTCCCTCAAAATAACCACATCTAAATCTATCAAACTCATTCTTACATATGTGAATACTGACGTACACGAACTATTTTTAACCTTTGTAAGAGAGATCTGATTTTGGAACAATGTATATGCATTATACAAGCTGTCTGCAATCACCACTGTAGAGTTTACAGCCGCAGACAGATGTGAGCCATTTCCAGTAAATTAAGAAAGATAAACATAAAAAAATCACAAGAATTGTTTCCGATAAAGACAACATGGAAAGTGTAGTGTTTTGGTTGAATTGGTTAACAATGACGGGCTCAAACAATAATTTTCAACAACCATGAACATATTGTATTTGGTATTAGAAATTCTTTAGAGAAGTTAAATACAAAAGAATAAGAAAGATTTTGAAAAAACGAAAATTAATATTATCAGGAATAACTGATAAAAAAATGTTCCTTGCATGCACAGTGCATAACCAAGAAAGGGAAAGAAAATATTCTGTTTTATTGGCAGAGTCTTTTCATGGGAGTATTGAAAAACATAACACCCCATCAGACCTCAAGCATTAACGTGATCTGCGCCTACAAATACGAAGAAATACCCTGTGATACTTCAATATGGAAAGCCGAAAAACATAGTATCAAAACAACTCTTCTAACTGCTTTCAATATAATATATAAATCGTCACCAGTCTAGTCTTTTTCCAACCCAGCTTGATATAAATATTTCATGTAAAAAGGATATACAGACTGACAATTATGCTCAGCATTGAATCTGATTCCAATGGAAACCCCTGTGATATCTAGGTTTCTTTACTTACATTCAAAAATTTATTTAAATATGTTTTGTTTTGATTGTTGTATCATGTGACTGCTAAGTATTCTACCAGCCACAATGAAAGAAAAGAGCTTTTAGTAAATAGGTGATTGCGTTTATTAAAATCCGCCAAAAAATTGAGATTATGTTTAATGGCTTCTTTTAATTTTAGTTTTAAACTTATTGATTTAACATCGATTATGAAACAAGTTCTCACAACTTAGGCAATGACGTTTAATGTCTACCTGTGTAGAGCCAATACTAAATATATTCGGATAAAGTGTCTTGCTCAAGGACAGTACATATAGCCGTGGTGGAGGATCTGTACCACGCCCTACCCCCCATCCCCCATCCCATCCCCCGTAAGCATTGTTGTAGAAAAAATACTCTATTTGGGATAACCCAATGCCAAGCCCTCGGGCCTCATATCGCCTCATATGGGCCAATGTCACACCTATCCAAATTAATAATCTCTTAATATTGTTAATATCCTCCATTTGGAAAGACGTTGGCCCTTTCAGCATATGTCGTCTAAAGCATGTATATACTTGCACACGATAGAGTTTCATTATATAAGCCCGCCTGTTTCCGGCTAAGACTACAATCAATTTCGATATCTGCAGAGGGACAGGAATCCTCCGAGTTGGTGTCATTATCATTTTTTTGTCATGTTCACTATTGTGGTTAAATTACCAACACCGGTGTGGTTCCATTGAGACATATGAGTGATGGCAATAATAGGATTACTGTGGTTCATGCATGTTAAGGAAGCGAATATTTGAGTAATACGATAGAATATGCTGAAACTCTGCAATTATGCAGGTATCAAGGTTCTAGATTCATTCTGCATATTCATTTGTTGATGTATTTCTTGTTAATCTTTATGTAAACTTATATATACATACTGAACGGAACAACTAATCCGCCATTACTTTGTTTAAAATTGGGTTATTTAAAATCAATTATACATCAGTGTCTGTTAATGCTGTATACACATTTTAAATACGCTATCCAATATTTGGAAGTACATAAGTGGTGCGTTAGTTATTCCATTCAGTATAGATCTGAACTTTAAATATATAACAAGTTTCAACAACCATCGTCGCACATTTGATTCAATTACAACTGTAATATCCAAGATTTCCAAAGCATTGGAATCATTTCGTTTGAATTCGTTCAATTGATTCGCGGCTATTTAAAAGCTCTAAATCGTAAACGGAAAATTTTGACAGCGCTCTAGCAATGGAGGAATTTGTTATGGAAGATGATATGTTGACATAGGGTTGATTATCAATAAAATAGAGACGGAATAGTAAATATTGTATCTCTGACTCAGCCAAATTGCCCCCTCAATATGACTTCAAGTACATTCTTCAATTTTGAAAATATTGATAATAGGTTGCATTCGGTTACTAAGGAAGATGTAGTTTGTTACAGTACAGTAATGGTGCATACTTTGACAAAGAATGGTTTTGTTGTTTGTTCAGTTGATTTTAGATTGTTTAGCTTTGAAAAAATATATGTGTCATATTTAATGATGGTCATAGCAACACAGTGGTTGTGTTTTAAACAATTACGTTCAGCATATAACTATTAATACCCACAGTAAGTCAATGTTAAATGGCTATGCTGTAGTTGTTAGTTTTACGATGACTATAATCAGTTAATGTTTAACTTATTAGAGCTTGTCTTGCGGCTCAAATTTGGGGGTTTTTTCTCAGTTTTTTGTTTAAAACATGTCATTTTCATCAATAGCAAAAGAAAATAAATTCCCGATATGCTTAACGTTGTGGTATGGTGTTTAGCGTCGTTGTCAACAGTTTTTGTCATATTGCGACAGGATCTACTTGAGACAATATTCTGAGCGCTGCCACCCTGGAGTATCATACCACAGACACATGGTATGGTACCCCACCTTGTCAGATTATACTGAAACCAGGCCAATCATACCTAGAACTATCCTCTTAATGCTGAGTGCCATGTGAGGAAACCTCTAGTACCATTTTCAAGTCTTTGGTATGACCTGGCCGGGGATCGAAAACACAATCTTTCACATTGCATGTGACGCGGAAGCTATATCACAAGACCACTGTTTTGGTCCCAATATATTTAAAGGTCGGATATTAAAAACACATATTTTGTAAACATATTATATTTTATAGTAACTGTTTATAATTGATATCGAATAATTATCTGTTTGTTTGCAGTTTTGAATAAGGATTACTCTTTGTATAAAGAAACTATTCAAAATAGCAATTGTTTCCAGATTTTATCTGAGAAAAAATTACGAACACCATCAATGTGCGGACATTGGTAGATCTCCTGACCTTGGCATTTAACGTTTAAAATTTATCAAATATGATATAATATATATATATATAAATCATACGTTGGGAATGTGCATCTAAAAAGATCCGAAAAATCGGAAATTTTGTTGAAATATAAGTATGTTATATCGCTTAATTCCATGATAATCAAGACCCAGTTGTTCAAAACTTTGTTAGTTTAACCACCTGTAATTTCCATATTTTCTATACGTAGTAGTTTTATGACAATTTAATTGAATTTCTAGAAACAAAATGGCATTTTTTCATATTGTTTTCAATAAAATAATAACCTAAAATGCTGTAAATCTCAAAATATCGTGATTTAAAAATTTACCTTAACCAAATGTTAAGCTAACCAAGCTTTGAACAACTGGACCCAGACGGTGAATTCTATACTCCTTAAGGTGTCTGTACTTATGTGCTATAATATATATGAGTTACTGAATATGTAATGGATTTTTCTTAGACTCAGTAGTAGTGAAACACCGTTTAACTTGTTTTAATTGGTGTGATGAGCGTATGCATAAGAAGTAATATAATGTTGTATTAGTCTGATTACAAAATGCACCTTATCAATGCGAAATTACAAAACTGTGACAATAGATTATAAGTGTAAATGTTATGTATGATAATGTGACTGGTGTGGTAATTTTTTAAATGTAAATACGATCGGTTAAGTCTTTCTTGACATTATAATGCCAGTATAACCATTGTAAAAAGGCAGTCAGTTCAATCCCATGATTTTCCCTGCATCCGTATACCGAGCAACAGGTTACAATTCTGTATATATATATAGAAGACACCAAAGAACCAGCGAAAATGTATGCGGTGAGAGATGAGTGCACGTCTTTATATTTTGTAGAACAATACAACATTCGTTTATATGTGAGATATATAAAAATCATTAAACTTTCAGCAAATATCGCTGAGGATTTGCCATTTTCAAGGAAGGCAGCAGAGAAAGCTTTAAATTAGATTCGGTTCTGAAATTCCTATTTAAGTACAGTTTAGGCAGCATAGAAGCTTTAATCTGATGAATATTTATAGCCAAATATCTTGTAATTTCCATCTTAACTTAAAATTTAATGTTTTAAGATTTATTCTTAATATGTAGCATGTCATTGTTTTCTTTATTTATATTACCTAATCGAAACATTGCTATAACTTGCAAATATTTATAGTAGTAAACGTAATATAGAAAAGGTTAAGACGAGAAAATTAGGTCCACAGAGTATCTTAGACAAGCATTCTGGATAAGAGGTGTATATAACGTCGGAGCATTTTCCAATAAGCGCTTATGGTTTGTTGCTTTGGCTGGGCGCTTTTGGTTTGCTGCTCTGACTGGGCGCTTATGGTTTGTTGCTTTGACACGGCGCTTGTGGTTTGTTTCTTTGACTGGGCGCTTGTGGTTTGATATTTTGACTGGGCGATTGTGGTTTGTTTCTTTGCCTGGGCGCTTGTGATATGTTGCTTTGAATGGGTGCGTGTGGCGTGATGCTTTGACACGGCGCTAGTGTTTTTTTTTCTTTGACTGGGCGCTTGTGGTTTGTTGCTTTGACTGGGTGTGTGTGGTTTGTTGCTTTGACTGGGCTCCTGTAGTTTGTTGCTTTGACTGAGCGCTTGTGGCTTGTTGCTTTCTCTTTATACATTAAATATGCATTTTATACAAGAATTTTCTATTAAAGCTCTGTGACGACTAGTCACTAGAATAGTTTTTCATAGTTTTTAATTTTTGTTCACAAAAAAATTACAATTGTTTTGAATTGAATATCTAGATATTTAGTAGTAATATGCTGAGAGAGAGAGAGAGTTTTAAGACATATCAATAAAACATAATTTAACTAATAAATGAATTTGGATTTCGGGATACAAGTAAGGTAAACGGAATAGCAGTTTAGCCAGCATTATATACTGATTGGCAATGGAACTGCCAATGCAGTAACTGCTTTGTGCTTCTGAGCGCTTTGATGTATTAGGAAAACTAAATGTTTACACAATAAGGTGCGTTACGATGGCGATATGAACAAATAAACAGCAATATAACTTTAGTGCTTTTAATCCGGCGGAAGAAAGGGCTCTGCTTGCATTACTACAAGCCGCCATAGTATCTATACAACTTAACAAATAATAAACAATGTGACTTTAAGTTGCAACTAACTCAATAAAAAAATATCTATATGCATTACTTGTCCTTTGATGTCTAGCCATACTGACCACAAACGTGTATCCTATAATTGATCAATGCATTTCCGCCAGCTTTCAACTGACCAATCGTTAGACATAGCAAGTTATCATGTGTCAGTAGTTTATTCATCATCGTTCCATCTTCCTTAAAACTGACTATTTCTCTGAGTGTTTGTTTACCATGTGTCAACATCCAGCTTTAGTTAGCTAAAGTGTCAGGCGCTGTCTTTGTAAGGTATACAGTTTTATTGTGTTTATTAATCATGAATGCCAGTATGAACTTCAAGTGCACTCTGTGTTTCCATCTTTAATTTACTATCATCGACTAATTTACTGATACAATGTATACTATATATACGAAGCCTCGCGAATTTTGGAACTGTTTAGTTTAACGAAAAAATAGTAATCCTGATATTTCTTTAAATGAGTTAAATGCTTATTTTACCGACTTATTCAAGGACATCAATATGAAAATTTCAGAAAATATTAAATGCATGCACTTCAATAACATTAATGATTAAAGTTGATACCTGTATAATAGTTAACGAGGTTTAATCTGCAATTCGTGTACATAGCACAAACAAAGTGATTAGTGGTAGTTTATCAAACGATTTTTTCATTTCGTCCTACAGCATACTATCTGGTGTTATAACCGATGTTTTAATCTCATTTTCAATACAGGCTGTATTCCCTGAAGAATGGACAAAGGGGGTCATTATTTCTCTACACACTAAAAGGGGACAAATACGTCGTTAGCAAATATAGGGGCATAACTTTAGTTAGCTGTTTGGGGAAGATTTTTCACCAGCGTTTTGAACACACGTATTAACAAATGGTTGCGGCAAATAGAATTATATCTGACGCACAGTTTGACTTTAAAAAGGGTAGATCTACAACGAATTCTATTTTCATACTTTATGATAGTATCGACAAAATTTTAATCGAGAAAAAACGCCTTTTATCGATTTAAAAAAAAGCGTTTGATTCGGTCTATAAAAAATGCGTTTTTTAAATTGGGTATTAACGGTTAAATGCTCAGAAGTGTACGCTCGATGTATAGTACTGTTAAATTGTGTGTGAAACTTTGTGGGTTTTATTCGGATTTTTTTAAATATCAGTCGGTGTAAAGCAAGGGGATATAATTTCGCCAGTTATGTTCGCTCTTTTTATCGGATATCTAGATCTTTATTTACAACTAAATTTAAATGATATTTCCCTTATACTAGTATTACTGCTTTCTGCCGATGACATGATTTTGATAAGTACCACTCCTAAAGACCTTAAAGAAAGCTTAAATAGGTTAAATGAATATTGTGAAACTTAGCGGCTCGAAGTTAACACAGAAAAAACTAAGGTTGTTGTTTTTCGAAAGAGGGGTAGAGTAACAGTTTCTGAAAATTTGACATATAACAACGTAAATACAGATGTTGTTAACGATTTTAGTTATCTAGGTGTTGTGTTTAAGACATTTGCTTTATATTAGGAGTCTCTAAGTGGTAAATCACTAAAAGCGATTAATGTTTTAACTTTAATATATTAAGAAAGCTTGAAGTTTATTGAAAGGAGAACTTTCAATTACACAAAAAGAAGGCATTATTACATGTATTCCCAAAGCTAATAAAGACAGACAGTTTTTTAAAAATTGGAGACCTATTTCTTTATTAAAATGTTCTTATAAATTAGTTTCTGCCTGTATTACACAGCGTCTAAAAAAGGTACTACCAAGTGTTATACATGATGATCAGACAGGATTTTTGGAAGGAAGATAAATTGGCGAAAACACTCGCACTATCTATGATCTCTTTTATTACACAGAAAAAAAAAGATATACCAGGGTTATTGGTTATTGCTGATTTCGAAAAAGCATTTGATGCTATCTCATGGTCGTTTATTGAGGAGGTTTTAACGTTTATTAATTTTGGTCATAGTTGTAAAAAATGGATTAAATTATTTAATCATGCTTATCAGTAAATGGTCATCTGTCAGATTGGTTCTCTATATACCGAGGCTGTCGACAAGGTGATCTACTCTCCCCATATATATTTCTCTTGTGTGTGGAAATATTGGCTGTACTGGTCAGGACAAATAAAAAAATAAAAGGAGTTCAAGTAGGCGACACTGAATACATTATTTCACAATATGCGGATGACACCTCACTTATAATTAGATGGTACAGAACAGTCACTTAAACATGCTCTTAAAGTTTTAAAATTTTATGCTGAAATTTCAGGCCTTAAGGTTTATGTTGAAAAAAATAGAATTATATGGTTTGGGAAAAAGAAAGGTTCAGATGTTAAATTATGTACGGAAGTAGAACTAAATTGGGATCAGGGAGATTTTATAGTCCTTTGAATTACTATGTCTACTAATTTAGACAGTATGATCAAATTAAATTATGAAAAAAAAATTAATAAAATTAAATTATTGTTACGCTCATGGTCCAAAAGAATACTCATTCCTTTTTGAAAGATAACAGTTTAAAAAAGTTTAGCTTTACCGAAACTTAATCATCTA
Organism: Panopea generosa; assembly: GCA_029582155.1. Lineage (NCBI taxonomy): Eukaryota > Metazoa > Mollusca > Bivalvia > Adapedonta > Hiatellidae > Panopea > Panopea generosa. The sequence continues at coordinate 56,380,846 of CM055906.1, forward strand.
TTTTCTTCATTACCAAATCCGCCTGAAGATCAAGTTAAGCTGTCACAAAATACGTGTTTAAGTTTTCTATGGAAAATTACCCAGACAAAATAAAAAGAAATGTTGTAACTTAAAGCTACGAATATACGGGATTAATATTAAACAGTTCATATGTTCTTTGAAGCTAACTTAGATAAGACGACTTTTATTTGATGGAAAAACAATGTATGAAAATCCATGAACAAATGTATCCCTTTGCCACAAAGATGTTAATTTTTGGTAATGATTTTATAAACAATAACTTACATAATATAGGCAATCTGTTCTGGAAAGATGTTTATGAAAGTCTTAATTTATTAATATCTGTTACAAAACAATTGTTATGAAAACAATTTTTAACTCATCCTCTGTGGTACAACAATAACCTTAGGATAGGAAGGTCAAGTGTTTTTGTTTTTTTACAAAAGATGGTTTGATAAAGGCATAATAATGATCAATGATCTGATAAATGAAAACGGTAATCTTCTGTCTTTTAGGTCATTTAAAGAAAGATTTCTGTCAATTCAAATTGTATAGAATATGAAGGCATGATTACCAGAGTACGTATTTACCTTCAAACTCTCAAGTTTACTCACCTAGCAATAAAATTAGAAAATACTGTCAGCCCACTTATAGTTTTTGTTATAACAAGTACAAAGAAAGGTTGTCGAGTTATTTATGATGTACTAAATAGGTCCAGTGTATTACCAACATCTATTTCTAAATGGAATCAATACGGACTAAATATATATAAGGAATTGAATAAATTATTTAAAATACAATGAAGTTGCACTAAAGACACCAAGCTACAATGGTTTCAGGTCAAAATAAATCACAGAATAACTGCTACAAATTATTTATTGACAAAAATGTAGATAAAAGACGTTAATTCTTGAACTTTTTGTAAACAGCATGTAGAAAGTATTACGCATCTTTTTTGGGAGTGTGAATATACAAAACCATTTTGGGCTAATCTTGAAACTCTATGCACTGACAAAAATATAAACTTTCAACCAAAATGGTCTGTGAAAGATATTATCTCTGGGTCAATTAAATATGACAGTGTTCTAAATAAACTAATACTACATGCAAAATATTACATTTATAAGTGCAAGTAAGATGGAAGACAACCAGTTTTCAACAATTACCAACAACAAATAAAATAGTTATACCAAATTGAAAAATTAAATGCAAAAAATAAGATACATTAGTAAAATTTGAAAAAAATACTGGAATGCATATGAATCTTTATTGTAGTAAAATTGTTACTTAATTGAATTCCTTTTGCTTGTTTGTTTTGTTTTTTAAAAAAAATGATAAGGTCAACTGCTACTCATAACTGTTGCCTAGACCAATCATCAATTTAAATAAATATGTTCAAACAAACTGCCAAATGTGTTCCCTATCTTTTCCTTTTTTTTTTTTGTTCTCACTTGAAAAAGTGAAGTCACATCTCCAAAAGAAATAGTTTGCCCTTTTTTATTGCTACTTTTTGTACTGTAATTTTTTATTATATAATTTGTATTGTTAAACCGTTTGGAATATTAGGTAGAAATAAAACTTGGTATAATAATTCTTTTATATGTGTTATTAAAGGCTAGGTTTTCGGGGGAAAATGTCGTTACTTTTACATGGTGAAAAGCCAAATGTATGAAATGAAAAAATCTCCGTAATAATTTTTGTTTGTCTTGATCATTTCTTCTTATTCTTCTTGCTATTTTTGTCTTTACATTAATTTAGAACTACATCATGATAAAAATAATGTTAAAATCAATCGTTCTGGTGGAGATCTTCTACATAATTGTAATGACATAAAACAATCCCCATTTATACAGCCTTGTATAAAATGCAGTGTTTGTTGTTGTTTTTTTTTGTTTTTGTTTTTTGCTGCTTGTTCCTTGTTATACATACTTGCAAAATATATAAAAACATGCATGTCAATTATTTGTACATTTTGTTGGGGGATGACTCACCCCGACCCCCACAGACCTATTACGGGGTGATTAAATGGGTCATCAGATTTTTGGTGACTGGAATTAAAAAAAAGAGAAAGAAAGCTTGAAGTAAATCCTAAGACATCGCTACAGTTATTTGATGCATTTGTAAGTTCTATTCTTAATTACGAGTGCGAGGTATGGAGATTTACGAAATCAAAAGAATTAGAGCGCAGTCATTTAGAATTTTGCTATACAGGGCGTAAAAGAGATTAATAGCAATTCTGGTATTTACGGCGAAATAGGACGTTATCCGATATTTATTTCTCGGTACTTAAAATCGTTAAGTCCTGGTTAAGGTTATCAATAACTGATAATATTATTTTTAGCAGGATTAACCAACTATGTATCAAAGGTTACACGTAAGTCCATCCTAAATACTTATGGTGGTTGTATGTATGTATGTATGTATGTATGTATGTATGTATGTATGTATGTATGTATGTATGTATGTAATGTATGTATGTATGTATGTATGTAATGTATGTATGTATGTATGTATGTATGTATGTATGTATGTATGTATGTATGTATGTATGTATGTATGTAGGTAGGTAGGTAGGTAGGTATGTATGTATGTAGGTATGTAGGTAGGTATGTATGTATGTATGTATGTATGTATGTATGTATGTATGTATGTATGTATGTATGTATGTATGTATGTATGTATGTATGTATGCGTTCATTTTTTGATCAATTAAATGCAAATTAAAAACTATTTTATCAGGTTAATATTGTTTTTAAATAAATTTGCCATACTAGCATTGACGTATCACAGTAGATCAGAGCAGCTCCAAAATTGTTTTTAAAATCTAAGCATTCTTTTAGCATGACGTATCACAGTAGATCAGATCAGCTCCAAACTAGTTTTTAAACTCTTTACATATACCATTTTAATGTAATACCTATACTTCACTTGGAAATAAATCACATGGTCTCAATTTCACTACACATCTCAACTTGAGATTTTCTTCAACTAAAATTTTAAAATGCTATAATTTCATTTATATCGATTATATTGCATGTTATCCTTTATTAATGGGTTAAGATGTGATCTGACTTCAATTTTTCTGAGGCCATTTAATGTGTAATACGTTTCAATATCGATTTAGAAAAACTGAAATGTTTGAGTTAAGAAAATCTTAGCTTGAGATGTTAAGTGAAATCGGGCCAAGGTTCTTAACTTATTTTGTGAAGCATATTTACAAACAACTAACATGCCTTAAATGGTATATATTTATATAACTGGATCCTACTCATATAAAGCTATCAGTTCATGTGTGTAAAATTGTCCGCCTTGTCCAGATGTGTTGCATGTAATTCCATAGTATATAAGTCATGGTCGACACCAAATTTATTGGTTTGGCAGAGACCTTGATATTGTGTCTATGGTTTGCATTGTAGCTAGGCGCGCTCGCCGTAGTCTTGTCTGTACATTAATGTCTTGGTTATTATTTCGATATATATATATATATATCATGCATTGTAAATAAGCATCTGAAACAATCCCAAAAATCGTAAATTCTTTTGTTGTGAAATTAATTATCTCCCTATATATACATGCACACAAAAAACACAAATTAATAAGATTCGGTACAGCTTTGAAAATTTTATAATGTACAATATACCATGTTTTGATTCTGTATTACTTATTTATTGGGAGAGTTTTAACTAACGACTCGACCATATAGTACACATTACGGCAATAAAATATGTTTACATCAGTGGTCGCTGAATATTTATATTGTAGTTATAACTGACCAGTGAACTTTAATGTCAATGTATATTCTCTTATGGTCATTTAAGGATGACCATGTACATAATTATGTTTTGCATGAATTTGCTTTTAAATTACTTAAAAATACACTTGGATGCTACTTGAATAATTATCTATCTTGGGTCCCAAACTATCTCTGGCTAGTTGTCCAAATATGCATATGAAGAAAGTAGCATAATAAATACATATTTTATAAGAGTCCTTTGTTTGTTTATTGACATAAACAGATTGTAAAACTAACATTGTGAAGGACCGCTTTATTAGATGTCTAAATTATCATGAACTAAGCTCGGAATATTGACATACTATGTATAATGTCTAGCGATATGTTAATTATTAAATAAAAAACTATGCTGAACGCTGTATATTGTATTTAAATGGAAAACACCGGGTCCGGTCACCCTATGAATTTCCAAAATACTGGTATTTAAAAATTTATTACCGTGAAAATGATTAGATACAAATATATTTGGATCCTTGGTTGTTGAATGTGGAAACAACCGCTGAGAATTACAATATACATATAAAAACATTAACCAAATAGCCAACCGGTTAATATTGTATAATATAATTAGCTTATGTCATACATTTAAAAGTGAAATCCAACAGAACAAGTTTATTGTTCACTGGATGTTTAATCAGCCGTACCGAAGCAGAAAGAATAAATTTCGCTACTTGTCATGGGCAAAGGGTATAATGATGTTTTTTCAAAGATATTTGGAATTTTAACACGGAGTTATTAGTAAAATATACATGTTAGTAACAGCATATGTTTAGCCATCGTCGGATACCTACGATACTCTCAAGCCATTACCCGGTGATAAATGGAGAGTATCGTAATGTATTACCCGTGGGTATTCAACTTTGATGTTAGTGTATACTAATTTATTTTAGCTTGATTGCGAAGTAAGCTACGAGCGTGTTGTAATCGCTCTTGAGATCTGTTCAAGGGTAGAAGCAATACGTGGTTTTGTTTTTTGATATGTCTATCCTGGGGTGGAACATGTGACACCTAGTGTGATATATGTGTTGTTTTATTTTCTGTTGATTTTGATCATATTCTCTAAGTTAAAATTCTGTCTCAAAATCGTAACAAATTTTCCTTCAATGTATGTCAAATTGCATCAATTTGTCTTGTCGGAGGAGAGTTGGTTATAATCATATTCCTAATTACAATTCTATTTCAAAATCGCAACAAGATGTCCTTAAATATGTGTCAAAGTGCTCCATTTTGGCGTCTTGATTTCTTTTTTTCTGGGAAATTGTTGTTTATAATCATTTTCCTCAATCAAAATGCTGTTACAAAATCGTAACAAATGTCCTCAAATAGGTGTCAAAGTACACCATTTTGAGCTTAAATTTCAAAAATTTTGGGAGAGATGTTTTTAATTATCATATTCCATAATTAAGTTTCTGTCTTAAAATCTTACCAAAATGTTCTAAAATACTAGTATGTGACAAATTGCGCCACTTGGTCTCTTTATTGTTTTTTTCGGGGGATTATGACCCACGAATCTCCCTACCATCCCGCCCCGTCTTCATCAAATGTCTGGATCCGTCACTGAGACTTGTCGTTTAGTTTTTTCTCAAACATTTTTTGTTTAAAATCTCTTATGTACATGGAATTAATTGGTATGTATAACATAGAAAAAATTACACACAAAATCCCTGAGAATGATTCATTGGCCATTTATATCTTTAAAAATACCGGGATGATGGAGGACTCTCACACCCCAACCCTCCGTAAAAATGTCCAGGCCTGAACTTTTAAATTGACCAAGTTACGCCCCTACTATATTTCAATAGCTCCCGTACCACATAAATTCTGGACAGTTTCACGCGAGAAAGTTTTTCAGTTACTAGTATCTAAAACGCTGGCTCTTCGCCAAGTCTCTAGTTTGCATTAAGGTCTTTCTCCACCAATAACATTTGTTTAGCACCTGTAAAGTGTTGGAAATAACATAACCCCCATTAAAAAACGTAACGTATGCCCTACTTAATACTAGCAGTCACACACACATAACAAAAAAACTATAAAATACATTAAAAGCAAACCTCGGTCGGGTTTTAAACCTGGTACCTCAGGTTTAGTTTAATAATATTATCATGCCGCAGACACATGGTATGATACCCCACTAAGTCACATTATACTGACACCGGGCCGACCAGGCCTAGAACTCTCCTCTAAATGTTGAGCGTCAAACGAGGAAGCTTCTAGTACCATTTTTAAAGTCTTTGGTATGACCCGCCGGGGATTGAACCCACGAGGCGGACGCTCTATCACTAGACCACGCCACCGCGGTTGTCGCTACTGACTATGCGTAGAGAGCCGCCGCTATCCCACACTTGAATGCGTCATAGGAAGGCAGCGTTGACAATGCCCTCTGGAATCTGGTTCCATCTATTATATACATCCAATTATATCAAGGACTTATATATCTGTGCTGATTACATGAATAATAACAATACAAATAAACTTATATCTAGTGCAAATGGGCGGGTTATAATTTTCAATAATATTAGCAACAGCCCTCCATACGAAAATCACATTTTAATGAAAACATTTTTTAGACTTAATAGATATCTCTGCATGTAATAAATAATAGATCATAAGGCAGTTATTATACAATTTGATAAGAATGGTGAAAGGGAAATAACTCTTATTACTTTTTACCTTTATTTTCAAACAATATGTTTTATTATTTCGTACTAAAATATTCAATTTTCAATAATTTATTACAAAACTGCTAACTGTTATGAATATTAATAAGTAAAGGAAAAACATTTTTCATTCCTATAAATGTTTACAATATTGCATATGAATATTGATTTAAAAAAATGGGTGTTTATATGTGTGCATCGCTTGGCACTGAGTTTATTGAGCGGGCCGAGTTGTCTATGGGTATATTGATAACTTCACCTCCATAAGGTCTTGGGTTAGAGACTGGCTGGCTATAAAGGTTTCAAGTGGAAATATAAATGTTGCTACTTGTGAAAGGAGAGTGGTTCAACTCAGGTTCATGTAAATGGGACAATACGCATAATAGTAAATGCATGGGTTCGATCCTCCGCCACGGCTATGTGTTGTGTCCTTGAGCAAGACACCGTTTCCGCATATGCTTTGTACTGGTTCTACCCAGTAATACGTCTGAGCGTGATTTGCCGGTTTCAGTTGTAACAGATTGTTTCACATTCGAATTAAAATTAAGAAGTTTAAACTTGTATATGCATCAGAGATCATCCTCAGTCAAAAATACACAACATAGATAACTAGCTGAACACTCATGTGTAAACGAATGCTTGATACGTGTTTAGCACCATATTTGTTTTTATTCATATTTTCCCTTTTTTTGTCTTAAATTTGAAGCAGTTTTCGAACAACCATGTTCAGAGAAAAAAATATTGTCCAAAACATGACTATTTATCATTATCACGGAAACTGTGCTAGAAACATACATGTATTTTTTCATCATGGTTTGAGTAAATAAGAACATTGTATGATTATATTAACATAAAGAGGTAAAAAAAAATATAAAACATGTTATGCAGTCAAATATTAATATCAATGTTATTTGTATAGGCATTGTGTCAAGGAATTAGAGAGAGCTACTTTGAACAAAAACAAAATCGGTAATCCAAGTCGAGTCTTGGTCGCCATTAAGTTTTAAACTTATTTATTTTACTTCGATTGTGGAACAAGTTCTTACAACTTAGGCAAATCACGCTCGAAGACTTCCTGGTTAGAACCAGTACTAAACATATGCGGAAAAGTATCTTGCTCAAGGACACCACACAGCCGTAGTGGATGATCGAATCCACGACACCCCGATCATGGGTTCGGTGCTCTACCACTTGACCACGTCCACGTCCACGTCCTTGAGGAGAATACCATGTTACATAGATGGTCTAACCTTTACTTCCTGCGAAGAGAAATACAACACATTAATTTATATAAGATTATGATTTATTAGATGCAGGCCTGTAGATATGGAATATATATTTGTCTTCTGTTTTCTTATTTTATACCACTACAATGACAAGCTGAATACACATTTAGCCATAATCAAATTGCCGCTTACGAAAATGCGCTTAAACTAGGGTAATGTTTGTGAAAAACTGTAAAAAGGACCAAAATATTTTAAATATAATTAATAAAAATATATGTTTCCAAAAAGATAAAAAGTATGAGGAAATGGTTGAGTGATAATCACGCAGATAGCTTATTGCACGACGACCGGTTTCGTCCCCCGGAAGTGGTTAAATTTTTACCAAAACAAAAATGACAGAAGGACGATTTAACTACATTTATAGTTGTGACCTTGATGAAAATGTTGAAATCAAAATGTACGGTGCCTAATTTATTCTAGGGTAGAGAAATCTAAGAATATAGAATGCTAGCAGTGTGACAATGACATTTAGTTAATGAAGTAAACAAATCGAATTGTATAGCACCCAGTCATGTTCTTAATCTCAGAGCAATGGTTTAATTTGAAAACATTATTTTATTCTATATAACCTCATTGTTTACTGCAAGAGTAAGATAAATGTAGCCTACATTTTAAATATTGTATTTATATATATGGTCTAGCATATTTATATTTTATGTTTATTTTATAATGTCTATATGATGCAAATAATTTTGTTTGCATCACATGCACATAATAAGTATACTGGTCATACCTAATACCGCGAGTCTTAAAAAATTCAACCATGTAAAGAATGGCACTAATACTAAACAGTAATAAGGTTACTTAAGTGTGCTGAGTAAAAAACAGTTGCTGATACGAAATGCAAACAAATGTCGACGCTAATGGAAGTTGGAGCTTTACGCAATGTTTTCCCAGATTGTTATTACACAGGCAATCGCAGTTATAGGTATATCGCGGTATTAAGTATACAAGGGATATATTGTATCAGAGAGTTATTGCTGCTAATAAAATGCCCTGAACAACAAGTGCATTTATTTCTCTGCATAGATCTATATTGTTACATCGAATTGACCACTGCTGGCATTTAATTGATGGGTTGGGACAAGTGCATTCAGAAATTAGTCACAGTGGCGACAAGCATCGCTATCTGTTGGTTATAGCCCGCAGTAAAGTTCTGTGTAACATTATGGCCTGGTGAGAGCAGGGCTGCATTATAGATATCTTACATTTCATATTCAAAAACTTAGTATAATGTTGCCTGCAGTGTCATGTTGAGAAGGATAGAAAGCCTGCATTCTTCAGACTAAATGTTGTAAAAATAAAATTAATTATTTGGGAAATTAACCATTCAAAATTCACCAGCAATTTTTGAGTGCCTTAAATATAAGTTGTATGTTACAGTTATTGTTTTAAGGTGTTTTGATCGTACAAAGTTAATCTGTACATTGCAGTTTGAAGTAAAATTTCAAGTATATTAACAATGTTTATTTTCATTGGCAGTATACAAATTGCAGGGAATAGTCTAATTTTTTTTAAAGATGTTATTCTGCATTTTTATTAAAAAAAAAAAAGAAGAAAAATAGAGAAATTTGTATTTCTGATATTGAAAAACAGATTTCTCAAGAGTGTGCATGAAAATGTAAACTTTGTTTCACAAAACTGATTGAGATACATTTGCTTCTATAGATATAAGTTCTTGCCTGTGAATATTGAAAGTTAATTTATTAGATAAATCATTTTAATCAGGAGATGAAATTTTCTTTCCTTCACTACATACATCCTTGTATAAATAATGATATAACGGCAACTTTTTATCTTTTCAACAATGTTCATAATAAATTGATTTTTAAGACTGCCCCTTGTATATTTATTGAAAATATTTCTTGATAAAAATGTACTGTAAAAAAAATTACTACAAGCAAGCCCAAACAAAACTATCAAACATGTATGCCATAGTATTTTAAGCCATATTTTTTCCAAATTTGAAATTTAATTTTAGTTGATTGAATATGAAATAGTTATTTTTGCTGATTTTTTTAACTAATGATGTATATTCAAGTTTAGAAATAATGAAGTATCTCTGATTTCGATCAATAAAATGAATTTATAAACTGAAGGATAGATATTTTCTATTTTCCAAATAATGGGGATTATATCAGTAGTAATTTTTTGTGTTAAATAATACACTTTACACAAGCGTTTCCCAGTTTAATTTTATCTGGTTTTTAGCTCGCCGGGACGAAGTCCAAGGAGAGCTATTGTCACGACCCCGGCTGCAGCGAGTCATCTGTCGACACCCAGGTTAAACTTTTGCGTTTAAGTTTAAAATATCTATGCAACCACTCATTGCATGTGAATGAAACTTCGCAGGTTACTCACCATCATCAATGGAACACACACACAAAAAAACAATAACTCTGGATTGCATTTTGGCACAGTCATGGCCCTTTTTTTGATTAGACACCCAGATTTAACTTTTGTGTTTAGTTGCGTTTAAGTTTAAGATGTCTATGCAACCACTCATTGGATATGAATGAAACTTCGCATGTGTTTTCACCATCATCAGTGGAACACACACACACACAAAATAAAACTCTTGATTGCATTTTGGCACAGTCATGACCCTTTTTTTGATTAGACACCCAGATTTAACTTTTGTGTTAAGTTGCGTTTAAGTTTAAGATATCATTTAGGAATCATAACTCTGGATTGCATTTTGGCAGAGTTATAGCCCTTTTTCGACTAAATTTTTCAGGTTAAAGGTCAGAGTTATGGCCCTTTTGGACTTAATTTTTCGTCTGTAGACACCCAGGTTAAACTTTTGTGTTTAGTTGCATTTAAGTTTTGGTGTTTGTCTTCCATCTCAATCTTTGCTTGGGTGGTGAGTTTTATCTCATTGGGGAGCTTTGTTGTCTTTGACAACTCTTGTCTTGTAAATTATTGTTCAATTTGTTAATGAAAAATCTTCCAAAACTTGTCCAATATCCAGTCACCATGAATAATTGCATCAGCTCCACAATTGTAGAGGGGTAGAAATAAATGAGACCTACATTCTGTTTTTCCTTAAAAGTTTGAGGATTATAAGCAAGTAAAAGTTATGGTATGGAAAGAAATCATGTGATAATGAGAGATATCAGAGCACCAGATAAGTTATGTACTCATCATTATTCTGAAAAACTCAAGAATACTTATCTACTCTGACTTTGATGAGTAATTACTCATCAGTCTAAAAACTTATCTGGGGCTCTGGTTATTATATTTGATGAATTAAAGAATTAATCAAATAACATAAAAGCAGATCCCTGTCTCAAGTTACAAGTTCATAAAATAGTGTAGTATAGATCTGATTACATCTTTTATCATTTCAGTGGCACGTTAGAAGGGGAACGTGAAAGACCAAGTTACAATGACCTTCTCAATGATCCCATGTTGAAGTTCTCTGGTACATACTGTACTGACTGTTCTGATCTGTATGTGACATGCCAGGTGTATAGTGAGGGGAAGCCAGTCTCGCTGATGTCGCAAACATGTTACAAGGCATTCAGTACTCGGTGGAAGTATGAAGATAAACAGTTTGCTTATTCTAAATATTGACAGTAATGTTGTTGTTTTTTTTTGCTAAAGCCATACTGATTTTCCATTTTGAAGTTTTGTAATTAAAACAAACAAATTCAGCATATTAGTTTTGGAGGTAACGGCATGGATGGAGTGTGGACCTCTCACGTCAGAAGTCACAGGTTTAGTGTTAACAGTTGGCCATTCAAAAATAACACTCAGTACTAGTTCTCCCCATGAAATGGACCTAGAGTAAATCATATATGCTCAAAGAATATATGTGTACTTTGTAATCAAGCTAAAAATAGTTAAAACTAAAGATATCCATTGCCTGGTACACTTCATTTTCCTACACATACAGGAGGAACATTCAATACTAACATCTCTCTGTCATTCTCTATCACTTGACCCCTAATCTGGAAATAAGTATATTATAAAACATTCTCCGCAACCTTTACTAGTAGTCACTCTTTATTTAATAAATGTGAATGTTTTTTAGGGTGAGAACCCTCTGAAGAGCGGAGGGGAAACCCTCTCCCATACCTTGTACATTGTATTTACTGGTACATTACTTATATACATGTGAATTCTGACACAGAGCGTAATGAAGAAAAAGACCACCATAACTGTTTTATCAACAACAAAAAAGGGTTTTTCAAGTGGCTGAAGATAGTGTGCCATTGGACCAGTTCAGGGGGTCTTTCGTGGCAGAGTGGTCAAAGGCACTGTCTCAGTATCACTTATCTCTCACCACTAAGGTCAAAGGTTCGAGTCCCACTCACTTTTAAAAACTTTCTCTGAGAAAGTTTGCCAATTAACTGCAGAATGACGGTGGTTCTACTTAGATTCATTCTGAAGATTTCCTCCTCCAATGGAACTGGATATGCCATATATAACCTGAACTGTGTTGAAAATGGTGTTAAACTTCATTGAAAAAAGGATCAGTTCAAAGATTTTTTTACAATCTTTCACTTTCTATAAGTACTAGATTATGTTCTAAAGACATATTAATTTATTTAAATGAAATTGATTTTTAAATTACAGTTGGAATGAGTGGTTACGACTACCAATCAAGTATTGTGATTTACCACGTAATGCTATCCTTGTTTTTACTATCTGGGATATTTACGGAACAGATCAAGTCATACCTGTTGGAGGCACAACCATATCCTTGTTTGGGAAGAAAGGGTAATGATCTCACTCAAATGATTGTTAATATTGGAATTTGCATGTATAACAATTAAATAAAGTTTATTCCTTAAATGACCTAGTGTAGGAATTAAGGTATTAAAAATATTCTTGTTTGCTGTGCTCCAACCCAGTAATTTTCATATGGATCAGTATGTAGCTGTTTTTGGTGTGAGTCAAGTTTGTTTTTTTTAGTGTCATTTTAAACAAAGAAAATGTCAGAAATCATGAAACGCTTTGAAAGTCAATAAAAATTTTGGGTAGCTACAGTAGTTTTGTATGTATGAGCTCGGCAAACATATATTCAAGAATAGGCCTAAGTTATTTAATAAAAAATGGAATGGTCATATATGACTGATATACCAGTTAGTTGGAAACAAGAATGATTTATTATATATTTATTTAATGACAAAATATCAACAGACAGACAGATTTATATGGTATCACAGATGTACAAACATGTATAAATTGACATGATTTATATATAATTGAAACAAATACAGGCACGTGAAGTTATGAACCATGCCATGCTTACATGTATCAATACCAAGGATTACATTAAAAAAGGAAATACTGGGTAGTGATTTCCCCTTATTTCCATTGTTTATTTGCAGGTTTATTTGATGGCTGTCCATAAAATAAAAATGACTTTTCTAAATGACTTTCTAGTGGTTAGAATATTCTTGACTTTCATTTAAATTGAAACTTCAAAGTTTTCATGCATTTGGCTGGGAATTTAATTTATTACATGTAGTTATTTATACAAAATGTAGGTGCAGTTTTTGTATGTGTACAACTTGATACATTTTATATAGAATATTTGATTTATCGCATTCAAAAGATGTAGCACTTTTTAGTGAGGAAGACACATTACATTACTACACACTTTAAATATGAAGGATTATTTCAAAACTCTAGGTAAGCAATGATCTAACAAAACAACTTGATATGCAGTGGTTACATATAAATCTAAAGATGCCTAGGTACTCTGTATATGTAAGAGTTTGTCAAATAGCTGTAATTATTTTGTAGTGGTTTGAGACAGGGTATGCATGACTTGAAGGTATGGCCAAATGTTGAGGCAGATCCAAGTTTACAGTCCACCACTCCAGGGAAGTCGAGGGATGGCAGCGATCAAATGAGTAAATTGGCAAAGGTACCATCATTTGAGATTTAACCAGAGTTTGAGATTCTGCCATTTCGATTATAGTTTTGAAAATTTACACTGTTCTAACATTTATTTGCATAAATCTGGCCTGGCTAGATCAGTTGGTAGTGTATCTGACTGCCAATCCAGTCTCTGAACTTTGTTCTACAGCCATGAAAATCCCACCTATGAAATTGTGGGGAAGTAGTCTGTGACTTGTGAAGATAAGATGTGTCTAGTACTGGCTATTGGTTAATGATTAGCAGATCCCAGCAATGATGATTTAGTGGACTAACTGCCATTATATAACTGGAATACTGTTGAAAATTTTTTTTTATGTTTTTTGCAGACATCAAATTAAACAAATTTTAATTTTTTTTGTTTCTTTATGATTGCATAAAAACACAATGACATTGTTGCAGTGTGCTTTAAATCAAAGTCACATTCTATAATTGACCTTACTGTCCACTGTAAATGTTTAGAAAATAATCAATTTTTCGAGTTGACCCAGTAACTATCAATTTTAAAGATCTCATCCTTCCTCTGTACTGATATGTGTACAAGTTTTGGTGGATATGTGAACAAGTTTTGGTGGATAGGTGCACAAGTTCTAGTGGATATGTGTACAAGTTTTGGTGGATATGTGTATAAGTTTAGGTGGATAAGTGCACAAGTTTTGGTGGATAGGTGCACAAGTTTTGGTGGATAGGTGCACAAGTTCTAGTGGATATGTGTACAAGTTTTGGTGGATATGTGTACAAGTTTTGGTGGATATGTGCACAAGTTTTGGTAGATATGTGTACAAGTTTTGGTGGATAAGTGCACAAATTTTGGTGGATAAGTGCACAAGTTTTAGTTGATAAGTGTACAAATTTTGGTGGATAGGTGCACAAGTTTTGGTCGATAGGTGCACAAGTTTTGGTAGATAGGTGTACAAGTTTTGATAGATATGTATACAAGTTTTTGGTAGATAGGTGTACAAGTTTTGGTAGATAGGTGTACACGTTTTGATAGATATGTATACAAGTTTTTAGTATATAGGTGTACAAGTTTTGGTAGATAGGTGTACAAGTTTTGATAGATATGTGTACAAGTTTTTGGTAGATAGGTGCACAAATTTTGGTGGATAGGTGCACAAGTTTTGGTAGATTGGTGTACAAGTTTTGGTGGATAGGTGCACAAGTTTTGGTGGATTGGTGTACAAGTTTTGGTAGATAGGTGTACAAGTATTGGTGAACAGGTGTACAAGTTTTGAAGAATAGGTGCACAGGTTTTGGTAGATATGTGTACAAGTTTTTGGTAGATAGGTGTACAAGGTTTGGGTGATATGTGTACAGGATTTGGTGGATATGTGTACAAGTTTTGGTGGCACTAATTTTGTGCATATTTCATAATAAGTACATGAAATTCATGTGGTTGCTGTAACATTAGAAGTTGTGTGTGTTGAATGGGATGTGTATTGTGTTTTTAGGTAAATGGTATATTAATTTATATAAAAAAAAAAAAACAAATTTGTTTGTACTGTTTGTCTGTCCTAACCTTGTAATAATATTTACTTAAATCGTGTATTGTCCAGTTAACAAAGAAACATCGTGACGGTCACATGGTGAAGATAGACTGGCTGGACAGACTTACGTTCAGGGAGATTGAGATGGTGAACGAGCGACAGAAACGTGACTCCAACTTCATGTACCTGATGATAGAGTTTCCAGATATCTTCCTAGACACCATCGAGTACACAGTTGTGTATTATGAAAAGGTAATAATGAGATACAGTCTTTTGTCATCTATGACTTTAGAGTGGAAAACAAAAGTCTAAGTTTAAAAATAAGTTCAAGAATTTGGTGACAACATAGCAGATCAAGTACTGTAATTATTTTGATGTCATTAGCACCCTACGGGTTTCACCGTAAGGAACTATAGGTTTACCCTCCAACTGTCATCTGGAGTTTGTACAGCAGGAAATATTACTTAAAAATATCCAAGCTAGGTTTGTGAAACGTTGCTTGTGGATAGAGGACAATAAGAGGACAGTGTAGATAATTTTTTTATGCTCCCCCAAAGGGGGAAGCATAAAGTTGCCGCTTCATGCGTTTGTGCGTGCGTCTGTGTGTGCGTGCGTACCCAAGTTCTTGTCCGGGCTATTTCTCTACAACCTCTGGTTGGAATTTTATGAAACTTGCTAGGATGCATCATTACCAAGTGCAGATGCGCATATTGTCTTTGTTTTTTCCAGGTCGGTGTATTTCTTACGGAGTAATAGCCCATTCATTCTGTCTGACCAAATTCTTGTCCACGCTATTTCTCTACTACCCCATGTTGGAATTTTATGAAACTTGCTAGGATGCCTCATAACCAAGTGGAGATGTGTATATTGTCATCATGACGCTATTTCGCTACCTCTGGTTTTAATTCCGTTAAACTAGCTAGGATCTGCACTTATTGTCATTTTGTTTCTGTTCATTGATTTGCGAATGTGTTCTGTGAAGTGCAGAGCCACATATTGTTCCTGCTATGCAGTTTGGTATTTTTCAACAAAGTAGGCGGTACAGAGTCAAACACTCACTTGGGGAGCATCCATTGGTTCCATGGATATTTTTTTGTTTTTTCAGTCAAACAAAAGTTGTGATTGCTATGACAATAAAAGAAGTGTAATTACAAGTACAACCTGGATCCTGTGGTAACACAAAAAGTATCCAAGCTACATTTGTGAAACTTGGCATGTTGATAGAGGGAAATATAGGAGAGAATGCAGGTCATTTTATTTTTTCAGTCGAACAAAAACTGTGATATATATTGCTTGCAATGTTCCAGTGTCTTATTGCAATGATTATTATTTGTAGAATTATTTGTTTACAATGGAATACCATGTACTGATTACTTATTCAGTGCCCCAGGTAAACAATGTATCACCATATTCCACTTTATTAGAATTGCTAAATGCACAAAGAAATTCATTACTAAGTGTATCAAACACGCAACGCTTTCTATAAGTGTATTAATGATACATTATATCCCCAGTACATGCCAATCGTGGCCATTTCAGCTTTTGTGTGTATAATAAATAAATTGTTTGTCCTGCCATTTTTTTATGACGATGCAAAAAAAGTGTTGAACTGAGGCAGAAAAACAGAAATCTGTTGTTAAGAAGAGCTCTTGAGTATCAGTGAACTAGTATATATGCTATAACAGTTTAAGTTGAACAGTTTAATTCAGTCAACAAGTTTCAATTAAGCTATATTAACAGCCTGTCTACATACAACATAAGTGTGCAGCTATAACAGCAGTTATCATGAAAAGTAAGAACTACTTAAGTTCTATATTCAAAGTTACATGTATTATATGAGATATGATCATGACTATTTTATTTCAACTTGTGTGTGTATGTTCCAGGGTGGGGATGACCCATACTCATATACAACATTTGGGGATGTGGTCATTGTACCAGACCCGGAGATTGCCATGGAAAACTTGGTGGAGATCAAGCATCATAAGCTTGCCCGTAGTCTTCGCAGTGGCCCGGCTGACCGGGACATGAAACCAGATGCCAAAACCAGGGACCAACTTAATGTATGTTAGATCATAATAGTTTATTGTATGCTAATGCTAAAAAAAAATAATAAAAAACAAACAAAACAAAAAATGTTAACATGTTATGTATCTTTGTTACTGTCGGCAGAAAGCTTTAAAGGTAGTGTTTTATATTTGAATATCTGACACAAAATAAAGTTTCTTGTATCTTTTACGTATGTCATTGTATCACAGATGTTTTTCTGTGAAAGTATCAAATTAGGAAAATAGGAGCAGTTTGTAATATGAGTTCATTGACAGAAGCATCATAAAAACTTTAAAAACTAATATTAAATTTAATATATGAAATTTTAAGGGAACTAATGTCATGTAGATATAAGAATGAGCCAAAATGGGACTGAAGCATAAAGAATTGAATTGGAACAAGCCAAAGAAAAAATCAAAATGTTAGAGATAATAGAACAACTTGAGTTATTGTAAATTTATCATATGTGTTGATTTATCAATAAAAAACATCAGCTTGGATTCCCAACACTAGTTCAAAATAATATTTACACAATGGAAACATAAATCAGCTTCTCCACAGGCAATTCAAGCACAGGGGCACCCCAGCACTTGACTATCAGAAATGGTATTCCCCTAGAGCTTGAATTTTTAACAGAATATTGCAAAAGCTTACTTTCCTCTAAATCATTATTTTTCTTTGAATATCTTTTTTCATTTTAATGCCTAAAATGAAACAAACTTAATATGATGACTTTAACTGATCGATACAAATTTTACTAATGAAATATATTTCATTGAGTGCCTTACACAGCACTTTAAAATGTGTTGGAAAGTATTTACGCACTCTTACCAGCGTTTGCATTCCTCCCTGTGAAGAACCCTGTTAATACACGTATATAAAGATACTAATCTCCAGGAATTTGAAACTTAAGAAGGTTATTACCTTTTTTTAATATAAAATGGGGGGAATCATGCTAATTTTGAAAATATGTGTAATAATCTTTAAAAAAATGTAAATTGACATTTGCCAATTATCTGTGTCATCACACTGATGAATAAGAATAAAAATGAAATGTTGGTTTTATTTATTTATATATTAAACATTATAAGCAATATCAAAATGTGATGCCTTTCATCTGTTATCAGCTATGCACTTGTACAAGGGAATGAGTAAACTTGGCCTTTTAAGACAGGTTATTGCTTAATGCAGGTTAATTGAATCTGAAAGCATAGAAATAGGAAATAGCAAATGTGGCTGCTTAAGACAAGTAGCTGCTCAATAGAGGTGGTCACTTACACATGTCTGACTGTATAGATATATATTTTAGAAATAGAGTGTTGTGAGAATTTATCAAAATTGTCATGTGACACATTAATGTTTTTTAGTCGAAAATCGTCCTAATTCTTTAATTTGATACCTAACAGAGGCTGCTATTGTATTGCAGATCATTGTTGGATACCCTCCAACAAAGCAACTAACTTCAGAAGAACAAGATTTGGTTTGGAAGTTCCGCTTCTATCTTTCTTCCCAGAAAAAGGTATGAGGATTTTTTTTATCGTAATTTATATGAATTTCAATAAAAACTTCTTAACAGATGTAAGTTATGTTAACTCTCCTTCGTCAAGACTAACTGTAAATTGAATTTTTTTTGCCAGTTTGTTGTAGGGACAGGGTTAGGGTTAGGATTAGTCTAGTAAACAAACAATGACAAAAGTTCTGTAACAACTTATCAGGATTTTTTTTTTAATAACTTTACAGTCAAATTTTGTTGTCACCAATTTTCTGGGCCCTGGAATATTAAATTTGTTTGTTCAAGCTAAAAAAGGTCTGATTGTCAGACATCCAGTTCAGATTAATTTCATCCAGATGTTGCCTCACAGACACCTACCTTATTTTACACTCATACTTAAGCTCATTCAACACTTTTAATCCTTGTGATCTTAATGGAAAATAAAACCCAAAACTTGGTACTATTTGTACATTTTAGTCATGTATACAGCTTCCTTTTAACACAATATTCAAGTTAATACACATTCTATTTTTAGCAGAGGTAGTTTTAAAGAATGTGGTACTGCCCTTATAAACATGAGAAGGCATGCAGGCATTTTTATGCCCCCCTTCCCCTCCAAATGTTTGGGGTGGCATATAGTAATCGCAGTGTCCGTCCATCCATCCTTCCATCTGGTATATTGTGTCATGCCTGTAACTTTGTCTTGCATTGTTGGATTTTGTTAATACTTGCTACAAATGATCAACATAACATGATGACTTGTCGCGAGTTTGACCCACACCCATACCTCAAAGGTCAAGGTCACACTTTAAGTGTTAAAAAAATAACATGTAGTTGATGTTAATCATATTTTTTTATCTGGTTTTTTTTTATTAAAAAAGAAATTAATATGTATCTAATTATATCTTTTGGAATACTGTATACTTCTAATTTCTTTTATATAATGTTTCAAACGACACAATGTCCATTAGGAGTGCCTCAGTGATTTCTCTTATTTGTTATATCTGAGAAAGCAGAGTATTTATATCATTACAGTTACCTTTCCTTAATATGTAAATCAAAAATATTATCGATTTTTAGGCCAGTCAAACCGTCCAATTGATATGAAAAATCTATCCAGATTTTCGAAACACTTCCAGTTTGAAGTGTACAATATCGATTTCTTATGTACAGTCACATGGTACAAACGCTCAAAGCTCATTGGAATATCTGTTTTAGGTAGATAATAACATAAAATATAGAGGGAATTTGTCGGAACCGGACAACAGGATCTGTATTTAGTTAGTCATTATTTACACTGTCTTTTCATGTCATTTTATATTCCATTCATGATACAGGCCCTGACGAAATTCTTAAAATGTGTCAACTGGAGTCAGACGCAGGAAGTGAAACAAGCTCTGGAATTACTGAGTCTGTGGACACCCATGGATGTAGAAGATGCCCTGGAGCTGTTGACACCCACGTTCACCCACCCGTCTGTCAGGAAATATGCCGTGTGCCGACTCAGACAGGCAGATGATGAGGTTCTGTCTACTACATACATGTTTCATTCCAAATTTCTGATAAATTCTAAAAAATTGTTTGTTTGTTTGAATATTTTGTGTAATTTTCATGCAGTTGAGTGCAAACACTCTTTCCTGGGATCTTTTAAGATTAACCCATACCCGAACACACACACATACACATCTCAACAAGTAACTGATAACTTTCACACTTAAATCAGTAGAGAGTTGAATGACAATGAGATGTAATGTTATATATCAATCATCACAGAAACTGGCCAGATGGGAATTTGAACTCAAGACACCTATATTGATAGTCAGACGCCTTAACCCCTGATCATGAATTTAATTGGGTAATGATTAATGACCAAAGGATGAATTCAGTTGAACAAATTAGTCATCCTCAATGGTTTATGGGTCATGAATTATGGTCAATAAATGTGCATGTTGCCCTGGAAAGAGCTCTTGTTTTGTAACAGGAAAAATATATTTTGTAATTTTTAGTATTAAGTTTAAACAAAATCACATATATTTATTTAGTAAACTGTCAGTTCTGTTTGGACTTGAGCAAATGGAATTGTATCTAAAGCAAAATATCAGATGAAATATCACCAGTCAAGCATCAGGAAAAGTTCTGGAAATTTAAAAAAAAAATTCAAGTTCAGGGATTTTGTAAAGTGTCGGGGGAAAGTTGAAACTTAAACAAATTTTGAAAGTATATGTATGTGTTGATTATCAAGGATTAGATGGAATCATCATCAGCCATTGATAAACATCTTCAGTATTTAAGGGCAATGCCCAGACTAGCCCCCCACCCCCTCTCATGCCCAACCAACAATTGATAAGAATTTGGTCTTGCTAAACTTTATTAAATTCGAGACAAAATGACAAATTATATGTATATGACATGTCAGTGACATTTAAATTTTTGTTCAGTTTCAGGTTTGATATTTGTTAAAAGTTTGTCAATTTTACAGGAGTTTGTCTTAATTTTTGGTAAAAATTTGGTTTCTGATCAATAGTGGTGGCATTCATGTCAGTTACAATCATATTTTCCTTCAACAATTCTGGTTTACATTGTATGTATGACTTTGTTTGTTTCAGGACTTACTGTTGTACCTTCTACAGCTTGTACAAGCCCTGAAATACGAGGATTATGAACAGATTAAGGGAGACCTGGACACAACCACAAGGAAGGAGTCTGTGACACAGGATGACTCCCCAGTCAGTACAGCAGTGGACAAAGACCGGCAAGTGTGGCAACATGTTAATAATAGAATTATTGATGCGATCCATCACGATATATGTAGTACAAAAAAATTTAAATAAGATTTTTAATGTATAAAATACAAGTATTTCTATAACAGACATATCGTTTTGCCCATGCCCTTGTATGTTGACCCAAGTCCCCATGCACATATTTTTACTACCTGATAATGTGTACTTTATGTGCAACCTCTTGTTTATTTACTTTCCTTTCCACATGTATTATGTATAGTTTACTTAATATAATAAGTACAGGGTGTGTTAAAAAAATTACGTGAACTTTCGTAATTTTATAATCATTTATTATAGCATAAGAATAGAAATAATATTGCCATTAATCATAATATTTCCTCTAAGCAAATTTCATATTGATACTGAATACTGCTATGTAGCAACAGTGCTAATAGATATGCATGCAATGGCTACCCAGAGCTGTGTAATGACGTCAAATATTTGCACAATGTTTAGTTAGTCAAAACGAAATGAACATCAGTTTCAAACTCATTCTATTATTGCACAATTCAAGGAAGAGTGGTATAGTGATGTGTATGATAAATGGGTGAAATAATAGCTTGCATCCCAGGAGCCCAGTGGGTACTTGGCAAGAAGTGATTTGGCAGGTTAGATGTCATGCAAACTGTTGTTTTTATTCATGTATAAGGCATACAGTCAAACCTGTGTAAGCAGTTACTCTATTAAGCAACCACCTGTTTTAAGCAACCATATTTTCTATTTCCCATTTCTATGTTTTCAGAGTAAATTTACCTGTATTAAGCAACCACCTGTCTTAAAAGGCCACTATTGCTCCTTCCCATGGCTGACTGCTTAGAACAGGTGTGACTGTATATTTTGTTCAACTTTTAAGATCTTGGAGAAGTGATGTGCATTATAAACAAGTACAGAAGATTTTGTTTTTGTTTTGTTTTTCAAGGTTATTTGTTAAAGAGCAGGCAAGATCCAGATATGTTTTGATGACTGTCAATTTCAGGACAATTTCCAGTTACTTGCGGAAGGACGGTGGTTCTACTCAGTCTGACTCAGTCTGAGGTCTTCCTCCACCAGTAAAACTGGATATGCCATATATAACCTGAAATGTGTTAAAAATGGCGTTAAACACCATTCAAAAAAAAAAATTCTTTATGGGAGGTTGATTATAGAATGATGATGATTTACCCAGTGGAGATGCAAAATAAAAAATATTTAAAAGGCTCCTTAGAGACGTGCAGTACATGTCATACAATGGTATATAGGTGATACATATCATTTAAGTTCTCCAGTGTTGTAGAGTCTTGATGAGTATTCCTACAAACACCTCATACCATTTTACATCAGCATTAATGTATTTAACCAAAACTCATTTTTAAAGGTAAATATCTTTACACATATCATTCATTTACCTGTAGATACCCATCACCCGTGATGACGAGAACCACTTCCCATGATTCCATATTAGAGGCTCTCGGTACATCACCGAAACAGGGAGAAAGTCCTGAATCAAAGCTTGATAAGGAGGTAATGACTGATTGATTTATTTTTTTATTATAATATTTTTTAAAAACTTATGTAGCAATTGGAAATGAAATATACTGTGAGATATAATGGTCATGTTCCATTTAAAGTTCATTTTTTACCTCATAAATCAAAGTGATCTGCACGTGGCCAACATATAGTGTTACCTTTTCTGCATAAAGTTGTACAATACATTGTGTACATGTATAATCAGGTTTTATAGGTTATTAAGTCAGTCAGTTCTGAGTCCTCTTTATAAGAAAATGTTTATTTGCTGTTCTCTGACTGTCATTCTGATGTTTATTTGCTGTGCTCTGACTGTCAGTTCTGATGTTTATTTGCTGTGCTCTCACTGTCAGTTCTGATGTTTATTTGCTGTGCTCTGACTGTCAGTTCTGATGTTTATTTGCTGTGCATCGCCTGTCAGTTCTGATGTTTATTTGCTGTGCTTCGCCTGTCAGTTCTAATGTTTATTTGCTGTGCGTAGCCTGTCAGTTCTAATGTTTATTTGCTGTGCGTAGCCTGTCAGTTCTGATGTTCCCCCAAAAGGGGGAAGCATATAGTCGCTGCTTCATCCATCCGTGCGTGCCTCTGTCCGTCGGTCCCCAAGTTCTTGTCCGGGCTTTTTCTCTACAACCTCTGGTTGGAATTTTATGAAACTTGCTAGGATGCACAATTACCAAGTGCAGATCTGCATATTGCCTTTGTTTTCCGGTTCGATGATTTTTCACGGAGTTATGGCCCTTTGATTCTGTTTGTGACCAAATTCTTGTCCGGACTATTTTTCTACAACCTCAGGTTGGAATTTTATGAAACTTGCTAGGATGCATCATTACAAAGTGCAGATGCCCATATTGTGTTTGTGTTCTGGTTCGATGATTTTTCATGGAGTTATGGCCCTTTGATTCTGTCTGTGACCAAATTCTTGTTCGCGCTATTTCTCTTCAACCCATGCTGGAATTTTATGAAACATGCTAGGATGCATCATTATCAAGTGGAGATGTGCATATTGTCTATGTGTTCTGGTTCGATATTTTTTCATGGAGTTATGGCCCTTTTAATGAATCTGTGACCAAATTATTGTCTGCGCTATTCTTCACAACCCCATGATGGAATTTTATGAAACTCTCTAGGATGCATCATTACCAAGTGCAGAGGCGCATATTGTCTATGTGTTCTGGTGCGACAATTTTTACGGAGTTATTGCCCTTTGATTCTGTCTGACCAAATTCTTGTCGGCGCTATTTCTCTACAACCCCATGTTAGAATTTTATGAAACTTGCTTGGATGCATCATTCATTACCAAGTGCAGATGCGCATATTGTCTATGTGTTCCGTTTCGATGATTTTTCATGGAGTTTTAGCCCTTTCATTGAGTCTTTGACCATATAATTGTCCACGCTATTTCTCTTCAACCTCAGGTTGGTATTTTATGAAACTTGCTATTTTTGTGTTCCGGTTCGATGATTTTTCATGGAGTTATGGCCCTTTCATTCTGTCTGTGACCAAATTCTTCTCTGCTGTATTTCTCTACAACCTCTGGTTGGAATGTTATGAAATTTGCTAAGATGCATCATGACCAAGTGGAGATGTACATATTGTCATCATGACACTACAGCCTCTGGTTTTAATTTTGTAAAACTAGCTAGGATCTGCGTATATTGTCATTTTGTTCCGGTTCAATGATTTGCGAATGAGTTCTGTGAGTTCTGCTATACAGTTTGGTATTTTTCAACCAAGTAGCTGGTACAGAGTTAAACACTCACTTGGGGAGCATCCATCGATTCCACTGATATTTTCTTGTTTGCTGTGCTCTGACTGTCAGTTCTGATGTTTAATTGACTGTCAGTTTGGGTGTTTATTTGCTGTGCTCCAACTGTCAGTTCGGGTGTTTATTTGCTATGCTCTGACTGTCAGTTCTGATGTTTATTTGCTATGCTCTGACTGTCTGTTCTGGTGTTTATTTGCTATGCTCTGACTGTCAGTTCTGATGTTTGTTTGCTGTGCTCCAAAAGTCAATTCTGGTGTTTATTTGCTATGCTCTGACTGTCAGTTCTGATGTTTATTTGCTATGCTCTGACTGTCAGTTCTGATGTTTATTTGCTGTGCTCCAACTGTCAGTTCTGGTGTTTATTTGCTTTGCTCTGACTGTCAGTTCTGATGTTTATTTGCTATGCTCTGACTGTCAGTTCTGGTGTTTATTTGCTATGCTCTGACTGTCAGTTCTGATGTTTATTTTCTATACCTTGACTGTCAGTTCTGGTGTTTATTTGCTATGCTCTGACTGTCAGTTCTGATGTTTATTTGCTATGCTCTGACTGTCAGTTCTGGTGTTTATTTGCTATGCTCATACTGTCAGTTCTGGTGTTTATTTGCTATGCTCTGACTGTCAGCTCTGATGTTTATTTGCTGTGCTCCAACTGTCAGTTCTGGTGTTTATTTGCTATGCTCTGACTGTCAGTTCTGATGTTTATTCGCTGTGCTCAGATTCAGTATTTTTCAGGTTGGTTGGTAGGTACATGAAGCTACATGCAAACAATTTTGCCAAATTTTGATTTTTTATTGTCATTTTAAGCAAAGCGATTTCTGTCCAAGAAATTGTGAAAAAAATCAACGTAACAAGTCAATAAAAAAGTGTTTTTTTCCAGGATCTGTGCCCATTTGTAAGGCCATCAAAACGCTTGTATTAGAACATAACACTTCCAAACTTGAAGTTTGATCATTCTTTTCAATTACTTGCCAATAGTGGATATTCACATTATTATTTTTGTTGTTGTATCAAATATTTTTGAAGAAGTATTTACCCATTAATACTATTTTTCTAGTTTCATTACATCTTCAACAACGAGATTTATTCATTCATTTTGAAATGGCCAATCAAGTGTGCCGATTGATTGTTGATGATCAGATGAAAAACATTCTTCATCATCTCAACATGAAATAGTTTATAATATACAGTCAGACCTATCTTAAGCAGCCAGTCAATGGAAATAGCAAAAGTGGCCTTTTAAGACAGGTTGTTGCTTAATACAAGTTAATTTTCTCTGAAAGCATAGAAAGTGGAAATACAAAATATGGTTGCCTAAGTTGCTTAATAGAGGTAACTGCTTGCACAGGTTTGACTGTACATGCTAGCATGATATCTTACAAACAATTTATTTGTTTTGTTTTTTCATTTCATTTAAATATTCTTTTGTATTGCTTTGTTTTCATTGTTAAATGTCAAGTTGAATTTAATATCAAATTTCTATCATAGATTCTTATAAGCTCAAGAACATACTTTTAGTGGCTTAGTCAAAGGTAATTAAACTCTCTTCTGATTTAATTTTTAACTTGTTAAATTCTATCATAAATTCTTATAAACTCAAAGAGGCTCGTTTAGAGGAAGTTGATTTCACTATCAGAGACTTCTTTTGATTTAATAATTAATTAAATTTCTTTCATAGACTGTTCTGTGTTTGCTTTTAAGACTAGTCCGTCCAATGGCATCATTGAAATGAACATCTAGTCAAGAGTGTTCATTTGATATGGCAAATTATGTATATTTTATCATGGTATTATTACAGATGGATTTGGCTACATTCCTGATTGACAGAGCTAGTCATAATCTCAGTTTGGCAAATTACTTTTTCTGGTAAGTTGTGTATACCAGCCACCTTGCATGCGGAAGGTTGTGGGTTCAATCTCCGACCAGGTCATACCAAAGACTTAAAAATGGTACCAGAAGCTTCCTTGTTTGGCTCTTAATCATTAGAGGATAGTTCTATTTCTGGTTGGCCCAGTGTCAGTATAATGTGACTGGGTGGGTAGCATACCATGTGTCTGTAGCATAATACTCTAGTGTGACAGCGCTTAGAATACTGTCTCCAGTAGACAGTAGACACTGTTGCCATATAACTGAAAAATTGTTGAAAGCGACACTTAACACCATACAACGACAACATCCATTATACCAAGTGAGTTATATAAAACTATCAACCCATGAAGTGGACATTCGTGGATTATTTTACCAGGGGTTGTTTCCAGGAGGTGTGCCGATTTTCCATATTCACTAGCTACATGTATATTCTCATATTGTCACAGCTATTTTGATTATCTATGATGCAAATTTCATGTTGTATGTACCTCCATACTTTGTATTAAGTTGACTTTGATATTATTATAAACTATTATGTAATGCTTGCTTTCAAGGAATTAAACCAAAATTTGTTTGGTTATCTTCTATTAAGTTAAAAAAATAAAATGATGTATGATAATTTATAACTAATTTCAGGTATTTAACAGTTGAGAGTGAGGACCATGAATCAGAGAAAGACCAGAAAACAAAGGAGATGTATTACACTGTCTTCAAACGCTTCAGTAGCTGTCTTGTTAAGGTAACAGGAATATTTTTATGCCTATAAGACAAAAGGCATATCATATATTTGTCTTATTTTCTTTCAACCCTTCCTCTAAGCATACAGATTTTATATATAGTTGGTGCCTCCGTAACTCTTCATACAAGGAAAGCTGTCCTTATATAACTCATTTGTATCCCTCCCTTTGAACACAATGATTTCTATACAGTTTATTACATATTGTTTGTGGATTGGAAGGAATATACAAAATTTAGACAATCATAAACAAAATGAACATTTTTGTATTTTATTTTTTAAATCACATTTTGGCAGATGAGTACATTTAATAATCTCAGTTTGATGTTTTATTTATATACTCAGCAAAAAAAGAAACTTTACTCTCCATGAATTGGTTATTTTCAAAATCCTGTTTGAAACACTGCACTGATATTGGTATGGCTGTGTCAGTTGATCATTTTTTAACAAATCTGTATTTTCATTGGACATTTGAAGTGTAGTTTTGTACCCATAAATTAATGATAAAGTGGACAAGGGGTGTAATCAAAAATAACGTTTTTTAACTGAAAATCAAATTTGCATTGTTATTGTTGCTTTTCAAGTTTGTTTTTAAGACTAATATTAGTGAGGCATAGTTGTGAAAGAAGCAATTAAGTAAGAATTACAAGTTTAATCTTTATTTATAAAGGGTGACTTGATTGACAAAGCAAATCTTCCTTGAGGCCCTCTTAAAACAAGTACATCATATTACAAAGTCAACAAAATTATATTGTTTTTTTAATTGTTTGATTAACAACATATCTGTTTATGTAATGCACATTTGTGTATCTACCTGGTGGACTCTGGCATGTGCAAATCATGCAAAACAGGATTTTTACAGCTAGGTTATTATCATTTGTGTTTAAATAAACAAGTTTTCATAATTCAAACAGACTGATACAATACCGACATTTTTTATTAACATCTTATTATAAATGTTGAAATTAAAAAAGTTATTGCACTTTAAACAGAGTAAAGTTTCTTTTTTTGCTCAGTATATAAGGCCATAATAAATTAATTGCTAGATTATCATCGCTGCCCGCCACCTAATTTTCATGCTGCCCAGACTCTTTTTTGTTTTTGTAAAAAAAGAAAAATTAAAAAAAAAACATCAAAAATTTTAAAAATGAAAATAAAAAATAAGATCTCCCCGTTCTCCCCATTTTAAGAAAAATTTTGATGATAATCTAGCAGTTAATTTATAATGGCCTTAACAGAATCTAATTGTTTCAGGGTGGTATAGAATGTCGCCAGAGGAGGTCCATGTTGATAAAGCAGCAAATTTTTATGGAAAAGCTCGTCAACCTTGTAAAAATGATAACAAGAGAGAGTGGAAATAGAAAGAAAAAGGTTAGTGCATAACTGAGTTTCGGATGTTCTGTGGCTGGGTGATTACTTGCAGAAGGACGGTGGTTCTTCTGAGATTCGTTCTGAGGTCATCCTGCACCAATAAATATTCATATTATCTGTGTGTTGAAATAATTTACGAGGATTATTTAATAAGTTTTGAGACTGGCCTTGTGATATAAGACTAAAGCTGATTTATGGCAAATTTCTTATATCAATCCTTCCAAATATTCTCCCATAACAGAAATGCACTTTTTCATCTGAGATATGCATGACCTGAAAGCCGCAGAGTAGTCTGCCCTTGGTATACTCTGCAGCCACTGATACACAGCAGTGACAAGAGCGCTTATTGAGTTGTAGCGATGCCCAGCAAGCATTGGTTTCAATACAGGTAAGAGAAAAAAGTCGCAGGGACTCTGGTCTGGCGAGTATGGAGGGTGCTGCAGATCTGCCAGGTGCACTGGGTACTTGCAAAAGAGGACCTTTGGAATTGAAGAAAATCGTGTATAGAACACATTTAGAACTTTGAGTTCATTTTGCTAAAATCAGCCATTCTTGTCCTTAGCCAATGTTTATAATTTACCCATCTTTGAGGTTTGAAATAATAGATCCACATTTCATCACCTGTGAGGAGCTCATTTAATCTTCTTTCATCAGCACTTATGTACACTTTCAAAAGATCTTTCACCAGTTGGGCCTTTTGTTCTTTGGTCAGAAGGTGGAGTACCTGTCTTGCACATACATTTGTTAATTGTAAAGATTTTGTCAGAACATTTCCCATTGAAATACCAAATGATGCAGCTATCTGGAAAACTGTTTAGTATGAGTTGTTGGCTACCATGACTTTTATAGCAGCAATGATCCTAGAAGACAGTGAAGTTTTGGGGTCCCCTACACAACGTAGGTCTTTGACTCTAGATTCTCCCTTATTGAATACGTTTACCCACCTATAAACAGTGGCTTTGGAAGGAGAAGAAATGCCATAAATATTTTTAACTTCTTGCAGCCCTCGATGGCATAAAAATGACGCTAAATATTCAATCAACTGTTTATCTGGTATATTTAAAGCACTACACATATTTTTGTTAGACCTACATATAATGTCCTTCTTTTCCGCAGGCATTATGCTAACAAAAATTGTGTCAGTGTATGCTGTGTACACTTACATGTTTAACTTTGCGATAGCAAAACCAATTGTGTTGAAATTTTCATGTACATGGCTATCAAAATGACATACAAGTTCATGAAAGCTTCATGTGCATATCTGTAATGATATCTACGGAGGCATGTTAGTCTCAAAACTTTTTGAATACCCCTCGTATTGTTTTCTTAGGGAAAAATAAAATGATGAAACATAGTGTTTAGGTCTATATGGAACTTTATGAATTGGGCAGTATACTCTTGATTTATGAGCCTCAGCAAAGGCCCATATAACATTATAGGTCTAACTTCTTAGACCATAAACTTGCATTGGTATTGAAACATAAGTAATATTTACCCAAATACAACATATTTGAAGTCCAATCTTCAAACCTTGTCATGTGAATTCTATGTTTGGACCAAAGCATGTAATAATTCGCTGCATTCACATATTTCTGCTCAGATAATCTCTGAATAAATTAAAAGTATGTTTTGAATGGATGCATTATCTAGAACCTGTTAAGTTTGACAATTCTACCTCATCTAATGAGGCAATTCTCTTCAATTTTGTAGTCTGGCAGTGTAAAGGTCATAAAAATAGCACAACTGTAATATTTACACATCTTGTATTGTGAAATATCATTTCATTATTCCTGTCACTTTTTAAACAACAGATAGAAAAGCTACAGGCTCTGTTACAACAAGACCATGAAGCAACAAAGGTTCAGTTTGCTGATCTAGAAAGACTGCCTCTGCCACTGGACCCAGATGTTAAAGTTAATGCTATTGAAGCAGAAAGTGCCACTTTATTTAAGGTAAGAAATACGATGTAGACGCTGTTACTTTCCCAAGGCTTTTCCTAAGGGCCGGGTGATTGGGGATTTGGTCCGGCATTTCTTGTTCTGACCACCGAAGGTTAACCAATGAAGGTTAATTTGGCACAAAATGAAAATTTTTACTTTTCAATAGACTACATTGTTGAGTCTATAAAACTCTTAAAAACAATGAAAACTCCCAACAGACTATCTCTGGTTTACCCCTTCAACCCCCTTTTACTTTGTAAATTCAATCTTCTATTCTGCTTTCCTATATTAAATATTGACAGGTAGAATGGATTTTGACATGGAATACCACCCTGTCTCCCCTTCTGTGGAAGTTATATTGTTTTTGTGCTTTCCGTCTGTTCTTCCATCCATCATAAACATTTGTTCAGACAACTCCTCTGACAAACGTGGCTGAATTTAGTAAAAAAGATGTCTGGTTGCACATATCCCTTTAACATTCTGGTTCATTGATTTTTTGAGTTACAGCCTTTTTCATTTTCAGAATATAAAATCTTGTCATAAAAATGTGATCCTGAACAGTTCATAAATTATATCATAACAGGATATTAAAAAATGGTAACATATATGATCATTTTATCTGCATTGCAAGAGACTATTAGATAAGCCTTAAAACAAAATGTTGCTTAACTTAAAGATCAGTTCAATGATTTTTGGATGAGTTATGGCCCTTTTTCAGTGTTGGAATGAAGAAACTTGTTCATGCATCTTCTCTTGAATGCTGGATCAGGTTTTGACATTTGTGATGAAACTTAATTTATTGCCTTGCACTTAGTAATATATCTGGGTTTATCTTTTTATCCTTGTGGAGTGAACTGTTTCCACAGTTTTCAGTTAGTTTAAACTTAATAATTTTACTTTGACTGCAAAACAAGTTCTTACAACTTATAAAAATCATGCTCGAAGTCTTCCTGGGTAGAACCAGTACTAAGCATAATATGAGGAAAAAGTATCTTGCTCAAGGACACCACACATAGCCGTGGGGAGGATCAACTCCACAACCCACGGATCATGTGTTGGATTCTTTACCACTAGATCAGTTGATTGACTTTATACCAGTGCTTTGTAAACATGATCATCATCACGACCCAATGCACATGACACACATTTTGTGATGCTGACTTAATTAATGTGGTAGTTTTAATTACCTTCAGTGATGGCTGTAGTTGTTGTAATTTTAATTAGATACAGTTAAACTGTAAGCTTGGCTAAGTATTTGAAGATAAAAAGTAAGTTTTGTGATTATACAACAATTCTGAAAATGGTTTTAACCAAAACATTGAAACTAACTTTTGCACATTGATTATCAGGGATTTGAATAATGAAACAAATCACAAAATTAAACAACTGGTCAGTTTGATGAAATAATTCAGTAAAAGCATGCTCAGTCTTTTTTCTTGTGTTTTTTTTTCAGAGTAATTTAATGCCATGTAGATTAACATTCCGAACTGTAGATAATGAGGTATATGTGACGATATTTAAACATGGAGATGACCTCAGACAGGACCAACTCATTCTACAGATGGTCACACTAATGGATCGGGTAAGTTTTTTTTTTAAAATCTATGGTTTTATAGTTCTTGTATAAACCTCTTGGCTGGAAGTACGGTACTCAGATTTAAATAAATTCATTAAGGTGCTGTATGGGATCCTCGGTGGTTGAGTAATCAGAGGCGTCATTCACTAACCACTCACTGCCTAGAGTGTAGGTTGAGTAATCAGAGGCGTTGTCCCAAGACCACTAACCACTCACTGTCTAGGGTGTAGGTTGAGTAATCAAAGGCGTCATTCACTAACCACTCACTGTCTAGGGTGTAGGTTGAGTAATCAGAAGCATTGTCCCAAGACAACTAACCACTCACTGTCTAGGGTGTAGGTTGAGTAATCAGAGGTGTTGTCCCAAGACCACTAACAACTCACTGTCTAGGGTGTAGGTTGAGTAATCAGAGGCGTCGTCCCAAGACCACTAACCACTCACTGTCTAGGGTGTAGGTTTAGTAATCAGAGGCGTCGTCCCAAGACCACTAACCACTCACTGTCTAGGGTGTAGGTTGAGTAATCAGAGGTGTTGTCCCAAGACCACTAACCACTCACTGTCTAGGGTGTAGGTTAAGTAATCAGAGGCGTCGTCCCAAGACCACTAACCACTCACTGTCTAGGGTGTAGGTTGAGTAATCAGAGGCGTCGTCCCAAGACCACTAACCACTCACTGTCTAGGGTGTAGGTTGAGTAATCAAAGGCGTCATCCCAAGACCACTAACCACTCACTGTCTAGGGTGCAGGTCGAGTAATCAGAGGCATCGTCCCAAGACCACTAACCACTCACTGTCTAGGTGCAGGTCGATAATCAGAGGCATCGTCCCAAGACCACTAACCACTCACTGTCTAGGGTGTAGGTTGAGTAATCAGAGGCATCGTCCCAAGACCACTAACCACTCTATGTCTAGGGTGTAGGTTGAGTAATCAGAGGTGTTGTCCCAAGACCACTAACCACTCACTGTCTAGGGTGTAGGTTGAGTAATCAAAGGCGTCATCCCAAGACCACTAACCACTCACTGTCTAGGGTGCAGGTCGAGTAATCAGAGGCATCGTCCCAAGACCACTAACCACTCACTGTCTAGGGTGTAGGTTGAGTAATCAGAGGCATCGTCCCAAGACCACTAACCACTCACTGTCTAGGGTGTAGGTTGAGTAATCAGAGGTGTTGTCCCAAGACCACTAACAACTCACTGTCTAGGGTGCAGGTTGAGTAATCAGAGGCATCGTCCCAAGACCACTAACCACTCACTGTCTAGAGTGTAGGTTGAGTAATCAGAGGTGTTGTCCCAAGACCACTAACCACTCACTGTCTAGGGTGTAGGTTAAGTAATCAGAGGCGTCGTCCCAAGACCACTAACCACTCACTGTCTAAGGTGTAGGTTGAGTAATCAGAGACGTTGACCCAAGACCACTAACCACTCACTGTTTAGGGTGTAGGTTGAGTAATCAGAGGCGTTGTCCCAAGACCACTTACCACTCACTGTCTAGGGTGTAGGTTCAGTAATCAGAGGCGTCGTCCCAAGACCACTAACCACTCACTGTCTAGGGTGTAGGTTGAGAAATTATAGTGTGTTGTCCCAAGACCACTAACCACTCACTGTCTAGGGTGTAGGTTGAGTAATCAGAGGCGTCGTCCCAAGACCACTAACCACTCACTGTCTAGGGTGTAGGTTGAGTAATCAGAGGCATCGTCCCAAGACCACTAACCACTCACTGTCTAGGGTGTAGGTTGAGTAATCAGAAGCGTCATCCCAAGACCACTAACCACTCACTGTCTAGGGTGTAGGTTGAGTAATCAGAGGCATCGTCCCAAGACCACTAACCACTCACTGTCTAGGGTGTAGGTTGAGTAATCAGAAGCGTCATCCCAAGACCACTAACCACTCACTGTCTAGAGTGCAGGTTGAGTAATCAGAGGCATTGTCCCAAGACCACTTACAGACCCTAAACCGCTCAAGTACCCCATAATTGTACACCGTTTGCGATCAGTTTGCGCTCCGTTCGCGCTCTGTTTACGCTCCGTTTGCGTGCACTCAATTAAGTGCAGTTAATTTAATGCACTCACAAACGCAAGTATTCGCTCATGAGCAATGTTTACTATCTTTATTTTATACTCCTCTCAGCATTCGCTTCGTTCGTTCAGCATTCACTCATCGTTCAGTCTGCTCAGTTCGGTTTCCGGCCCATAACCTATCGCAACCTCTCAACTCTTAAAATGATTCCATATTGACTTTTTAATTGAAGCTGTTAAAAAAATGGAGCAATAAATAAAATGTATCCTTGGGATTTAATCAAGGTAATTGAATTCATAATCTGATTGTTTGCCTACATATTGTGTCACCCGCTGGGCGAAAGGTTGTAAATTTCGGATAAACCATTACTCATAATAGGGAAGATTAATGAAAGAGTCTATATTTTGATATGTGATCAGTGGTCTGTGTGATCAAAGAATATCGCACGTTCTACCGACTTCTACTATCCAGACCGAAATGTGTTTGCGTCAGTAACTTCTTTGATATATCGTAAGCCGTTTTTTACAGGAAAGCAAAAAAAGTTATCCACAAAATTTATAGATATATCAACATAAACTAAATATATTGTAATTGTTATTAATTATTCAATACCGCTTATACGTCTTTGGATTAACAGTAATCCATTCATTTGATCAGTATAAGCAGTGACCTAACAATATGTGGATATGTCACTGGTTTTTGTTAATGTTCAAACTAAAATCAGCTTTATAATCAATAATAAAATTATGCACTGCATGGGTGATGAAAAATTTATTATAATTCATGCGATGAGATTTGACATATAAAATAATAAATGATTTTTGAAAAAAAATAATCTTGTAGTGTTTTTCTACATTTGGGTCTAAATGTGGCTTCATTAAACTTAAAAAAGATATTCTGATATTATAAGATTTAATAAATATTTTCGTTATCATTATGTATATATATGTAACTAAAATAATCCTTTTTTCAGTGTTTCTCAAATTATTTTTTTTACTGATAGTATGATTCATGTTAATATATTAATTAAAATACAAATTATATTAAACTTGTTTGAAAATATACCCACTGTGCTATACCGCTACTTATATGACATGCAGCAATACAGACACCCATGGTGTTAATTACGTTATGTCACATGCCAGTGAGAGCCGTGTCAATTAAATTATACTACAAAGCGGTGACTTACCGGTCCACGGAAGAACCCTGCGGATGCTTTCATTTTGAATGTAATTAGTGCCACATGGACATATCTTAATTGAACCCGCAGTATGTGATTGAAAAGAAAAGATATAAGAAATATTGCCAGCCAATTAACAACAGATCAAACAAATTCATTTAAGATATTGGTTATTCGAGGTTTCAGAACGATACTTTAGTATGTAAACCCATGATATTAATATCATTAAATTAACGAAACGAAAACCCCACGTTATAAAATATAACCAGTACTGAGTGAATGGTAGAAAGTGTGACACACTTATTAAGGGATGTGTATCTAGGGCTGTCAATTTACCACAGCTGGCATTCTGGATATTAACTTTCGATGTAAATAAATAAATTTAAAACAAAAATAAATCAACGTGCATGCATGGGCAATATACTTACGATTTAGTTGTTTTATTTTACATAACAAATGCATTTATTATAAATTACGAACATATTTGACAGTTTTGACAGTTTGCAGTTTTTGTCCATTAATTATGTGTCATTAGTCCCGTGGGTTAAATAAACAAGTCAATTACATTTCCAATCTGCAGGAGATGAATGTCAGCATATCTTTTGATAAAAAACAGATAAAACTAAAAATCAGAATTGTTAATTTCACAAGATAAAAACAATCCTACAATTTTAAAACTAATGAAAATGTAGTATTTATTTGTATTATTATTATTTGGTTTATTTTTTTTTAAATATTATTATCATTGGATCTGTTATTATAATAGATATATATTGACCTTGATTTGTCACAGTTTTTATATTGGATACTTGCGTGCGTGTATTTTGATTATAATTTGTACCAGATTAATGAATCTTAATTTAATCCACGGCATGTGATTCAATAAGAAATATATAGTCAAAATCAATACTTAAAAAAATGCAAATTTTCTCATAATATTATTTTTATCATCATTATTATTCGGCCTGTCGTGTTGTTTTGGCATACATACATTTATTTTACATTAATTTAATTTAGCTTGATTGTGAAGCAAGCTCGGAGCTTATGCATATCATTTTCAAGTGCATTCCTTTATTAGATTTGGTACTGAATTGTGTTTCGAGAGGTCATAGGGTAGAGCACGGGTCAAACTTGCGACCACTGCCGTCTGAAGCCAGCTCTTTCCACTGCACTACTGACCCACTTTATATTTAAGAATGATATTAATTTGGTACTATTATTTTCATATTTTAATGAGATGTGCACGAGTATACTGTTTTCACTTTAATTGCAATATAACCGTTTTACGTGCATTTTTTTCACAACTAAGCACAGACTCGGTATAACTATGTTTAGGGAAAATATAAAACTAAACTCCAAATTGAATTTATTTTGCCAAAATACTCAAACAAATAGAATCATAATCATATAATTTTCAGCGTATCTATGTTTTGTTTGATTCACAAATGCATTGATATTTTTGTGTTTAGAGTTGTATACGCTTATATCCAATTGAAATATATGTTCCGTATGTTCTATAACTAATTTATATCGAAATAACAAGGCAAATAGTGATTTCATATTACATATTTTTGAATTGTTATTTACATAATATATAAATTTATTTATATGTTTGTTACGCAAACCAAATCATGTTTAAATGTGCAACTAAATTGGCCTTGAAACTGTAGATAACCATTGATGCGTCGTCTATTGTATAAAAGGTTTTTAAACTTTATTTTATTGATTAGCTCAATATTGAAATTTATGATATAATTGACAAATTGTTGACCAAAATGAGTTTTATCATGCGTTATACCAAAAAAAACATTTATATATACTACATGGTTTATATTTTTGTGAACAGAAAATTTCTTATTTATCTCGATTTTGATTATTGACTTCATGCTCAATAATGAAAGAAGAGTGTATCCGAATGAACGAGTGCACTCAGTAGTGTATGTATAGTTTAGTTATCAGTTATCTTACTGTCTAGCGTATAGTACATATACTGCGCATCTGAGTGCTCTCAGTGTGTCTGAGTGCACTTGATCTATTTCATGCGTTCAGGAGTGCGTTTCTTATTTAAAATCCAGCGTTCACTAACGGTCCAGGTCCGCTCCGTCAGCGTTCAATCTGCACTCCGTTCGCGCTCCATATATGCTCTGAGTGCACTCCGTTTGCTTGCAATTGGGGTACTTGAGCAGTTTAGGGTCTGTACCACTCACTGTCTAGGGTGTAGATTGAGTAATCAGACGTTGTCCCAAGACCATTAACCACTCACTGTCTAGGGTGTAGGTTGAGTAATCAGAGGCGTCGTCCCAAGACCACTAACCACTCACTGTCTAGGGTGTAGGTTGAGTAATCAGAGGCATCGTCCCAAGACCACTAACCACTCATTGCCTAGGGTGTAGGTTGAGTAATCAGAGGCGTCGTCCTAACACCACTAACCACTCACTGTCTAGGGTGTAGGTTGAGTAATCAGAGGCGTCGTCCTAAGACCACTAACCACTCACTGTCTAGGGTGTAGGTTGAGTAATCAGAGGCGTCGTCCTAAGACACTAACCACTCACTGTCTAGGGTGTAGGTTGAGTAATCAGAGGCGTCGTCCTAAGACCACTAACCACTCACTGTCTAGGGTGTAGGTTGAGTAATCAGAGGTGTCGTCCCAAGACCACTAACCACTCACTGTCTAGGGTGTAGGTTGAGTAATCAGAGGCGTCGTCACAAGACCACTAACCACTCACTGTCCAGAGGCGTCGTCCCAAGACCACTAACCACTCACTGTCTAGGGAGTAGGTTGAGTAATCAGAGGCGTCGTCCAAAGACCACTAACCACTCACTGTCTAGGGTGTAGGTTCAGTAATCAGAGGCGTCGTCCCAAGACCACTAACCACTCACTGTCTAGGGTGTAGGTTGAGTAATCAAAGGCGTCGTCCCAAGACAACTTACCACTCACTGTCTAGGGTGTAGGTTGAGTAATCAGAGGCGTAATCCCAAGACCACTAACCACTCGCTGTCTAGGGTGTAGGCTGAGTAATCAGAGGCATCGTCCCAAGACCACTAACCACTCACTGTCTAGCATGTAGGTTCAGTAATCAGAGGTGGCTTCCCAAGACCACTAACCACTCACTGTCTAGGGTGTAGGTTGAGTAATCAGAGGCGTTGTCCCAAGACCACTAACCACTCACTGTCTAGGTTGTAGGTTGAGTAATTAGAGGCGTTGTCTCAAGACCACAGACCAATCACTGTCTAGGGTGTAGGTTGAGTAATCAGAGGCGTTGTCCCAAGACCACTAACCACTCACTGTCTAGGTAATAGGTTGAGTAATCAGAGGCGTCATCCCAAGACCACTAACCACTCACTGTCTATGGTGTAGGTTCAGTAATCAGAGGCGTTGTCCCACGACCACTAACCACTCACTGTCTAGGGTGTAGGTTGAGTAATCAGAGGTGTTGTCCCAAAACCACTAACCACTCACTGTCTAGAGTGAAGGTTGAGTAATGAGAGATGTCATCCCAAGACCACTAACCTCTCACTGTCTACGGTGTAGGTTGAGTAATGAGAGGTGTCATCCCAAGACCACTAACCACTCACTGTCTAGGATGTAGGTTGAGTAATCAGAGGCGTTGTCCCAAGACCACTAACCACTCACTGTCTAGGGTGTAGGTTAAGTAATTAGAGGTGTCGTCCCAAGACCGCTAACCACTCACTATCTAGGGTGTAAGTTGAGTAATCAGAGGTGTCGTCCCAAGACCGCTAACCACTCACTATCTAGGGTGTACGTTGAGTAATCAGAGGTGTCATCCCAAGACCACTTACCATTCACTGTCTAGGGTGTAGGTTGAGTAATCAGAGGTGTCGTCTCATGACCGCTAACCACTCACTATCTAGGTTGTAGGTTGAGTAATCAGAGGTGTCATCCCAAGACCACTAACCACTCACTGTCTAGGTAGTAGGTTCAGTAATCAGAGGTGTCGTCCCAAGACCCCTTACAACTCACTGTATAGGGTGTAGGTTGAGTAATCAGAGGCGTCGTCCTAAGACCACTAACCACTCACTGTCTAGGGTGTAGGATGAAAAATCAGAGGCGTCGTCCCAAGACCACTAACCACTCACTGTCCAGCGTGTAAGTTGAGTAATCAGAGGCGTCATCCAAAGACCACTAACCACTCACTGTCAAGGGTGTAGGTTGTGTTATCAGATGCGTCGTCCCAAGACCAGTAACAACTCACTGTCTAGAGTGAAGGTTGAGTAATCAGAGGCGTCGTCCCAAGACCACTAACCACTCACTGTCTAGGGTGTAGGATGAGTAATCAGAGGCGTCGTCCCAAGACCACTAACCACTCACTGTCTAGGGTGTAGGTTGAGTAATCAGAGGTGTCGTCCCCACACCACTAACCACTCACTGTCTAGGGTGTAGGTTGAGTTATCAGATGCGTCGTCCCAAGACCACTTACCACTCACTGTCTAGGGTGTAGGTTGAGTAATCAGAGGTGTCGTCCCAAGACCCCTTACCACTCACTGTCTAGGGTGTAGGATGAAAAATCGGAGGCGTCGTCCCAAGACCACTAACCACTCACTGTCCAGGGTGTAGGTTGAGTAATCAGAGGCGTCATCCAAAGACCACTAACCACTCACTGTCAAGGGTGTAGGTTGAGTTATCAGATGCGTCGTCCCAAGACCACTAACCACTCACTGTCTAGAGTGAAGGTTGAGTAATCAGAGGCGGCGTCCCAAGACCACTAACCACTCACTGTCTAGGGTGTAGGTTGAGTAATCAGAGGTGTCGTCCCCACACCACTAACCACTCACTGTCTAGGGTGTAGGTTGAGTTATCAGATGCGTCGTCCCAAGACCCCTTACCACTCACTGTCTACGGTGTAGGATGAAAAATCAGAGGCGTCGTACCAAGACCACTTACCACTCACTGTCCAGGGTGTATGTTGAGTAATCAGAGGCGTCATCCAAAAACCACTAACCATTCACTGTCTAGGGTGTAGGATGAGTAATCAGAGGCGTCGTCCAAAGACCACTAACCACTCACTGTCTAGGGTGTAGGTTGAGTTATCAGATGCGTCGTCCCAAGACCACTTGCCACTCACTGTCTAGGGTGTAGGTTGAGTAATCAGAGGCGTCATCCAAAGACCACTAACCACTCACTGTCTAGGGTGTAGGTTGAGTTATCAGATGCGTTGTCCCAAGACCAATTACCACTCACTGTCTAGGGTGTAGGTTGAGTAATCAGAGGCGTCGTCCCAAGACCACTAACCACTCACTGTCTAGGGTGAAGGTTGAGTAATCAGAGGCGCCGTTCCAAGACAACTAACCACTCACTGTCTAGGGTGTAGGTTGAGTAATCAGAGGCGTCGTCCAAAGACCACTAACCACTCACTGTCTAGGGTGTAGGTTGAGTAATCAGAGGCGTCATTCCAAGACCACTAACCACTCACTGTCTAGAGTGTAGATTGGATAATCAGAGGTGTTGTCCCAAGACCACTTACAACTCACTGTCTAGGGTGTAGGTTGAGTGATTAGAGGCGTTGTCCCAAGACCACTAACCACTCACTGTCTAGGGTGTAGGTTGAGTAATCAGAGGCGTCGTCCCAAGACAACTAACCACTCACTGTCTAGGGTGTAAGTTGAGTAATCAGAGGCGTAATCCCAAGACCACTAACCACTCGCTGTCTAGGGTGTAGGCTGAGTAATCAGAGGCATCGTCCCATGACCACTAACCACTCACTGTCTAGCATGTAGGTTCAGTAATCAGAGGTGTCGTCCCAAGACCACTCACTGCCTAGGGTGTAGGTTGAGTAATCAGAGGCGTCATCCCAAGACCACTAACCATTCACTGTCTAGGTTGTAGGTTGAGTAATCAGAGACGTCGTCCCAACACCACTAACCACTCACTGTCTAGATGTAAGTTGAGTAATCAGAGGTGTCGTCCCAAGATCACTAACCACTCACTGTCTAGGGTGTAGGTTGAGTAATCAGTGACGTCATCCCAACACCACTAACCACTCACTGCCTAGGGTGTAAGTTGAGTAATCAGAGGTGTCGTCCCAAGATCACTAACCACTCACTGCCTAGGGTGTAGGTTGAGTAATCAGAGGCGTTGTCCCAAGTCCACTAACCACTCACTGCCTATGGTGTAGGTTGAGTTATCAGAGGCGTTGTCCCAAGTCCACTAACCACTCACTGTCTAGGGTGTAGGTTGAGTAATCAGAGGTGTCGTCTCATGACCGCTAACCACTCACTATCTAGGTTGTAGGTTGAGTAATCAGAGGCGTCGTCCCAAGACCACTAACCACTCACTGTCTAGGGTGTAGGTTGAGTAATCAGAGGCGTCGTCCCAAGACCACTAACCACTCACTGTCTAGCATGTAGGTTCAGTAATCAGAGGCATCAGCCCAAGACCACTAACCACTCACTGTTTAGGGTGTAGGTTGAGTATCCAGAGGCGTCATCCCAAGACCACTAACCACTCACTGTTTAGGGTGTAGGTTCAACAATTTTATATGAGAAAGTTTGTCAGTTACTTGGATGGTGGTTCTTCTTAGATACATTCTGAGATCTTCCTTACTAATAAAACAGGATATTTAACCTGAAATGTGTTGGAAATGGTATTAAACACCATCCCAGACAGACAAAAAGATGCTGTATTTGGTAATGCAAAGAGTATGACTAAGAGTAAGATAGTACTGTAATTTACAAAATCATCAAAAATTTAAATTATTTGGCTTGTGTGTACTCCAGTAGTGGAGCATTTTCTATTGGATCATCACCAAACAAAGTAATACACATTTTAATCGAAGTTATTTATTTTCTCGCTTTTCTTTTAACAGTCACTAAGGGGTCTACAGAAATGGTTTTAGCAATACTATAAAGGTCTCATTACACAATTGAATTTTGTTCTTTGTTCTATGTAAAATAATGTGTAGGATTTTCCTTGTAAAAAAAAATTCCGCATAGAAATTTTTTGTAATTTTTTTATTTCATAGCAGGAATGTGAACCCACATAAAAATGCACAAAAAGCGATAGGTTGACCAGACCAGGTTGTTTTGTTTTTTAAAAGAGGGTGCAGTGACACCCTTAGATTTTTTTAAAAAAGAAGTCCTCAAATGCTCATACATGTAAATACATGCATATGTTGAAATCCTATAAAAGTCTCTTTTTTAACACCAGTGATGTCTTATTGTAATATATGCTATACCAACTTTTGCTCTACTCATCTGCAGCAAGAAATCACAACTGCTATGAATCATTTTGAAAATATTTCAAAACCAAATTACATAAGCCTTGTTTTTAAGCGTAAGAATCATGTTACCGATCATGTTACCGTGGGAAAAAAGGGGCGTAACTGTGTATTGAGACATTAACACATTTAATTACAATCATTTTTGCTATTATCAAAAACTGTACAATTCGGAAGTTTAATGAGGTTTCAAGGGTATCGCATAATTTTACTGTGATCAGATATTTCTATCAGCTTTGGCCCAAGATAGAATTCTCACCCTGTTACATTGGAATCGTCTATGATGTATTATTAATTACATCTTGGAAAACTGATTTGTGTTCTTTTAATGTATCAAACTTGTTGATAAATAATTATATATTGCCCAGCAGAGCCTCACATAATTTAACACCATTAACAAATTTAAAAATAAATGAGCACTCACTCATGTAAGATTCTTAATTTTGTATATTTTTTTAAACTGGAATTTTTTAATTATCACTTTTTGAATTTTATATCTCACCCTTATAAAAGGAATCAATTAATCAACTCATATCTAATGATATTAAATGTTTCAGCTTTTAAGACGTGAAAATCTAGACCTGAAATTAACACCATACAAAGTATTAGCCACAAGTAGTAAACATGGTAAGTATATTTACTCATCTTTGCATGAGATTTTTTTACAAAGTATCACTTGATATACAAGATATTGGTGAAAGGAAAACTTGGAAATACTTACATTGCTATTTGATATAAAGTTAATGAGTCTCATGCATGCTGTCAGATACTCTGTGGGAAGAACTAGCATAAAGTTTAGTTGTACATAATGTATTGTTACAATGTTCTTGTGCAGTGACTAGATAGGAGAGTGTGGTCCAGTGGTAGAGCATCAAACCAAGGATTGGAGGATTTTGGGTTCAATCCTCATTAACGGCCATGTGTGGTGTCCTTTGCAAACATTTATCTGCTTATTACTGGGTCTAGCCAGGAATACTTCAAGCATGGTTTGTCAAAGTTGTAATGACTTGTTTCACAATCGACGTAACTTGATAAGTTTATATAGGGAAGTATTGTTCATATCTTTTCTGGACTACTATGTACTCGTCCTAAATTTCTAACAGATTGTGGTGATGCTTTAAATGAAGTACTTGTATCTATGAATTGTGGTCACGGATATCATCACTGCTTCGGAGTCATTTAAATTAACATGTAGGTTGCGTCATGAATTTTGTTCAGGCTTCACCTTCTAAAGTTGAAAATTTTCTGATGATACTTGCTAGAAAATAACAGTATGAAGTCTAGTTATGCATCTATCACTGTGTTTCAGTAATGGTGTGATATGTTTTGATTGCTTTTTATCAATGTGGGTCAGGAATTATTGCTGAAAATTTCTTGTTGCTGAAATATCAAAACTGATGTTTTAAAAAATGTGTTCTCAAAATGATTTACTTTCTGCAGGTTTTGTACAGTTCATTGATTCTGTCCCTGTTGCTGAAGTGCTGGATAAAGAAGGCTCCATACAGAACTACTTTAAGAAGCAAGCCCCGTGTGAAGGAGCTCCGTATGGTATACAGCCAGAAACCATGGATAATTATATCAAAAGTTGTGGTGAGGGAGTTCAAGAAATACTTGTATATGTCTTCCGTCGCTCTATTGCAAAGAAAGCTCTGAGCTTATATGAGCCGCTTTTAAGTCCGTTTCGTAGATAGAACCAATAATGAGTTTTTTTATAGTCGTCAGATCGAGCTGGGGATAGAACCTGTAGCCTCCCGAGGTATGAACATCCAACATTCAATCCACTACACTACAGCTCTGTATAAGTCGTAGTAAAGGGCATTGCCATTTTGTTCAAGATTGTTTGATATAACTGAAAAAGTAAATGTCCCCACACTCCAGTATGCTATTAAAATAGTTTTATATTGAACTTGTGTGTGTCTTCTGTCCGAAGTCACAGCTAAGGGCACGACAATT
Source organism: Panopea generosa (assembly GCA_029582155.1). NCBI lineage: Eukaryota > Metazoa > Mollusca > Bivalvia > Adapedonta > Hiatellidae > Panopea > Panopea generosa. The sequence goes on from CM055906.1 coordinate 56,425,421, forward strand.
TTGTTTTAAGTGATTTAATATAAATATAAACAACTAGAAAACAAAATGTATCCTCTTAACATGTGTCTGAATAATTTTATATCTTGATTTTCAGAATTGTTCAATTTATGATTTAGTTTCAGACAAATTATATTCAGTTTATATATAACTTTCAATCACTCTGGTGAAATGCCATTTTGAATATGTATTCTTTGTTTTCCCCTGTAAGGTTTTCTGTAGCCGAGTGGTCGAAGGAGCCATCTCAAACTCACTTACCTCTCACTACGATCATAGATTCCAGTCATGCTCGGACCAAAAACTTCATGTGAGAAAGTTTACCAGTTACTTGCAGAAGGACAGTGGTTATGCTCTGACTGATTCACTGGTCTACCTACACCAATTAGATAACATACAATGCACATAACTGATACTGTGTTTAAACCCCTTTAAAAACATATAAAAAAATCAAATTAAGAATTCAACATCATATTATTTATTATATCTTGTATTTTCAAAAATTCTATAAATGAATGTACATATAATCATGTATACTTTCAGCTAGTTACTGTGTAGTAACATACCTGCTAGGTGTCGGCGACAGACATTTGGATAATCTACTCCTGACAAAGACAGGTTTAATCTTATTTATTTTACTTTGGTTGTGAAACAAGTTCTTACAACTAGGACAAATCACGCTCGAAGTCTTCCAGGGAAGAACCAATACTAAGCATATGCGAAAAAAGTGTCTTGCTCAAGGACACCACATATAGCTGGGTGGAGAGGATCGAACCCACAACCCTTCTATAATGGGTTCGGTGCTCTACCACTAGATTAGCACTCCACCAAAGACAGGTCTGTGTTTGGGCTTGTATTGAGTTAATCATTCAAATAAAACTTCACTAGACCACTGTGCATATATATATATATATATATATTGGGAGTGAGAGAATACAGACCACTTAATTATGTTAAACATTCTGATGTTGTAAATTTACTGTATAGAACTGTATATGGCCAGTCTTTATATTGTAAGTGGTGTGGATTGACTTATCCTTGACAGACTAATACAGAATATGTCTACAACAACAACAATTACATTTATTCTCTTATTACATTTACATGTAAACATGAGCAAAAAGGACAAAAAATTGTAACAGGTAGTGTTAATTGTGTTGGCTGGTCCTCTCCTATCACATTGTGTGTATACCCAGTCCGGTATGCGCACATCAGTCAGTGGCCATCGTCATGATACTCATGTGGGTAGCCAGATACTAATCTGGCTGTGTCTCTGGCTTAAACCATGCACACACCGATCTGGACACACATTTCCAACATCTACCTCTTATTATCCTGGCTGACGATTGTCATTTCTTTTACTATTCTAGGTAAACTGTTCCATATAGATTTTGGATATATTCTTGGTAGAGATCCAAAACCGCTGCCGCCACCTATGAAGTTGAGTAAAGAAATGGTGGATGCTATGGGTGGGTCTACATCTGACCACTTCAAAGATTTCAAACAACATTGTTACACAGCTTTCTTGGCTTTAAGAAGGTAGGTGCAAAGTTTTGAGATACCTAAAGTGTTGAAAGGATGACTAGGGGAATTTAAGATTCATTTTGGTGGTTGGCATCTTTTCATGACATGGTGTATCCCTCATAGATTTTTTTAAATGTTTAGGAATTTGCATGAAGTGTTAGTTTTGTATAACTTGGTCCTCCATGGCTGAGTGGTCTAAGCCGCCATCTCAAGATCATTTACCTCTCACTGCTAAGGTTGTAGGTTCAAGTCCCGCTCGCTCAAAAAAACTTTATGTGAGAAAGTTGGCCAGTTACTTGCGGAAGGATGGTGGCTCTACTCAGATTCATTCTGAGGTCTTCACCCATCTATAAAACTGGATATGCCATATATAACCTGAATAATCAAAAAGCAAAAATGTATATAACTAAATTGTTTGTTTTATAATTGCATCTCTCCATATGATACTGTAGTTCTAAAACATATCGAGTGTTCAAATGATCTCTAGGGAAATTTTCATGACACGGAGTGTACATGACAGAGTTTACAATTTAATGACCTTACATGAAGTTTTAACTTTGCATATAACTACATGTTTGTAGATAACTACATGTATGTAGTTTGATTTATAATTTCATCTTATCATACGGGTGTCTGTTATTTACGTGACATGTGAACCTTGCTCCTCATGTACTGTATATCGAGCAAACAACAAGTCGTATTATTCACTCTTATTTGTCCGTAATTTCTTAAAATTGTTTTATTTTTATTCAGGTCGTCTAACCTTGTTTTGAACTTGTTTTCATTGATGGTGGATGCAAATATTCCTGATATTGCATTGGAACCTGACAAAACAGTTAAAAAGGTATGAAGGTTTTGAAACTAAGAGTTACATCATGAACATAAAGAGTACATGTATATGCAGTAGTAAATGGTCAACTTTTGTTGAACACATGACTTTTACATTTACTCTAACATGTTCAATATTTGTTTTACTTTATCAAACCATGACTTTTTAAGTGATTGTGTCTTGTATTTTATGTGTTTTTTTTTGTTGTTTCTCATGATAAAGTGTAAATATTTTATTTTCATATTTATAATATAACATCTTCTAAGTTAATCAGCCAATCAGTGGTTTACATCCTTTTAGGTGTACAACTCGGTGTTAATCATTAGCGCATAAGTTCGGACTTCTACAAATTCAACTGGTTCAAAAGCTTCTTATTTTCATGTTTGTCAGTACGAAAACTGTCAAAGTTTTTTTAAGACTTGGCATTTGATTACAGGTTACAGTATTATATTTGATGTCTACATGCACTGTTCTAATTTTTTCTTTGTAGAACTTTTTTACACTAAAGGAAAGGACAATATCTCAAAAAAATTATAAATGCTCGGGCATGGGCGGCCAACACTGTCCTCTGCACTAACAACCTGCTTTAAATATTTGTTTGTTAGTTTGTACTACAAACAAGTTATATTGTTTAACAAGTCTGTGCTACCTACCAATGATTGAACATACAACTATTTTATCTCCTTTTTAACACATATGTAGATGAGTCAGATTTGCTTTGTACCCTTGATACACGTATTCTGTTGGAGGTTCAAGATAAACTCAATCAATTTCGAAACGCAAAGGTTGTACAATGGTGATTATAACAGTGTTAACACAATTCAATTTTTATACACAACAACAGCAATTTTAAATGCATTGTTTGTACACATTTCATTGATATATTGCAATAAATGGGCACATAAGAACTTCCTGAATACCATCGGTGCTTATGTTAAATTCACAAATTAATACCACGTACATGATCCCCTACTTTTGATACGGGCAAGATATCTACGCTTCACAGACAACACTATATTAGCTAAACAAAATGGTGGAATGCTGTTCCACTCATGAGAGTGGGCATAGCGTAATTCTTTGACATTTTTAGTCCGAGGCACATGTGCACAGACTTGCCGCCCGACCTCTTCCCAGACATCCTCAGTGTCTTGGGACAATGCAGGCCAATGTATCACTTGAACGTTGTTTGTATAAAAGTAAGCAGTCGACTGCTGTGCGCGATGGGCAAGGGCATTGTCAAGTTGATACCGCAGTGGGGGTCAGTTCTTTTTACAGAGGAGTTTACATTGAGCTCATTCTTAACATGCTCAACAGGAGTCCTGTCTGGCAGCAAGGTGGGCAAAGCCATCATGTGAATGTCCATGTTAGAGGTTTAATTACACTCCATGCTAAAACGGACCTCATTATGTTTAAGAGGAACATGATAGACGATTTGTACATTAACAATGTACTTGTTTCCATTGTCGTAAGGTACCATGATCTACGTGCTATTGGAATCTACCAACTTGATAATGCCCCTGCATATCGCACTTGGAGGACAACTGATTACTTTCAGACAAACAATGTTCAAACAATGGATTATCATTGTACAGCCTTTATATTTCTAAATTGGTTGAGCCTAAGTTTGTGCTACCTACATGTACCAATGATTGACTATAAGACTGTCCTATCTCCATCACACATAATGTAGATGAGTCATTTTTACTTTGCACCCTTGAAACATGCCTTCTGTTTTAGGTTCAAGACAAGTTTGTACTACATCTGAACGACGAGGAAGCAGTTGCCTACCTTCAGAGTTTGATTGACGAGAGTGTGTCGGCCATGATGGCGGTACTTGTTGAACAAATTCACAAAATGGCACAGGTAAGATATTCTTGGCTAAATATTGAATTGGACTGTATACATGTATCTTTCTGCTGAAATAATGGTTATACATGTAGGTTTGAGTATAGAATGGTTTGCTTCATGTTAGAGTTTTGTGTACAACTTGATTGTCAGTTCTATAGATATCATCACCCTTAACACCATATTATATACTAAATCTCTTTAAAGGTCATAGTCAGGTCTGATAATGCTTTAAAGATCTGTGTCCTGTTGTTCAGTCATATTTTTTTCTGAGCTGTATATATTTGTAGACATTTAACAGAAATTACTCTGCACCATATCTTAGAAAGAGTTTGAATGACAAGGTGAAGGTCATCAAGCAGTATGTGATATTTATTTTTAGAATAATGGTTTTGTTTTAGTTGTACTATTCTGATTAATTAGGTTTTTTTCATGTTTTGGCAGATTTTGAATTCAAAATCATTTGTATTTTATCAGAAATGATATTGAGGTGTTTTATATTGAATTAAAAAATATTTTTTTCCCTTAAGTATCTAAAGTATATTTAAATGTAATGAAAACTACAATATACATTAAATGGATACTCCACAACATTTTGTTTAATTCATGTATTTCCTATAGTTTTGTTGAAGGGATTATATCAGGAAAAAAATGATATAAATGTCTTAAAAATTAAATTAGTTATTGAAATGAATGAAAAGCACCTCATTATCATTAATAAATAAAATTTGAATAGTTTGGACTGTCAAATCCACCAAAACATGACAAAATTGATAATTGAATTGGAGTGGTAAACTTGAAACGAAGTTCCTATTTAAAAAAAACATACCTTGAATGCAATGGATGACCTTCACATCGTTATTACAACTCTTTCTAAGGGACTTTAGGATGAAACCATTTTTACCACGTGTAAACCTGTATAATGAATCAAATTGTAATCAAAATGAAATCATGTGACTCATTTGATACATTACAAATATCTTGCAATTTTAAGCGGAAAATCTATTTTAGTCTGACCTAGGTGCACAGCCCAAGTTAGGAAATACCTTATCAAGATATTATTTTGGCATGATTAAATAGATATCCTTTTTGGCAATACAGGGTCAATGAGTATATATAGGCATAATATATAGGGAAAAAATGTTTTTAGCCAATTTTAAAAGTTTGACAAATCCTGATAAATTCCCTTTAAAAACTATTAAAACAAATGCCAATACCGGTATATGTATCTATCAGCTGCCATAAATGAGGCTTGTTAGGGAGGTCAGTGCATGTATATTATTCCTAGTTACATGTCTGTATTATTTTCATTTATTCTACTATATTCTATTTGTTCTATTATAGTACTGGAGGAAGTAAAGAAAGATTTGAGAATATACAAAATAAGCAGCAATGGCCAACAAGGACCAACAAGCAATAAGGACCAGAATATGATTATAAAATACATAACAGTCCCGGAGGCGGAGAAATGAAACATCATATAGTTTACAGATATTGACTATTAAGTTGTGAAGTTGTAGTAAATGAACTGTAATAAGATTGCATTATACCACAAAGTATATTTTTTATATTTAATATGTGAAGGAAGACATCATAAAGCAGGTGCAATTTTAAACAAGTCAAGGACAAAAACAGTGGAAAGAGAACTGTGCATTAATAAAAAAGGAAATGCTGGCTGGACACAACTTCTCTACAGACAGATGAACCGGCGATCTTTCCTACAAGCTCATTACAGGCGCAGTATGGAGAGTTTTAATTATGGAGAAGAAAAGAATGACTTGTAAGACTACTTAATTAAGGGGAATGTGCAATATGATTTTGGCAGACGACTATAAAATACAAAATTTTGAAGCTGTATGCCATGTACTTTGAGAATTATTATTTATTGAGGCGCCAGATTTTCTGGCATCTCATTAGTATTGCAGGATATTGAAAATTTATCTCATTTCATATGCACCCTCTAACTGCTCAAGAATAAGTAGTTCTTGATTTTGTATGTATCTGTTGGATGAAAGTAACTTTTCAGTGTACGAAAAATAAACTAATGATGTGAAAACGTGTTTGAGTCTTTACTTTTGATTTTTGATGTCTGCACACAATTGCTATTTACTATGAATGCTGAAATGTAGGAGTGTCCATACTAATTAGCATATTTGCAAATCAACAATGAAAATAGTCCCATTGTAGGAGTGTCGATACTAATTAGTATATCTCATATCAACAATGAAAATAGTCCCTGAAGCAAATGTAATATTACTGGCTTTCTTCAGGTCAATCATGGTTGATTTTAAATTAATGTTAGGTTCAGAAATGTTAAGCATTATAACAGAAAAATTCTGTAATATGCTGTACAAGGCCATATGTCATGTAGATCCAGATTGAGATCAATCCATTTAAAAGTATGTATTAAAGTCGTGCAAGATCACCTCTTTAGTCAACTAATTTTTATCATAGTGTTTATTGTGAACATTTGACAAGTCAAAAAACAATGCAATCGTAAAGGGTTTTCTCAGAATCTAATTTCAACAAGTATAAGATAAAATCACCTTTTGAAATGGTTTATTTTGTAAACAAATTATAGAACAGGTTACTGCAGTCCTGTTTATTAGAGATGTTTTAAGACTTCACTGTTAATGTCTACTTTTATGAGATTTATATTTATTTAGAAATAGACAGATACCAAATAGAAATATTCTGCATTACAGAATCAAACATTGAAAAAACACACTTATTAACTGTATTAATGTTGAAATATGTTGTCCATTAAAAAAACTCCTTTGTTATATTTTGATTGCAGCAATATCTTTATATAGACTAGAAAAACACAAACTTGAAATGCACTATTTATGCACTGTCCGATACCCCCTGGATGTTAGTTTTATACATCATGATGGATGGAGAGTATTGCAGTTGAAACCCAGGGGTATCCGACGATAAATGAACACAAAACTTAAACTTTTTTCCACACTGGATGGCATACCCATCCTGTACCCACCAAATCTCATTTCTTATTACATGTGTTTCTAAGAGAAACACTGAACTGTATTTATGTATTTTATTTGAATTAGCTATGATTTTTAACGAGAATTGCTTCATAATGGTCAATACCAGTATTTTCTCCTGTGGCGAGCATATTACTATCAATCCTTGGTTCATGAGTTTGAATCCCATCAGACCACAGTCTTCATGACGATTGATATATGACATTACGTCTCATTGTCCGGTCTCCACCGCTGATTCAAGTGGGAAAGTTATTCATTACTTGCTGAGATGGGTGTATTCCAGTACTGGTTAACCTTCCAGGAAAGAGAAATTAGGCTTACTGATCGTTTTTAGCCCTAGATGGCATAGCAATGACTCTGAATATTCAGACAAACAAACAAATGGCACCTCCCAGGATCTTGAGTCCTTCGATTTTGTAAGTTTTTCTAATGCTTTCCTATAGGATTTAATATCACTCCACAAGGCATGCTTGTCAGACCATACCAATTACCTGCCCTTAGTGACGGTAGCAAGATTATTGCACTCCGGAAAATAGAGCTGTGTAAAACAGATGGGCATTATTTTTGTTGAAAATGCTTAAAATGGTCATATTTCTTTGTATATATTAGAACATTGGAACATTTTCCTAAGTTCTGCCATGTTTGGATGACATTTGGTACTGTTGAATGAAGATATAACAGTTTAAAGATGCATAGCGATACACAGCAGCAAATGGGCAGAATTGTCAAAAGTGAAGGGGTTTCGTCAAAACATTAAAATTGTGAAAAAGCAATCTGGTCAACCCCATGTTTTTTCCTGCATATTTGGACTAACAGGTGACAATCAATGGAAACAAAACACTTTCAGAACCATTGGCAATGTGTTCTGTGTTCCAGAAGTGAATGTCTCTATATGTAGAACAGTACAAAATTAATTGGTGTGCGAGACATTGAAGAAATACATTGTTTATGAATGGTTCTCATGAAGTTTGGGCAAACATGTGACAGCTTTGTGAGAAGAATTTGTTTATAGAGACATTGGACACTCACACAGTTTTAATAGCTAAAATGTAACCTCAACTGAATTTCATAAATTTACCAGCAATATTTCTCTCTGTGAACATGATTTGTTGTTGTTTTCATATTTTTCTGGGCAACTATGTTGTCAGAGCACAGTGGTTTAAATGGGAATTTATAATTTGTGTGTGCTAATAGTTACAGTGCTGGATGTGTCATATTGTTGGATGCAAACTTTTCAATCAAGTAATTTATATCATGGTTTAATATTGTCTCATACTGCCTTTATCATAAACTACACAACTAGTGCTGAATAAAAGTGTTTTTTTTTATTTAATGTAATGCCCCTTATTATTATAAAAAAAATATTAACAGAGTAATTACATTTTGTATTAAAAACATAGTACCTGCAATAAACAGTATACCATGTTTGTATGTAATGTAATGCTGGAAGTCGCCTGCAATAAATAATTTGGAAATAGTTGGTGTGTAAAAGTAAAGTAAAGTGTTTGTTTATTATAGTGTCGCCTCTATTGAAAGGGCCAGCCACACTGGGCTTATGAGACACCTTTATGCTGTACACAGTTACTTCCTGAAAACTACCATTGCCAGGCGTCAAGCTGTTGGACATTCGGTACCCCACAATTTAACAAGCTGCTGGGTGAACAACCGGCCGCATAAAAAAAATTCAAGTGCTTCCACCGGGATTCAAACCTTTGACCTCCCACTTCCGAGGAGGACGCCTTAACCAATAGGCAACGGAAAACGGTATGTGAATAAAATCTGTATAATTTTTTTTTTTTTCATAAAGTATATAACTTGAAGAGCATATGTACATTGTGTACCAAAGGGATAGAGAAACGCTGGCTTAATTTAACAGCCGTATTATCACACTATAATTGTTAAATTAATATTAACTGTTTCAGAATATGTATGTAAAGATATTTCATTGAAGCCCAAACTGCCATATAAAAGCTACAAGATGGCTCTGGGGCAAGTTTTATATAATTAAGTACATGATTCAATTTCGAAATTGACAGTCATCAACACATTGCTTTGTTATAATGTTGCAAACTACATGTACTAGATCAATGTTAATACATTTAATTGGCAAAAAAATAATTTCCAAAAAGTGTTTGTTATATGCACTTTAAAAAATTTTTTTTAACCCCAACTGCCAAAAATTAACATTCGAGGGAGATGCCCTCTATACACATGGATCTGCAGGAAGCCTAGTGAAGCATTGTAACTTGTCTTCTCTTACAAATATTTGCTATCCTGGTAGTAAAAGTTTGGGTTTAATGATATTGCCAACAATAATGATCATACATGTATTAACAAAAGCATTAATGCAACACTTTTACAATACAGGTATATTCAAAAACTAATATAGCTTGCAATAATTGTGCTTCTGAAATTCAACCGGCATTTCTATATCCCTTCAGCATATATAGATATATATCCAGAATGTATTGTTTCACAGCAATACAGATATAAATATTGGGGGAAAAAGAAGTTCACAAATTTGCATGTCATTCTTGCGCAAATTCGTGAAGCAAAGCATTCCATTTTTTTTAATGTAATTACATGTTTGTTGGACAATACTAGCATTAAATTAATATATAATTCTAGGTGGATTTCCTTATTTATATATATATATATATATATATATATATAAATCCCTTGGTTAGTTATAAATGTCAGAAATATAACAAATCTCAGTGTCAGTGCTTGATATAATTATTATTAAGATATCAATATGTACTTTAACAAATATGTAGATGAGAACACATTTAGAAATTAAGTACTATTCAGTACTGACTATAGATAAACGGTTTACATGGTCAAAAGACTGTACTAAAAGAAATAAGCAAGAAAAATACACTTAATGGATCTGCACAGCGTACATTCAAAGTCACTTGAGTACCTAATTAGACTTCACAAATGTCATAATTCACTAGTAAAATTGAATTGCATTGGCAACAAACAGGATTTATTAAAGTTTTGACCCTTTACTCCATAGATACGCATTTTCCCGCACCAATCACAGAAGGCCTTTGAAAACAGTGTAGGAAGAGTTACGAGCAATCTGAACACTTCCTGCACTGTTTTCTACTCTGTCAGTTAATATAAACATAATTCACCCAATAATTCAAAAGCCTTCTATATTAGAAGTGTCCAAAGGGGTCTATATCAGAGGTGTCTAAAGGCGTCTATATGAAGTAAAGGGTTAATTGAATCAAATTTGATTTCAATACAGTATCATTTCAGAATACATTCATATTTTAATATAAGGTTCTGCTTCCACTCGGATTGATTCTGAGGTCATCCTCCAACAATAAAACTGAATATGCCATTTATAACCTGATATGTGTTGTAAAATGGAAATGAAAACCAATTTAAAGCATTATCCCAAACTGCACATTAGTTGTCTTTGCATTATTTAAATGAATGTAAAAGGTAATATATCAGGATTTTTCAAAATTTAAAATTTGCTAAAAACATTTTTTACCGTACCATATTTTAGCATGTCTATAATATACCTGCTGAACAAACTACTTTACAAAAGAATACTTACTCAAACATGTCCAAAATAATATATTGAGAAGGAATTTCGTAACTTGGGTTTCGTGCTTAGGTAAGCCTAAAATACAGATTTCCGGCTTAATAGTGCACATATTTTGTGAAGTATTAAATGAGTCATGTGATTTACTTTTGATTTCTATTTGATCCATTGTACATTTTGCATGTTCTAAAAAAATGTTTCATTTGAGAAAGAGCCAGAATGACGATGTGATGGTCACACAGCAGTATTTAAGTGCAGTCTTTGTAAAATGGGGATTTCATTTCGAGTTGACCAGCCAATTTCAATATATCGATTTTGTCAGATTTTTGTAAATTTGACAAACCATTCAGATTTTATTAATTAATGATCATGATAAAACAATTATAGCATTTTTTCCCTGATATACTCACTTTAACATACACTACTGTACTATTATGATATTTAATTTTAGAAGTACTAATTTATCTCTTGAGAAAAAGGGAGCATAAAGTTCTCACTGAAGAAGTATCTCCCTTATATGACGGTAGCAAGATTCTTACGCCTAAGAAATTAGAGCTGTGTGAAACAGTTGGGCAATTTTTTTGTTAAAAATGCATAAAATGTCAATTTTTTTTGTGCATATGGGAACATTGGAATATTTTCATGATGTCTGCAAAGTTTGTGTGACATTTGGGAAATGTTTGATGATGCTATAACAGTTTAAAGATGCGTAGTGATACACTGCAACAAATGGGCAGAATTGTCAAAAATGAAGGGGTGCCATCAAACCATCTAAATTATGAAAAAGTAACCTGGTCAACCCCATGTTATTTTCTGCATAATTCGACCAACGGGAATAAGGCACTTTTAGAACCATTGGAAATGTATGCAATGTTTCAGAAGTGCATGTTTCTATAAGTAGAACAGTACATAATTAATTGGTGTGTGAGACGTAGAGTATAACACATGTCTTGTCTGATTACTGGAACTTGTATCGTATTTTATTTTATTGCTAAAGATAAATTTGTATGAACGTTATCAAGATCTAACAAACGATTGGTTTACCGTCTTAACCACTCTGTCCTGGACCCTTGAAGGTTAACCAGTACTAGAACACACCAATCTCTGCAAGTAACTGATTACTTTATAAATTGGCGGCGAGAGACAAATCACATGGAGACGCAATGTAGCATATCATTCATCATGGAAAAATTTGCCAGGTGGGAATTCGAACTTGAGACCCCTGGATTGACAGTCAGACACACTGCTGAGTTAACCAGTCCTGCAAAATTGATATTGTTAGTTTGTCGATTATATTATTATGTTTTACCTTGATTGTGAAACAAGGTCTTACAACTTTGACAAGTCATGCCTGAGATCTTCCTGTGTAGAACCACTACTAAGGCAGAGGATCAAAACACCACCCTCCTATCCTGGGTCCGACATTTTGTGTTTTGATTATTTATAATATATCATTTATTAAGTATTTAGTTATTAAATAGCTGACTAAGTGAGAAATATGTTTAACTACAAGCTCGCTTATACTATATATAAATGAGACCGTACCAATAGCTTTGTGTTAGTAAATGATCTTCCCTTTACTGTATCCATGAAAACGAATGAAGTAAAATTATTATGGATGGTTACGTACATCATTGTACGTCATCTAATGGATGAGAAAATCATAATTAAACATGTCAACTTTTTTGTAACTTAACTAACGGTCACATGCGAATTACAATGAGACGCAGTGTCATATACCAATCATCACTGGTACTGTTGCCCGTGTAGGATTCATACCCGCGTCTGCTGGATTGATAGAGGCGATACTGACTGAACTAATTGAGCCCGGCTCCTTAACTGATGTCAGATACTATTCTTACTGTGAACGGTTTAGTACATTCATTTGTAAATCTTGAGCATGAGTAGCGATTTAGTATTTGATCAATATAGATCACAAGCCGTGCCAAGGACGTATATAGAGATGGAAAAGCAACATATTGAGATTTTTCGAACACTCACATATTCACACAAAGTCGTGAAATCTCATTTTCAATTATCCTATTTTCCATTCATCTCAGGAGTACAAATCAAAATTCGTTTTTGTACAATGAAATTCTCTAGAAAACAAGACCATTCCCAGCAAATTGTTTGAAATACTTATGATTACAAATTTGTTTACTGCAACTAAAATACGCCAAGTGTGCCTTTACTTCTTACTGCAATGTCTTTAATTCAAGATCATTTAGCATGTTTACAACATTATGTTACATACAGCTTGCATTTTATGTATAGGAAATTAGTTGCCTATGAAATCTTAATGATTAATTTGGCAAAGTATTAATTCTTTCCATGCTATTCTATCAACATTAAACAGGGAAATGCAATTTTCAAATCCTTCTATATAAGTCCTTGGTTATACATAACAGACATAATGCAATTTTTATAACTAAACAGAATCGCTATAACAACACAGAACATACAGCTACTTTAATAACGACTGAAATGTTAAGTTTCTCGTCCATGACACATGAAAAATAAGGACATGATATACATTTTAAATAGAGAGTAAACTATAAAAAAAAAACTCAGTTTATATTTGTATTTGTTATAATGTAACTTCGCCACATAGATGCCAGCAGAGACATATAAACAGAGATAGGCAACTTGAGGCACTTGTTTAAATTTCGGGTGGCACATTTGGCGTTCTATAAATCTTGGAAACACAGCTCCTCCTGTACCAACACACATGTTTGGGATTTTGGTAGGGAAAAAAAATGATTTGATTGTAATTGGGTGGTGAACTTTTCTTTTTTGATTTTAAAGAAATGAAGAATTTACAGTTTGCAGTTATTTTTGTGTGATCACTTTCTCATTTTGAGCCCATTTTTAAAGTAATATAAAAGAAAAACTTTTTTAAATATCGATATGAAATTTTCCCCATGGATGTAGAACGTTTACTTCATCTTTCTACATGTATTTTTATTTCTTTAATGTGTTGTAAAAATGTTTGTAAATCAAACACACTACCGTTTTGTTAAAAAATCATAAAATTTCCAACATTTTTCGTTTTCAACCCGTTATAATTTAAATTTAGGTTGTGGGGGGGGGGGGGGGGAGAATCATTGATAATATCAGTTTTACTATGGTACCAAATTATTAGAGTCAGACAAAGATTCAAAGAGTTATTTAAGAAATACTAAAGGTAACACCCGAAATTTCAGCCATGTATATCATATTGATATTAGCCTGCCAGTCTCTGTAATTAAGTCACATATATATATATATTATGTGGTTTATGTCTGGTTCTTCACAAATAATTTCCTCCATATATATATACTTTGTTATGTAAAAGAAGTTTAAAAAAAGACCCAAAGATACAAATAAGGCCTCCTTCACTAAATGCACCACCTTGATTGTCACGATATGTTTATAATGACGACATCCATAATTATCTTTTCAAATGCCATACTCCTTTTCTTGTGTCGATACCTTGATCATGATAGCCAAAGTTGTCACTACTTGTATCATCGCAAACAGCACCAGAAACATCCTGTCAATAATTTGCGCTACCGTCTGCCACTCTGTAATGTTTGCATCGCTGTCTTTCTTTTCATCCATGTGGGTTTTAATTGAATTTAGACACTGCAGCTGTGCGTGTAGAACATTTATAGCTTCATTTTGACAGTCGAAATCCAATAGTTTAATACTGTGTGTCTTTATCTCTTTCAGTTCAGCAGTATGTTTCGCCTTATTTATGTTATTTTCTTGTATTAGTTTAAGATTTTGTGTAGAGATGTTGATGTTATTTTCTGGTAAATCTTCCACCTTCTGAAATGAACAAAGGCTAAGGTGACGAGAAATATAGGCACGTTTTTATGTTTTAATGAAGCTAAGTGCCAATTTAAACACAGAGCCCGTGTTGTTCCTACTACTTTCATTCATTCAACACAGAATTGGTGCAATATGGCAGCCAGATTTAAAGGTGGCGGAAGACCTCATATACGTAAACATGAATCTGATTAGAATCACCTTTCTCCATTTCTGCTCATAGGAAATAAGGGTTTTCTCCATGGAGGAAAACTCTTTCTACCTTATTTGTGTTAAATGTTAAGATGTTTCATTCAACAAACTTATAGGACAAGTTGGATGGATTTTATTTTCTCATCTCGAAACTTACAAAAGCGTATTCATGTCTACAAAAAGAAAAATGGATGAATACCTGATATTTACATAAGTATACGTTCTCCTACCATCGAAAAATCAGGATAATCTGTAAATGCCCCTAGTAAGAACTATGATTTCATCTAACTCATTAATTCTTGCCGTCTGTCATTGCATTATTGAATTCAATTCCACTGGAAATTCGTAGGTCTAGTTCATTAAATATTTTCAAAAATAAACTCCACCACCGAAAGACTTCAAACTTTTATCAAAGCAAGTGGTCGTTTTCGACAATACATGTCGCACACTTATTTAAAAACAAGTATTTCAACTGATCTATAACACATGTATCTGTCATCGGATCTGTACAAACTCTTTTCTCTTTAAGTCTATCTAATTTTCTTTTGCTAACTCTATCTTTGTTAGTACATAAATATTTATGTGCAGTGTGTTTTTTCTCTCACCATTTGGGGATGATGGCCCATACCCTTGGCAGTGGGAATTTTAGCGGCGTTTTCATTAACATTGGGAAAACATTTTCATTAAATATGTTTGTTCAACTTCATAAAAATGTGTACACTTGCTCCCTGGCCATTTAAAGTATCAATGTCGAACTCAGTTCAGAATGGGGAAAACTTTGTTTATTTTATCAAGGAATTATGGCAAGTTTCACTATTATTGAAGCTTTCAATTGGGAAGTTGTACCACTCAATTGGGAAAAAGGTACTATTTGCCATTGGGAATATGACCCAATAACAGTTAAAAAGTGGCCGAAAAAACATTGAATTGTGCAACCGTTTTGACCCCTCTTTTTGGACATATGATGTAGAGTTTTGACCCCTATTTTTGGACATATGATGTAGAGTTTTGACCCCTATTTCCTTTGCATAGTGCAATGTGGAGCTTTGACCCTCCTTTCTGGCCACATAATGTAGACTTTTGACTCTTTGTTCAATCCAGGGTTCAATCCCCTACTGCCTAGGAACTGTAGGCTAGGAACCTCTTGGTAAATTGGAGAGCAGACACGGTGGCACAGATATTTTACTGCAAAAACACATTATTTAACATTATGCCATTGTGTAGACAAAAATGTAGAGTTTTGACCCCTATATAATTTATTTGAATGTAGAGTTCCGATCCCTGTAATGGGTTTGAATGTAGAGCGTTGACCACCAAAGTTTAGGCTGCAGTGTAGAGTTTGTGCATATGTTTTGAAGTTTACATTGCACATTTGTACCCATTTTTAGGTCAAGTCTGCTGTGTTCATTTTTTGGTGAAAAAATACCACAGACTGAATCCGAGTAGAAACACTTCCGCCTGTAACTGGGATTCTTTTACACATAAACGTATGGACATGCAATGAGTATGACATTGAATAATATATCCAATTACCTAAATTCTTACAATAAACGTGTAGTCGTGCAGCCGCAATATACCAGAAACTGGCGATTTGTAAACACTTTAATATAATGTAATATAAACGTAATTACTACTCACGTTTTTAGCGACTATTTCGGTACGATCCGCATTCCCTTTTACTTTCACAAACACTATCTTAGCCATTCGTTGTAGAAAAAACGAGCGCATCCATTGCGGCATTGTCTTGCCCTGCAGGTTTCCCTTGAAGTGCACATTCAGCACTGTCACCGTCATGAGACAGGAGAGGGAGATGAGCAGCATGGCACAGGCGAAGTAGATCCCTGTTAACAGTCGATTGATGATTTATTTTGGAAAATCTTAATCCGATACATATTATATACAATTAAAATATAGAAGTTTAATATATGAGTTTAAACTGATTTATTTTACATCGAATGCGGATATTGTTACAACTTAAACAAATCACGCTCGAAGTCTTCCTGGGTAAAACCAGTACTAAGCATATATGGATAAAGTGTCTTGCTCAAGGCGCCGCTTATAGCCACGGCGGATGATCGAACCGACGACCCTCCAATGCTCACTGGACCACGCCTTCATATTTTTTTGAGTGCGTATGTTTTCTCTACATGTTGATTGGTCAGATTGATAGCATGGCCAGTCGTGCAGTCGCCGGTGTATGTCGCTATGAAACTGACCAGCATTAGTTTGTTGTAAATATAATTAGATAGCCTAAGATATAAAATTGTTGTGTTTCATATATCATATATCATGAATATGAATGAGTAAACTGAATTAAATATCTTAATGAGATATACAGCGACTAAATAGGCTATTGAGCCGATAGTAGTCGGAATAAATCATCCATACAGACGAAAATCCTAGTATATATAATAGGCAAAGATGTATCACCTATAACTTTCTGTTCAGTAAATGCTGGGAAGTTTATTGAATCACAAAAAGGAAGGACCCATTCGAACATAATGGTTGATTCTGTTCTTGTTGTTTATCTTATTTATGCGAAATTCGTTAATACACAGGCCGGCATTCTCCATTTTATTCGTCAATGTTTTAGTATGACCCGATACTGGCCAACGTGTGACCTTACTGCGGGCTGTTTCACTGCTAAGATTGAAAAAAGGGCAATATAGGTAAGATCTCTTTGGTTTAAACATATTTTATTTTCAGGGTGTTTTTTTTTCTTTTTCAGATAAACAAATACAATATACAAAATGAAAAAGGATTAGAACGGAAGAATACAATTCTGAGGTCTCTTTAAAACCAACATTAGTTTGAAAGAATCGGATGAGCTGGCGGGGGCATATCATCAAATAGGCATTAGTCACCGAAGCAGCAAATATTTCTTACCGATATAGGGGAAAGTCTCTGACGTAGGAGGCATTGTCTCCGAAACGACCAATAAGAAAACAGCCAGTGACAGGAGCACCGTTATCTCCAGGGATACCTTTTCTCCGGAATCAGGCGGAAGCATAAATCCCAGAAGCCCCATGGTGGATATGAGCATACACGGGAACATAAGGTTGAGTAGGTAAAACAGGGGTTTACGGTCAAGCTTTATGTAAAATGTGACGTCAGGATATGGCTCGGGACAGCACCCATAATACATCTCGCTGCGTATGGCCGGTATATCTGTACGTAAAACATATATGTATAAGTATTTGCGTAATATATATGTATTAATGTTTGCTGTATGTATTAGTATTTGTGTAGTTTATAAGTATTAATGTTTGCTGTATATCTTAGTATTTGCGTAATGTATATGTATTAATGTTTGCTGTATGTATTAGTATTTGCGTAATATATATATATTAGTGTTTGCTGAATGTATTAGTATTTGCGTAATATATATGTATTAATGTTTACTGTATTTATTAGTATTTGCGTAATTTATATGTTTTAGTGTTTGCTATATGTATATTTGTCACAACACCGGGTTAAGAGAATACATGGTCATGTAAAATACAATTTCACCATTACTCGTGTATCGACCCTGTTATATTTACACACAAAAACGCCTGGCCATATGGAGATATTAATATGCATGTATTCTGTCTAAAACTGGCATGTTATGAGTATTGAAGTCACGGTAGTGTTGGAATTATGAGTACATTTTTTTAAAACGTACACATTTAATTGGTTTTTACTTCGTACCGATAAAAACAGAAGAAAATAATGTAGTCAGACCTGTCTTAAGCATTCAGTCAAGGGAAGGAACAAAAATGGCATTTTAAGACAGGTTGTTGATTAATGCAGATTAATTTGTTTTGAAAGCAAATAAACGGGAAATAACAAATAATGCTGCTTTATAGAGTAGACCGATTATTCAGGTTTCACTGTATATATGTGTTACACGTGTTGTCGTATATGGCCGCGGATTTGAGGAATATAATGCTTTTTTTATTTAAAAGAAGTAAAAATAGAAACAACATTTATGGTCTGCACATATACTGGGGTATATGAATCTTATAGTTTGATCATGTAGATAGGAAATTTTCAGAAATAAAACATCCCAATGAAAAAAGATTTTCGAAACTTTTGTAAGCCACAAGGACCTTTCCTTCCTCCGAATATAATTATTTAGTTACTAAATGAGTCTATGTATCAAAATAAAAATCCCCAGTCTCCGAAGGTCAGTAGTTTTAACATATTCTTCATCAACTTCTGAACATCATTTTATGCATCTTAATAATGAATAACAACTTCGACATTCCACATACCGCAGATCGTACTGATAATTCCGCGACAAAAAAAATCTCCGTTATTTCACATCCAAGGTTTTATAATGATTTCCGACTAAAATAGTAATCTCCGATTTTATACCGAACCATATTTTCAGACAACCGAACATTATACCTATATCCGGTCTCGTGAAATTCGCGAGGATTACTTTTGAAACGAGAACAAACGCGCTTTTTTTTTCTCAAAATAATTATTTTCGATGTAATTTTAGTGGAGAAGGTTTATCTTTTAGCAGCGTGACGACAAATAACGGTGGTTCGGAATAATTTATTATCATTTATTCACGTCTGTGTGGACTTCTTTAAGGTGGCTGGTTTCTGCATGTCGTTTTGGTGTGTTGGAAGAGCGAATCACGACAACACGACACATTTTACACGAACACTTAACGTTAAGAGGGAACCAACATATTTATGTTTGAACTGTAATGTTGGCGGACATGAATATGTCGTGTTGGCGCCCATTGATTGTCGTGTTGCCGTGTTTTCGACCCGAACTGACAATAAATAGTCACGTATCTTGCAAGTAGGATATATAACGTATAATTAAGCCTTTATGCATGCCTGTCTGTGTGAGATTAAGTGAAAGTAAAACAATTTGCATTTTGTTAAAATGTAATATGAATAAAGGCCAAGTTTTTCAAGCGAGGGAAGCTAAGTATATTGTTGTGCATTAAGATATCGATACATATATATCATCGCGCTGTTCAAGGGACCAGTATGGCAACCACCGTGCACACCACCGTGTAACCCTGCGTGCACCGTAAAGGGCGACTATGACGGTTTTAAGTCTTCCAGCTTCCGATTTCCAAAGCCTTCCGAATCCGATCCTAACTGCGATTCTCTAACACTAGACCACTAGAGTATGATACAAGTAAATACGGAATTCCGTTCTACTGACCTGTTATTGAACTTCAGTACTAGTTATGGTCTAGTTCTAATGTGCTGAACACCACCTTTGTTTTCAATATGATTTGAATTTAATGGGATATTTCATTAATTATTGAAGAGAGGATAATACTCTGTGGATATTTGAACAAATACGGTTGGAGGCTCCTATTATTGATTTTTTTTCTCACACGTTATCTTAATTATAGTACGGTGTCCCGTTGGCATCTTTATTAAAATAAGAAATTCGAAACAACGTAACTACGATGGCGAAAATTCAAAACAATGAAACAACGCTGGCAGAAAGTCTAAATGATTTCTCTCTGTGGCTATAAACTTGCCATCACCCATGAGGCACCATGGAACTACACCAGGACTGATAAATGAATATAATAAAGATTCAAGGCATTTCTTGTTTGTGTACGTTGGAGAATGTAAGGGGAATATGAGTTTAGCATATTCTTAATACGTGAATGTGTGTGTGTGAGTTGACTCATAATTTTAGAGAGGACATTTGCAATTTTAGGGAGCGATCATGTACCTAGTGCATATACTATTTGGTCGTTTATGGGGAGAGGACGTACTTTCCAACTTTTAAATAAAAAGAAAAAAGTTTATTTTTTGTCTGTGGACAATGATTTCATCGGAAAGTGACATAATGTAGTTGAAAATAATGAAGATCTTGTACAGGGTTTCCCCATATTCAAAACGCACAAATCACCATTTAAAACGGGTTTTGTTTTCATAAATTTAAGCAATATCGATCATTATTAATCAGTAAAAAAACGGTTGCTTTCTTGAGTAACGTTGCGTAACTAGGTAAACGATACTTCAATGGACGTAAGAGCATTACAGTTATTTGGAAGAGGCATCCTGGGGGTATGGGAAGGCTGTCCCTCTCCCACTGGATGGGTTACTATCGCTGGTGGTGGTACGGGAACAACCCCCCCCCCCCCCCCCCCGCCCCCAAATAAATAAATAAATAAAATGATAAATATATGTATTTTTTATTTTGTATTTTTTATATAAAAATTGAAACAAGCCCTGTGGTTAAAAACGGTAGGCAAATTTTATGAAGATAATAAAATATATTTTTGTTTTGTTTTTGGTTGTTGTTGTTGTTTTTTATCTATTTATTGATTTTTTCTTAATGTAACTTATCTTCTGTTTCATAAACTCCTTCTTTATCTTCCTTCAAGACTGTTTTACCTCTTCCAAAATATAAACTATTTCATCAACATTATTTTATAGCGAACATGGTCTAAATATTTTTAGTGTGGTTATTCCGACATATTATTGTATGTCTGAGATCGGATAGCAATACTCGGAAACATATTGCTGCTACTGGCAATAACTGAGTGCCACAAATGGTCTGCCATTCTACGTCACATAATACGAAATGACTTACTGACTGATGGTGAAAGGTTGAGACTACGACGGTGAAAAGTCGAAACTACGATGGTGAAAAATCGAAACGGTGAAAAGTTGAAATGGTGAAAAATCAAAACTGCGATGGTGAAAAGTCAAAACGACGATGATAAAAAGTCAAAACTACGATTGTGAAAAGTCGAAACTACCATGGTGAAAAGTCGACTTCGTGTGTCCTTTTAAACAAAATCAGTGCGAGAAATGAATGACTAGTAATTGGTAGTATTAAACGGTGTCCAGTTATTCAGTAAATATCAACTTATCAAGTTATCGAGACAAGTCGCAATAAGATGATCAACAGCCATGATAAATTCTTGTCGACTTAAATTAAGCGCAATGAAGGTTTCATAGATGAGCTAAATACGCTATTAATAGTTTACCGACTACGACGCCGGGTGTCAAATGACGGTGATACACGTACAAGGCCGTTTGGACCATGTTGGCTATAACGAAACGTCCGCATTCAATAAGTGCCCAAACTGGTCAGAAGTCTTTTCTTTTTTTATAAATATGTTTTATTCAATTAATATACATAATTTACAGGTTAATTAGAAAAGCAAACGATTGATTGTGTAACAATTAACAATTATTACTAATGTTATTTTTTAAATGGTTTCTTTATCATTGTCAAGTTCGAGGAACGGATTATTACAGAAATAATATAGACATGACTTTTGGCACATTTCTTTTCAGAACTCAAGTTACTGAATGATAATTTTGATCTTCTATAGTCAAGGCAAAATGTGTTCTTTGTTATTCATTTCACTCAATGGATACGATTAACTAGCCTTTTACACGAAATATCATTTTAGCCGTAAGTTCTTTTTTTGTTTTTTGTTGTTTATTTTTTGTTTGCTTTTGTTCTGGAATAAATATTTATGAACACCCAGAATAAACAGTACGTATTTAAACAGATGATTGATTGGGAGAACTAGATATCAAGTTTGCATAAAGCTGTTGACATTATGTAACATCTGTGTAATTCAGGCTGGCATAATGAACGAGTTAAAATATCTTATTTAAAATAAAACAAGAAATGTAAATAAGAATGTACGGTGAACTTGTACTTTAATATTGAATCGTAATACGGTATCTATGAATAATTTATTAATTATAATTATCTGCTTGTACTACCACCACATAGAAAGTGTCATAAACTGTTACATAAATAAATATTTCGATATTGTAATTGCTTTTGCGTTTTGTTATTTGTTAAATGCTATGCTGTATTAAATGGTAATAAACAAAATATTTATAATTAGACAACGAGTATTTTAAGGATGTTATTCAGTAGCAAAGAGGATTGTTCCAAATGTATCTTATGTTACCTCTATGATTATGACAAACAAAAAATGAACATCAATTATCAAACCGTTTAGAGATGTGAGTGCCAAAATATTCATAAAAAGAACATGGCTTTATGTTAAAGAGGTACACATGTTGAAACGTTAATTTACTATCCAACCATTTTATCAAAGTACAGTCAATCCTGTCTTAAGCAGCCACTCAGGGGAAGAGGCAAAAATGGCCTTTTAAGACAGGTTGTTGCTTGATACAGGTTGATTTGCTCTAAAAGCATAGAAATCGGAAATATCACATTGGCTGATTAAGGCAAGTGGTTGCTTAATACTTTTGAAGATATTCATTTTTGGTGAAAAAAATATATCTCAAATTCTGATTATTAAAATTTGCAGAGAACTTTTCAGTTCGCATTATTTTAATAAAAAGGCCGTCCAATATAATAATATTACTAAAGACACTTTTAATTTATACTAATTATAACTTTACTAAACCAATATATCCCTTTTGAATACTTGCAGAATGAGATATAAGTCTTATTACAACACACAAAGTATTATTCTTTTTAATGTATCAGTACTAGAAATCCACAGTATCTAATTATTTTATAACAGCTGTTAAAGAACAAAAACAATACATAAACATAAACCTTGGTTTCTCAGAGTTAACTTTAATTATACCATTTGAATAAAGCACAACGTAGGTAGTGGGGTTGGTATGGTGGGTGTAGAGGATCGTGTTACAGGTGGTATTGTAGGTGTAGATGGAATAGCTAGTAGCATAGTTGGTATGGTGGGTGATAGGGTACAACTGGTAGTATAGTTGGTATGGTGGGTGTAGAGTGTACGGCTTGTATCGTAGTTGATATGGTTGGTTAAGCGGGTACAGCTGGTAGCGTAGTTGGTATGGTGGGTGTAGAGGGTGCAATTGGTAGTGTAGTTGGTATGTTGGGTGTAGAGGGTACAGCTGGTAGCATAGTTTGTATTGTGGGTGTAGATGGTACAGCTGGTAGTGTAGTTGGTATGGTGGGTGTAGAGTGTAAGGCTGGTAGTATAGTTGGTATGGTGGGTGTAGAGGGTATAACTGGTAGTATAGTTGGTATGGTGAATGTAGAGGGTATGGCTGGTAGCATAGTTGGTAAAGTGGGTGTAGCTGGTACAACTAATAATGTAGTTGGTATGGTGGGTGAAAAGGGTAGAGCTGTGGTGTAGATAATATCGTGGGTGTAGACAGTACAGATGGTAGTATAGTTGGTATAGTTGGTGTAGAGGGTACAGCAGGTAGTATAGTTAGTATGGTGAGTAAAGAGGGTATGATTGGTAGCATAGTTGGTATGGTGGATGCAGAGGGCAAAGCTCGAAGTGTAGTTGGTATGGTGGATGAAGAGAGTACAGCTGGTGTAAATGTATTGGTGGGTGTAGAATGTACAGCTGGTTGTGTAGTTGGTATCGCGAGTATTGAGAATACAACTAGTGGTGTAGATTATATTTTGGGTGTAGACGGTACAGCTGGTAATGTAGTTGGGTATAGTGGGTATTGAGGTTAAAGCTAGAAGTGTAGTTGGTATGGAGATTGTATAGGGTACAACTGGTAGTATGGTTGGTATTGTGGGTGTAGAGGGTGAGTGGCTGAGATGGTATAGTGGATGTAGTAAGTACAGTGAGCAGTGATGTTGGTATGGTGGATGCAGAGCGGACACTGAGTAGCGGTGTTGGTATGATGAATATAATGGGTACAAAAGATAGTGATTTTGATATTAAAGGGATAGCAAGTAGTGAATTGAGTAAATAATTATAGAGAATGTAGAAGGAACAGTGAAGAGTTGAGATAGTGTGGTGTATGTAGTGTCCAAGAAACAGAGGGTAGTGATGTTGGTTTGGGAACAGTGAGTAATTAAGATGGTATGGTGAACACAGTGGGTAATATGGGTAGTGGTGTCGATTGTGATTAATGATTAATGAAGTTGATATGGTTGATGTTTAGGGCACAGGTAGTGCTGTTGGCAGCATTGATGTAGAAGGTACAGTATGTAGTTGAGTTTGAATGGTAGGTGTAGAGGGTACAGTCAGTAATGGGGTTCTGGTTGGATTTATAGATTGTTGTTGGTAGAGAAAATACAGTTCCTATAAACTGAGTAATGTAAATGGTGCATCGGAGTTCATATTGTCGATAATGGTATTGGATTGGTGGGTGTAATGGTTTAATAACATCAGTATGGTGGATGTAGTGGATGCAATGTGTAGTGGAGTTGGTATGGTGAATGTTGAAGGTACAGTGGATAGTCGAGTTTGTATGGTGATGGAGTTGATACATGTAATGAATATAAGGGACAGTGGATTTGGTTTGGCGGATGTTGAGGATGTAGTTTAAAATGTTGCTAGTATACGAGATGCAGAGTGTAGAGTTGGTGGTGATGTTGGTATGGTGGTTGCATAGGATACAGTGGGTATAGTGATGTTAGTTTGGTGAGTGTAAAGGGTACAGATCCATGGTGGTGGAGTTGGTATATGTATGAAGATTATAAATGTGTTAAATTGATTTAATATGATGGATTTTGAAGGTGCTGTCGGAATTGTAGCTTGTATGATGAATGTAGAGGGTACAGTGGGTAGTAATGTTGGTATGGTGGTCATATGGGGAACAGTACTGCTAGTTTAAATTCTAACAATACATTTCCCAAATGTTTAACTAAATAAAACACAATAATATTTTTGTCTGAAAATGAGATTTTGATCAAAACAATCATGTAGTTTGCAATTTGATCTCAACTGCGAATTGCACCCCAGGTAAAAATTCATCAATAAATCTATATGATTGAAAACAAGAGTTTTATAATATTGTTAGATATTTATATCAATATCAAAATGCAACATTCTTAAACATGACAATTAGCTATGATTATGCTGTGGTCCATAAAAATTTACACAATATAAGTTTCATATAATACGAATTAAGAAATATATTGCATTCGAAAAAAACTACAATTTGGAGTGTTTATACAAATTGTGTCAAATATCTTCTTGTTCTGCAAAAATTTAAGAAAATAAGATACAACGCAAAGAAAAGATAATTGGATTTGAATTTTATGTTGTTTTTGTTAACAAAACTTATTGTTTTAATCCTGATGTAATATTATGATAAATGCTATCCTATTTACATTATAAGTTAAATTGAAATAAAGATACGTTTGCTTTGTAGTAGAAATATATTTAGAAAACAAACTTCTGTTGAACAATACTTTCTTAGCTTTGGCTAGACATCCTGAAAGGTTATAAATATATTGCCTACAGATTTCATGCATGTTCTAAGGTCCAATGAGGTTAGTACTGATTAATTTAGATTGGCCAGTGCAAGTATTTAAACATGTTTTTTTATCTTAAGATCAGTTCTGTATGGACAGGATCGGGAAAAATACCATGAGTATTGATTATGTATCAGAGCAATGCTTATTAATGCATCGACAAAGTGGAATAATATTACAATTTGCATATTAATTTAATAAAACTGATGTTTGCATAATTCAATACTTTCATAACTGAAATATTATGCTTTTTAGTGTTAATGACATAGGTTAATCGATTGTTTACACGAGAATTATCAAAATTATTGTATTTATAGGCTAAAACATAAATAATACAGCTTAATATAATTTTGTATATGTTTTTCTTTATTTTTAATACTTCTTTTGTGTTTGTGTTAACATTTAATATAATTAAAAATGGTTTTGGATTAATAACAACATAATTTTAAACAATGTTTTAAACTTAGAAATTAATTATTTATCTGATAAAACTAAGTGCAAAATTATTGTTACTTGATTTATTGAATTTTCAACGCAACACTATTGTAACTCAATCTTTTACAAATAAATCAAGTTGTAATGAAACTTTAATTGAAAACACGTGTTAATATTGTAAGAAATGCTGTTTTCATTTGAAATTTAAAAATATAAGCAAAAATATCTAAAGAAGAAAATAAAAAGCATGTGATTCATCTTCCTGAACAAATTTGCAAAAACGTAGGTACAATAGTTTTGCGCCAAGCCCTCGATGTAAACTAATACCAAAATCATTAAAATGTTCCATTGTTTGCATGCTATCATTACGATACCTACAATTCAAAGAAGGTCAACAATCTGCGGAAATATAATATGTTATTGCGTTGTGTTAATACAGTTTAGCTCACAATATGACATGCCTGGCTCCTGTTTCACCAACAAATATTCAAATACTTAAATCTAAGAAAAGCAGCCAGGTGATCGTGATTTTAGACTGGTACCAGTAAAACTGCATATGGTTTTATTGCTATTCATTACAGAATAGATAAATAACCAGTCAAAACTAAGTTTCGTTTTAAGGTATTTAGGTAAACCAGAAACCAGGCGTATTTTAGTTTACCTTTATTAAGCGTGGCGGGAAGAGCATTGTCTTGCGCTAAATCCCGGATTCAATATGATGGTCTCTTAAGAACAATTATCAGGAATGATTCATTCTACACAAGAAACGGACTCGATGTCGATTCAAACAAGTTCTGAGCTTACTTCGCAATCAAACTCGAATATATTGGTGCGAAGTAAACTTTATAGAGAGAGAAAAACATACATGGCATTAGCCTAATGGTTTTCATCCCCTGGTGACAACTCAAAAGTTTAAATAAAGGTGCTTCCAATGCTTAAAGTGACATATGGCAATTTTCATATTTTTTCATTTGACACTTCTTACCATAGTTTAATATTCTTACGGTGAAAATATGAAATTAAAATATTCCAGTTTATTTCAAAACCATTAATTTTGGCATAACTCTGGTAAATTGTTGAACGTCATCCTCTTTCGCAGGTTTGTGGTTGCCTGTGACAAGAAGTCAATATATACTGAACGGAACAGCTAATATGCTGCTTTTGTATTTCCAATACACGTCATAAGCTTAGGAGCCGCCCCATACTTTATCATACATCCTTATACACTCGCTCCCCAACCCCAATAATTGAAACGCTTCTGCGCCCATGCACGTATGTATTAACTTAATATAGTCCGGCAATTACTTGCGCGCACCTGTTAGTCACGAAATGCTTTTTTCTTTAAATACATAAACTGCCTCAGTGATGGCGGGTTAGTTGCTCCGTTCAGTATATTTCAGTTTCACCATGCTTATCTATTTGATCGAAAACATTCTGAGGAAGTATAAATTCACAGTTAAATATTTTCTTCGCATATTTGAAAACTAGCGGAACAGCTCTAGTTCTATTAAAAAAAACTGTTAAAAATTTCTTGAATATAAAGTTTCAGATATCAATTTTTGTAGATTATTCTCTCCATACTGTAATACATTCATATGTGTAACGATTGATTTGCTGTCATAAGAAACATTGCTTTCAATCAGTGACTTATTTAAATTGTCGTTCAGTCACTGTTTCAACAGTACCTGCGCCTCTTTAAAACGTTTCAAGTTTTATAAGCAAAAAAGGATCGGTCTGTCTCACTATGAAACGGATTTTCGCTAAACTACCGCCTTGTTTATCTAGTGCAGAGTAGCAACTGCTACGCCGCAATTTAGCCGTAATAAATCTTAACAGGGTATTGGTATAAAAGTCGCCACGTGTGTCTGCAGTGGCAAGTTTATGAAATACTTTATTTATCTTTATCTCACCACATAAACATGCATTGTTTACATTACAATTGTGTACAGCTGTTTCAGGCAAATATATCGAAAAAGTGTCAGATAGTTTAATGTGATAAACGTGCGTTTGCCCACCAGTAACTATAATGTAGTCATTGTATCAGGCGGATACCGGATACGCAGTCCATCGTAATGTTTCTGCAATTTGTTATATCTAAAGCTTTCAAAGGTGTTGTTGTTTTGTTTTGTCAAAAAAAACAATGTCAATCCAATTCAGGGTCATTTGTACGTTGGATACGTACCAACAACAAACACAGCTAGCGAACGAGTTGTGACACTTTTAAGCCACATACACAGTCATTTATCAACTTACTGTTCTCACGGAACTGTTCGGCTGAGCTTGGATATATCTTTTACCAATAAAACGGCTCGGTAAAGTTAAGATAGCAGAATTAAATTTTGTCATTCCGCTGTTTTGCTATTCAGCTGGGAGAATGGACATTTTTCATTCTGCTGTTCTGCTATTCTGCAGGCAGAATGAAAAAAAAACATTCAGCTGTTCTGATATCGTGCTAACTTGGCCGACTTCGATTTAACGCATATTGTAGAGGCCCTCCCAGGGGGTCTCTGTTCCCCCTGGATCTCTTAAAGTAATGACCATTGTTCCCGTGATCCCCAAAAGTATTTGCTATAGTTTCCCAAAAATATTTCTCCCAGATCGCTAAGCCTAGGACCCCTAAAAGTTCCTCAGATCTCTAAAAATAATTGACCATGTTCCCCAGATCTCCAAAACCCCTGGGAGGGCCTCATTGTAGCCTGGATACATACAACCAACGCATGCAGATACTGATTTCCACATATAAACTACCATTACGCTTCATCAAATTAATTATTTTCAGTCTCATGAATATCAAAAATAGGATATATTTGGTTAAGCTTGAATAAATATTTTACTAATAGTTTGTGATTTATCTTTACTGTTAATTGATCTGGTGTCATGTTTTTATTTGAATATTCATTTACAAAATCCGTTTTCAAATGTCAAATGTTGATATCATTTGCTAAATAGAGGATCTGGCATGAGTGCTTTTTTATCATTGTATTTATTTAACGAGTTGAAAAAATATATTATGCGAGGCTCAACTGAGCATAATATCATTGTTCCTACGGGTTAGATACATTCAATGATAGATAAGCACTGATGTATGATTCGTTTTATCACACAATTCAAAGAAAATAAACATTAACCATTTAATTAACAGATCACCTCAATAAGAAACGAGCAAAATATCTGACATATTTGTTTCTGCGAGTCATTTATATATTCGGGCAAGTCGAAAAGTAAGTACGAGAGCCGAGTATACGGAAAACACCGAGCGATAATCGGAAGTGATATAACACTAGGTTAATATCAAAAATATGTCATGGGTTTATTACACTCCTGCACCGTAAAGTGTGTGATAAAGCTGGTTACGACATTATATATGAATAGTATTTGCACATGTATTATAATGGCATTTCAAAAGTGTAGCAATATCATAAGAACATAAAACATGCAATTCAGAGGTTGTAGCCAATAAAATATCCGTTCTAGCGAACATTTTAAGGTATTTTTATCTCATTTATAAAATATTTATGATATCTGAATAAAAAAGTGACATCTCTCCTATTTATTTCTAAAGCGAACATGTGAATTCCACCAATGTTCCAGGAGGATTCATGTTTATAAATATCGATTTAAATTGCATAAAAACTGAAGTAGAATAAGACTGACATGGTCAATTGTAACGAACGGACGGACATGTATATTATAGAGTTAATTTACATGTCCACAAGGTGGGACCAATAATTAATATGATTAAGCTAATTTAACTTATATTTTCTTACCGACAACGTGCCATTCCCCATTTGCGACGTATGATGACGTATCTCCCGTCGGTGACTTCTTTGTGACATTTAAGTCAAGGCCGTGATACGACCAAGATCCGAATGTTAACTTGCCTAAGGAAATAAAAGATGTCAATTTATACGACTGTATACATTTTTTATAATAACTTAATCAATACAAAAACGTTAAGCACATGTTAAAATATATATTTACCTTCAAATTGAATAATTGCTCTATTTCTAACCAATTTAACTATCAATGTATTGCTAAACTAATTGATCTGTACATAATTTTATGGACCATTGATATGAGTGTGTTTCCAAATAACAGTGTTTACAATTCAACAGTTAATAAATATATTGTATAGGAACAGCTGCTGGCCTCTGTACTTAAATAGAAATACTAGAACTCCGACGTTGCGTCAACTCTGATCTGGATTTGTTATGCCCACCTGAACTATTGTCAGCTAATTGATCTCATATCTTTAGATCCGAACATTATTCTTGTCTGGTTTGCTGCTGTTCGATTTAAAATGCATGTTAATAACTAGAGTTATCGCTCGTATATATTATGCATATAACTACAGTGTTGTATTTTGGCCTAGTGACCTATATATTATATGATTGATTGATTGATTGATTGATTGATTGATTGATTGATTGATTGATTGATTGATTGATTGATTGATTGATTGCATATTTAGCGTCCTTTTATGCCATCGAGGGCTAACAGACGATCAGTTTACCTAACCTGTTTTTCCTGGGACCCTGAAAGGTTAACCAATAGTCGAGCACATCCCATCTCTGCAAGTAACTGATAACTTCACCACTTGAATCAGCGTTGAGAGACAAATGTTAATTAGACACAATGTCGTATAATCAATCATCACGGAGACTGTTGCCGGGCGAGGATTCGAATTCATATAGTATATGAATAAACTATTGAATTAAATTGAATTGAACCGAAGTGTTTACTATAACCGCACATCCATCTCCTTTCTTCTTATTGACACCAATAACCGCACATCCATTTCCTTTCCTCATATTGACACCAATGAACAGTTCTATTTGTTGTTGTTTTTATTTCAAACTCCATTTTACTTGAACAATTAACTTAGTCTGGTATATTTGAATAATTTCAATACTGAAACTCAATTCGTCATTGACTTTAATTAGAAGACATGCTGTGGATATGTAGATATGCATGTGATTAATGCTATTATATGACTGTTATAAACACATTGAGAAACATTTCACCGATTCATTTTGTCTAAACATTTTTGCCAACAGCATGTTTTGACGTGTGCAATTATGCACGTGCTTGTACATTGCAATAAATTACATCATTATTTGACCTTAGTTAGGGAAAGGTTGTGGATGCGCAGACATGGTAGATACCGTTAATTTAAAACACATAATACCAATGACTCTCAGAGAAACGTAATTGTCATTTAACCGATTCTTCCACCTCCTCAACGACATGCGTATTGTTAGTTTTCAGCTAAAAAGTATCAAAGAAAAAACGTGATGAAGTATGCTATAATCTCGTGATGAAGAATGCTGTAAACACGTAATGAAGTATGCTGTAAACACGTGATGAAGTATGCTGTAAACACGTGATGAAGTATGCTGTTCTTACATGATGTTGTTTCACTTACATGTCTGTGTGTCGAATGGGAAATACGTGACGTCAACTTTACACAAACTCTTGATGACACTCGGGAAATTATAATACACGCTACCATCCGGATAAATGTTTGGACGAAATTCTGTCAACCCTCCGAGGTCATTCTTTGCGCTAAAATCAAGTGAGAACGTTTTATCTTTTTAACAGAACGTATAGCGTTTTTATTAAACTATTTTTTTTAAATATGATTTAAGACTTCAACATAAAGGTATATAGCCATAGGACGTTTTCATTATGAATACAATACATGAAAAGAATACTTTGGTCAAAAATGTTTAGTTTAGTATAAGCAATACCATTCCAAAGTACTGTTTCATTTGCAAATAAGTGGCACCAACAAATTAAAGAAAAAAATGATAATACTTTTATGTTAAATTTTCATGGCATTACATTGGATATCTATTAATTATCCCATACATATTCAACTATCTTCAAACATAATTACCTCTCCTATAACATTTCTAATTAAACCTCTAACCTATTTAGATATCCTCCTATATGTTCAATTACCATCTAATATTGATCTACGCTCTAACATATTCAATTACACACTAACATATTCAATTACCGTCTAATATTGATCTACCCTTCAATTACACACTAACATATTCAATTACCGTTTTTATATTGATCTACCCTCTAACATATTCAATTACACACTAACATATTCAATTACCTTCTTATATTAATCTACCCTCTAACATATTCAATTACACACTAACATATTCAAATACCGTCTAATAATAATCTACCCTCTTACATATTCAGTTACACACTAACAAATTCAATTACCGTTTAAAATAATCATTAAACAATAAATTCCATTACTATGTATTACATTTCCCTCTGATATATTCAATAACCATATACATGCACTCAATTACCCTCCAATATATCCAATTAACAAGTTTAAATTCTTTTCAATTTACCTAACCGCAATTCACTATGAATATATTTTTAATTTAGTCTTGACCTAAAATCACTCTCTTTTCTTTGTGAGTAACACTAAATACTCGTTACATGAAATAACTCACTTGTCATATAGCGTTATATCGGGCACCCAGATCGTGCTGTACGGGACGACCATGTTGTCTATGCCCGTCTCTGTTGCGTTCCATACCAGCTGGCAGTCATTCCAAACCTACAATATATATAAATAGAATATATTTATTAGGAAATAAGTAACAAGTCGATTTTTCACCATCGTAGTTTCGACCTTTCACCATTGTTATTTTAAATTTTCGACTTCGTAGATTCCAGGTCGAAATTATTTTTTTCAGACCTGAAAAAAATATATGAAAAAGACAGATCTGTCTTTAAGTTGGGACGACGACTTGTTTTGGCTAAAGGAATACGATTGTATCTCGGACATACTAATGAAAAGGGAAATTAATTTGTTTCTGGTTGCAAACAATACAAAGCGTATGTTTTTGCTAATCACAATATTAAACTTAATTTTCACATTTCCCTATTTAATTTAACGGAAGACTTGAGCAATTCTTTATGATAATTTTTATTATGTAAATAGATGCTTCAACAATATATAAAACAGTGTAGCAATGAAACACTATACAACACACATATAGGAAATTAAGTTATTGCCACCCGGAAAGCATCTCGTATATAATCCCGTCGGTATGATTTTTGATTTTCCTAAAAATGAAATAGTGTAGCTTTCCAATGATTTCAACTTCGTACTGTAGCCAAGCATTTGGGTTATTTCCTTGTACTGCATCTGTAATACTGATATCCATCTTTGTAATTTAAATGCAGACACTGAGTATGGAGTAGACGCTGACTCTGGAGTAGACACTGTGTCTGGAGTAGAAACTAAGTCTAGAGTAAACACAGAGTCTGGAGTAGACACTGAGTCTGAAGTAGAAATAAGTCTAGAGTACACACGGAGCCTGGAATAGACGCTGACTCTGGAGTAGACATTGTGTCTGGAGTAGAAACTAAGTCTAGAGTAGACACAGAGTCTGGAGTAGACACTGAGTCTGAAGTAGAAATAAGTCTAGAGTACACACGGAGCCTGGAATAGACGCTGACTCTGGAGTAGACATTGTGTCTGGAGTAGAAACTAAGTCTAGAGTAGACACAGAGTCTGGAGTAGACACTGAGTCTGAAGTAGAAACTAAGTCTGGAGTAGACACGGAGTCTGGAGTCGACATTGAGTCTGAAGTAGAAATCAAGTCTGGAGTAGACACGGAGTCTGGAGTAGACACTGACTCTGGAGAACATGACCCTGAGTTTGGAGTAAACACTGAGTCCAGAGCAGAAACTGAGTCTGTAGAAGACACTGAGTTTGAAATAGACACTGAGTCTGTAGTATTCATTGAGTCTGGAGTAGACACTGAGTTTGGAGCAGACACGGAGTCTAGAGCAGACACTGAGTGAGGCGTAGACACTGAGTTTGGAGTAGACACTGAGTCAGGAGCAGACACTGAGTCTGAAGCAGACACTGAGTTAGGAGTAGACACTGAGTTTGGAGTAGATACTGAGTCTGGAGTAGACACTGACACTGAGTCTGTAGAAGACACGACGTCTGGAGCAGACAATGTGTCTAGAGTAGATACTGTGTCTGTAGCAGACACTGAGTCAGGAGCAGACTCTGAGTCTAGAGTAATCACGGAGTCTCGAGTAGACACTGAGTTTGGAGTAGACACTGAGTCTGTAACAGACACGAAGTCTGGAGCAGACACTGAGTCTAGAGTAATTACGAAGTCTGGAGTAGACACTGAGTCTGGAGTAGACGCTGAGTCTGGACCAACTGACACCATCTTTACTTACCAATCGCACCCACATGTTCGTTTCCAGTATCTGCCTAGGCTCATTCTAAAATAAAGAATATTAATTTGTCTGACACGGTTCTTACCTAATTCAACTTTATTAATCTAATTATCACGAATTTTGGTGTAAATTTATAAATGTCTTATGTTATAAATGGCGTTCAAAGTAAATATTTTATAACCGCTTCAAATTACTTTGCTATATTTAATTATATAATGAATTAAAGTGAAGATTAATCTCTACCTTTTGTTTGGAAATATAACGAAAGTGTTGTTATTTTCATTTAGTACATCGGATTACAGACAAATCAGAATGGTAGCTGCATGTTTTTGTTGTATTCTCAATGCTAATGTGTATTGTTTTAGTCATAACATTTGGCATATTGCTACCTACTGACAAAAATCAGAACATTCAATACACTAGACATGGACAGATTCGCTCAGTTATATGTTTGCATGCTTATTGTTTTAAGAACGTAGCACATTTCTTCCAACAAAATGTCTTCAAACTATTAGTAAATAATTGAAGTTCCTTCATGGCATCCAAGACCACATGTAATACCTAGCCCCAGCTGAAAGATGTTTTTATATTCAACACTACCAATAATTAATTTATGCTCACCATATCAATGATCTGTCTCAGGGCTAATCCCACCTGAACTTGGACAGCAGCGGACGTGCCACACTTCGGCAGAACGTCTGGATGGTAGTTTGTGAACAGTGTGTCATAAAGTGCAGTGATGTTGACACCGAAACTTACTATAAATAAAAACAACAACAATCCAAACAGACAGTGTAATAGTAAGTTACAGTAAAATTCTAAGTAATACCACTTTAATGAACCGTATATATTTAATTAGTATAGGGAATGAGTTTTATCCATCATTTGTCGATTTGTTTGTTTGTTCGTTTGTTTGTTTGTATGATGTTTTACACCCTTTTTTGCAAAAGTATTTCAGAAGTTTTAACACTCTTCAGAAATTTCCTCTGATTTTACTGGTTGGTGCTCTTTGCTTTGCGAGTATTAAAAACTGCATATACCGTCGGTAAAATAACCACGTTTTCGCGTTCTGTGTATTAATACGTCGTTTGTTTACAACGTAAACGAAAATAGTGTAACAAAGTTTAAAAAAAAAAACCTGTTTGACGATTTAAATTACTTTTTATTTGTAAAATCCTAAACATATAAAGAAACA
Organism: Panopea generosa; assembly: GCA_029582155.1. Taxonomy (NCBI): domain Eukaryota; kingdom Metazoa; phylum Mollusca; class Bivalvia; order Adapedonta; family Hiatellidae; genus Panopea; species Panopea generosa. Next base: position 56,461,243 of record CM055906.1, read on the forward strand.
CTAAATATTTGGAACAGTTTGTCGATTTAGTGAGATTTTTAAGAGAAGCTACTTTGATAGCGTATCATTTGCTGATATGCGACATTCTGGTGAACGTTAAATTTGAACACTAGCCGCTCGAGTTTGGTTCAGAGAGCGAATTTTCATGATGAAGTAAGTACATGTATTTCAAAATAAGATTTAGTATACTGTATTTTTATAATTTGCGTGTTGCCTTAAAAAAATCAAATTTCAAAATTACAGTATGCTTAACTTTAACCGTATATTTGGTAACGGTCAGCACGTCATACCATCGTATCTATGTTCGCTATAGGCGGCTAACCAGTACTCAACACCTCATTACTGCAAGACACTGGCTAGCCTTCCCGTCATCTTAAGAGGTGGAAGACTCATTACCGAAGAATAAAATACAAAATACATTAACAGTCATCAGAATGTCGCCAGGTGGGGATTCGATCTCGCGAAACCATGATTGGCAGTCAGATAACTTAAATAAGAATCTATATAAGGAAACATAACATTACGCTGCCGCAAATGTACATAGTTTCTACAAAACAATGCGTGATGTACAGTATACAGCATTCCTTATTTTCACTCAGGCAACATATATATTGTATAGCAATAGGTCTTCTTTCATTATGAAACTACTCCAGCTTAAAAATAAACATAATCTACATGTACATACTTATTTGTATTTTTCTACGATTTCTGTTATTTTTCTCCTCCTATAGTAAGTTACAATTTGAGATATTAATTGATCCTAAGACAATAACTTTTGTTTTGCTTAGGTTTATATCTAATTTCAGTGTCTGACAGTAAGCATCAACTCACGCAACAGTTCTTAGACTCATGAGGAGTTTCGCTTAAACTAGTTTGTAATTGGTATGTAATAAGATTTAATTTCTAGTGTGTTATATGTTCACCATAATGGTCGAATATGACTCCATTCTTATGTTTAGACGGCAAATAGGTTTTGGAATAAGAAGAAGAGTACAGGTTATAGGTTTTGACCCTGCCTTACTATAATTCGCTTAAGAAGAATTGGAAATATTGCTCATTTTTAAAAAGGATAAACATAATTTGATATTACTGTGGGCCCTGTGTACAACTAGAAAACAATGACCGGATTTAATTAGTTTGCACCAAAGACCTATTCTAAAAACAGTACCGAAACTTTGAAAAAAAATCTATAAAATAACAAAACAGGTTTTTTCTTTTATGATCGTAAAGTTTCTATCAGAAAACGGAGAACAAAAACATGCTCGGTAGTAGAATACTTTTGGAATTAGAATGGATCGCTCATTAAGCATTGATGTAAATACGTTACCACGACAACTAAGTATTGTCAAATGGACCAATTTATCTTATTTAATAGTAAACCTCTTTTATATATAGTTTATTTTGGTAGTATTATCTATAATTTCTCGGGTAATATTCTCTATTTGTGTCAAGTATTTTATTAAATAGATAACAGTGTATTTGAAATATATCTATTTTAGTTATTTTGATATTATATACACTCTCATTTACACAATTAACCAGTGTCTAATTCACAAGAGGTCAAATAGTCATTATTTACTGAAATAATATTTTTTTAGATATGCATGCAGTTCTTCAGAGGTGGGATTTCGTTTCCATTATTTTTCTGTTTCATGCTATTCAAAACATGCCATTAGTTCCTCGGGTTATTTTTTTTTGCAATCATTTTATTTGGTCTCGTGTCTGCAATTATATCTTTTGATATGTCTAATCATTACCAGTTTATTTTGTTTACTGGCAGCATGTATGTTCAGTTTCTATGACTACACTTGTACAACTTGTTCTATCTGCATGCATAACTGTAAATACGCTTTGTATCTATATTGCGACTCGTACCAGGGTCTATTTTTGTTAGAGTTTGTATTTCGTGGTGTTTTGTTCGTTATTCCATTTATCACTAAGCTAGAATTAGAGTTGTCAAAACTATTTAAAGCATTGTGAATTCATTTTTTTTCTGTCAATAGTATTTGAAAATTCAAAGGTTCTTGAAACGTTCCATTTATGTGGTATTACATTATTAAGGATCTTTTCTGCTTAAACTGACTCATGTATGGATATATTCAAATTAATTTTAATGAAAAACAAGATGTGGTGATCTAAGTATAAGGAGTAGAGTTCATGCTCATGTACCTCTAATTCTGAAAACATATTACTGCAATTTTGGGAAGCGATGGTGTAGTCAATTACAGATTTATTTCTTAACGTGAATTGTTCAACGCCTTTATGATTGACCTACTATCCCATTAAAATTAAAACAGATTATCATACTTTTTAAATTTCAATTAGAATAATAATAATAGTTATTATAATCTGTAATTTTAAATATATATTCAAGAAGAACCGTCAATAAGGAGCTTAAATCTAGCTTAGAGGTGTGTTGAAACGTAAATTTCACAGAAACGAATTATTCACAGCTGTGAGAAATTCGTGCGAACCCTTCACATTTTTGTTACAAAAGACGTGCGAATCCTTTACATTTTTGTTACATAATACGTGCGAATATTTCACAAATTTTATGAAATTTATGTTTGGCATTCATACACCTAGTAGAGCTGAAACGTAGTTTTCACATGTACACGTAAATAATGCAATGGATACTGATTGTATCTACGAAAACGTCACATGTATATTATACAGACTGGTGAAAATATCACTGCATAAACAAAATAAAATAAAACACAATACGACATAAAAGAATAAAACAGAATATAATTGAATAACCGGACCAATAAGGACCGATCTCTAAGACTATTATAACGGTAATGATCAAACTTGGCACTATGTTTACAGAATTCCACAATCTATGACTGCATATGTAATTTGATCTCGGAAAGCTGCTTTCTTTGGTCCAAAGATTTCGCCTTATATATTCAAGGACATATTACTTATGTTGATGCTTAGAGAAGGAGAAATAGCCTCCCCTATAATGTTCGCGCTTTTCCTTGAATACTTGGAAATTTATTTACAAAGCAATATTGGAAGTGGTATTTCAATTAATGACATAACACTTATACTGCTATTATTCGCCGATGACATGGTCCTAGTAGGTACGACTATAGCAGATCTCCAAAACAGCCTAAACACTTTACACGAATATTGTGAAAAATGGGGATTAGAGGTAAATACAGAGAAAAATAAAATAGTAGTTTTTCGTAAAAGAGGTAGGGTAAAAATCAATGAAAAATGGTCTTATAACGGTAATATTTTGGAAGTCGTCGACGATTTTAATAACCTAGGTGTTATTTTTAATTATACAGGCTCCTTTGTACTGAATCAACAAGCAATATGCGGCAAAGCGCTCAAGGCCATGAGCCTTTTATCTTCAAAGGTAAAAAAGTATGAGTTGAATCCAAAGATATCCATGCAATTATTTGACGCTTTTGTAACGTCTATACTTAACTATGCTAGCGAAATATGGGGTTTTACTAAATCAAAAGATATTGAGCGTCTGCACTTAAACTTTTGTAAACAAGTCTTAGGTGTTAAATCTTCAACCAGTAATGCAGGTGTTTATGGGGAATTAGGACACTATCCATTGAATATTAATAGATATGTCAAAATTATTAAGTATTGGTTTAAGATACTAATGACTGAAAATATTATCCTAAAAAATGTATATATGTCTGCGTTAGAGTATTGCGAGAAAGGTTGTAAAAATTGGGTGTATCATGTAAAATCTATTTTACTCGAATATTGTTTCATGTATGCGTGGAATAATCCTATATCTTTAAATCACAAACACTTTACAACGTTATTTAAGCAAAGACTTGCGGATAGTTTTGTTCAAAAATGGAGTTCAGATCTAGAATCAAATAAAGTATTAACATTATACAATTTTTTTAAAACAAACTTTGAATATGAACAATATTTAAATATGTTAAGCACCAGAAAGTTTCGAAGTTGTACTACAAGATTATGCATATCTTCTCACAATTTAAGAATTGAAACAGGAAGGTATTCAAGAGAAAGACTTGAACGACATGAAAGGGTTTGCCAGATGTGTGACAGTGCTGAAATTGAAGACGAATTTATTTGTATGTATGTATGTATGTATGTATGTATGTATGTATGTATGTATGTATGTATGTATGTCTGTCTGTCTGTCTGTCTGTCTGTCTGTCTGTCTGTCTGTCTGTCTGTCTGTCTGTCTGTCTGTCTGTCTGTCTGTCTGTCTGTCTGTCTGTCTGTCTGTCTGTATGTATGTATGTATGTATGTATGTATGTATGTATGTATGTATGTATGTATGTATGTATGTATGTATGTAATGTATGTATGTATGTATGTATGTATGTATGTATGTATGTAATGTATGTATGTATGTATGTATGTATGTATGTATGTATGTATGTATGTATGTATGTAATGTATGTATGTATGTATGTATGTATGTAATGTATGTATGTATGTATGTATGTATGTAATGTATGTATGTATGTATGTATGTATGTATGTATGTATGTATGTATGTATGTATGTAATGTATGTATGTATGTATGTATGTAATGTATGTATGTATGTATGTATGTATGTATGTATGTATGTATGTATGTATGTATGTAATGTATGTAATGTATGTATGTATGTATGTATGTATGTATGTAATGTATGTATGTATGTATGTATCTGTGTGTGTGTGTGTGTGTGCGTGCGTGTGTGCGTGCGTGCGTGCGTGCGTGCGTGCGTGCGTGCGTGCGTGCGTGTGAAAATTTGTGCATGCTATTTACTCAACTTGTTATGTGTTTATGTGTTTAATTATTTACATGTTATTACAACATTTTAATTTGATGAGAAACTATGTATAGTTTAAATCAAAAAAATATTCTTCTTCTTCTTATTATTCGGTCACAATAACTTACTTTCCAAGGTCCATTGCTTTTAGCGTATATCTTCCAGGCGATTAGATCGGTTTTGATACTAGTAGTAATTAAATTTGATTCAGTGGTACAGTATTAAACATAACATAACTATATCTTAAAGCAGAATAAAATTGTGCGTGTTTTAGGTTATATGATCTATCCTAGTTTTGCCCCAACCTAACATATTGCTAAATCAGGGGCACATAACTCTGCTAATAAATATCCTATCTAAACAAAAGTTTAACTTACAAATGCAAAATTGAATATTAGCTTAATCGAGGACAATAACAACATAATCGATCTTGTTTAGTTATACATATTCTTACCGAATATAATTAAGATTGATATTGAAATAAAGCCACTAGAGTGTTAAAAAATCAAATACAGTTTCTTGCAAAATCGAGGGGAAAGGCGTTGGTGTAACGAAATTGATCTGACCAAAAATCCAACTTAGTCAGTATTTTAAAAACATTTACATTATATCCTAATATGACTCAGAATGGTCAATAATTGATTCTACTCTAGTAGAATATGGGAGTTTTGTTTAATCAAGGGTTATAACTCTGCTCATACTGGTACATTCTTGCCAATAATTTTTACTTTTAGTTATTCATGTATATATTTGTTATACGTTTTGTCAATAATGCTTGGGAAATGTGGCCGCTAGACTGTCACAGACATTTGCCAATAGCGATAAACTGTATTCTGTAAGCTGGCTGTAAAAAACACGTTCGTACCAAAAAGTGAAGAAAAAAAGTCAAACGTATATGTCCGACTTATGACATATTCGCACGTGTTTGTAACAAAAGAGTGACATAGTCGCACGTATTTGTAACAAAAGTGTGACATATTCCCACGTATTTGTAACAAAAGTGTGATAGATTTGCACGTGTTTGTAACAAAAGTGTGATAGATTTGCACGAATACCTCACAGATGTAAAACATTCGTTTCTGTGACATTCACAGTTCAACAGAGGTGCGTAAAACCTCACTATTCCACTTTATCACATCATAAAATGAGAAGGTATAAATACAAGTAGCTCCCAACAGTAGCAATTCTCTCTCTTACAAATGTGACTGTATCTAAAAAGGTGTTGCTAACTACATAATATAAAATATATAGATAATTTTATAAAACATATTTACTTAACCCATTTATTTAATCATCTGCTCCGCCTTTTATTTAAATACCACTGTTTATATTGTAAAAAAAAGTATTGTTCATTCTATTCCATATGGTTTTAATGTTCGTATTACAAACATCATTTTAATCACTTTTACGATATTAAGCTTTTGTGTGACGAAAAGCTGTTCTGTAATTGGTGGTTTATATAGAATGAAATGGTCAATAATAGCAAATTAGTGATTTGTCTACACTTATCTGGAGACAGGAATTCAATAATGTTAGACTTACGACTGGTGGGTATTGATGTGATGTTTGTAATTAATCCTCAAGATAATTAAAAATAGTCGGATTTGTATTGATCTTCATTCACTATTGGATATTATTGTTTGCACATTTTCTCAAATAAAGTTTGATTATCCGCTTTCATGCCGGTAATGTTTGCATTGACGTGGGTAATTAACGTAACTCCAATGTATAATTAGAATGATAAATCGTCTTTTTAAAGAACATTTTAATTTTATTATTTCATACGACGGTTTCAGCTTGTGAATGACCTATAAATGATTTACCGGCAATATACGTATTTATTGTCTTTAAAAGGGATGTGCGGAAACAAAGACACATTTGAACTTAAAGTTATTTCTCGAAGATAAAATATCGTTATCGTTAAGTTCATTAAATAGAAATAATAAAGTGTAGTATTTGTGCAGTATGTTATTTTAGATTCAAGTTTTGATATGTTATTGGTTATCAAAGTTAAACAGATGCAAAGTGCGTTTATATATAGTATGGTAGGACAGATTAGGCATAGACATATATCATTAACGTTGACTTTACAGTTTCTCATCATTATACATGCAATTGACAATATATTTTCACATGGCAGCATTAGAAACATATACAAAAGTATAGTATGTAATTGTCTCTGTTTAATTTGACGAGATTTAATGCCATTTTAAACACCTGGCAGATTTTATATGGTATATCAAGTTGTATTGGTGGATTGGTGGAAGAAGGCCTCAGAATGAATCTGAATAGAACCAACGTCATTCCGTAAGTAGCTGGCAAACTTTCTAACAGTGAACGTTTTTGAACTGAGCTTGGCTCGATCCGTGGCCTGAGCGCTGAAAGGTTAGAGGTCATTAGACGATAGTATCTAGAGCAATAACTCGGTCATATAGGACCATTTTATGATAGAAATAAGCCAAGAAATGTTTCAGTTGTATAATTAGGAACATATTTTGTTTTTACTTTAAAAGATAACGTTACATCGTACGTTTAACAAAGCTTTTTCCAAAAAAGTCAAGCGTTTACAAATAATAACACGTGGGATTAGGATATCTTATTTAAAAAGTTGTATTTTCAAAGGTTAAAAGATAGTTTGATGCTTTCTCATACGAACCAAAGCGCGCCGGTACTGTAGCTGATGTAGAGGGATGTCCGTTCATTTTAAAGGCTCTGGAATCAACCCTTCCTCAAAAAGACAACGTTAAGAAGTCGGGTTTTAACTAGGAAGTGCAATAGAGAGCGTTTTTATAATCTCTAAGCTTACTTCGAAGACGAGAGCAAAACTTAATTGGTATATACCAAAATAATGAACATCAGTTTTAAACTGTTTTGTGTCCAATGAAAACTTTGTTTCATATTGTCGTAATAAAGTACAGAGATATGTTAAAGTAAATTATCAGACTATGAATACTGGAAGGTAAATAAATAGTAATCAACGACGAATTCCAAATATAACATGCCATTTGATCTCCTGCAAGGAAAGGCAGTATTGACATGTTCTCGATACCGTCTGACAAAGTGGTTATTTTGAAACTTAGTTTTATTGTGTTTGATCATACGAGGTAATGCAATATACACGTCCGTCATGTTTCGCCCATCACCATTATCAGCTGTATTGTATTTTCGAACAGCATGGTCAATGCGAATACTATTCTTTCACATCTATGATTGAGAAAGATATTACATACATATGTAACAACAAAAACATCAAAACATCTTAATTTATGGAGAATGTTTAATGGTTTACTACCGTTTCAAAATATTAAACTATTGAATTTAATACAGACTCTTTAAGTAGACAAGATGGATAAACGAAGACATATCAAGGATTCTTTATTTTCTGTATAACTCCACATTAGCTCTGAGAAAAAAACAGACTGGAACCTACATCTCTGAAAATTAGAGGCGGCGGACAAGTTTTTAGTTATCACGTTGCAGCAGTTTTAACAAATCAATTGAGCGCGTTGTCAAGGTGGTTGTAAGGGATATTGCTTTACCCGTGTTCATTTTTTTACATTTCGAAGAATACAATGGTCTACGAAAATAAAGTGTGACCCTAACCGCTGTCTGTGACGTATATCGAGGGCTTGGCGTGGAACGGTTGTAACTCAAAACCTATTATGAAAACCCTGGATTAGGGGCAATTTTGACCCTTTTGTAAACAATGCAAATTTAGGTGACATTGCTCAGAACGAGCAATGGCACCTAAATTTCCATTGTTTACCAAGAAAAATGATTTAACGCTTATAAAGACTTTATGGCGAGGTAAATAACCTTGGTAAAAAAATACCAATTGTAGTTACAACCGTTTCACACCAAGCCCTCGATATAAAGTAATTAAGCATAGTAGCAACACTATCGACAGTTGGTTACACTTTCTAATTGCATGCAATTATCCGTATAATTAATACCAGCCTATCGATTACGGGAATAAAGGTTTAGGATGAAATTCTGTTATCATATCAATAATTTATAAAAAGTTGTATTGAACACTGATTGAAACTATAGAATAAATAATTGGTATTTGAATTTATGATTAGAAGGAGTATTTCTAGGTGTCATTTTATATCCACAACTATATCAACTTCATCATTTTACTAGCTAACCGTGGCTTAATACTGACATAGTGGTTTGCTTTTTTCTGACATATTGATCACTGCTTAACTTGCTATTCATTGTTATTCAATATTACGCAGGAGCGATTTTTTTCTGCACATACGACTGTTGATTTAATATCACTCAACCTGACGGCGTTCTCTCAAATATTTTAAACAAATTAGAAAAATGAGTGTTTGTTTAAAAAAAAAACATGCAGTCAACGTTAGTATCAATATGTGTGATTTATATCTTGGCTGACACGCGAGTATGCATATGACATTTATATATGTGTTTTAATCATAATTATTAAGAATTGAACGCAGGTCAACTTCTCTCCTTTAGTATCCAATTAAATTTGTAATGTCGCAATCTGTCGTGTTGATCTTATTTTAGTCTCAATAACATCCCACTCGTCACTTTATAATACTGGTACTTCCTAAACTTTATATACACCGAAAGACTTTCGAAACGTAACACTCAGATAAACAGCAATGACACATTTAGTTCTTTATCGATTTTTTTAAATTTATTTTATTTGATAATGTAACATCTTTTTAATATACCTGGAAATTTGCATCAAAATCTATTGCGAGAATCTCTTCTCTTTATTGATTTGAAACATACAATTCCCGTCCCCTTAATTCACACATCAGTATCTTGTATAGTCTCCATGCGAATTGATGCACCAAGACAGCGACTTCTCATTGAATGGATACTATTTGAAATCTGAGCTTGTGGTATTTTTTCACTCTTGAACAAATGTTTGACGAAATACTTGAATGTTGATTTCAATAATTTTATTGCGAAATTGAAAACAATAACATAGAAACCAATTCTGATCATCAGAATACAGATAAACCAATTCTAAATGAAGTTACACAAACAATAAAAGTGCTACATTTTTGTGAATTTATTATACGGGGGTTTTATGTTTTAAACCGATAAAAAGAAGAGGTTATTAATATAGAATTTTGTGAAACTTTCCAGGAAAAGAAGAAAGATGTTATTTTATAAAGTAAAATAAATTTCAAAAGAATTGATGAAGATCTCAATGTTTTTTTGATGTTTATTTGAGAGTTGCATTTCTAAAGTATGTCAGTGAAGTATCTATTTATTGCATATACGCAGGTACAAACAGTAAGAGATGAGAATGTGTTATAGCGAAGCATGAATTTAAATTTTAATACCTGGGCTTAAATTCATCAACAATTTGTCTGAGAATCGGACTCGGATACAAAATCTTACAGTTTCGTAAAACTCTGCAGACATACACTTATGGATAATACATGTGTCCCTGTAACATTTTCTGTAAAATAATCATTCAAATTGCTTGTTTCTGCAAATAAACATATAAATTTGCGTGTTTATAGATGTTATTTCAATTTTAATTTTGTGACAATGTAAATCGCAGACTCAAAGTATTGATGGATGACTAGTTTTATGGCGTTTAGCGTCCATTTTAACAATTTTTCATATATATCGTGACTGTATCTACTTGAGAAAGTATTCTAAGCGCTGCCACACTGATATCAGGAAGACATTATCAACTATAGTTGAGTGCCTTTGGACTGCTGTAACTTATTCACGAATATTAACGGCAAGTGTGATGTCCATAAATACGACCATTTAGGGTCAGTATGTAATTCACTCCTTTCAGTAGCAGATACAACCATATGACCCCAGGTGTATATGTAATCCTAGTTTGCATGCACTAGTGTATTGATTCTTGTACTACGAGAATTACGATTAGCGAAACCTACATGAAGATTATAGTATTACATTTTAAAAATCATGATCATTTAATTACCTACTCTGGCAACTTGTTACAACACTTTTTCCCACGGATGATGACGAAACATTCCAGTATTTAAGATAAATGTATTTATATTTACAATGAATGTAAGTAAGTTAATTCCATCACCACCAGTGCCATTGTTCAAATGTTTAATGTATGATCGCATTGCCTATAAAGAATAAAACCTTTCCTTTTTGTTATTTAATAGAATTATGAATGAACTATTTGAAAATATAAACTTCATATCCTTTAATATTAAAATACAATTTTACTTACCAAAATATCTAACATTATACTTAACATACACTATTATTTACCAAAATATCTAACATTGTACTTAAGAACATACAATATTACCTACCCCATATCTAACATTGTACTTAAGATCATACAATATTACTTACCAAACTAGCTAACATTGTACTTACGAACATACAATATTACTTACTTAAGAACATACAATATTACTTACCAAAATATCTTACATTGTACTTAAGAACATACAAAATATCTAACATTATACTTAAGAACATACAATATTACTTACTTAAGAACATACAATATTACTTACCAAAATATTATACATTGTTCTTAAGAACATATAATATTACTTACCAAAATATCTAACATTGTACTTAAGGACATACAAAATATTTAACATTATACTTTAGAACATACAATATTACTTACTTAAGAACATACAATATTACTTACCAAAATATCTTACATTATACTTTAGAACATACAATATTACTTACCAAAATATCTAACATTGTACTTAAGAACATACAATATTACTTACCAAAATATCTTACATTATACTTAAGAACATACAATATTACTTACCAAAATATCTTACATTATACTTAAGAACATACAATATTACTTACCAAAATATCTTACATTGTACTTAAAAACATACACTATTACTTACCAAAAATATTTAACATTGTTCTTAAGAACATACATTATTACTTACCAAAATATCTTACATTATACTTAAGAACATACAATATTACTTACCAAAATATCTAACATTATACTTAAGAACATACAATATTACTTACCAAAATATCTTACATTATACTTAAGAACATAATGTGTTGTAATTGAGAGTAAAAATTTTATAAAGAAAAAAGCATGAAATGTATTAAAAAACTAACTTCGACCGGGTTTTAAACCCGTCACCTCATGCACTGGGAGCAAGACGTGAGGGGAGATCTAGGAGGGTGATATCTATTGGGCTTCTCCCCTGCAAAAAAAGATATTTAAAAAACAAAAATGCATTCAAGTAGATTTTATTTGGAAAATGGTTGTTATTTATACCAGTTTGTGGGGTCTCTGCTGGTGGGGATACGGGGCCTACCTTGGAAAATATTGTATTTAAAACACCAACTGCTGCATTTGAAAGAGTTTCCAAGAAAAAAGTATGGTTGACATTTATTCCATTGTTGGAGAGAGTTTCCCTTGCTGGTGGGGGTAAGAGGGACCTCCCCTGGAAAATCTTGATATCTTAAAAGCCAAATAATGCATTATAGCAAGTTTTATAGTGTATTAGTGGAAAGCTGGTTGTTATTTACTCCAATATTTTCACGGTGCCATTTCAACGTTTTTATTAAGAAAGAAAAACTGTAAGATGTATTATACAGGAAATTTCACTGTTTCACTGAATTGTAAACCTAATTCACTGCAAACTATTTAAGAGGAAGAAGGTGGGAAGCGGGTTTGTGTCGATGCTGCGGCCTCCTCCGGAAAGTAACATTGATAAAAAGTTAAAACAACAAATGCTGTATTTTAGTTAGCTTTTAAGATAAAAATATAGTTGTCATTTACTGATGATTTTTTGTATTTTGTGACTTTTAAACATATTTTATCTTTTTTTTTTTTTTTGGAGTGGGGGATGGGCAGAGTATATGCTGCCCCTCCACCTTAATATTGGGTGAGGGGAGGAACATTCGCCTTTGTTTTTACGCCTCTTTCTGAAGCTTCGCCAGTTCAAATTGCAGCCGACAGGCACTACGGCCAAAAAGGCGTAGTGACGCACTGTGCATATACATAAATCGACAAAACCTTAAATTTTGTGTGAAAAGTGTTTATACCCAACAGAAAATAACCAAGTTATAAATTCAAAATATAAAAATTATAAAAAAAATCAATAACTATAATCGCAATATTTATATCGTCTTAATTTACCACTTTGAATAATTGGCATTATATGCCAGCATCTTCTATAAATCTTTAACTTTCTAATACGATGTAGATTATTTTAAAAAGTTAATAGATAACCCATTGAAAACAACATATTTATCTATCTTAAATATAAGGGGGGGGGGGGGGGGGGTCAATATACGTTTCCGTAATTAGCACATTCTTTCATTTGTAACAATAACCTAATAGGATATAACATTTTAGTTTTACGCTCAAAAGATAACATTATTTAAATGTTTTCAGTGTCAGGTGATTATGTTTAATTTTAAAGAAATAATCGCTATACATAAAAGAAATATTTAAACCACGACTTACCGATCATAATGGTTTGACCGGAAATTAAACTATATTAAATTAAAATATAACACGTAACCATTTTTATCGACACTTTCGTAATAAGATTTCTGTAATACCCATTTTGAGAACAGAATATGGCTGACTATAAAAAATGATGTGTGTCTTTTTGCCTGAACACTTTATGCTATATGATAGCGTTTTAAAGGCGATTTCTTTCTACAGCATGAGATATCAAGATACATGTATAAATATATATAATAAACGCTATGCCGTTTTTTTACATAGTAGTATTTTATCTTTGGGTTAAGTTATTTTTGTTTAAAAATATATTCAAACAATGAAAAAAATATATTTTGTAATCAGTAAAATTCATCTCTGAATAAGAAATGTTAAAAATTTCTTCTATATAACAGTTTTGAAATTATAAAAGACTACAGTAGAACTTCGTTCTTTCGAAGACGGATGACTGGAACACCACATATAGTTCGAACCATTTATCTGGTCCCGGCCGAACACAGATGGCTGGAACACCACATATAGTTCGAACCATTTATCTGGTCCCGGCCGAACACGGATGACTGGAACACCACATATAGTTCGAACCATTCATCTGGTCCCGGCCGAACACAGATGGCTGGAACACCACATATAGTTCGAACCATTCATCTGGTCCCGGCCGAACACAGATGGCTGGAACACCACATATAGTTCGAACCATTCATCTGGTCCAGGCCGAGCACAGATGGCTGGAACACCACATATAGTTCGAACCATTCATCTGGTCCAGGCCGAGCACAGATGGCTGGAACACCACATATAGTTCGAACCATTCATCTGGTCCCGGCCGAATTCCTAGTTCGATATAAAATACATGTACAGTACATGTATGGTATGACGTTGAACAATACTTGGCGCAAACAACCTTTAACTCGAACTAGTTTGTCCACTCCTGTCGGGTTCGAGCCAGTTAAGTTCTACTGTATATAAAACGGTATGTATTTGTTGTAAGGCTGACTTTAATATGACCAGCAAGGCACAAAACTCTTTATTCTTGGTGAAAGCCTGAAATAAACTGTTTTGTCGCAATTCGAAAAATAAAAAATATAGCTTTTGAAATTTGTTACACTGTGCGGTACGGAAACATATATTGCCCCCCCCCCCCCCCCTTATATTTAAGATAGATAAACATGTTGTTTTCAATGTGTTATCTATTAACTTTTTAATATAATCTACATCGTATTAGAAAGTTAAAGATTTATTAAACATGCTGGCACATAATGCCAATTATTCAAAATGGTAAATTAAGACGATATAAAAATTGCAATTATAGTTACTGATTTTTTTTATATTTTTTATATTTTGAATTTATAACTTGGTAATCTTTTGTTGGGTATAAATACTTTTCACACAAAATTTAAGGTTTTGTCAATTTATGTATATGCACAGTGCGTCACTACGCCTTTAGTGATGTAGTGTCTGCCGGCTGCAATTCGAACTGGCGAAGCTTCAGAAAGTGGCGTAAAAACAAAGACGTATGTTCCTCCACCACCAAATATTAAGGTGGAGGGGCAGCATATACTCTGCCCACCCACCACTCCAAAAAAAATGATAAAATATGTTTAAAAGACACAAACTACAAAAAAAAAATCTTGAGTAAATGACAACTATATTTTTATCTTAAAAGCTTACTAGAATGCAGCATTTGTTGTTTTAACTTTTATATCAATGTTACTTTCCGGGGGAGGCCGCAGCATCGACACAAACCCGCTTCCCAGATTCTTCCCCTTAATTAGTTTGCAGTGGATTGGGTTTACAACCCAGTGAAACAGTGAAATTTCCTGTGTAATATATCTTACAGTTTATCTTTCTTAATAAAAGCGTTTAAATGTCACCGTCAAATAACAACCAACTTTCCCCTAATACACTATAAAACTTGCTATTATGCATCATTTGGCTTTTAAGATATCAAGATTTTCCAGGGGAGGGCCCTCTTACCCCCACCAGCAAGGGAAACTCTCTCCAACAATGGAATAAATGTCAACCATACTTTTTTCTTGGAAACTCTTTCAAATACAGCAGTTGGTGTTTTAAATACAATCTTTTCCGGAGTAGGCCCTGTACCCCCACCAGCAGAGACCCCACAAACTGGTATAAAAACAACCATTTTCCAATTAAAATCTACTTGAATGCATTTTTGTATTTTAAATATCTTTTTTTGCAGGGGAGAAGCCCAATAGAAAACACCCTCCTAGATCTCCTCTCATGACTTGCTCCCAGTGCATGAGGTGACGGGTTTAAAACCCGGTCAAAGTTAGTTTTTTTAATACATTTCATGCTTTTTTCTTTATAAAATATTTGAATATCACAAAATATTGGAGTTATAACAACCATATATTTATCTTAACAACTCCATTGAATGCAACAGCTTGGGATTAAGATATCAAAATGATCCGATGGAGGCCCCCGTAGCCTCAAATGTGGGAGGGGATTCTTTCTCCTACACTCCTACGCTCCTACGCCCATGAAAATTTATATATGATACATATGTATATAATCGCGAGAATTTTTTTTTTGTAATATTACTATATAACTCACGGTAAAACTTGAAACACTTATTTACAAGCCATTTAACATGTATTAAAACCTAATGTTAAATTGTATAAAAATTATAAATTGAGTAAACAACGTTTAATATATTAATCACTTGTTTATAATAATCGATATAATGGTGAAGATAAATACTAAGCATGGACTGCATGGATAACAATTCAGCTGTAAATATATATAATCACATGAAACATGCATTTTTGTAATATTAATATATAACTCACGATAAACCCATCAATTATACATTATTTTGGTATATATAAAAGTGGTCAAAGATACCAGCCAGGGAGTGTATAAACTATGACATTAAAATAACTTTTGATCTACAAGTTAACAATCTTACCTTGAAAATGTATCACCATAACAGCGCACCATTGTAATACGTGTAATTCCATTTTCGTGGTTGTTTTTATTGTTAAGTTATATAGTCGGAACTAAAACTTCATTATTTTATCGCATCATACATGGAATAAAACTCAACTAGTCAGTCAAATAATCCGTTGTTCCATAAGGCGGCTGATTCATGTTTTATAATAGATTCTACACCGAGTAGAACTTAATACATTACGAGTATTGATATCTCTGTAGTAAGTGTATCAGAGTCGTGAAATACAACACCTTTATGGGAAAAGTTGCCACAGGTGGGAGTAGTTTTATTCCCTCACTTAAAGTCACATTGTTTATCAATCAAAACTATTATTTTTTTACAATTTGCTATTAATTACTACCCAACGCTGTATTCTTTTACATCTGTAAGTAATTGAAATTAACTTTTTCCTTTAGATAACTAACGACCAGGCGTCCATGCAGGGCATCCAATCGCTGTCCGTTAAGCTGTCACAACAGTTGTAGTTACCCGATAATACAAACTTTATATGTTTGTCAGAGGACGGCTCTGGGAGCTAAAATAGACAAGACATGATACCATCATTAATATCAGTTTCCAGAACGAAACGAAGTATAGTAGTATTAGCGAGGTAAAATTGTATACATGAATTATTAATTACATGTATATGAATTGATTATATCAATATCATACAAACACACAAGTTATTAAACAAAATCGTTTCTAATGTGAGCATCAAAAGGATTTGTATAAGAGCAAAATATGCTAAAGATAAAACCAAGGACATGTATATAATTCCTTGATAAAATAAACAAAATATATATTAACAAACAGGAGACATACTCACCATAGTAACATGTTACACAATAACAATACATTTGTTATATCGACCTCTCTACAACAAGCCTAAATTATCTACACAGTTTTTTCTTTTAGGAATTACAGCTTGTCATAACATTGTATGTTATAAACAGAATATAAAATAACATAAAATACATATTTAATTATATTATTGATCATAGACTAGATGTATTCAAATACTTAGGGTGAACATTAAAATAGGAGAAGTAAAAATAAACTGAAAAATATTATGATGTCCAACAGTAGACATAGCATTCAATGGTTACAGCAGCCACAACCGTATACACTCATTGCTGGATGATGAGTGTAACATATATCTACCCTAACCCTTAGCAAGTTAGTTCCATTGTGCTTAATTCCAAAATTTGTTCTTATTTAAAAAGAATTATGAGCATCCCGAAAATATAAATAGTTCGCAATATGTTAACAGAACAGTTTTGTCGTGCATACCGGGTAAGGACATTTGCATTTTTACAGATAAATATAGCTGTCGCAATAATTTGACGTCATTAAAAACTGTTTAACACAAATTATATAATTCAGCCATCGTGATGAAACTATTGTGATGAGTTTAATCTAAATAAGTATTCATTGAGTTTGGTAGGCGAAAAAATGAATCATTCATTACCGGCTTTTCCAGTTTAACTGATCTCGCTGTAACGCGCTAGAGTCTCCTTCTTGTTAAACTATTTATCACTTTTGACAGAATTTTCTGACGTTACGAAGGAACAAAAAGAGCGAGTTTTGTAGAGGCACAACTCACAACTGGAAATGGTGAATATGTATTTATTGGGCACGATGAGCGATTTATGAAATATAGATTAAGAACTAAGGATGTCCGTAACATGAAAAAATATTTAGTGTCAATTAAAATAGAAAACCTATTACTTAAAACATCAGGGTCCAGTTGATCAAAGCCTGATTTGCTTAACCAAATTTATAGCAAATTTAAATGCATTTTTAGAAACAAAATTGCATATTTTCATAATTTTTCAATAAAACAATAACCTAAAATGCTGTAAATCTCAAAATATCGTGATTTGAAAATTCCACTTAACCAATGGTTAAGCTAACCAAGCTTTGAACAATTGGACCAGGACGATAATAGCTGTAATAATATGACAGAGGTTACCTATTTCTAGCAAAAAATCGAAAGTTCGTCCTTATCTATAATGGAAAAAATATGATTTATGTCATTACGTAGTCGACATTAATGACACATAATTGCTCATAGTGTGACAGTCGGCAGGAGAGTAATCACTATAAACATAACTCACATTGAACATGTAACTGATTCATTCATTATAAAGTGCGTTACATTTAGAATTGCCAAAGAAGTGTTTCACGCATTTCATTAAATTACACAAGAGTAGCCAAATTGTGAATGTTTGTACAAAATTTATTCAATATTTTATGCACATGTGCTACTTGTGAAGTAATATTTGCCTCTTCAATACAAATCATCACCTGACTGTTGTACAAATATGCAGATAATTAATGGATGGAAGACGATAATAGATTTCTGTGTAATAATAGATATAGCTTTTTTTTTGGAAAGGGGGGGGGGGGTGGTATTCCACGGATTTTATCTTACTCCGTAAGCAATTCGTGCTGCCTGCCACATTTTCAGACAATACATAATAAAGTAATATTAAAAGTTCACGTTTGATGGTCATATCTGTTTAGTCAATTTAAACATGATCACTATATAGTTATGGTACAAGCTGATACCAATTCAAAACATCGCATCGGTTTTAACGTTTTGCACCTGTTTCACGGAACAGTCGAATCCGCGGCTATCCAATGTCTATCGATACATATTAGAATTTAATCATTTCATGCCGTATGTAATTGATTCGCAAAAAAAAAAAACGAAAAGAAATCAAATAAAATTATTAACGTCGTAATTAGTTCATGCATGTGACAATATCCGACAGACTACCATAGTTGTTATGGCCTCTGTATGCTAGCGTTGCCAAGCATGCGTTAATTCTTTGGGACATCATACCAAACATTGAACATTCTGTTACTTTCGTTTTGTAGGTGAAGTTGCCAAATCATCCCTCATAGACAGACGGTTTGATGCATTGTAATAATATTTGAACACAAATATGTTAAAGTATATATAAAATATTATGTTGAAGTATATATTATATTACGTTGACCCACATATAACGTATTGTTACAGTTTATATGAAATATACGTAAAGTTATATATGAAATATATGTTAAAGTATATATAAACTATATGTTAAAATATATATAAAATATATCTTAAAGTTTATATAAAATATATGTAAAAGCATTTATGAAATATATGTTAAAGTATAAATAAAATATATCTTAAAGTATATATAAAATATAAGTCAAAGTATATATGAAATATATGTTAAAATGTATAAACTAACTTGAATAATTACCATGTGCTAATGTTTTAATTTGTATTTCACAATTATTTTCGAAGATTTCATTGCCCACATATTATAAATAGCAGTAAGATACAATACACGATGCGACAAGATATGCCTTCCAAGAGTTGTAAACACTAAAGTAAGATATAATACACGTTGCGACAAGATATACCTACCAAGAGTTGTAAACACTAAAGTAAGATACAATACACGATGCGACAAGATAGGCCTACCAAGAGTTGTAAACACTAAAGCAAATATTCTCATTAACCAATAATGCTTGTTACCTATTTAAATTCCTGTTTAAAGGATTATAATACGTTTTTAATTATCCTTTTATAAATAGTCAAAGGTATTATCTGTGACAACTTTTGCAAGCGTCTAATATTTTAAGAACGGCTTATATTTCTTTCTTTTTTTTCAATTCAATATTTTATTCAGCATGACATATACATGTGTATTGTCTTATGCTAGACGGCTTATACAAAGTACTCTCGAACTACCGAGACGATGCATATATAAATATATATATATATATATATAATATTATATATATATGCGTGCGTGCGTGCGTGCGTGCGTGCGTGCGTGCGTGTATAATCATATAATATCATATATATATATATTAAAGAATTTTAAAGAATTCAGTTTTGTTTGGGTATATTAATTAATTATTTAATTTATTATCTCTCCCGTATATATACTGCATAACCATTCATCAATGATGTCATGTTTGTCGTGTTTTGAAAACTCAACACATTTGTTTACAGTTAATACACCGACTATTATACTTGTTAAGTCAAGTAATTTATTATAATAAGTAATTTAAGTATACGAACCATGTCTTAAGGAAACTGAAAGCCTCGCTAGTTTATTTGTTTCAAACTTAGGTATCCTAATAATCCCACCGGCGAACAACATGTTTGGCGCATTCATGAACAATCACACAATTAACATTGCATTGATCACTGGAAGTATTCTTAGGTGAAATTTACATAGATAATGTTTGGTAAATACGGTTTATTTGTGCTGGTACTTCTTGACTTTACCGCCGATTATGCCCTTGAAATCTGTCCTTATTGGCTATCTCTTGAACTAAATTTCGACAAGTTTTGAAATTGTATTTTGATCAATAATACACAATTGCGGCGTCTGTGGCATTGTGTATTTTCAATAGATTTACAGATAGTTATATCAATATTTACAGATAAACAGTATAATTTGGTTCTGAATTAAAACATCAGACGACCTTGTTTTAACTAAGTTTTATTTACACAGAAGACCGTTAGCAATGTAGAGACATATTACAATTAAGGCCGGATGATACATATTGAAATATATTTTGGTGTTATAATATTATCTTAAATATTGCTATAAACAGTATTTTATAAATACGATCTGACAGAATAGTAAACTTACATCTAAAACTAACAACGCACATTTATATTAGTAAATAGATACTACAATAACAGTGAAATGGATCAAGGAAAAAAGCTTTTGCAATTTTGTGTAAATAATATTTATTCTATACCTGAAAGTGTATAGCCAATCACCTACTCCAGATGTTACCACGTGACCGTATAATATGTAAAAAAAAGTATCGGATTCAATTAATTTTATATTGTACAGTTAAAAATTCAAGATGGCAATTAAAAAAAAGGAAATAAATCTAGTAAAAATTTCATTGATAAAACCAAACAACTGACAAAATATTCTGCATGACGAAAATCCGAATATCTGTCACAACTGCAACTTCCTTCGTCTGCCGAAAAATCATCTTGACTTTTCTTTACTCTTTTGATAAATTTCTTTAGATTGAGGTATAGAATAAAAAGATAATTTTAGAGTGTTTTGTACAATATGGAAATATATTGTACGAGTATGTATTGTGGTGAAAAGGCATATTGGACGAAAAGCCGTGTACCGTGCCATGTGAGGCCACTTACTGTACCAATGCGTAAACGTTCGTTTTTTATATACATCATAGCTAGTTATGGTTTAGTTGTATTTGTATTATGGCGACTGTTTCTGTTATGGTTTAAACATATTTCATTTTTATTTATATATACTGAAATGGAATTGTTTCTTCCGAATGCTTAGTCTCCTTTAGGGCTTATTTGATTATTTTTTTACCTTGAATTACGGAACAATCCATTACCCAGTTACATGAAAAAAACACAAAGAAGGGTCGCTTTTATTGGCATTGCTATGGAGGTGATTCGCTACGGCAGAAATTCATAATTTCACACGTTCACCGTCGGATACCAACGCGTTATCCATTCAGATACTCTCCATTCATCATGGTTGGATGGAGAGTAACGGAATTGACAACCGCGGGTATCCGGCGATGACGGGCGTTACGAAAATGATACTATCAAAGTTGCGTGTTCTCTATATTCATTTGACCATACCCTACTTAATTGTGTAAACGCACTGGATATGGTTAGTGACTTATTAGGTCACTGATATGGCGACTCTTTCATCATGTTTTATTTTCACTATATTCGCGGTGAGGATATCGTTAATTCTTCGTAATGCATGTTTTATCATTTAAATGAAAATGAAAGCAAGGTTTATGTGATTGCTTAATTTATTTTTATTGCGGGTGTTGCTATATATACTAACATATTAAAACTGTTTTGTATAAAAAAAAGTCTAAGCCTAATTGACGGAGCAAAAACCCTATTTGAATATAAGTTATATATATGACAGTGTTTTCCATAATTGTTAAGCAAACGATCAGTAAACGATATCTACAAACCAGACGTTCCGTGCGTATACACAAAAATCCAACGGCAATAAACGTGCAGCGACAGATACAGATAAAATGGCTGATACATCGCTTTTTGAACAAAAAGAACACAGGGATCTAGGTCGTATTACTGAGGATAAAGATTGAAGTTGTTGACGTTATTCCAACTGCACAGACATAATACAGTTTTGGAAGACATGAATGAAAATGTTAAAAATAAAATAAACTATGACATGAAGAAAGAGTATGCGACATGTTGGGGAAATAATGTTGGACCTGGCAAGAGAAAGGAAACTGCGGTGCCCTCTATTAACAAGGGACACTACTCTACATTGTTCTACTGATTGAGGCGAGACTAGGGGTATTCAATTATACTATAGTAGTTTAAATGCTGAGATAAATTGATTTATTTATTCGTCATAAATCTCATTATGTTATATCAGTTTACCCATTACTCTTTGCGCGGACCGTCTGCTAAAAATCAATTAGTTCGTTGGTTACAGGTAATCGCTATCGGGAATTGCCGGAAATTAACGAGCGATACTCGCCGACACTTTTGTAACATGTCGACAGTCTCCGGTGTTTTAGTTTTACTTTATGAAATTTCGTCAGCGCTATTTAAAATAAACAGAACAGTAAATAGGAATATATAGAATAATACTATGAAGAAATAATAGATAATCATAGGATAAGATATACATAACGCGAAATTCATATGAATTGTAAATACATTTGATCGAACTTATTTGTTAATTTCAGCGAGAAGGTATACCGATTTTCATTTTAAATGAAATAGGAACATATATGTGTAATCAGCGAAAGTAAATTATAAATATAAATCTATAACGCAAAAGATATATGAAAAACAATACAAATGATAGATCAAGGCTAGATAAGAGCTCTATTTCTATCGATTTTTTTTGTGTGGTTTTCTTTCAGTCTAATTTGAATAAATGTTATGTATATGCATTTAACAAGTTGGTCACTGTTTGTCCAGTTACTTAATTGTTTATATGTCTCTGGTTTGTGATATAATGTTGGTGATGATTTAATATTGTATTGAAATCGGTACTTTGTCATAGTGTTATTTTTTATTTTACATTATCATTTTAGCCCTCGATAACATAAAAATGACGCTAAATATTCAATCAATCAACCAATCATTCTACTTTCTGGTAATAACTGATACTTTTTCTAAATAGATTATGACAGACTTAATGTCAGGTTTAATTGCCTGTTATGTGCTTCGTCAAGGAATTAGAGATAGTTGTTAATCTATAATATTTATTCACTGAACCAGATCGATAATTTGAATGCACGTATTATGCAAGAAGCAAATGGATACTTTCCTTTTACAGGCAGCTCGTGCACAGTTTATTTCCCAAAGTGCAAAATCGTTTTTTCACTAAAAAAGGGATGAAACTAAAAGTAAAACATTATTATTTTTAATAAAGATATAATTAAGTACAGATCTTGACAACAACTTTGGGATTACTATTACTCAAAACTGTAATTAGGAAACATTTCTCGTCCATGTTCTACGTAAAGAAAATAAAACAACTCAACATTTTTTCGATAGTTTAAACACAGTTTGTGTATTCTTTTATAATTCCTTGAAAATAACTGATACACAGATGAGTTAATACAAACAAATAAAGTACTGAATACAAATCAAAATATAGACGTTAACATTAACAGTCTGTAATGGTGTAATACGCATCAAATCACGAATCATTATTACAATGCACTATGCTGGGAGAATATATCCGAATATATGGTATAACCGAATACCTGCAGGTTATAAGACAAAAAGGCGATATTTTAGCCAAATTCAACATGGTTGAGAACTACAAAATCAACGATGACAGTTGCTTAATTGATTTTTCAAAGAAGGTAGTAGATCGATAATTTGTATGAACTTTTAACGAAACAAGAGATTGGGTTGCGTTTTTGCTGACATCTCGCTAAAAGTTTATTTTTTTAGCAATTTCAACCCGATACTTTAAACACAGTTTGTGGACTGTGAGTATCGAACTTTTGTTTAATAGCTATATAGATGTGATCATCACGACAAATACAATATAAACACACTTACATAATAAAGATATATACTACTTACTTTTTAGGTTAGTTAAACTCCAAAATGACGACGATGCCAGATTTTTCTCTCGTCTCGTCGTGAGCAATCCAAACCTTAAATGGAGCACTTACATTGTGTCTCGATTCCTCTTATTCTTTAGTTTCTTGCTCTACACAATTATTACGACGGTAAGAGCATTCCCTCTAGTAAACTTTGACCTAAAAATGCCCTCAAACGCACACATCTAGATATAAACATATATCGTTGTTACAAATGCAAACGGCATGCTAGAAGGCATTTAACCCTCTGAACTTATGTAAATTCAAACCTGCCGTGATATAGATAATTATAGAACAACATAAAGCCAGCGTGTAAATTTGGATTAATAAGCTGCACATCAACACACTCATATTTCGTTTATGAATAAAAACACGATTAATTATTATCAGCTAATTGGCGTCCGTGGAGTTGATTGCAATTGTACGTAGACTGACGCAAGTTAAAATGCTTCGGTATGGGTATTATATAATGCAATACTTATTGCACCCGGTGTGACACAACGACCTTTTTTTACTCTTATGTAATATGTTTTGACTATACATTCATCATTTGTGCAACCAAAAGTCGATCACAATGTCAAAACTAACATTCAAACAGTGTGTGATATTGGGGATAAACTAAGTTCGGTATATCAATATTGCTTTATATTTTAAAAAAAAATAAAATAGCCTTTCCACCTTCCCGCCTCTATTTGAATATTTACATAGATCTTATATGTTTATCGATAATCTATCATATAATAATCGATACAATACCAGCATGGCGAATTTTTAGATTTTTTAAGAAGTCAACTTAAATCGTGTTTTGAGCTTAATGCTCTTACACAGTTTAACATGGATGGAACAAGTGAAGTAAGCTATAATAAGTGAAATGGATTGCCACGTGACTGTTTGCTATTTCGTAGCTTTCATTTATGCACAAATCTACAGCATATTCAGAGAGGCCACATGTAAAGCATGCATGTACCACATCAACACAATAAATTGAATAACGCAAAGATTTAAACTATACAAGGATAGGAAACTTGCATCTTCTGAAATGGTACACGAAGGATTAATTATTTGGCAAATCAATTATTTATAATTCAAC
Organism: Panopea generosa; assembly: GCA_029582155.1. Taxonomy (NCBI): domain Eukaryota; kingdom Metazoa; phylum Mollusca; class Bivalvia; order Adapedonta; family Hiatellidae; genus Panopea; species Panopea generosa. Next base: position 56,486,657 of record CM055906.1, read on the forward strand.
TTGTTTCTTATATTTAAATGTAGGTTGCATGTAAATTTTAGATGTTTTAAAATGTTTAGATCACGAAAAAAACAGTAATAAGCATGACATTGAACCGTTAAACATATTATATACATATTTAATTGATGTCTTTTTCCCGTATATTAAAGTGTAATAATGACGTAAAATAGTATGTAAATTAATGTCCCTTATATCAAATAAAAAAATGAAAAAATATATATATAAAACATTATTTATTGGTTTATTTTCCTTCATTGGCTTGCCTTACCGAAACGAAATATAATTGTGGCACAGATACATTTGAGTATGATTTGATAAGCAAATACAAACATTTTTGATGAAATGTATTAATAGTTAGTTACGTAATGACGGTTTGAAAAGTATATGTGTTGTGAAATACAATTACACATATACTTATCGCGTTTAGTAAGTGTGAATATTGCATCAAATCTAAATATAACACGAATGATATACCCAGACAGACCTTTCGTGCCATACATGTTGTTCAACTTCATTCTAACAATGTCATAACTTTAAAACACAAATTTAACAAATTAAATGCGGTTCACATGCACGAACCGATAAAAATGATAGCATATCTGGGGGAACATATATTCCATACTCAAAACAAAAACGTTTTTAAAGGCGTTAAGCATATTTCAAACTGTCAGTTTCATTTAAGAATTCAATCTTGGCTCTTCCATGCACCTATATCAGCAAAATGCAAACAAAATGTATGAAAGAGTTTTGACAGCAGGACCAATTCATTCATTCTCTTTACTCAAATCCTGCACAGTATTGAGCTGCTGCAAAAGTTCAATTTTCACCGCAAACATGATACTACACTAGTAAAAAATATCAATGAAACACCAGAAAACACGAATCATGCGCGTGAGTAATGTTGGAATTGTATAGGCTATTGATAAAGTCTGCGAATACGTGCTTCCTTATTAGTTCTATACACATATTAAGCAGGTCTTCCAGGCAAAGTAAATATGTACACAATGAACCTGTAAGAACCAATACAGGAATCGATGTGTTCAAGATCAAGAGAACGACCACAAGTAGGCTTACTCTTTGGATTGCAAACATGCATGTATGAATAAGTGTATTTAAAGGACACAGCAGCCATAGCAAACAGATCAATTATTAACAGTATATTAAATATTTACATTAAAACACACTTGAGCACAAACATACAGAAGAAGTGAAAACGATAGTAAACTCCATGTTTACGGATGCAAGTGACCTTGTTTTTTTACACCACCGGTATATTGAGACGATTTAAACAAATCCGTCTCTGCTATAATATACTGAAAGTTTCTAAAATACGAAATGATTCAAGTGATGAGATATCAAATATATATTCATGAGCACGTGTACTGCTTGCAAAGAAAGTGCCACCGAAGGATTCATATGCACTTATGTTTTCATATGACATGAAATATTGAAATAAAAAAGTTCAGTTCTTATAGGTCTCACTGACCAATTACCTCCCCTTAGTGACGGGAGCAATATTCTTGCGCCGAGAAAATTAGAGCTGTGTAAATCGGTTGGGCATGTTTTTTGTGTAAAATGCTGTAAATTATCATATTTCCTTGTACATCTAAGAACGTTAGAACATTTTCATGCGTTCTGCCAAGTTTAGATGATATTGAGTACTGTTGGATGAAGATATAACAGTTTGATGATGCGTAGTGATACACTGCTGCAGCAAATAAACAGAATGGTCAAAAATAATGTGTATCATCAAACCATCGAAATTATGAAAAAAACATTCTGATCAACCCCATGTTTTTCATGCGTATTTGAACCAAGATGACTATCGATTTCTTTATATACACTAAACTCCAAAAGACACGTTACAGTTTTATTTCCTAAATATATGTTTCGTTGTATGTCCAATTTTATCAAAAAATATGTTTATGCTGAATTATCAACATGGCACCGGTAACTCGACATTTCCGTTGTTCACACATGACTATGCATGACCTGAACAGAAGGTATGCAGCGACAGGATCTGTGAAAGATCGGCCCAGGAGCGGAAGACCAAAGATTTGACCCCAAGGCAGGACGCGTATATCAGAACGCCCGTTTCCGACACCGATTCAAGCCTGGGTCTGATACAGCAAGACAGACCATTGGTTATCATGTATGTTTTCGTTTGTTAGTAATTTTACCAATGCTCTAATTTTGTAATCAGTAGTTTAGTGACGGTACACATTATTATGTATGCGCTGTACCTGTATCTTAATTGATAACAGATACGGTCGAGTGATTATGCACTTATATATCGATTGTGAAGCAAGATATTTACAACTCCATTTTAATGAAGACCGCATCCTTCGGGTAAATCTAGCACTTTCACCCGTTTCAGAAACGTTAACCATTCGGTCCTGGCATAATAATTGCTAATATGTTTCACACAGTACGCCGTCGACTTAGAGAGCGTACGGGGTTCATTCAGACACAACTGCAGAGGCAAAACAGATTTGCTTGGTGTCAGCGAAACCTTCGTAGGAATCGACGTCAGTGGGGAGCAACTTTGTTCACCGATGAATCAAAAGTGCAATGTCAGTAGGGCAGATGGACGTGAACGTGTTTGGAGACGTCGAGGGAAGAGATACGCGCGATCATGGCGATGTTGTCTCAATGAAATAAACAGGTGGGGTGGAAGATCTGTGTATTTTTGGGGCGGAGATTGGGAGTTTAACAAAACATATGTGGTAAGGTAACATTAATGCTCAGGCTTACTTGAACCAAGTTGTTATTCCTGTGATTCCTCCGTGGTGGCTACACGCGATTTTGACTGTGAAATTTGAGTCATTGGGTAGTCACATTTGAAATCAAATAAGTCAAAACGCTATAAACGCACCTTTGGTATGTTTTTACATTTTATTGAAAATAAATTGACCTTTTATGTGTAAAAAATCATTTATTTGTCTTTATCAATCTCTGACATACAGGTGAAATATAAAGTGTAAGGTTTCTTTTGGAGATGAGTGTATATACGAACAGTGTAAAATGAATTGGTGTGTGTGAGACGTTATATTTGTAAACTAAGGTTGTATGTCATCTACAACAAAGCGCAGTGGAATAACGTATATTTTGACCCTATTCGTATAACTGTATGTTAGAAGATGACTATATGACCAACGTATAGTTAAAATGTCCCGTTCATTGGACCTTGTACTATTCAAATGGTCAAGTGGGTCAGTTTGTGCATTTGAATAACAATTATGAAAACCAGTAGTTAATATAGGTCATTTATTTTAAAAATCCATTGATTGTCATTGGTTTTTGATAACGTAGGTCAGATCAGCAACATGGTATATATGTAGTTTACGAGAGGCTTTAAGTATCTTTCATCGGTTTGAGGTACGGATGGAAAAGTCCGTCTATTGGTGGTAACGAGGCTCTGTCGAGTTACCGCCAAAACAGTTATCCCGAGGAATTTTCAATCCGCACCGTAAAACCCATTGAAAGATACTTTTTCTTATAAACAGCACTAACTATCTGAATATTTAAGAGTTTTATTCCGGTTTATTTTTAAAGAAGTTCAATTATATGCATACGTCAGAGCGCGTCAATTTTATGAATGGCGTTACATCATAGTGCAAGGAATTGATCCCAGCGCGAGGAATTTATGAATTGCGTTACGTCATAGTGCGAGGAGGGTATGCTACACGGTGCAGGGGTGGGGATGCAGAGTGGAACTTCCGTACCCGGTAGAAATACGCGGAGATATGTGTCCGGTATGCATGCAAGAGTGAAATATTCTACCCCCTTTGTCCGGTTCACTCGGAATATTTAAGCAGCAATTTTAAACTGTTTATTTTAAAACAAATGTATAAATCTGTTGATAAAAATATAACGATTTCTATGATGAATATAACACAAACGTTTTCTTCTTATTTCATTTTGAATACCAAAACGTTCCGTCACGTATGTGTTATTAATTTAACTGAATACATTCATTACTGTTTCCTATTGTCCTTCTTTTATTTCTACTCATCATCGATGTCCCTTAATTAAATCATGCCGTAATTACATATTTATCATTATTATTGTATTATCGCTGAATTCAAACAATGTAACCATACGTTATTACATGTATATTGCGCGCGCATCGCGGATGAAATATAAAGTTGAAAACAAGCATTGCGTCTAGTTGAAGGAGAGTTGCGGTTCATAATTGAACAATCGATGCATTAGAGCGTATATCATTTGGAGAATCCGTTATTTTCTAAGTTTTTGATAAGTGCAACAAAGCACATCAAGTTGCATATTAGTCTTTAAAATTGATGGGAGAAACATGTTTGTTCATGGAGAAACATGTTTGTTCATGGAACTTGTCCAGCATGATATTCCGAGTACTATTTTATCAGGCAATATCAATTTAGTATATGGCGATCTACACAAATTTAAAATGAACCATCTAAAACAATAATAACGAAATGTAATCAAGAAAAGAAGAACAAAAACATTATTTAATTAATATTTTGCTTTATAATGAATCCTAATTCGAAATTTTCTCTTCGATATCTCATATATTTCTTATACATCTTGTCTCACTGTAAAGCCATGTTTAAGGATCATTAAGCTTACATCTCCAATGAGTCGTAAGATGAGACATGAATCTGCTGACCATCTACTTAATTGTTAAATAAAAAATATATGATATCATATACTTTGATTTTAAGAATTAGGCACTTATTTTACTGAATTTGGGCTTAACGAATGCGGAACATGAGCACGTATCGCTCATAATCATTTGCTTTGTCACTATCAGTCTGTGGACATTTTAAATTCCATTCCTGATTAAAGATTCAAATTTGATATTAATGAACATACTGACAAGTTGGATAACTCGGGGATATCCCGCAGTATATAGGTACATGTGCTTCAGAGTTATGGTTCTTATGTTATGGCGTTATGGCGAGTGAATATAGTCTTTTGATAGGCCTTATTCGATATTGACTAAACTTTAAGTTAATTATATATTCCACATACTTCTTAATGTTTTAGATGGCAGTAAATGTCGCGTATTATTAAGACTTGAATTTCACGTTTTCGGACAAGAGCATAATATTTTACTTCTCGAAGTAAGATGTACACTAACACTTCACCCACGGGGTGGTGGGGGAGTCAACTGACTTGAAAATAGGTACATATGTGCCCTATAAACTTCAAAACATAGGCACAAACTCTACATTACAGCCTAAAATTTTGGGTTCAAAACTCTAAATTCAAACCACATAATTATAGGGGTAGAAACACAACATTCAAATAAATTATATGGCGGTCAAAAACCCACATTTAATCTAAATAAAACTTTGTCTACACAATGGCAAAAGCTCTTGGATTTCATTAAGAATAAAAGCCAAGACAAGAGGTTCCAAGCCTGGGGTTCCTAGGCAGGAGGGGATTGTACCCCGGATTGAACAAGGGGTCAAAAGTATTACATTATGTGTCCAGAAAGTAGGATCAAAGCTCTACATCACATTATGCAAAAGATATAGTGGTGAAAAATCCAGCTAATATGTCCAAAAATGAGGGGCCGAAACGGCGGCACATATCTACTAACAAAGCTATAGGGAGTGCCTCCATTGGGCATATACACGTACGAATATATTTAGCAATTATATGTTTTTAATAGCAGTTTATCGTTGCTGATAAACATGATAATTTATCAATTATTTAAAACATATTGAAAATATAAAAAGAATAATAGCAAAATATAAACTTAAACAACATAACGGCAAATGGGAAAATTACAACTGAATTAATGACGAAATGAAACTGATTTCAGACTTAGAGTGTCAAGTATTCTTCTTCTTTATCCTAACATCCACTTCCTTTTATCTTAACTAATGCATAAAGGTATATAATATTTATAAAGACCATTGTGGCAATGCTTCACTAGAAAAAAAATACTTACAATATTTATTGTTAACATATATAAACAAAGACTGAATAGACTTGTATGTAAGTTATATATATTAACATGCTAGTATAATATCCACACTAATCCTTCTTATGTGTTATGTACAATGCGTTGCTATGTAATTGTATGTATATGTATAATAAGAAATAAAATATTTAAATACTAAAAACAAAAAGAAACAAAAAGTAAATATGATAATTGATGTCCATGAGACATAGTGTTCAAAAGAGCTTGACAATAACAGAAACACAACACTAACAAGATGACGTACAACACGATGGCAATAACAACATGACCCATTCTCCCTCTTTTGCTACACCACCAAAGAGACGGTGAGAATAGCATTCTGGCATACCTTCTAATGAATATAGCAGCATGTACATATCGATTGTACAAAACAAAACATGCTAAAGAAGATATATACAAAAAAACTGATGTTGCATCATTTACATATCTAGGATGCAAAACAAATATGCTAAGGTAGATCTGTACAAAATAACTGATGCCGCAGCATGTACATATCTATGGTGTTAAAACCATCAAGCCAAAGTGGATATATACAAAATATTGGATGCCGCAGCCTGTACACATCAATGGTGATTAAACAAATATACCAAGACAGATTTATATATACAGTAGCATATATCACACCATGTACATATCTATGTGTTAAAACAAATATGCCGAGGAAGATATATGCAAACATGCTGATGGCGCAGCATTTATATCTAGGGTGTTAAACAAATATGCTCAGGCAGATCTATACGAAATAACTGATGCCACAGCATGTATAAATCTATAGTATTTAAACCATCATGCCCAAGAAGATATATTCAAAGAAAAACAGATGCCGCAGCATTAACATATCTAGGGTGTTAAAACAAATATGCCGTGGCTGATATATACAAAGTAGCTGATACAACAGCTTGTACATATCTATGGTGTTAACACAAATATGCCCAGGCAGATATATACAAAATACCTGATGCCACAGCATGTAAATATCTATAGTGTTAAAACATCATGCCCCCCAAAAAGATATATACAAAGAAAACTGATGCCCCAGTATTTATATATCTAGGTTGTTGAAACAAATATGCCCAGGCTGATATATACAAAGTAGCTGATACAACAGCTTGTACATATCTATGGTGTTAACACAAATATGCACAGGCAGATATATACAAAATACCTGATGCCACAGCATGTAAATATCTATAGTGTTAAAACATCATGCCCCCCCAAGAAGATATATACAAAGAAAACTGATGCCCCAGTATTTATATATCTAGGTTGTTAAAACAAATATGCCCAGGCTGATATATACAAAGTAGCTGATACAACAGCATGTACATATCTATGGTGTTAACACAAATATGCCGAGGCAGATATATACATAATACCTGATGCCACAGCATGTAAATATATATAGTGTTAAAACATCATGCTCCCCATGAAGATATATACAAAGAAAACTGATGCCCCAGTATTTATATATCTAGGTTGTTAAAACAAATATGCCCAGGCTGATATATACAAAGTAGCTGATACAACAGCTTGTACATATCTATGGTGTTAACACAAATATGCCGAGGCAGATATATACAAAATAACTGATGCCACAGTATGTACATATCTATAGTGTTAAAATCATCGTGCCCAAGAAGATATATACAAAGAAAACTGATGCCGCCCCATTTACATATCTAGGGTGTTTAAACAAATATTTCTAAGCAGATATATACAAAGTAGCCTATGCCACAGCATGTACATATCTATGGTGTTAAAGCAAATATATCCAAGCAGATATATGCAAACAAGCTGACGCCACAGCATGTACATATCTATGGTGTTAAAACAAATATGCTAAGGAAGATATATGCAAACTAGTTGATACAACAGCATGTACTTACCTATGGTGTTAAAACAAATATAAACAGGCAGATATATACACAGTAGCTGTTACCACACCATGTACATGTCTATGATGTTAAAACAAATATGCCCAGGCAGATATATACAAAGTAGCTGATGCTACACTATGTACATACCTATGGTGTTAAAATAAATATACCCAGGCAAACATATACAAAGTAGCTGATGACAAAGCATGTATATACCTATGGTGTTATAACAAATATACACTTGCAGATATATACAAAGTAGCTGATGCAACAACATGTACATACCTATGGTGTGAAACAAAAATGCCCAGGCAGATATATACAAAGTAGCTGATGCAACAACATGTACATACCTATGGTGTTAAAACAAATATTCACAGACAGATAAATACAAAGTAGCTAATACCACAACATGTACATAGCTACGGTGTTAAAACAATTATGCCAAGGCAGATGTATATACAAAGACGCTAATGCCACAGCATGCACATACCTATAGTGTTAAACAAATTTGTCCAGGCATATATATGCAAACTAGCTGATGCCACAGCATACATATCTATGGTGTTAAAACAAATATGTCCAGGCAAATATAACAAAGTTTCTGACGCCATAGAATGTACATATCTATGGTGTTAAATCAAACATGCATGGTGTTAAAACAAATATTTCCCGGCAGATACAGTGTATACAATGAAGCTGATGCCAAAGCATGTAAATACCTGCGGTGTTAAAATAAATATGTCAAACAAATATACACTGGCAGATATACACAAAGTAGCTGATGCCACAGCATGTACATATCTATGGTGTTAAGATAAATATGTCAAACAAATATACACTGGCAGATATATACAAAGTAGCTGATGCCACAGCATGTACATATCTATGGTGTTAAGATAAATATGTCAAACAAATATACACTGGCAGAGTAGCTGATGCCACAGCATGCTCATACATAAGGCGTTAAAACAAATATGCCCCGGCAGATACAGTAAAATCAAAGTAGCTGATTCCAAAGCATGTACATACCAACGGTGTTAAAACAAATATGCCCCTGCAGATACAGTATATACAATGTAGCTGATGCAAAAGCATGTACATACCAACGGTGTTAAAATAAATATGCCAAGGCAAACATATACTAAGTAGCTGAAGCTACAGCATGTACATATCTATGGTGTTAAAATAATATGCCCAGGCAGATGTATACATAGTTGCTGATGTCACAGCATGTACATATCTATGGTGTTATACAAATATGCCCAGGTAGATATATACAACGTAGCTGATGCCGCAGCATTTACATATCTAGGGTGTTACAACAAACATGCTCAGGCTGATATATACAAAGTAGCTAATGTCACAGCATGTACATACCTATGGTGTTAAAACAAATATGCCCAGGAAGATATATACAAAGTAGCTGATGCAGCAGTATGCAGATATCTACAGTGTAAGACAAATATGCCCAGGCATATATATATAACGTAGCTGATGCCGCAGCATTTACATTTCTATGGTGTTAAAACAAATATGCCCTGGCAAATATATACAAAGTAGCTGATGCCAAATATGCTCAGGCAGATATATACAAAATAAATGATGCCACAGCATGTACACATCTATTGTGTTAAAACCATCATGCCCAAGAATATATATATAAACAAAACTTATGCCGCAGCATTTACATTTCTAGGGTGTTAAAACAAATATGCCCACGCAGATATATACAAAGTAGCTGATGCCACAGTATGTGCAATTATGCCCAGGCAGGTACATTTAATGCAGCTGATACTACACCATGTACATATCTATGGTGTTAAAACACATATGTCCAGGCAGATATATAAAGCGTAGCTGATACTACACCATGTACATATATATGGTGTTAAAACACACATGTCCAGGCAGATATATCCACAGTAGCTGATACTACACCATGTACATATCTATGGTGTTAAATCAAACATGCCCAGGCAGATATATACACAGTAGCTGATACTACACCATGTACATATCTATGGTGTTAAATCAAACATGTCCAGGCAGATATATATACAGTAGCCGATACTACACCATGTACATATCTATGGTGTTAAATCAAACATGCCCAGGCAGATATATACACAGTAGCTGATACTACACCATGTACATATCTATGGTGTTAAATCAAACATGCCCAGGCAGATATATACACAGAAGCTGATGCCATATCATGTACATGTCTATGGTGTTAAAGCAAATATGTCCAGGCAGATATATACAAGGTAGCTAATGACACAGCATGTACATATCTATGGTGTTAAAACAAATATTTCCCGGCACAGCATGTAAATACCTGCGGTGTTAAAATAAATATGTCAAACAAATATACACTGGCAGATATACACAAAGTAGCTGATGCCACAGCATGTACATATCTATGGTGTTAAAATAAATATGTCAAACAAATATACACTGGCAGATATATACAAAGTAGCTGATGCCACAGCATGTACATATCTATGGTGTTAAAATAAATATGTGAAACAAATATACACTGGCAGATATACACAAAGTAGCTGATGCCACAGCATGTACATATCTATGGTGTTAAAATAAATATGTCAAACAAATATACACTGGCGGATATACACAAAGTATCTGATGCCACAGCATGTACATATCTATGGTGTTAAAATAAATATGTCAAACAAATATACACTGGCAGATATATACAAAGTAGCTGATGCCACAGCAAGTGCATATCTATGGTGTTAAAATAAATATGTGAAACAAATATACACTGGCAGATATATACAAAGTAGCTGATGCCACAGCATATACATATCTATGGTGTTAAAATAAATATGTCAAACAAATATACACTGACAGATATACACAAAGTAGCTGATGCCACAGCATGTACATATCTATGGTGTTAAAATAAATATGTCAAACAAATATACACTGGCGGATATACACAAAGTATCTGATGCCACAGCATGTACATATCTATGGTGTTAAAATAAATATGTGAAACAAATATACACTGGCAGATATACACAAAGTAGCTGATGCCACAGCATGTACATATCTATGGTGTTAAAATAAATATATCAAACAAATATACACTGGCAGATATACACAAAGTAGCTGATGCCACAGCATGCACATACACAAGGCGTTAAAACAAATATGCCCCGGCAGATACAGTAAAATCAAAGTAGCTGATTCCAAAGCATGTACATACCAACGGTGTTAAAACAAATATGCCAAGGCAAACATATACAAAGTAGCTGAAGCTACAGCATGTACATATCTATGGTGTTAAAATAATATGCCCAGGCAGATATATACATAGTAGCTGATGTCACAGCATGCACATATCTATGGTGTTATACAAATATGCCCAGGTAGATATATACAACGTAGCTGATGCCGCAGCATTTACATATCTAGGGTGTTACAACAAACATGCTCAGGCTGATATATACAAAGTAGCTAATGTCACAGCATGAACATACCTATGGTGTTAAAACAAATATTCCCAGGTAGATATATACAAAGTAGCTGATGCAGCAGCATGCAGATATCTACAGTGTAAGACAAATATGCCCAGGCATATATATACAACGTAGCTGATGCCGCACCATTTACATATCTATGGTGTTAAAACAAATATGCCCTGGCAAATATATACAAAGTAGCTGATGCCAAATATGCTCAGGCAGATATATACAAAATAAATGATGCCACAGCATGTACATATCTATTGTATTAAAACCATCATGCCTAAGAATATATATACAAACAAAACTGATGCCGCAGCATTTACATTTCTAGGGTGATACTACACCATGTACATATCTATGGTATTAAAACACATATGCCCAGGCAGATATATTCACAGTAGCTGATGCAATACCATGTACATGTCTATGATGTTAAAACATATATGCCCAGGCAGATATATACAGAGAAGGTGATGTCATAGCATATACATACATATTGTGTTAAAATAAATATACACTAGCAGATATATACAAAGTAGCTGATGCCACACCATGTACATGTCTATGGTGTTAAAACAAATATGCCCAGACAGATATATAAAACGTAGCTGATGCTACAGCATGTACATATCTTAGGTGTTAAAACAAAAATACCCAGGCAGATATATACAAAGTAGGTGATGCCACAGCATGTACATACCTATGGTGTTAAAACAAATATCCACAGACAGATAAATACAAAGTAGCTGATGCCACAGCATGACCCTATCTACGGTGTAAGAAAAATATGCCCAGGCAGGTATATACAAAGTAGCGATACCACAACATGTACACATCTATGGTGTTAAAACAAATATGCCCAGGCAGATATATAAAACGTAGCTGATGCTACAGCATGTACATATCTTAGGTGTTAAAACAAAAATACCCAGGCAGATATATACAAAATAGCTGATGTCGCACCATCTACATATTTATGGTGTTAAAACAAATATACCGGGGCAGATATGTACAAAATAGGTGATGCCACAGCATGTATATATCTACGGTGGTCAAATAAATATGCACAGGCAGATATATAGAAAAACTGATACCATAGCATGCACATATGTATGGTATTAAAACAAACTTATACCAAGGGCCTTTATTCACAAAGCATCTTATGTCAAAATAAATCAATAATCTCAGTTTTAAAAATTGAGCTGTTGTTTTTGTTGAAAAGTAAGACTAAAAGGGTTAACTGTGTATTTATATAGAAAATGTAGTGACATCATAGATGGGATGTGAATTTAAGGTATATTTTACTGAAGCAAAATTTTACTAAGAACTATGGGCTCTACTGGGTAGATATAATTATATGTATCTTTATTTCTAACAAAAGGCCATATGCCCATCAGCATGCAATCATAAAATTGCATGCATTGCATACAATTTAAACAAGTAATCAATGGTAATGTTGTTTAGCCTTTACATATTTATCATTAATAAGTGAAATTTAAACTTTAATAATGCAAATATGTATTGGGATAGACTTAACACATTTTAAAGAGTAATACAGTTGAATTTAAACTTTAACTTGTATAAATGATCATTTTTATAATACATTTTTAACACATTTTGTCATGAATAGTGTTTAACCTAGTCTTTATATCATGGTAAGAATCGTAGTTCTGTAATTTATAAACAACAGTAATCTTCCGATGGTAAATACGCAATTCTAATACATACTGCTGAAAGTACACATATTATTATTGTGCAGAGGATAAACGATCAAGTGGAATAAAATGATTCATTTCTCTTTTTTCGACTTTCCAAAATGTACATGAAAATTTTACGAATTATACTTACATTTTCATTATTCAATAGTTGGGTGTGTTAGTTTTTTCTCAGTAATGTGGTTTGGTTTGTTTATTACGTATATTTGTGTACAAGGGACATTCAAGAGTATAGTGAAATTCATCCTCAGGTGTATTACACAAGAGACATTTACGTTCGTTTATGGATAAACAAAATTATGATGCAAAATACAAAATTAATCGAAGTTTTTTGTGGAAGCAAGACAGTAGAACTTCGATGGCTCAAACCCGACGGGACAGGACAAAAATAGTTCGAGTATTTGCATGTACATCGCAATAAGAATTCAGCTGGGACCAGATAAGTGGTTCGAGCTATATGTGGTGTTCCAGCCACTCGTGTTCGAGCCAACGAAGTTCTACTATACTGCTTTTTAAAAAGATCAGTCGTTTCTTTTTCTTTTCATCTTTTTTCCATAGCTTATTTCATCAATCACATTTGTAACGATAACACTGACATGTGCTAGATCGATGATAGTAAATCAAAGACAAAAAAATAATTGATTTTTGCATTAGTTATATCTTTTCTCATCATCAGTACCATTCGAAAGTAAACGATAATGACAAAAAGTGAACGTTCAAATAAAAAACGAAGAACGATTAGAACAATTTCACGTACTATTATACCTTCCGGTGCTTGTCTACGTTCGTGTACAGCAGGTCACATATGACATATGATTTAAAATAATGAGATACGATCGATCATACTTGGGATTGCTATGGAAATAGTTATTAATTGCTCGGTTAGTTCAATTAATGTTATTGACATTAGATAAACAAAATGTATGTATATATAACAAAGCGTTCACAAAAGTTTGCTTATAGTGTTATAGTGTTATTATTACTCATACATTTGGTTTAAGCAGTATTTTAATTAAAAAAAAACGTTCGTAGTAAATTACTCACATATTTTCAAATGTATTAATAACTAGTACTATTGGTTAAAATTGCTAAAGATGAATAGAACAAGATATCTATACCAATGCTCTAAAATGTTGTAACAGCTGCATGAAGTTGAACGTATGACTTGGACAACCAAAATTAAAAATCTACTATTCAAATATGGGATTAGGTATGGCTGGTTATATAATGGCGTTGGTAATGATAAATTGTTTATTTATACATTCTAGCAAAGATTGATTGATTGTTCTAAACAGGAATGGTGTGGTAGTGTCGCTGTATCTGCAAAGGGTCGTTTTTGTCTCGCCGCGACGAAGGAGCAAAAGCGAGATTAAGGTGTTGCTTTTCCGTCGGCGGCGGCGGCATCAAACATTTATATTTAGCTTCAACGTAAAGTTTCCGTTTTTACACTATTTCTTAACAACGACAAGTGCTAGGACACTCATACTTAGATCATAATTACAACTAACACCCTGCATCACACTTAATACTGCAGATGCTGAGTACTTCTCGTTTATTAATTTATTTGGAAAAAAAATATTCTTTTTTATTTTTTTATTTTTTTTTATTTATTTTTTTATTTTTTTTATCATTTTTTTTTTGGTCTGTTATTTTGATTATTTTTTTTTAAATATGTTTTATTTAAAAAAAACTGATTAAAGCTTTTTTTTTTTTTTTTTAATATGTTTTGCTTAGAAATACTGGTTAAAGTTCTGAGTGCAACTACCATCAAGTTCATATCTTAAAAATCACTTAATGTATTTTATCGAAACTTCCCACAATACTTCCTACAATATTTCTTAGTCATTAAACCTACTACATTAACCAAGTTAGATAACTCTTGCATGAATATAATGCAAATTATTGTGTCATATTTTTGCAAGTCGTGGCTGTTACTAAATTCATCGAATCAAAAACTATTGTAAAAAAAACACTCTTTAGTATATTATGGAAGTTGTTATGTCATTTCTCTGTTACCGCTGGATTAAAACAATAATTAATTAAACAATAAAACAATTAAAACACGGCAAGACATATCATTCCGCGGAATTATTGTTATAGATATATTATACCTGAACTGAAAACTACAAAATACTTGTATTATAATTTGCCATTGAAATTCAGAATTTCATTTTCATTATTTAGATGCTCAGATAATAATTTGGTGATAGAAACTGGCAGACATAACAATACTCCATATGAATACAGGATATGTCCATTTTGCAAGGAGCAAACCATTGAAGACGAGTATCATTTTATCTGCCCGTTATATAGCAACTTAAGAAAGCAATACAATTCTATGCTTAATACACCTACATATCAATTATTTTATCACTTATTCAATAGTGATGACGTAACAGTCTTAAACTTTGCTGATAAACTTTGCTCTCAAACTATGAATATACAGTATCAAACTGTTAAATATACAAGTATAATTAAACAGTTAACGGTGTAAATTTATGTAAAACATTTATGTAACTTTTTATTAAAACTATATATATAAATCAAAAATGTTTGTTATTACCGAAATCATATTGACGTTTTACTATTATTGTATGTTTTGTTATATAATACATTTTGTATGTCGCATTTATTGAACATTTTGTAATATTGGCCGGAGGCCTACATTGCTTAATAAAGAATTGTCCTTGTCACTATTCTGAAGAAAAAATACTAATATGCACAAATTACTATTAACAATATAACCACCATTTTTTATGATATGATGGATTTCATTGGAGATGTATTCACACCTCTACATAGTGCTGGATCGTGCTGCTGTGCATACTCGTGGAGCGCATGGTCCAGTGGTAGAGCATCGGTCCCATGAACGAAGGGTCATGGGTTCGATCCTCCGCCACGGCTATGTGTGGTGTCCTTAAGCAAGACACCTTTTCACGTATATGCTTTGTATTGGTTCTGCTAAGAAAGACTTCGAGCGTGATTTGTATAAGTTGTACTAACTTGTGTCACAATCGAAGTAAAATAAATATGTTTAAACTAAACATGCTCATATAAAATAAAAGACCCAGCTATGTTACCCCTAAACTATCCGCACCACATTATAGCTAGTTGATCTTCTAATGTAATACTCCACGCACATATTTCCAAATAAATAAATATTTTTTATATAAGTTGTGATAAGCATGATAGTCGCATTATAAACAAAGCATTAATTGGTGGAAAATCTTCAATTTATTCCAGTTGGCTCACGTGAACATACCATGTTTATTGACACTAAAGCGTTTTACCAATCAGAGAGACATTTGGAGAACATACCATATAAACATAACACCCCTACACCATTTAAACAAAGCACCCCTACCTAGAACATACCATTTAGACATAGCATCCCTACCTAGAACATACCATTTAGACGTAGCATCCCTACCTAGAACATATCATTTAGACCTAGCACCCCTACCTAGAACATACCATCTAGACGTAGCATCCCTACCTAGAACATACCATTTAGACATAGTACCCCTACCTGGAACATACCATTTAGACATAGCACCCCTACCAAGAACATACTATTACGACATAGCATCCCTACCTACAACATTCCACTTAGACATAGCACCCCTACCTAGAACATACTATTTAGACATAGCATCCCTACCTAGATGTACCATTTAGGCATAGCACTCCTACTTAGAACAAACCATTTAGACGTAGCACCCCTACCTAGAACATACCATTTAGGCATATCATCCCTACCTAGAACATACAATTTAGACGTAGCACCCCTACCTAGAACATACCATTTAGACGTAGCACCCCTACCTAGAACATACCATTTAGACATAGCATCCCGTCCTAGAACAAACCATTTAGACAAAACATCCCTACCTACAACATATCATTTAGACATAGCATTCCTACCTATACATAGCATTCCTACCAAGAACATACCATTTAGACAAAGCATCCCTATCTAAAACATACCATTTAGACAAATCACCCCTACCTAAAACAAACCATTTAGACAAAACACCCCTACCTAGAACATATCATTTAGACATGGCATTCCTACCTAGACCGTATCATTTAGACATAGCACCCCTACTTAAAACATACCATTTGGACATAGAATCCCTACCCAGAACATACCATTTAGACATAGCACCCCTACCTAGAAAATACCATTTAGACATAGCACCCCTACTTAGAACATACCATTTAGACGTAGCACCCCTACCTAGAACATACCATTTAGACATAGCATCCGTACCTAGAACATACCATTTAGACATAGCACCCCCTAGACCATACCATTACCATCACTTGCTGAACTTGTCTTTGAATAATTTTCAGGGAAGCCAACCTAATTTAATATCGACTGTCTGTTTTACATGATGCATCGCCCAAAAAACGCAAAGATGACATAATTTTATTATGAGTGTAAAGTCAAGGTAATTGGCAGTTGGTAGTTGGTAGTTGGATATTCGAATTACCAACTGCCGACCAGTTACCAGTAGGGGATCTGGATTCGTTATTTTAATTACAATTTACATATTTTACTCGTGTTTATATATCTAAAATTATAACCAATAGAAAACGGATGGGTATTTATTTGAAATCTTAATTCCCAACTGGCAACTGGTCGGTAGATGGTTATTCGAATATCCAACTAACAACTGCCAATAACCTACCAACTTTACACTCTTAGTTCCATTTGGCCCCCGAGACCCTCATATTTATCTACTTCCGATAGAAACAGACAGGCAGGTGAAAAGCATTAGTCTTTGAGATGAAGGCAGTAGTGTCAGAAACAGACCAAGGGCAGACGACTTACCAAGGGTGAATAAAGATATATTATCAAAATAATATCATATAGTTTTATTTACAGAGCAAAACAAACAAAAAGGAATAGATGCATAAATGAAAACTTCCTAGAAATTTATATCATTTATAGCTTTCATATTCTGTGTTGTTTTTTGTGTTGGTTTTTTTTGTTGTTTTTTTTTTTTGTTTTGTTATGTTTTTTTTACTTTTCTCTACGCATAAATTCATATTTATCCCTGCGAACGTACCGAAATGTTATCAAATTGTTTGTCTCAAACTTCTATTTTACAGAACTCGTCATATCTCAAATTTGACCAGCACAAAATATTCATATTTCAACTACTTCTAACATAATATTTTATATATCTTCAGTCCTGTACTTAATATATTAGCTCCATTTATGAGTAAAAATTATTTTATTTGGTCGGACCAAACATTTGGAGTTGAAAATGATATGTTCATTTCACACCTAATTATTGGTTCTACCCTCTGTTCTACTAACTGATTCTATAATTCCTTTAATTAAACAAAAAATAATTTTCAATTTGTAACATTATATATTTAAGAAAAATCATAAACCTCTCCTGTGTTATATCGGACAGTTTTCGTTTAAAACTAAGAATGGCTTCTATAAAACTACATTATATATATATAATTGTTTCTTTTTAAATACATAGATCTACCTGTATTATGCTTACATGTATTTACCTAATAACAGGTTAAATTGATTTATAACTTCGTAAAAAGAAAATAAGTAAAGGTAATAAATGTTCCTCATAATATCTCCGTGGGGTCATAAGATAACCTGATTGAATTTATGGTAGACAGTCAGTTCCGGTAATTTCCGTAAACTTACCGATGTATGCCGATTCATCAGTAGTAATATAGGAGTGTTGTTTTTTTTTAAAATATATAAAAATGACCAAAGAGATAAAATCTTCTTTTAATAAAATAATATCAACGGAAAGCTTAATAAAATGACCTGTTATATTTATAAGTACAAATTCGAAATAACGTGTTTGAAAGGGATATAATATCAAGTTTCTGCTACTTTTCTCATCATTTTTACATGGAGGATATAGAGAATTTGGATGATTGTCTTAAAACTTAAACTAATTCAAAACTATGAAAAAATAATCAATTTGTAGGGGACACTTAGAACAACATTATAGGATAAGTACACATTTTATATTTTAAATGGTTATTAATTCATTAAGATTAAACTAAAATCGTCATTCTTTCTAAAAATATCATCGGATTTTCACGCGACACTGAAATCGAAAACTGTGTATGACCATTGAGTTTCAATTTTTGTCATTAATCTGAAAAGTTATTGTCACTAAAATTTTCTTAACACTATTTACTTATATGTTCATCTAAAAACCACCACCACCTGTGAATTTCTATATACCTACGTTGTCATTGAAATAAAGAATACTTAACATTTATCCTTGCACATCATCAGTAGTATGGCATTTCTCCTGTATACATCCGTATGGACTTTGTAGCATATGCTAAATCCATAAAACTAAATTGCTTACTTTAAATATAACACTATTAAGTATGAATTAGAACTTGAATTAAAATATTCCTTAACATAAAATAAAATAATGAAACTTTTCCATTGACATGTACCTTGCAACTATAGTTACAAACTAAAGTGTACCCCTATGTATAGACCCTCAGCTATTCTAAAAATAAGATTGAACTATTCATACTCAATCTAATATATTAAACCACTGACCCATGTGTTCAGCATAAACATTCCTTAAAATAATAGAAAGAAGACTCATTACTCATGCCCAATAAATTGTAATCCAATACAAAATGTAAGTTAATTATGGCTTATCACCTGTCGTTGTCTTGGACTGTTAATTTTGATTCATGTAATATATGTAAAATATGTACCTTGTTTTTCTGCGTCGAGATATGTCAGAACGCCGCGTGTTTGACGCAAAATGGTGTTGCCCTTAAAGTCTCAACTGCCATATAAAAGCCGCAAGATGGGTCTGGGGCAAGTTTTATATAATTTAGAACATGATTCAAACCAGAGAACCATTTTTTTAAAAAGTCACAGTCACCAACGCATTGATTTTGTTATGATTTTGCATACAACTAGATTATTGTAAATAGATTTAATTGGCAAATAAATGATTTCCTGTAAAAAAAGTCTCCAACTGCCGAAAATTTGAAATTCGAAGTAGATGCACTCTTTATACATGGTTCTGTGTTAATTCACCATCAGCAGATAGCCTAGTGTAGCGTTGTAATTTGATAGTCTCCTCTTATAAATATTTACTACCCTGGCAGTAAAGGTTAGGGGTTTAAGGGTAGTACCGCATGTCTGTAATTGTCAGTGTTTAGTATTTGTTATACATCGATTAAGTTCAAACGGTGGTGATGAAACATAAGAAGCATAAATGTATTACCTTCATGTATTAGGAATCAAACTCCTAAAGTGTTTGTATAATCATACAATGGTAATAAATATGTGTATATTTTTGTCAAAACGCTTCTATATTGAACAAATTTATATTCTTGTTTAAAGAACAAATAGAAGTATAAGGTGACAGTTATAATGAAATCCATAATGATCAGTGGGCGGCAAAATATTGACTCTCTTTGAACGTAAACAAAACTGCAGATCAAATACCATTGTATGTGGGTTTGATCGAACAATGTCTAGACTACTTTATTCCAAAATGACTTGACAAAAATGGGAATCAGCGCTGTCGGGGTTGCGTAAGTTTGTAACAGGGAACTCATACTAACATGTTTTCATATTTTGTCTTATTCACATCAATATAAATGCGTTTTTATTCCCCTGATATTATGGATAAAAGTAGATCCTGAAAAACGATAATTCATGCCAAATTACTCCTCAATCAAACGTTTATGCAAGTATGGCTTGTGATCCATTACTGTGTGACACTATTGCTTCGTTTTAGTTGTGGTTTATTATCCAGTTTCCACCATCAGTGCGCAATTACAACAGCTCATTTATTTAAAGGACACGCACAAATCATAAAAAAGATAGTGTAGTTTTTTCCGCAAAATGTTTTATATCTGGGCGATAAAGAGAACAACGTAGATTGTCTTGTTATAAAAGCGATATCGAAGTCAATTATAGACCGTTATTCCGCATATGCAATTTTGTTTTATCCATGGTGCTCCAGGACACCATGTAGATATAATATTTAAAACCCACACTGCTATCAAAACGGACATCTTTTATAATGCAAGACAAGATACTAAACTTTAGAAATGGACGTATTAAGGAAAAAAATAGATCATGGAAAAATGATTTCAAGGGACCTCGGCATTTCTTCTATCAGACATACAGTCAAACCTGTCTTAAGCAGTCAGTCAAGGGAAGGAACTTAAGTGGTCTTTTAAGACAGGTTGTTACTTAATTTGACATGAAAACATAGAAATGGGAAATAGCCAATATGACTGCTTAAGACAAGTGGCTGCTTAATAGAGGTGACAACTTACGCGGATTGACTGTTGTTTGTTTTCTCTGTAGCGATCCTACATATACCGTATTAACTTCAATATGCAACATTGTTAAAAGAAGATATTGTCAGCATCTATTCAAACTGATAAAGTATCCATAAAGCTCAATACGTTGCCCACCGATGAGACAAAACTTTGCTCCACGGAATATTCTCAAAATCTCCTTTAACAAGTGTAGACACACTTATAAATAAAAATGCTGGTCACTACTTTCCACATATTACAGCAATTAACCTGGTTTGCTGTTATCAAGTCGAAAATAGAAAATGATGCCCTTGACCTTGGCATACGTTGGTTACACCATAGTGATATACATGTATGTAGTGGAAGTAAAAGTAGCAGTAGCAGCAGAGTGTGTGCGTGCGTGCAGAAAAAAAACGCACATTAAAAATTTTAATAAAAAAAGATGGAGATAAAAAGAAATATCATTAAACAAATAGCAATCGATTTCATCAGTCATATTTCAAAGGCATTAACATATAGCTGTTCCTTTAAGCTAAATAATCGGTCCGTGGTGATGACGATGTACGGCTTACAGCGGTATGCTTTAGACCTTGTTTAGCTGGGATGGATCTATACATGGCAATGTATGGGGAAAATGTTAAAGCAATATGGTTGAGTCAATAGTATTAGAAATATTAGTTGTAGCGGTGGTAGTAGAAGTACTAGTAGTGGTGGTGGTGGTGGTGGTGGTAATAGTAGTAGTAGAAGTGTTGATGGTGTTGGTAGTAGTAATAGTAGTAGTAGTAGTAGTAGTAGTAGTAGTAGTAGTAGTAGTAGTAGTAGTAGTAGTAGTAGTAATAGTAGTAGTAGTTGTTATTGTTGTAGTAGTAGTAGTAGTAGTAGTAGTAGTAGTAGCAGCAGCAGCAGCAGCAGCAGCAGTAGTAGTAGTAGTAGTAGTAGCAGCAGCAGCAGCAGCAGCAGTAGTAGTAGTAGTAGTAGTAGTAGCAGTAGTAGTAGTAGTAGTGATAGTAGTACACGGGTTCGGTATTATTGTTCTTACATCACATTTGCAGTTCCGAATGTTAAACTTAATTCACAACTACGTCATACCAAAAATGGCACATTTCAACTGAGAAGTTACTGTAAGAAAATTATTGAATGACCCCTCGCAGAGTCGTATTTAACAGTTATTGTTTTATGCATAAATACGATAATGACTTACAGAAAAAGTCCATTTATTTAAACTGGCCTGTCAAGTGTTTTAGAGGTACACGTATTAATCTATGTTTTATAAGTATTAGTTTTAATCCCATTTAGGGAGCTTGATCCGCCTTTGATACAATTCTCGCAATTAGTTAATTGTTTTACGATAACTGATTAAAATATTTATCAGTAGTAACTGTTTTCCAGTGTTTGGCGGCGATACACAGGTCGCTACTGTGGAAATGGTTTTAGTTCTCTGTGAAGCCATGTTACTCCAGCGTGTATTATTCTTCTGTCTGATGACGTTACTGGACTTTTATCAAGGTATGCTCGGTGTCAATATCAAACAGAAGACTGTGTACTTTTCTTTATTGACTAAAGTGTGGATTTAATAGTATGCAGTGACAAAATACATATTTACAAAGAGACACTGTTTAAATAAAGTGAATAATTGAAATCGAAGGGCACTTAATCAAGGTCTTGTTGCATGGTGTTTAGCGGAACTTTCAACAATTGTTTCCGTCATATCGGTAGGGTGTCCACTTAAGACAATATTTTAAGCGTTGACGTATTGTAGTATCATCAAGTACCAATCAGTTACATTATACTGACACCAGGCCAACCAGACCTAGACCAATCTCTGAATGTTAAGCGAAGAAACTTCTAGTATCATTACCAAGACTTTGCTATGACCCGGTCAGGAATCGAACCCACGACATTCCGCATGCGTAGCGAACGCTCTACCAATAGACCACCGCTGCAGTTTAATCAAGTTTTTTTCTTTAAATACAAACAGAGATTACAGCCTTTGTCAGTGGCGGTTTATCTGTATTAATTCGTCTTTGACCATAAAACAATCTTAAAATGTGAATATTAAATTAAATTCTGAGTTCAATTGGATTTTCTCCTCTATTTTGTATGTGTAGGAGTATGCGGAAAAGTCAACAAGTCGACATTGATTGAAACGATTTTCAGCAACTACCAGCCCGGTGTACGACCGATGTGTGAAGATGACAGACCGGTCCAGCTGAGTATCGGTATAGCTGTCAGACAGATAATAGATCTGGTATGAATGTTACTTAAGTGTCTGAACGAAACTCCAAATATGAGAGTTAGAATAGGCTTTCATAGTGTTTTATATTTAAGTATTTAAACTTAAAGTTTCATTTAGAACAATATCTGGATAACATTGTGTATATGTTTAGTGTCGAGCAGGAAAAACGATAGGGTCAGTATACTATGAAATGAATGTACAGTCTTGTATTGAACAGCCAGTCGAGAGAAGTGGCCCCTTAAAGCATATACATATACATGGGAAATAGCAAATACGGCTGCCCAGGAAAAGTGGCTCCTCAATAGAGTTGAGCGCTTACACAGGTTTGATTGTAAGTAACTTAGTTACAAGGCAAATTGTCTAAAATAAATCGGAAAGTTGTATTAGAATAAAATGAATGGGTAAATTTAAAACTAATATTCCAATCGTCCAGGTTTATGAATTGAAGGGTTTTCTTATTCTTCAAAGGAACCGTGAATTCCCATTGCCAGGTACGAAGTTTGTGAATGTGTGTATCAACGAAAAAGAAGTGCATGAGAGGGTATATTATGGGTATATAAACTAGAAATATATATGCCTATAAAACTCAATAAAACACTCGCTTGTGTGGAGATTAATAGCTACAAAATATTATTCTATACCTGTACGTGTATAACAAATCAGCTACCCCAGGTGCTTCCACGTGATCGTAAAATATGTAGAAATTTATTGGATCCAATAAATTTTATAGTGTACAGTTAAAAATTCAAGTAAAAATCTCAACCGACAAAATGTTCCGCATGACGATGGCGTTGAGAAAATCCATATATCTGTCACTGCAACTTCATTCGTCTACCGCTTTGATCTCACGATTTATTTTTAAAAATATTTTTCCTTACTCTAATGATGCATTTCTTTCCGATTGAGGTATAGAATAAAAAGGTCATTTTACAGTGTTTTGCACATGATTTTCACCACAGTATGTACGTGTACAATATATATCCCTATATTATACAAAACGCTGTAAACAACCTTATATTATTTAGATAGGAATTTTTATTCCAGTTTTATAAATATAGCTGTTGAAATGATTTAATGAGGAGATAAATTGACACCTTTCATAAACTTATTTTTAACAGACAAATCACTGTGGCATTAATTCAAATTAAACAATTCCGATTATTATCCTTCTAAAATCGTATTTTAATAAAATCCGTACTTCAATATAGATCATTCAATATCATTTATTATCACAACGTGACGATTTAAAAAGAAATTTTGTTCGATAAATCATATCAGAATAAAAGAATCACATTGATCTAAATTCTATAATCATTTTTTAAAAAGAGGATAGAAACGTTTGAGTTGTTAATTTGTTTAAACTGTGATTCATTACAACAACGATCCCAACAGAGGCGGTTTAATTAAGAGCCATTGATTTCCACAATCACGCGGAAATCAGAAGTCAAATATCTAGCACAACACGACTGATAGCCAATCAGCGAGGCGTTTGATTATATCCGTATTGTTCTTTGTATGCCAAAGTTGCAGCTTAGCGGGAGTTTATTGTATTGTGTAAACAATGGGATTAACGCTCTAAAAATGATTAATTATATAATAAAAATCACACAGCGTTTCAATTGAGAAAAGGAAATGCATTTACCATCAACAGTTTTTCTTTTATATCATATTGAATACCTTCCATACATGTGCTATAAATCAATATAAACACCAGTAGAAAACACAACTTACAGTCAAACCTGTGTTAGAGGTCACCTTTATTAAGCAACGATTTGTCTCAAACAGCCACATTTTCTATTTACCAATTTTACTGTTTAAGTTTTAATCACCCTGTATTAAACAGTCATCTGTCTTAAGAGGACATTTTAGCTCGTTTTTTTTTAAAAAAACGTAGAGCTATTGTCATGACCCTGGCGTCGTCGGCGTCGTCGGCGTCGTTGTCGTCGTTCGCTGGTTAAAGTTTTATGTTTAGTTCAGCTTTTCTCTGTTTCTGAACAAATAACTTATGTTACGGTGACCAAACTTCATAAACACATTCAAATCATGTCATACAAACAATGTTTATAGCTAACTTACCTAATTTTACATACTTTGGGCTCTAAAACCTTCGGTTAATGTTTTTTGTTTAGCTCGGGTTTGGTTAAAGTTTTATGTTTAGCTCAGCAATTTACTAATGTTTTATGACTCAACTTCATAAACACATTTATATTATGTTGTAGACACATTGTATATCGCTAACTTACATAAATTTCCATACTTTGGGTTTTAAAACGTTAGGTTAAAGTTTTTGTTTGCTCAGGTTTGAATTTTTTTTTTTAATCAGTTTTATTTTTCGGTAATACTAGTTATTCTGTAAGCTGATCACCAAACTAAAAAAAAATTACATCACTGACCTTGACCTATCTAATCGACTATCCTGCCCGAGCCCAAACAAGACCACACCCTGCTGCCCATATTTTTTTTCTGTTTTGTTTAAACTTGTTTTGCATTAAATCAAATACTCTGCCCCATTTCAACTTTGTTACCAACCCAAAAGCCCTTACCCCTACCCCCACCTAATCGTCTTCCATTTTTTTTAATTTTTTATTTAAATTGGTTTTGCATTTAATCAAATACTCTGCCCCATTTCAACTTTGTTACCGACCCAAAGACCCTCATCCCTACCCCCCACCCCTAAACCCCATCCCCGCCCATTTTTTTAAAATTTTGTTTTGTATTAAATCAATTACTTTGCCCCGTTTCAACTTTGTAACCGACCCAAAGACCCTCAAACCTACCCCCCCCCCCCCCCCCCATCCATCCAACCCAACCCCAATCCCCGCCCATGTTTTTTTTTTTATTATTTTGTATTGTATTTAATCAAATAATCGGCTCCATTTCAACTTTGTAACCGATCCAAAGACCCTCACCCTACCCCCAACCACCCACCCAACACCACCCGCATCCCCGCCCATTTTTTTTTTATTATTATCTTTTTTAATTTTGTTTTGTATTAAATCAAATACTCTGCCTCATTTCAACTTTGTAACCGATCCAAAGGCCCTCACCCTTCCCCCCATTCCTACCCCAATCAACAACCATTTTTTTAAAAATTTTGTTTGTATTAAATCAAATACTCTGCCCCATTTCAACTTTGATACCGACCCCAAGACCCTCACCCCTGCCCTCCCCAACCCTCTTTCCAAGCCCATATTTTTTAAATTTTGTTTTGTATTATATCAAATAGTCTGCCCCATTTCAACTTTATTACCAACACAAAGACCCTCACCCCTACACCCCCACCCCCCACTACAACTCATCCCCGCCCCTTTTTTTTAATTTTGTTTTGTATCATTTGTATTAAATCAAATACTCTGCTCGATTTCAACCTTGTTACCGACCCCAAGACCCTCATCCTTAATTTTGTTTTGTTTTAAATTAAATACTTTGCCCCATTTCAACTTTGTAACTGACCCCAAGGACATCCCCTACCCCATTTTTTTCTTTTAAATTTTGTTTTGTTTTAAATTTAATTCTATTCTGCCCCTTTGTTACAAACCCCAAGACCCCCCCCCCCCCCCCCCCCCCCACACACACACACACACACACACCACCACCACCACCACCAATTTTTTTCTTAAAATTTTGTTCTGTATTGAAGTAGATACACTGTCCCTTTTCAACTTTGTTATTAACCCCAAGACACCCTCTCCCTCCAACTGTTTTTTTTTATTTTATTAAACTAAACAGTCCTGTTTAATACACTTTGGAACATACACACCCACGTCCACACCCAGATTTTGAAATTAAATTAAATACATTTCAGCTTAAGTACTGGCTAGCTAGCCTTAGCCAGACATAGACATAGTGTATATTCTGCCCTAATAGTCCTACTTGCACATACATGTATCTACTTTTTTGCTTATATGAAAGATTTCCTATCATTCAAACAGATATAACTGTTTTTCTGATGATACATTATAATATACTGTTCTGTGATCGACAAGGCTAGAATAGTCGAGTTAACGTTGTTTTTTGGCATCTCTATTTCTTTTGGTGATTTTTTTTAAATCTGTTCTATTTTTTTCAGAAATAGTATTGATTTTTTAAACTAATCACCATCAAGTTTAAAACGTTTACTTCACTGACTTTGACCTACATAATAGATTTGGGAAAAAAGACGAGCGTCTGCACCTGCTTGCGGTGCTCTTGTTGCTATTTCCCTTGATTGGCTGCTTAAGAAAGGTTGGATAGCATATCACACGATGTGCCTTTATGACGTTCTCTGTGAAAATATAAAAAGCACAAAGTTTTATATATAAGTTAGAACCTTTCGAGGTGTTTAAATAGTTCGTAGAACAGACCCAGCTCTCCTGATTGGGATGTATTGTTGTTGGGAAAAACACATTTTAGCACGTTGATTGGTCAGTTTATTCAACAGACAGTTTGAATGGCGTCACAGTTTAGTAAGCGGTCAATTACTATGAATTGTGGGACAGGCATAACATTCCCAGCTTTTACATTGGGGTTAATAAATACAAAGTTCTCAAAGATCTACATGACAGGTTTATAAGTTTTCTACAAAGTACAGTTAGTGACTTAAATTATGTCTCTAGTGCAGTACTAGTGTATATACCAATTATATTACAAGCCCCACCCCACCCCCACCCCGTACCCTTTTTATTCGGTACTTAAGTACTGAATTGTTGCAGTGGTTTCGCTAAGGAGATCTAAGTCAATTGTTTCTATACTGAACTCCTCATTAATGTTGATGTTACTGGCTACGCCGGCGATTATCTAATGGGTAGTGTTAACAGGCCATTGTAAATTGTGTCACGTGAGATACTTTTGGTATCGTATTCTGATAACAAAGAATATGAATAAAACGATGACGGCTATTTTAGCATATTTTTATAGAGGTTAACGTCGTTATCAACGCATAGCTAGATATACCAGTATATGAATATAAGTAGAGCCACTGTCTTTCTGCAAGTAACTGACAATCTCTCTTATATAATATTTTTGGACCGAGCTGGACCCGAATCCGCGACTTCAGTGGTGGTCAGTCCAGACGGTGGTCAGTCCAGACGAAACGATGAACACTTATGCTTTTTGTGTAGAGTAAGTGTTGTAGTTGGGACTTGATTCTGCTGTTATTTGATGTTATTTCTTAATGCTATTACATTATTTCTTTTTTTGTCATCAACAGAACAGGTTAGTCGGTTCATTTGTCATTAATACGTCAATAAGTTGTGTTAAGGTCGGCCATATCATAAATTTGGCAACCCGGATCCATACTTATGAACATGGAAAAAGTGATAAAATGAGTATGACACTCATTTGAAGGATTTCTACCCGTTCGCAGAGATCGACAATAATACTGTTCTTACTCGGAACAACACGGGTCTTATAACAAGTAACAGCTGAAACTGAGAAACAAAAGTCCTTTAATGAAAAGAGAATAGGCCTATCTGAACATAATGATATTAAACATGTTTCTTTTTGAGGCATCATGTATTACGAATTTTATGTTTCATTTTATCATGTGACATTATGTCATAATATGTATTTTGGGTTATTCAAGTAGAAGTGGTATAAGAGACGGTTAATCGATCGTTGGTTCTAATCGCATTGTACCAAAAACTGCATTGTGTTTTGAGGTGTTGTTGTTTTTTGTATTCTTTATTAAGTCTACCGAAGATGGAGTTTTATGTGTGAATCTATTTTATTGTATTTCAGAATGAACCTCGACAGATACTAGAAACTAATGCATGGATACGACTGGTAAGTGGACTAAGACTAGACAACATGTATTCCATCTGAACTATGCTATATACAGTTCTGTACGCACATGTTCTT
The DNA here is from genome assembly GCA_029582155.1 of Panopea generosa. NCBI lineage: Eukaryota > Metazoa > Mollusca > Bivalvia > Adapedonta > Hiatellidae > Panopea > Panopea generosa. The sequence goes on from CM055906.1 coordinate 56,516,101, forward strand.
GTGGGGGGGGAAATCGGTTGGAAATATATAATGTTGAATCTGTTAATGGTAATAAATATAATATACTAATTTTCACATAAAAAGTCTTTTAGTATATTTATTTATTGAGTGATACATTTGGCTGCTGCAGCATATTCGGTGTTGCTTGAGAACAGAAACATCGCTGAAGCCAGTTGTAGTAGGTGTTAGAGATATTGCGTGTTTTTATATTTCATTAACGTCATGAACAAAATTAATAAAACCAACTTGTGGTTGCGTTTTGTCCTTTCGATGCATCCTTGATACATACATTGTTCATTTTACTGGTATTTTATTTTATCTTATTTTTATTACAGAAAACACTTAGCAACACACTTAAGGTAAAATGATTATTGGAGCTAAACGAGTATATATTTATATGTAACCATTTACACTCGATCACTTGGACAATACAACTGTAATATAACAAGAGGCATACATTGAATAGGTTTTCTTCTGAATCCTATTTACAGATCAAACATTTTGAAATGTTTGTACAAATTTGTGTAATTGTAAATACGATAATGTTTAAACTAAAAAGTATACATGTAGTATTTTACAAAGCAACTACGGTGCAAGAAATGAAATTTAACACATAGATTTAAATGTTTTATTAATTTTTATTATGCAGTCAAAGCCTGGTATTCTTAATATAAATTTACGCTAGTATATGGCAATGCAATTATATGATTAGAAAAAACCGGATCATTATATACATAATGACGAGTTTCCAACAGGAATTGACCGCTTGGAAATTGTAATTTCCCAATGGAAATTAAAACCATTTGGAAAACATAAGAACTCCAATTGGACAGTGTTTTTACTACATTAATTCTATTTGCCTCAGTATTTTACGAACATTTTGCACTGAAATTTTGAAGTTACTTTTACAATAGTTATAATTATATAAATATGCTAAGTTTTTAACATATTTTTTTTTTGAAAAAAGGGGAGTTATATAGTAAAATACCGAAATTGTTACTCCCCTTTAATATATTGAACTGTCATAACGTTTGCCGAAGTCTCTTCAAGTCGCGAAATGATTATACTATTAATTGTTAGCAAAATTCGCCTTATATCTTGTCATTCACAGTAGAGCACATTACACAGGTGCTGTAATTTCAGACTGATGTTAAAAACCAACATTTACTCATTTCTGACATACATAATTGTTACTTAGTTCGCTCTTCTCATCATTGAGTTGAGACACGTACACTTCCATACAGTCTTGTTCCCCTCCGTTGTCTGGATTGCTAGAGGGAAAAGTCTATATCTTTATTTGAGCTCACCCACATCAACGTATCCTCGTTATCGTCGTCTGTTCCGCCAATCCACACATTACTTCCCACCAACCCGACCAGGTGACGCATTGCCGCTTCCGTATCCTGTTCTGCAAGTGATCTGCCAAAGTCATGGCATCTTATACTGGCGCCGTGCCAACTCGGTCTCCTCATATAGATAGCAGACGGTCTCCCAGCGTAGCCAGCCCTGGGGACAAGGCGGTTCTGTCAATTTCTTGTTTATTGTTCCATTTTGAATAGCGTCTAAAGAAGTTTGCAGTTCCTATAATTTAGCAGCAAATTCGTTGATTTCAGTTTGAACAGCTTTTTATGCTTTTTGATCAGTTTCTATTGGTGCTTTCTGTGTTATTCGATCTTCCATTGCTTACATTGTCAATAACGAGTCAAGCACAGATGTGCGTTATTTCCCTTAATGTTTTCGTGTATTAATTCTATCATGTTGCGCATGACCGCCTTCTCATCAGATATAGCACGTGCTATAGCAGCGGTTCTTGATGATTATTTTTTAATGAATTATTCAAGCTTAGATTCAAGTTTTTGTATATTTGCATTTATCACTGTTGATCAACGATTTCTCTACCGGAACCACTGCCCTTCGTATTCATGTTTCTAATTATCCTTCTGAGTTCCGTGATATCGTTTCTTGAATTTGATGATTCTCTATTCACATGCATTTTAAGATAATCCATCTTTTCAGTTAGGTCGTCAGAAAAACTTTCGGAAAAGGACAAATATACAAACAAAACTACAAGTATCCATGTCGCGCCCATGTTGGTTAGTAAGGAAACACTGTATACGACATTACTAGGCGGTTCTCTGTGGCAATTGAAGCCTTTTATCAAGAAAAATGTAAAAAGCGTATTAACCCGTTCACAGACATAATGATGGTAATATGGTTACACGTGGTAATGTGGTTACACGTAATAATATGTTTACATGGGTGGTAATATGTTTACATGCGCAGTAATATGTTTACATGTGTGGTAATATGGTAACATGCTTTGTAATATGGTTACATGCGTGGTAATGTGGTTACACGTGGTAATATGGTTATACGTTGCAATATGTTTATATGCGTGGTAAATGATTACACGTGGTTATATGGTTACATGCGTGGTAATATGGTTACTCGTGGTAATATGGTTACACTTGGTAATATGTTTATATGTGCGGTAGTGTGTTTATATGCGCGGTTATATAGTTAAATGCGCGATAATATGTTTACATGCGTGGTATTATGGTTACATGCGCGGTTATATGGTTACATGCGTGGTAATATTGTTACGCGTGGTAATATGGTTACATGCACGGTTATATGTTTGCATGCGTGGTAATATGTTTACATATGTGACAATATGGTCACATACGTGATAATATGGTTACATGCGTGGTAATATGGTTACATGCATGGTAATATATTTACATACTTGACAATATGGTTACATACGTGATGATATGGTTACATACGTGATAATATGGTTACATGCGTGGTAATATGGTTACACGCATGGTAATATATTTACATACGTGACAATATGGTTACGTGCGTGGTAATATGGTTACATGCGTGGTAATATGTTTACATGCGTGGTAATATGTTTACATGCGTGGTAATATGTTTACATACGTGGTGTGGTAATATGTTTATATGTGTGGTGATATGTTTATATGCGTGGTAATGTTTACATACGTGACACTATGGTTACATACGTGGTAATATGGTTACATGCGTGGTAATATGGTTACATCCGCGGTTATATGTTTGCCTGCGTGGTAATATGTTTACAAATGTGACAATATGGTTACATACGTGATAATATGGTTACATGCAAGGTAATATGGTTACATGCATGGTAATGTATTTACATACGTGACAATATGGTTACATACGTGATAATATGGTTACGTGCGTGGTAATATGTTTTCATGCGTGGTAATATGTTTACATGCGTGATAATTTGTTTACATACGTGGTGTGGTAATATGTTTATATGTGTGGTGATATGTTTATATGCGTGGTAATGTTTACATACGTGACAATATGGTTACATACGTGGTAATATGGTTACATGCGTGGTAATATGGTTACATACGTGGTAATATGCTTACATGTGTAATCATATGTTTATCATGTGTGGTAATATGTTTATATGCGTGGTAATATGTTTACATACGTGACAATATGGTTACATATGTGGTAATATGGTTACATGCGTGGTAATATGGTTACATATATGGTAATATATTTACATGCGTGGTAATATGGTTACATACGTGGTAATATGGTTACATACGTGGTAATATGGTTACATGCGTGGTAATATGGTTACATACATGGTAATATGGTTACATGCATGGTAATGTGGTTACATACATGGTAATATAACGTGTATAGGTTCGATTGGTCTAATGCGTGAACATGATTGAAATGCCGTGAGACTTTTTAAACTGTGTTTGTATTTATATACAGTATGCTACATCTTACATGCTATAGAGCAAGCCTCTTTTCGTGTATTTGTGCAAGCATTATTTAGGTCTCATGCCTAAAAGTTGCAGAAAAAAGCACATGTCATTAATTAAAGGATCTTTTCCTTCACTTTAAATATTACTATATATATATACTATGGAATTACATGCAGCACATCTGGACAGGGTTAACACATTTACATACATGAACTGATAGCTTTATATGAGTAGGATCCAGTTAAGGATTCATGACTACTCACATGCTATATAAAGGACATATTTATAAACCCTTTGGATCATGTTCATTTATATTTAATTTCATAAAGGGAGACAATTAAATTCACAACAACGGAATTTACGATTTTTGGGATCTTTTCAGATGCTTATTCAGAATGCATGATATATATATATGGAGATAATTATTGTAAATAACCCTGTCCAGATGTGTTGCATGTAATTCAATAGTATATAAGTCATGGTCGACACCAAATTTATTGATTTGGCAGAGGCCTTGATATTGTATATATGGTTTGCATTGTAGCTAGGCGTACTCGCCGTAGTCTGGTCTGTACATTTGTCTTGGTTATTCACAAATAATTATATCCATATATATATATATATATATATATATATATATATATATATATATATATATATATATATATATATATATATTCATTATGATCTGGTACCAGATAAGGACGCTATCAACTTAAGCCTTTAACTTCTGTTTTACTTTCATAAGATCTGGAACGACTGCCACATACACTGGAATGCCACAGAAACTGGTATAAAAGCAATGGTGCTGCCATATAAAATGATCTGGGTACCAGACATCACTCTTTACGATAAGTGAGTACAACACATTAACGATGATCTAAGCACTGTTGCCATCAAATTAAAATGTTGATCATGTAAATGTTGTAGAAATAGCAAGCACCCGGCATGAATCTATCTTCGCAGCTCGAATCACTTTTATTTTATTTTTTTAGCAGAGAAAAAAAAAACGGTCGCCTGTTTTTTTTCTGATAAATACAAAACTGATTTAAACTCTGATACAGTAAGTTAGATAATCTAATACTGAATCCAGTGTTTTTGACTTTGTGGACATTTGTCAATGAGTGATTCTGCAACTCAGATTCGGGATATCAGAAACGGTACGGTCACATCGCATGCAAATCTTTATTTTCTGTTGCGTGTCTTTTCTGTTTATCATGCATAAAGATGAGCATACACAATATGATGACTGTTACTGTATGATACCAAGTTTACTAATGTTAATCTATTTCAATGAGGGCTCTACACAGCGCTTTGCAATGTTTTGTGGCATACCTCCGAGGGTGCGCTCTCTTATCCCAGCGTCTGACCTCCAATCTGTTGAGAACCCTAACATTCATAGAAGCCGGTAGATCTGGAGCTGACAGCCGAGGTTAATCCCACTCCTCCTGTCATCAGCTTTTGGTTTGGGGCTGCATATACCCCTCACAATATGTTTTATTAAAAACGTTGTAGCTGCAATCTGAACACGTATTCTTCCTGGCAGCGCTTCTAGTACTATGGTATAGTGAACATTGGTGAATGTGTAGGCAACCATATCTGCAACATTAATGAACTGTAATATTTTTGACAGGATATCCATAAACCGGGGTATATATGCAAGTTACAAATTATTGATTAATGTTAAGCCTTGAAATTGGCGGGGTGTTATTTTGACTTCTAGTGCAAGAGGTACAGAGTTTAAATCCTGATGAAGCTCGATTTTGCAATATATATCTTCTTTTTTTTTGTTTTCTTTAAAAAAATATTTAACGGTCACAAAATACGAAACATTCTAAAAACTTAATAAAATACAGCTTTTGTGTTTTTACGATATTGGCTTGTATACGGGGGAGGCCCTCCATACCACACTAGCGGGATGGGAACACATCTTCAACACTCTTCTTGATATCATAGTTCGCAGTGCATAATGTATAGTGTTTGAAACTCGCTTGATGTTTACTTATTGATGATTTGTTTTCTAAATATTATACAGTAACAGCATATTGGAATTTATAACAACCTTATTTTTTCCTAATAAATTTAATTTAAATTCACAAAAATGCAGCACCTAAGATGTTGAATTATGTTTAACATCACAGAGGCGCTCCCAGGGGGTCCCTGTTGCCTGGATATTTCAAAGTAATGAAAGTTGTTCCCCAGATCCCCAAAAGTATTTGGCATAGTTCTCCAAAAGTATTTCCCTCAGATTTCTAATATAATTGGTCATGTTCCCTAGATCTCAAAAGTCCCTGAAAGGGCCTCATCAAAATGGACCAGCAAAAATAATTGATAAGTTAATTACTGTCATAATATAATATGTTATAAGTTTCAATTAGCATACGTGTATTGTTGTTCTTGGTTTCGGAAGTTACTATTTAACTGATGTAAGCTATTAAGACTTAATGTGTGGAGTGTGTGATTCAGTAGTAGAGTACCGAACCTATAATCGGAGGGCCGTGTGTTCGATCTTCCGCCACGGCTATATGTGTGGTGTCCATGAGCAAGACACCTTTCCTGCATATGCTTAGTACTGGTTCTACCCAGGAAGACTTCGGGCGTGATTTGTCTAAGGTATAAGAACTTGTAACACAATTGAAGTAAAATAAATAAGTTTAAACTACGACTTATTTAACTTGGAATTGTATTCTAATATCTTAATAAACATCTATAACTTTGCACGTAAGGATATTTTCCAGCGCTGAGAATAGACTGGGCGGACTGGTAGACTTTCGTCCAAACGTGAACTACGACGGTATAATCAAATACAACTTCCCCTCCATCATAAAGAGTCTGTGTAAGGTAGACGTCACGTTCTTCCCGTTTGACACTCAAATTTGCAAGTAAGTACAAGTGCATCTTAATGTAGTTCGCGGCTTTCCAATCGGAAGTTTTTTACATCTGGCGTAAATTATCAAAGATCTGTACACTTATATTAATAAGTATCATCTTTCGTTTTAGCTTTGTTTTTTATCAATACGCTCCCGCAGAATCTCGTTAACAGCGCCCCCTAGCGGTACGTGTTTTTCGGACGATTTTCACCGTTTTTTCCATATAAAATTATCAATATTAATTAAAAATTTTTTAATAACATTATTATTTAATGATTATAACTTTAATTCTGATAAAATGCAAATTTTAAATCTAATTATTACGCCGAGGTTGATTAAAAAGCGGTTTTAAAAACAACAAATTTTGAACAACAAAGCAGCTTTTACATGAATAAATGATGAACTATTTTCTAGTTCTTTTTACGCCGAGCGATTTCCCGATTAATACGCAATTGAAATCTCAGTGATCATGTGACTGGAAAGTCACGTGAATTCAAAAGTAGTCCGAAGCCAATGGCAGAGGTGAATGTGTTAGAGAGTGCTTGACAAGTTGTGCAGAAGAAACGTTTGAATCTGGAAGTAAGATCTGATTGGCTGAAACACTGAACACACCTCTGCAATGGTTATGTTATGCATGTAATAAAATTTAAAAAATCTTTATTCGGACGGAAGTCATGACAATTATCTTGATAACGTTACATACATCATAACATGCATACTCAGTTATAAAAGAAAACATGCATTGAGTTTATTTTTGTTATTGTTAAATTAGTTTTAAAATAAATGTGCCATGTATGGACATCAAAATATGTTCGTCATTATATTGCCAATGCCACGTTGTCATTTTGGTATCTCCTGTAGTCTGGGCCTACTTACAAATAAAGACCTTTGTGTCCACGTGTACGTAAAATACTTATATTACCATAAACAGAACTTGGTTGAAATTTAAAAGTACTATATAATATAATAATATATAACTACACATATATCACTGGTTAACGATAAGCTTCAAATCTCCAAATGCAAAAAATGCATATTGATAAATATTATCAAATTTCTCTTCTTTATTACAGACTTCAGTTCGGATCTTGGACTCACCACGGATTAGAGTTAAATTTATCACTCACTTTCCCGACAGGGGACATCTCAAACTACGTCTCCAATGGAGAATGGGAAATATTGAACGTGCCTGCTATACGCCATGAGCTGTACTACCATTGTTGCAAAGAACCGTATCCAGATGTCGTTTTCTATTTACATTTAAAACGTAAACCGCTATTCTATCTTCTTAACCTGCTATTTCCATGCACGTTAATATCAACGGTGGCTATTCTGGGATTCCTACTACCTCCTGATTCTGGAGAGAAAGTGTCCCTGGAGATTACCGTGCTCTTGTCGTTGGCCGTTTTCTTGCTAGTCGTATCGGAAACCATGCCGCCAACATCGGAAACATTTCCTTTCATTGGTAAGACGTGGTTACTATTTATAACATAGACTCCGATTACAATATATGGTTCGTTTCACCAGCATATACTTAAATACTTAAAAACTTAAATCTGTTGTGATTTTTGACTGGTTCCAGTAAAACTGCATAATTATTGTTTCATTGAATTTATAATAGATAAATAACCAGTCAAAACAAAGTTAAGTATTTATGTAAAATGTTGGTTAAACAGCTGCCTGGCCATATAGTATCTATGTTGTCATGCTACAACATGGATACGATATGATCATATATACAAAATATATATTGTGACCGATGCCTATGATTAATAACTGCTGCTAGTAAAAGTTTGTGTTGTTAATAAAGTTTAATGTCAGTTTAAGGCACTAAACGTTATTGGGTCCATATGACATCGAGTTGTATTGGTGGGAGAAGATCTCAGATACTGTACATGAACATGAATTGTACCCTCGTCATTTAGATATCATCTGGCGAAAGTCAAAGGACCATTGGTAAAATATACCAAAACATTGTCCAGAAACGTGTGTGGCATAGACTATAATGGTAGGCCGAGGCTTATCTTAAAATCGGAAGGAAGACGCAGGAAATCAATAGAACAGCATTAAATATCTTGTACTACATGGCAATACTTAGAACAAACACGCGGTTTTGCAGATAGTATTTTTAACACTTAGCAACAGATAGCAAGTGGCTAAGCGACAGACCACAGTGTCCTCTTTGTACGAGACTGAGCCTATGTGCTCTCTCCCGAGTCCCTGCGTGTCGGCCAAAGTGTTCAGTTTATAAACCGTTCACATCACGAACAACAATATTTTTTGTGACTTTAATTCAGCTCCTAATTTGTAAACAGATCAATCAAGCTTTCTTTATCTCCCTGGAAAAGCATGTACGACCTTCCGTGCTTTCATTTGATTGGCTTTTTAAAAGATGACTGGATTCTGACCGGTGACTGTACATGTGCTCTGTGGGACACAATGGTCAGTTCTTCAAAACTTTCTCTTAACACATTCGGCTCATAACATTCACTTGTCATTTGCTCCGGAATACTTTCGGCTTCACGTGACTTCCCAGTCATATGATCATTGCCATTTTAAAATGGCTTCCACGATAGTTGAAAAAAAGTCCGTCAACTGTTTTGTATGTAGCATATACATAAACATAGACAATACGATATTCTATAAATTAAATTATATGAAATCACAATCGGACGCTTTTGGAAACAAATGCAGGGCATCACGTTATAAATTTATCCCTCAAAACAATGTTTTTATCATAACAACGAACGATCGTGTTGATACCTTCCGTGTATGTATATAATCTGCGTATTAATCGGAAATCGCTCCGCGTAAAAAACAAGAAAATTGTTCATCATTTATTCGTGTAAAAGCTGCTTTGCTGTTTTTGTTCGGATGTAAAAAAGTGATGATTTGTTTCTAGATTTGTTGTCTGGTTTTAACAATATGCGTACAACTGTATAAAGTGTAATAACTAATTTTCGTCAAATATGCTGACATTGAGCCTACTGAAGAGGTAAATAAATGTAACGAACGATAACTCTGCAAAGAATATTGCACTGCTATACACGAGATGTTTAAGCCATGTCACTTTTTGGCAACATATTGCATTGCCCTCGTTCCAATACACGTTTGTAAACATGGTAACCGATATTAACGCAATCTTACTAGACTGAACAGCAACTGGGTGACAACTCTCTTGTTTTTAATTTTATACAACTATTTTATAGGTTATGCATATTGCGAAAAACACCGCCAAGAAAATCACTTAATGAATCTATTGAATCGTTAACGCTTGTAATAGTATGCTCACTAGGGAAAAATAAACTCTTACGGACATTTGGCATGCTTTTAATCATTAGAACATAAAACCACATTACTGTGGAATGACTATTTAAATCCAGTTCGTAATATTACTGCCTTAAAACATTCACAACAAACGTAATAGCAGTTGAAATTTTTTAACATCAGATATCGCTTGTACTGCTGCAAGCATGTCTATCGTTGAATTAGAGACGTACAATCCATTTAAAGAGCCTATGTTGATTCACGTTTAAAGGGATACGTGGCAAAACTGGTTTAAGCCCGGCAAGCCAAAGACAACCCAGGGTGCAGTGATCGTAAATAGTTCTCGATTAAGCTTAAAATCTTTTCCCCCGATTGTCTACTAAAAACAGTGTGAACCTGTGCTCTGAAAATAGGACACCGTTCTCCCAAATTCTGTTCTATTGTCTAATCATGGCAAGTCATGTTTTATTCTTAAATACACTTTTTTAATTTTCAAAAAGTAAGTCCCTTCGCCAACGTACACATTTTCATCTTAAGTCCAATATTTAGTGTATCCCTCGCAACATTGCTGTTGTATATAATACAATGCCACCATCTTAAAACTGTTTACTTTTCAGTATTTTGATTCTTATAGCCGCTTATCCATTCATTTTTTCGACTATGTATGAATGGATGTACTTGGATGTTACGGCATAATGTCACTTTATAGGTTATGTGACAGAAAACCAGATTCGGGTTTGACACTCAGTGTACGCTCTCCACGAGACGCTTACTTGATAACTTCTCATGCATATATAATGTCGTTAACCATGTTAATAAACTTCAGGGATCGTATTTACCAACCAGTCTTGAGAATATTCTTAGACTTGAACTTGAAATCCAAATATTACCTTAGATATCCAGTACCATGACAGATAGAATAATTGTGAGAATTTATTGAACTAAATATAAGGTGTCACTACATGCTTGCAAATTTTGGTCTTAAAACTGGTCTCTAAGTGTGTTGTGTGTGTGTTTTAAAGTCTAAGAATGATCTTATGAATGGTAGACGAATACTACCTGTTCATAAATTTTTACCTGGACGTCGTCAGTGATCTTATTAAAAATCAAATGTTGACCTCGGCTCCAACATCGACAACCGTCGCTGATAGGTCGAAACTAACTATACTATCGTGTTCGGCTTACCCGATTTCTTATTGGTTAGATTATTAAAGTATAAATATAGACATTACAAATTACTAAAATATTGACCAATCAAATAACATTTCATGTTACTATAAATAGAATTCCGTTAAAGTATATAAGAGATGACTCTTGACATAGAAAAATCATTCTGTTGATTTCAGGGCTTTCTATTATTTACAGACATGGATTTGATGGCATCAACACTTGAGATGATGTTGGTCTCTTTCATTTACGCGAAGGAACTGATGAATTTTGTTGCAACATTGGGAATACAGGATTCCCCAGTGGTGCATTTCATTTGTTTCAACTGAGAAACCCCCAGTACGGAATCGAATTTGTCAATGAAGAATTAAACACGAGTCTACAAAATTTGAGGGGACCTCTCGACACTATGCAGAACATTAATGAAGATGATTTAAAGGCGGCCAAGAGTAAGAAGAGGTAGACGGATCTATACAAGCGTTATTGTTTGACGAAGAAATGAAAGAATTAACGGTCGCCTGACTAGAAAATGGTGAATAGAATCACTTGTCACCAGTTGTACAGTCAGAGTATGGCGAAGAGCCGCAACCGGGTCCTTCCCACCAGTCCTACTCAGCACCTGCGAGAAGATTAGAATATATTATTCGAAAGAAATCCGAGCGTACTTTCGCTAAAAACGCTGCCGTGGACAAATCGTACCAAGTGAAAATTGATTAAGAACATAGGGGACAGCATCAAAAAGATGTTCAGCAAGGATTACATTATATGTTCGATGATGTATTAGAACAAGCTCGAGGTGATTTGGCGGGAAACGATTTGGGAAGAATCATGATTCAACACGAGAGGTAACATGACCCGATCGTCGTTCCTCTACAACCGTGTGATCATCTCAATGCCGATACCGTAATGAGAGCTATCGAGAAGGTACTCAGTAGTCATCAATCTCTCGCTGTCAATGAGAGTATGGATATCACAATTGTCTCGATCGATTTACCCAAAGGAAGTGGAGGACCTCGTAGAATTACGAAATTGAGAGGAAAAAATTATTCGCTTCAGCGCAAGACGTCTGTCGTTACCATAGAAAACGAGGACCAGTTATGTATAGCGAGAGCGATAGGAGTGACATGGGCTAAGTTAAATCGATGTACCCCCAAAGAATGGGAAGAGATTACCAAGAATAGATGAAAGAAAATGAATTTGGAGTTGATTTTGAAACACACAAAGATACCAGAAAGTTATTATAAACATTTGACACAAAAGAAACGAGATGAACAACGACAATTGGCTGTAGCTATAAGTCAATTGGCAGGTGTACCCCTAGATCGTCCGGCCAGTTTCAATGATTTAGAGGCGTTTGAAGAAGTCCTGAGCGTATGTATGATGGTCGTCAATGCCAGATTGGGCAACAATTTCATCACCAGTCAGAGTACAGATGAACGGCCTTGCATCTACATTTACTTGGTGGATGGCGACCATTTTTTACGCGATGTCTTCGATTACGGGCTTCTTCAGTGCCAGATATTTTTGTGTCAAATGTTTAAAACATTACAACAACCGCAAAAACCACCAGTGTGACATCTCCTGTATCGTTTGCAATGTCCAACAATGTCCAAAAACAGATACTGCTAACGAATGTGATAGCTGTAATATGACCTGTCGATCTACTGTGTTATCAAAGGCACAAAGTTATTTATTTATCACAAGCTGCAGATAAATATCGGCTGAGAAGCCAAATATTTCCTGGAGAAGATGACATTGCTTACAAAAGTGTATAAGGGTGTATCGATACAAGTTAAAGCAAGATGTCCAACTTGGTTAAGAAACACTGGAGCTATTTCCAATTGTTAATGTCAACTACGTCAAAACTTCAAAGAAGACAATTATTGGATACCATCACGAACGATCAATTGCGGGCATTAATTCAGATCATTGTGAACCTGCTGCGTAGTATTTTACCTCTCACCCCCTCCAAGAAGAAGCAGTTGAAGAAGCACCGAAAAGTCATCAGGCAAATTGGTGATTATTTGACTAATGGCGCACGTCGTAAATTTCCCAGAAATAGAGTGATCGTGGCTGGATTAGATTCACAAACGCAGTAACGCACATTACACCTCTCACGGAAATACACAAAATAATTAACGGAGTTACCCGAACGAGGTTACCGATGACGTCATACCCATAATGCGATCTAATTCAAGATGATTTCAAAAAACGGAAACGTTTCACGATAGAGTTATTTTAATAGGGATTCCGACGTTATTGATATTTTATCGGACTTCTCAGGCTCAAGCAGTGATGAAGAACAGAAAACCCTAGATTATGGCATTCAACCATACCAGTTTGAACCGGTGATACTCGATGGAGAAACAGATTATTTACAATAATAATTAAGGACTACTTTTACTACTAATAATAAATAATTTCTACCTTAATTACAATTAATACAATTACTACATATTTATTATTAGATCTTTGATCATGAATAATTAACAAAATAATAGATAGTGGTAGTTTTGATTATAATAATTGTAGGTCCAGTAACAATTTATTAGTAAAACAGAAATGACTTATTGTTATTCTATTATGTGTTCCATTACCATGCTGAAATTTTACCTATGAAAAAAAAACTCGTTTTATTACTTTCCCTTTTTGTGCATTTTTTTTAAAACGAATCCCCATGCTATTATTTTTACATGTAGATCTACATGTATGTAAATAAATTGCTTCTGTCATCAGATCAGATCAGAAAAGTCATAGTTGGTGCTGAAAGACACACAGGCTCATTATCCTTACACGAAGTCATTGATCAAATCATACGCTATGTCGCAGGGGCAATATTCGTTCACAGTAGACGAATTATGTCAAGGAGATATTCCTAAAAAAATTATTGTAGGGGTCGTGTCGTCACTGGCACATTACGGGAAGTATACCAAGAATCCGTATAACTTTCAACACTACAACTGTAACTACTCGGGCTTTTTTTTTTAAAGACAATCAGTACTTACCGATCCTTTACAACCCAATTATAAGGGTGACAACTTCATTGACGCCTACGATCGTCTTTATCCCGTCACTAGTCAGCGAGTTGGAGTGATTAACAGAAACGAATTCAAAAAAAGGGTATTATCATAGAGATCATAGAGATCGAGACATACAGAGAGGACATACGACATACATTCACGAGACTTTCATCTGATCTGTTGATACATATACATGCTGTCATTTCTAATAATAGTCTATACATGTTTAAAACCGTCAACAAGTATGAAAGTCGTTCGAATTACATTCTCCACAAGTTAGAGCTCCCTCCTGGTTCATGTGATCTTCACCCATCCAACAAGGACGTTCTCCATCCATTTCGGGTATCACGTGCTCAATCTCCGTTTTGAGTTTCACTAATGTGTCGAATTAACAGCAATTCCTCTTCTTGTCGGTTGGACCACAGCTGTTCCCTCCGGTAGCCAGAATTCTCTCAAATCAACTGCTTGAAATCCTTTGTTGACTTGTACGTATCGATTGCGCCCAAAATGGTGCATAAAGTGAACTATTTTCCTCGTCTTTATGATCATCAGCTGTTTTCTGAATATCGTTAATCTGCCATATCAGTTGTTGCCATTGTTGTGGAGATAGAACAAATCCATTCATCATAGGTTAATCGTCTTTACAATATTTATTTTTATCCACGTGCACTGACTGCAAAAATACAAAACCGACCCATCTACTACTACCACCCCTGGTTTTACCATGGAAAAAAGTGTCAACGTTTACAAAGTGGTGTTTTTGATAAGACAAAAATGTTTTGGTTATTTTGCAGGAATATACTTTGCATCTTCGATGCTGCTCGTCTCGCTATCTTGCCTCATGACGGTCACGGTGCTAAACCTGCACTTCAAGGGACAGCATGGCAAACGTCTGCCGAGATGGATGAGGAAAGTGTGTATAAACTGTTTGGGACGGCTGCTGCGAGTGAAGGATCATTCAAACCCAAATAAGGATTGCGTAAGCACTTTCATTTTTGTATGAAAGGATGTAAATATGCGAGGTAAAATATAAGGAACTGCTGCAATTAGAAAAACTCTGCCGGAATATAATGCCGCTAACAATGAGAAAGTTATCACAAAAAAACTGTAAGCGAAGAGTTTATTCGTTTCTTTTAATTTTAGTTTTCCACTTAAAAATTACATTTTAGTCCTTTCTTTTGATACCTAAATTATAAAAATATGACGGTCGGTTCAGGAGGAGTTATGTTGGCTAAATTGAGAACACGCGAAATATATTACCCAAAATTTAAAAAAGCATTGCAGTTATTTATCTCTGTTCATATGTACCTGTTTAACTTTTTAAAACTCATGTCCCATTCCGGCGTCACAATGACATACTTTTACTAGAGTTTGTTTGAATATTTAGCGTCATATTTATGCTATCGAGGACAATCAGTTAATCCAACCACTCTTCCCTGTGATCCTGAATGGATAACAAGTACTCAGGCACACCCATCTCCGCAAGTAACGGGGTTACGAATGACAATCTATCAGCATGGATACTATGACCTAGCGGAGATATGAACTCACAACCTGGATTAATAGTCTGACGCGCTATCACGTATACAAGAGCAAGGGTGTAAGAGCATTCCAATAGCGTGGGGGCGAATATAAGGATCATGGTAAAATAATAAAAATATATAACATGATTTCATTCTTCTTCAGAGAACCAATTCTAACCGGGTAGCAGCAACATCATTGGGCGCGAGTGATTCAGTTCGATCCAGAAAACCTGATCAAAACGGTATCCACAGCATGCACGAGATTGAACTCACAGTGGAACACGCCATCAATGATATCAACGGTCTGAATAATCAGTTGCACCTGTGCGAGACGTCCGGTGTAACGTCAGAGACAGTGATGCTTTTGGGCCGACAGCTGGAAACGTTAGAGAAGATAGCAGATCGACTTTGTGACGATCAGAAACGCGACGACAGTATGGGAGAATGGAAATTACTGGCAATGGTCATTGACAGACTCTTCCTTGTTTTTTTCTTTCTCATCCAGTTTTCCACCACGGCTGGAGTTTTCTTTACAATTTCGATGTCATCTCCAGCCACTGCGTAACAAGCATGTGGTCAAACTAGTCTTTGATATCTTGCACTAACAATTATTTCTACTTTTTCTGTTTTTCTACAGAAAAAATAATATATCTGAGTACGCTGACATTGTCATGGATACATTTGTGATTAACGGTGCATCCAAACTTGTGAACTTATATGACGCCAAAAGGAAGAAAAACTCGAGGACCACTCTCTATATACAAAATTAACCATATAACATTGTATGCAGAACACTCGGTACATTATGACTGCAGAACACTCAACATATGATACCTGCAGAACACTCGATACATGATAGCTGCAGAATAATCGATACATGATACCCGCAACACACTTGATACCTGCAAAACACTCTATACATGATACCTGCAGAACACTCGATACACGATACCTGCAGAACACGCGATACACGATACCAGCAGAACACGCGATACACGATACCTGCAGAACACTCAATACATGATACCTGCATAACACTCGATACATGATACCTGCAGAACACTCGATACATGATACTGCAGAACACTCGATTCGTGATACCTGCAGAACTATCCATACATGATACTTGCAGAACACTCGATACATGCAGAACACTCAATACATGATACCTGCAAAACACTTGATACATGATACGGCAGAATATCGGTATATGACACGTGCAGAACATCCGATACATGCTACCTGCAGAACACTTGTTACACGATATCTGCAGAACACTCGATATATGATACCTGCAAAACACTCGATACATGATACCTGCAGAACACTTGATACCTGCAGAACACATTCGATACATGATACCCGCAGAACAGCCGATACATGATACCTGCCGAACACTCGATACATGATACCTGCAGAACACTCGAAACATGATACCTGCAGAACACTCGATACATGATACTGCAGAACACTCGATTCGTGATACCTGCAGAACTATTCATACATGATACTTGCATTACACTCGATACATGATACTGCAGAACACTCGATTCATGATACCTGCAGAAACCTCAATACATGATACTTGCAGATCACTCGATACATGATACCTGCAGGACATTCGATACACGATATCTGCAGAAATCCCGATACATGATACCTGCAAAACACTCGATACATGATATCTGTAGAACACTTGATACATGATATATGCAGAACATTCGATACATGATACATGTAGAACACTCTGTACATAATACCTGCTGAACACTTGATACCTGCAAAACACTTGATACATGATACCTGCGGAACACTCGATGCCTTCAGAACACTCAATACATGATACCTGCTGATCACTTTATACATGATATCTGCAGAACACTCGAAACATGATGCCTGCAGAACACTCGATACATGATACATGTGGAACACTTGATACATGATACCTGCAGAACACTTGATACTTGCAGAACATTGTAAATGATACCTGCAGATCTCTTGATACATCATACTTGCATTACACTCAATACAAGATACCTGCAGATCACTCGTTACATCATACTTGCATTACACTCTATACAAGATACCTGCAGATCACTCGTTACATCATACTTGCATTACACTCTATACAAGATACCTGCAGATCACTCGATACAAGATACCTGCAGAACACTCGATACATGATACCTGCAGAACACTCGATGCATGATACCTGCAGAACATTTGATAAGGGTACTTGCAGATCACTCGATACATGATACCTTCAGAACACTCAATACACGATAGGTTATTCTACGACTGAACATGAGGGAAGATTCCAGGTTCACTCTTCATGTACAAAAACAACAAATAACCATACAGATTAAAAAATTCACATCAATAAATGAATATGCCGAATAAACCTTAAACCTTGATACCTGCAGAACTGCAAAGTTTCAGCAAATTCTATCGTATAACTAAGATTATCGCTTCTTACAACTTGCATAAACCACAGTGATCCTATTCTTGCCATCACTCATAGGACTTTTTGGAACCACAGGGGTTGGTAATTTAACCGCAATAATGAACATGACAAAAATGATAAAATGAGCAAGACACCAATTCCGAGGATTCCTACTACTCTGCAGACATCGGCAGTGATTCTATTCTTACCCAGAACCACATGGGTTCTGATTATCAAACTTGTCAGACAAGAGACATTGTGTCAGTACACAAAAAGACCAAGTCTAGTGAACATTGCATTATGATTATTCAAGTTGTAGAGCTGACATAGCTAATTATCCCACCCCCCAATATATAGATATAAAACTATCCAAATACCAGAACTCCAGTGCAATCCAATTTGTTTCCAAACTTAGTTGAAAGTCTGTCAGCAAACATTATGAACAGATTTAGTGAAGCTTTGGTTATAATTACTTAAATTAAGTTTTACTCATGTATTTTAAGGATTGAAAGGCTTACTTCAATACTTAAAAATTTAACTTTAATTTTGACTGGTTATTATATATTATATAATCAACATCAATGAAACCATGTGCAGTTTTATTGAAATCAGTCTAAAATCATGACTACTTAAATGCTTTTTTTAGATTTTAAGTTCTTAAGTGTTTGGATATGTTGGTGAAACAGGAGGCAGGCCTGATATCCAATTTGTCTATGTCTGATAAAGATTGGATATATATATATATATATATATATAAAAATGGAAGAATAATTTTGATTGGTTAGACATCAACAGAACACAAAATATGTTAACCATGAGGTTGTTTATTTTATATGTCATTTGAATTATTAACATAGCATTTATCTACAGTATATACATGTATCCTTTTATTTATCAATTTGATAACATTAAAGTTGTGCAACACATTTATAAATATGATAATTTTCGCAAAAAAGTTGTATGTGTTTTTCTTGAATGTTGTTCAGATTTTATTTTAATTACCTGTATAAGTATTTGTATTTTGTGAATACAGCAAGTGGTACAAGCAATTACATCTTATAATTCAACTACCTGTATAAGTATTGATATTATTAATGCAATTCACAACAATATATTCATTCATATACTTTTCAATCCAATGACTGCATCAATTCTTGTATACAATTAGAGCAACGACATATATATAGAAGGGAAAGAACTGATCAAGATGTTATGAATGCTCGCGTATTCACGCAAAATCTTGCTAAATCTCATTTTCAAATATCATAACTTACATTCATCTTAGAAATACAAATAAAAAATCTTCCCAATGGAATTCTCTATAAAACAAGACAATTCCCAGCAAATTATGTTTAAAATTGTTGAGGTACTTATGATTACAAAATTTGTATACTGCAACTAAAAAATCAAGGGAAGTACTTGAAATTTTACTTCAAACTGCAATATCTTAAATTCAAGATCATTTTGCGTGTTTAAAACCGTATAAAACAATTCAGGTTACATACACCTTACATTATATGTAAAAGTAATCAGTTGCCTGTGAAATTTTAAGGATTAATTTGCCAAATTACTAACTCATCGCATGTTATTTTATCAACATTTAGTTGAGAGATGCAAGTTTCCTATCCTTCTATACAAGTCCTTGATTAGAGGTAAACAAAATCATAATTTAAACAAAAAATAGTTCATACATTCCAGACGGCCTTAATCAACAAATAAAACAAAGTTGAGTATGTGTTCCAGCGGTAGAGCACCGAACCCATGATAAGAGTGTCATGAGTTCAATCTTTCACAACGGCTATGTGAAGTGTCCTTGAGCAAGACATTTTCTGCATTTGCTTAGTACTGGATCTACCCAGGAAACTTCGAGCATGACTTGTCCAAGTTGTAAGAACTTGTTTCACAATTGATGTAAAATAAATAAGTTCAAACTAACAAATAACAGCTTATAAGTCTTGTATGTAAAGAGAATATGTTTTTAAACCCTTACACTGCAGCAGTTCCATAAATACAACTACTATGTTTGTAAAATCTTGTGACCAGTACATCCTTCAATAAGTCGGTACTTTTCAAATTCATAATTATCTTTTCATGTCTGATAAAAAGTGCACAAGACATACATGTATACAACTTGTATACGGTAATAAAATAAAGAAAATTAGCCACAGGTTCACAAGTATGTCTTAACTAAATTCTTATACCCACAAATAACTGCAATAGTCAGGAATGGCAATAATGTATTGTGTCACAAATCGTCTCAAAACTGCATTTTATAGGGACACTGCAATTTTGATATTTCTGTCTATAAACTCTATTTTATGTACATGATGGAAACACAAAACAAGTATGTCATCTGTTCAAGTATGTCATCTGAAATACATGTACTGCTTCCTGCAGTTTTGATTCCAACACTATTCAATGTAATATATAGTATCTTTAAACAAGAGGCTCACATTGGTCAAATTTGCTCACCTATGGCAGAGGAGACAAAGAAAACAATTTTTCATAATGCCTTGATCATACATTAGGCATTCAAAGTCGGCCAGTTCAGATATTATGGATATATAACTACTGTGTTAGATTGGTGAAGATCATAAGAAAAATGTGGGTGCTAAAAAGCACACAACATTAAATAACATTTTTTTAATGATTAAACGGCTACAACTAGTTTATTATCAAGTCTAGTCAGTCAAAAATGGCTACACAAAACGCCAGAATGCACACAACATTAAATATTACTAATTTTATTTCTCAAAGACCATAACTCTGTCATTAATTATCCCCATTTGGCCGGTTCAAGAACTTATTTGAGATATTATGGTTTAATAACTGCTGTGAAAGTTTAATGAAGATCCAATGTAAACTGCCAGTGATTGAGTGTACACAACATAATTTTTTATGATTCAAAGGCCAGAATTCTGACATAAATTATCTTATTTTGCCCATTCAAAAACTTGTCAGTGACATTAAAATGATAAATCTATTGCGTACGTTTGGAGAGGATAAAATGAAAACCGTCAGTTTTAGAGCTGATACGATCTGAAATATCACAATTTTTGATGATTCAAATGCCATAACTATAACATGAATTACCCTATTTGGGCAGCTCAACAACCTGCCTATTAATTAGAGATATTATGGTTATATAACTTCTATGTAAGTTAAGTGCAGATCCAATGAAAAATGCAGGATCAGGAACATTATGACAGGACAGACACAGGACGATCTGAAAAGCTCACAATGAGCATTGCACAGGTGAGCTAAAAGATGAAATAAACATAAAAATAACTACTTGTACATCTAATTTTCTCTTTCATTGTCTTATTAAATATGACACTTTCTATTATCACTTCAGCCCATGGGGTACTTTTATACACGCCATTATCGCATCTACGTCAAACTTAAAGTTACTCCACGCCTGGGGAACAAATCCCTCTGATCTGAGATTTTGTTTACGCTGCTGCCTGTTGTATTTTGTCTGTTTTCCTTGATGAGGTGATGTGGCTGAAATAAATTCAATATAATCATTAATATGTTTAAGCTGACATTCCATGAGGTGTCACTGTTATTTCCAAAGAAAACTTTTTAAGTTTTTTTTATCCATATAGGATTGTGTGTGTTTTTTTTCCAACACATTTCAGGTTTGACAATTACATTTGTATGTCATCCAGGTTTATGATAAAGGTAGAGCTCAGAAAAATCTGAGTAGAATCACCGTCTTTCTGTAAGTAGCTTGAAAACTTTTTGACATATAGTTAATGAGCACAGCTAGGCTCACACCCGTAAACATAAGTGACAGTTATGTGGCCAAGGAGGACCCACCAGCATAAAGACAAGTTTTTCTCTGACATTATTTCCTAATCTTGAGCTATTTGCACATTATAAAATCAATGAAACTGCCTTGCAAATATTTATTTTGAATGACTGTAGAATAAGATATGAAGAAAACCCTATTATTAAACGATTTGATGATTGTTTACGAAGAAACTTTAACAAATTTCCATCTGCAATATGTGCATTTCATGATATACATGAACTTGATTGTCCAAACATGTACAAAGTGTAGTTAACCTTTAATTTATTTGCTATGCAGCATATGAAACATAAAAATCAGCATGACATTAGAAAACATGTGTGATGGGGTATAAATGACAGTAAAAAGTTCTTACTGCTTACCTTGATTATCAAACTGAGTGGCTAGACTTCTGCGAGGTTTCCCACCAAATGAGCCATCTCTGTTCTATAAAAGAGGAAGAAATCATAATTAATCCTCTTTAATACACACAATTGTTAAATGTCCTCTCAAGTCTTTGTACAAATGTGGCACAACACACAGTCCCATAGTGTACCATTATGTTATTTATCATTACTACTGTTACATGTTACTGAAAGTGCTTCCTCCATTGACACTTGGCACAGAACTAGGACTGCTAACTGACCTTAATCTTTAAATGAGACTGGGATGTGGTGCAATGGACAAGGTGTTAGCAACTAGCACCAGAGGTTGTGGATTCAATCCCAGGCACAACCCAATGACCGCACCAACATATAATATCGAGAACAAAATATTACAGATCATTGGCCAACAACTGGAAACACAATTTTTATAAAGAGTGTACATAAGACTTGGACCAAAGTGGGCTAAAAATGCCATACTTATTTCTGACTTCAATTGAATACAATAGGGTATGTAGCTGAAATGCTGACCATGACTGTGACATGGACAGTAAAAGAAGGCAACTATATGTAACCGCTACGTATATTATCAGAGAAAGAGAATGAGGCCAGATTTATCTTTTCAGTATTGAACATTATTTGTCAAATGTCTATGAAATATGTAGTCAAACCTGTGTAAGTGGTCACCTCTGTTAAGCAGACACTTGTATTAAGCAACCACATTTACTCTTTCCCATTTCTATGCTTTCAGTGCAGATTAAGTATTACTATCAAGCAACAACCAAGTCACCTGTCTTAAGAGGTCACTTTCGCTCCTTCCCTTGACTGGCTGCTTAAGACAGGTTTGACTTACTTTATATACACGTAAACAGTGCAAAGTACACTCCATTTCTACTGAAAAATCAACAATAAAGTTCATTTCTTGTATTGGTATTTAGTCTATACATGATGTATCATATTCATTATATCTCAAAAGTATTTTTGTATCAAAATATGCCTCAACTTAGCTAAAAACCACCATACACAGGTAGGCTTCTCCACAGACCATTCAAGCATAAGGGCACCTCAGCACTTGAATATCAGAAACAAATATCTTGCAAAGACCTACTTTTCTTTAAACCATATAAAAAAAATTATATATTTTTTCATTTCCATGCGTAAATTAAAACATGCTAAATCAGATTACTTTTATTGAATAATACCAAGTTTTACTAAATGTTATGAATGTACAGTAAAACCTGTGTAAATTGTCACCTCTGTTAAGCAGCCATTTTCTTAAGCAGCCACATTTGCTATTTCTACGGTTTTAGACAAAATTAGCCTGTATTTAGCAACATCTGTCTTAAAAGGCAACTTTTGTTCCTTCCCTTGATTGGTGTTTAAGAAAGGTTTGACTGTAGTTCAGTGTTTTAATGAGAACTTAAAATTTGTTTTGGGGATATTACACCAACTTATGCTTCAACTCCCATCTGTGGAGAAATTTGAAACATATACATGCATGGCAAATGAATAACACAATTTTGTATAGATTCAATGAAAAGGTCATGGTAACAGTTAAAAGGGCTCACCAATATTGCAAACTGCTGCTGCTGCTGGTCCGATTTATAACTTGGTGACCCATAACCCGTAGTACCAGTATGACCTCCCTTGTCTGAGTAATCCAGAGTGCCAGAGTGACCTCCCTTGTCTGAGTAATCCAGAGTACCAGAGTGACCTCCCTTTTCAGAGTGTTTTCTTTCTCGTGCTTCACGTGCACGTGTTTTTGAGTCCTTGAACTGTAACAATTCCTGATATTCATTCTGATTCATTTGAGCAAAGTATTGCTGATGCTTCAGCTTTTGTTTATCACGGTATTGTTTGCTACTGTTGGTCATGTTGTCCGATTCTTTTGTAGACTTGCTACTACCAGCACTAAAATTGCTGTTTGAGCTGCGCGGTCGAGATGGCGGTTTGGCTGCAGCAGCACTTTGTTTGTTCGCCACCCATTTACGTAACTGTCTGAAATGAAGAAGGGTTATTCAAAAATAAATCCATAGTTATATAAATGAAAGATCCATATTTTAACAAAAATTAAACTGTGAACCACACACAAAAAATACAACAGTTTTTTAAGGATGATCTGAATTTTTTGTTCAAATACTAAGACTACAAGAAATTGGAAATTATTCCTGCAAAAGTAACTGAAGATGCTTAATCTCCCATCCCTGTTTCAAAGTTACATGCCTGAAATTCAACCTCTAACCCCACCATTTGCTAGTGCAAACAGTATAACAGTTTGAAATGCAATCAAATTATCCCTTACTTTTATACTGGTGAATTATTCAGACACTCTTAATAAATAAAATATCAAATTTTCAAAACAATATTTCAAGAATTAAAATCAACAATTACAAATTACAGTATAAAGTATGACTTTGATTGTGATGATAACAACCACATTATTTTCTTCAACAGTTTTCAGCTTCATGTACTTCATGTTTTCTTACTTCTCCAACAAACTCAAATTGCATCTACCTAAAAGTTTTGATTGATTCTGAAGGCATTGTTTTTTTCATGAATTCTGTCCAGTTTTGTTCAAAATGATTAAAAAAATAAAATCTAGCGAAAAAAACTGGTTATTTTTCCACACAAAATGACTTATCAGAGCACAAAAAATAAAACAACATTATTTTAAGGATGGTACGACTTTTCTCAAGACTAAACAACGTTACAACTTTTTGCTACAGCCAAGCTGAAAATGTTCAATTAATAAAAATTGAAAATTATTCATGCAAAAGTTACTGAAGATGCTAATATCTACAGATTACATGGCGTTTTTCAAATTTTCAACTTCTCACTTAAAACTGGCACTTACTTTACAAAAGGAATAACCATAAAAAATGTGTTTGGGTTAAGACCAAGCTGTGTTTTAGAAATCTGGTCCCTTTTGTGGGCAGGCAGAGCATCTATGGGGAACCACTGTAGACTCTGAAAGTAAGAAATACCACAACTACTTATTAGTGTCAGTTTTATAAGATATATTTACATGAATATCAAACATATTCATCACGAATAAACTCCTAACCCCTGCTCATAGGGATAATTTATGAATAATTTATCATATATAAACATATCTAACTAAACAAAATTAAATGAGTGGATATTAGCCCCTTGAGGTCCCTACAGATCCCTAATGAAAGTTCTATCCTTACTGGACCAAATCTAATAAACTCACTTTAAATTATCTAAATGTGAAAAAAAGAAAACACAGTCACCCAAACAAACAAAAAAACAGCTTCTAATACCTTTATTTCCTTTCTTGTCTTCGGCTGAAACTTGGTATCAAGTGGCACATTCAGGATAATGTATAAACGTGCAAGCTGGTCATTCATTTTATTTTCCAAGTATTCTTCTGCATTCAGCAGGTTAGAGACATCAAAACCTGTCTCCTCATACACCTGCAACAGACAAAGCACAATACATTACAGCAGCAATATAGCTTGTGGCAATATGTATTACCGGTATACATACAACTGTTTTGGTAATACAACATTTCAAGCCTCTATAGGCAGGAGATGGCTTCCTCAGTATCAAGTGTGGGTAGCAGTTTAACCAATCACCTTTTAATTAATATTAACTATATGTAGTATAGTGGATTCTGAATAGAATCAGTGTTGCATGCTCAAGCCATAAGTTGCAGGATTGATCCTCAGCTTGACAAGAAACCTCTTAAAAACAAGAGTTGTCAGAAGACCAACAAAGCTCGCCTCTGGGTGTAAGTCCAAATAGGCCATAACTGTGCCAAAATGCAATCCAGAGTTATGGTTCTTGTCTCTGTGTGTTCCATTGATGATGGTGAATGGTGAACACACATGAAAAGTTTCATTCACATCCAATGAGAGGTTGCATAGATATCGTAAACTTAAACGCAAAAGTTTAACCTGGGTGTCTACAGACGACGTCGGGGTCATGACAATAGCTCTCTTTGGACTTCGTCCCAGCAAGCTAACAATAATCTCAATACTGGTTCTACACAGGAAGCGGACTCCAGAGCGGTCTAGAGCTGTTCATATCAGCTGTGAGTTTTCTTCCCAGTCGAGCTACAACAATCACTTACCTCCCTTATAGCACATTCATGCGGCTGTTCACTGGCATTCACCTTGCCCTTGGGGAAACCCCAGCTGGCTTTCGCCCAGAAACCCTGCACCAGAAGACACTGAAATTATTGAAAAGATAATTTTTATACAAATATGAGGACAAAAAATGTTATGAGTATTATAGTTTTCACCTGCAGTTATTGAGCTGGGTCTTACAAGCGACATGTCGTTATATCATGGTTTTCCTTTTTGGCAAGTTATTTCAAAATCCCTCAATGAATGACACAGACCAGACATGAATACAACATTCCATTTAATTATATGTGCATTATAATTTGATTATAAGGCCTTTTTTATGTTGGATCTCTCTGTAAGACTGTGAGCCAATAGTCTATGAGTTATAGATCTAGGTCTTGTGAGCAACACAATGTCAAAGTTTTTTAAGATCAACACATATATGATTTTAATACAAATTTTTTAAATTCAAACATAAAATGTTTCAGCTACGAGTTCACATCATATTTAATTAAGCACATGGCACCACAACGATTCAATATCAGAAATACTTTACCCCAGCGCTTGAAATTTCTTAAACAATATCTTGCAAAGGCCTATTTCTTTAACTTGATTTGTATATTTTTTCTCATCTTGGTGCATAAATAAGAACAGACACATGTTTAATATGATTAATATCGGTAATTACTACCAAATTTTACTAATTTACTGATGAAGTTCTTTTTTCAAAGAGTCTTCTACCACAGGGCTTGAAAAGAAATTGTTTTGGGAAGGCATAACATGTGCACTTTTACACTAGAACTTGGACTCAAGCCTGCGGAACACTCGGAGTAGCATACACAAACTCAATCTTTTTTTTCTTTCCAAAAAATGTATTTCATATATGTGCCTATTTTATCATTCTAACCCTTAACACTAGTTATAAATGGTAATGCACATTAATACATGTATATTTTTGCTTTCATAGATAATAGATAATAATATTATGATCAGATATCTGACCAGGAGCCTAACTACATGAGGAATACATACATATTTCATCTCCAGGTCAAGCATGATAGCACCGTATGTCGGGACACTCATTTTGTAGGATTTCCAGTTACCGAGAATTTTATCCACCTCCTTTGCATGTCCACTCAATGATGGGCAATGGTGGAATACTGATAAATGTTAGGGATAATTAGTATTCCAAGTTTAATTTTCCCCACCTTCTGGTACATACCTTAGAAGTGCAGATCCTACATAAGTGCATTTATTGAGATACAGATTCTATAGCAGTACAGCTCTTATAGAAGTACAGAACTTATAGAACATCATAAGAAGTGCATATCCTTTATTGAGATACAGATCCTATAGCAGTACAGTTCTTATAGAACATCAAAAGAAGTACATATCCATTAGAAGTACAAATCCTATAGTAGTACTGGCCCTATAGCAGTACAGATCTTATAGAAGTACAGATCTTACAGAACATCATAAGAAGTTCAGATCCTTTATTGAGATACAGATCCTATAGCAGTACAGATCTTAAAGAAAATCATAAGAAGTACAGATCCATTAGAAGTACAAATCCTATAGAAGTACTAGCCCTATAGAAGTACAGATCTTATAGAGGTTGAGATCTTATAGAAGTACAAATCTTATAGAAATTTAGATCTTATAGAAGTTCAGATCTTACATAAGTACAGATTTTATATATAACATATCTTACAGAAGTTCAGATCTTACAGAAGTACAGATTTTATATATTACATATCTTACAGAAGTTCAGATCTCATCTCTTAAACCACTCTAAAGCTGAATCATGGGACTAATGTTAAGATCTTACTTGAGATCTTATATATTTTGACATGATTAATTAAAAAGTAGAACTCTGTCCATAATATTTTATGGACAAATATTTTTAAATGGCAACATTGAAAATTTTTCAATAATATGGCATGATACCCACCCATTGAATTGATGTGCACTGGAGAAAAGTGATATAGATGAAAACAATGGCATGTGTCAAATGGTTAAAACATTAAACATTGATAATATTAAATTGTCAAAACACCAACATCTTCTAAATTTATAAGGTAGTATC
This sequence comes from Panopea generosa, assembly GCA_029582155.1. Taxonomy (NCBI): domain Eukaryota; kingdom Metazoa; phylum Mollusca; class Bivalvia; order Adapedonta; family Hiatellidae; genus Panopea; species Panopea generosa. The sequence goes on from CM055906.1 coordinate 56,544,526, forward strand.
AAATTTCTTATTTTAGAAATACAACAGAAATTATTTGAGTCATAATCATAAAACACTGACTGTCTTATAATATCAGTCAAATCTATCCATGGAACAGGCCACAAACTGAAGTATGCTATTTTACATAAACTTAAAAGTATGCTCATTTTCACACTCAAATCGAGCACACTATTTCAGCAGTGTTTCACGAATAGTTAACAGTCTCAACACCATGCTCAAGGTTTGTTTTAATTAGAGTAAGGTAAAGATGTTTTCATAGTCACTTACCATTTTTTGAATTATTCAATCCAAGGTTAGGTTAATTTAGATTAATATTTAAAATATTATGAACAATACTTACTTCACATTTTCAACCTATTTTTATTCAAGATTTTTTATGAAATGAAACCCAGTTCTATGGAATAGTAACCTTGGTCACCAGCCTTTGTGAACTGGGCATTTTGGTACTGGCCTCATAATCAGAGAATAACAACATTTTATGATGTATTTGAATCAGTTAACATTTCTTATGAATTTGATTATTAATATAATCGTAATCTATTTTTTGCTTCATCTTCCAAAGGATACTTTGTGCTGAGAAATCTTTTATCCCGCATGTCTTCAGCTCCTGGTTCTCTGCACAATAGAAATCTAGGTAGAACCAATGAGCCAACTCTATCTGGAAGAATATACGAATCAAATCCTGCCGTTCCTCCTCAGGTATATTAATGATAAAGCGACTGAAAGAACAAAATGCCAGTATGATGTTAATAGACTTCACTCTTCAGTAGATACATGATTGCAATTAAATGTTGAACAATAAAATAATGATACATAATTCTGCTCTAGACAGCAGAGAAACTCATGGTCTTCATCAGCATTAACATGTAGTTTATACATGATTGTACTTAAATGTTTTTTTTAAACTGACTTCATTTAATTACTTCTACTTAAATAAGTTCCTTTTTTATATTTTGATAACAATTATCAGAAAGTCAGTTTGTAATGTTCAAACCTATTTGTATAACATTTTAATTTCAAAGTTTAGTTTTAAAATTTAGCAATGAAAACATACAAATTAAACTAAAAAAATATATTTTATATAATTAATATCTGAATTGAACATATTGAGGTCTGATAATTTCAACAAAAAAAATGTGCAACATTTCAAAGATGATTTCGATGTAGCAACTTTATATTAATATAAATATTATATGGTTCTGGATTTAGATTATTGCACATAAGTTCTGAACATTCATAAAAAAATAAAATCTAGTTTTTATGAAACAATTAATATCACTATGTGCATTTTAATAAACATTAAATTCAACAAGGTAAACTTCTGCTAGCTAGAGGTTTATAAAGTGTGTGAAAAATGGTAATCATGTAGACAGCTAATAAACTTACAGATGGGTATCCAGGTACAATGTCGAAGCAGATGAGGGAAACAATTTTAACTAAACATTGTAATTGTTTTAATTTGGATCGATTAAAATTAGCGAAATTTCCTTTTGTGCAATAAAAAACAGGATATGACTAGTTTAATATGACGGAATATCTCACACCTTAGGATTTGTGGTTGTCTTGCTTGGCCAAATGTTACAAAATTCGGATAAACTCTTCCTATAGATATGTTCATGTCCGAGAAATTGTGGTGGTCAAATGGCATGAAAGAAACTAGAACAACACATACCAGTCAACTGTTTTTCTAAGAACTGCACTACATGGTTAAGTATTGGACATTTTGTGTAGTTCATCAGAAAACAAAATGGGGTTTATCGGACATTGATATCTCATACATGTGGGGTTCAATGGACAGATTATTGAATTATTCATCAGGGGTTTATCTCACTTTCATTTAAATTATTGTTTATGATAAAACAAGAGTTGACAGAACAAAACAAAGCTAGCCTATGGGATAAAACTCACCACCCATGCAAAGACCGAGATTGGAGGCAAACACCAAAACTTAAACGAAACTAAACGCAAAAGTTTGACCTGGATGTCTACAGACGACGCCAGGGTCATGGCAATAGCTCTCCTGGACATTCGTCCTGTCGAGCTAATAAAGCATATATTTGTTATCTGGGATGTGTTTCTGTATCCACTGATTTTATTGGGTCTAAAAACAAATGTTGTACATGCAGAAAGCTGCAAATAGCACATTTTCAAATCAACCAGAAAAAACAACATGTATCTCACAATACCACACATTACTCTAATTGATATAAATTTTAGTGTTAACCCATTTCAATGAACCTACTTGTTGTTTAAGTTCAAATTTTAAAAAAGGTTAACTTCAGCTGATACCTAGATTATAACAGCTAGGGTTAAAGAATTTGTAAATTGAAAAAAAAAATATAAATTTTGCTTCGCGAAATCACATGATATTTCAAATTCTCGTCCAAAAATCACAATTTCCAACAGACCTGCATAAATCATCTAGTACATAATCCGCAATTTGAAAACTTGGAGTGTTTGGGGGCGGGTTATTAGTTGACGGCTGCTGCATTTTTAAAACCAAAGTCAAATTAACATTGTAAACATTCGATAAATACTTTGTCTGCGGAACGAAAGAAGGTTTGGGCTCAGTGCGCATGTCCAAACGCTTGCTTTGGCTAGCGTCACGATGATTAAGATGAAAAGTACGGGAAAATTCGGAATTCCTCAGAATCTTCTATTTTCCGTTCAAGATTAACAGTAAACATGAAAGGTTAATGTTTTCTGTAGAAATAATTACTTTTGTATGAACTGAGTGGTTGGATGCAGACCATACCCCTCGATGCGTGTGTTAATCAGCAGATTAGACATATCTCATCATAAATTCAAAGTATGTTTTAATTTTAAAAACAACCGAAACATCATCGTTTCTTTTAATCTTCTTTTAAAGCCTCATTAAACTTCGAAATGCACACTTTTTGAAAATAACAAATATGATTGCAATTAAATGTGTTTGTAGTATTGCTAAAACCATTCCTGTATACCCCTTAGTGACTGTTATTAATAAAGCGAGAAAAATAAATAACTTCGTCTTCGATCGAAAATGTTATTTCCTTAACTGAGCCTTCCAAACTTTAAACTTTTGTTTACATTTCTGTAATTCCGTATTGACCCGGTTGCTTTCCGACTGTATCTCTGTCAATGTTCGGAAGTACACAAATGAATACTGCAGTGGTAGTGTGCGGATAAAGAAAAACAATGAGTACAATATACTAGTTTGTTCTAGTGACTCTTGCTCAGGATTCTCCCTTGCATATCATTACGCAGCATTCTATCGCACGCGCTATTACGTCACAAATCTATTTATTGCAGTCAATATTGAGAGGCTAAAACAAGGGTGGTTTGTTTAAAGGACAGCTATAAGAAAAATAATTTTAATTTTATATGAACTATTGTCGCTTACGTGCATTAAATTAGCTCATGGGTTCCAGTTCATTAATACACTGAGGGTAATAAAGGGGATGTTCTTAAAGACTATCTAACAACAAGCGGTTATTTAATTTTAAACTGCATCCCCTACAGTTCCCAATACTATGTTTCTGTCTGAAGTGTGTTGATCATATATTACCCACCGACGCGTTTCCGAGCAAGCTTTGTAACTGTCTGTTTTTTGCCGAAGGTGTTTATTGGAAAGAGACAAACATTTATTTGTAAATAAAACCTGTTATTGATTATGTAATTATAATATGCTTTATATTTATTTTTTTGGTTTGCAAAATCTCTCATTGATCAAATAGACATGTATTCTATCATCTGGGAGAGTGAAGTTGACTTAAATTAAAACTAATAAGGACCGTTTCGGAAGTTTAATGAGCCTTTGATATAATTTTAAATACTAACAGTCTTTGTCAATGTGACGACGCATGCCTAAGCCCCCAAAAGGGATTTGGCATTAATTGAAGATAGATAGATTGATAGTTTTATCAAGGATTTAAAGTTATAGATATGTTTATGAGTACACACACATACCCACCAGTCTTCTCCACAGGCCATTTAAGCACAGGGGCACCCCAGTGCTTGACTATCAGAAATGGTATTCCCCTACATACATGAGATATTCTGAGGACCCCAACCTGTGTGTTTAGTGGTTATTTAATGGGAGATTTATGACTAGCACCTGAATTCTTTAGCACAATTTTGTGAAAGCTTACTTTCCTCTAAATCATCATTTTTCATTGCGTATCTTTTTTCATTTTAATGCCTGAAATGAAACCTACTAAATATGATGACTTTAAATGATAAATACAAGTTTTACTAGTGAATTGTATTTCAATGAGTGCCTTACACAGCGCTAGAATATGTGTTGAAACACAGCGCTAGAATATGTGTTGAAAGTGTTTATGCACTCTTAGCAAAGCGCTTGCATTCTTTCCTGTGGAGAACCCTGAATGTGCCATGATAGGTTGAGCACACCTATATCATTTGTACAATGGGTATTAATGTGCCACTGTAGGTTGAGTACACTCAAATATTGTGTATAATGGGTATTAATGTGACATGGTATGGTAAGCACATCTAAATATTGTGTATAATGGGTATCAATGTGCCATGGTAAGTTGAGCACACCTAAATATTGTGTATAATGGGTATCAATGTGCCATTGTAGGATGAGCACACCTAAATATTGTGTATAATGGGTATCAGAGTGCCATGTTAAAATGAGCACACCTAAATAGTGTGTATAACAGCTATCAAGGTGACATGGTAGGATGAGCACACCTAAATATTGTGTACAGTAGGTATCAATGTGCCATGCTAGGATGAGCATACCTAAATATTGTGTATAATGGGTATCAGAGTGCCATGGTAGGATGAGCACATCTAAATATTGTGTATAATGAGTATCAAGGTGCCATGGTAGGATTAGCACACCTAAATATTGTGTATAATGGGTATCAAGGTGCCATGGTAGGATTAGCACACCTAAATAGTGTGTATAATGAGTATCAAGGTGCCATGGTAGGCTGAGCACACCTAAATATTATGTATAATGAGTATCAAGGTGTCATGGTAGGATGAGCACACCTAAAAAGTGTGTATAATGAGTATCAAGGTGTCATGGTAGGATGAGCACACCTAAATATTGTGTATAATGAGTATCAAGGTGCCATGGTAGGATTAGCACACCTAAATATTGTGTATAATGGGTATCAAGGTGCCATGGTAGGATGAGCACACCTAAATATTGTGTATAATGAATATCAAGGTGCCATGGTAGGATTAGCACACCTAAATATTGTGTATAATGAGTATCAAGGAGCCATTGTAGGATGAGCACACCTAAATATTGTGTATAATGAGTATCAAGGTGCCATGGTAGGATGAGATCACCTAAATAGTGTGTATAATGAGTATCAAGGTGTCATGGTAGGATGAGCACACCTAAATATTGTGTATAATGAGTATCAAGGAGCCATGGTAGGATGAGCACACCTAAATTTTGTGTATAATGAGTATCAAGGTGCCATGGTAGGATGAGCACACCTAAATATTGTGTATAATGGGTATCAAGGTGCCATGGTAGGATGAGTATCAAGGTGCCATGGTAGGATGAGCACACCTAAATATTGTGTATAATGAGTATCAAGGTGCCATGGTAGGATGAGCACACCTAAATATTGTGTATAATGAGTATCAAGGTGTCATGGTAGGATGAGCACACCTAAATATTGTGTATAATGAGTATCAAGGTGCCATGGTAGGATGAGCACACCTAAATAGTAAGACCCATATGCGTACCTCAAAGGTCAAAGTCACACTTTGAGTTTGTTTAACAACACTTTCAGTCTGTGAGATTTCGTGTCTGGCCTGTAACTTTGTCTTGAGTAAATGGATTTTGTTAATACTAGCTACAAATGATCAACATCACATGACGATTTGTCACTCGTTACACCCAGACTCAAAGATTTGACAACACTTTCAGTCACTTTGAGATTTCTTTTCCGGTCTGTAACTTGTTTTATATTGTGTGTCTTGTCTGTGAATTGTCTTTAACTTAGCTCAATTTATCAAGATGACATGACGACATGTCATAAGTAAGACCTAGACCTGTACTTAAAGGTCAAAGTCACACTTTTAGTATGTATGACAACACTTTGAATCAGTTTGAGATTTCAAGTCCGTCCTTTAACTTTATCATTCATGGATGGATTTCAAAAACATTGGTTCAATTGATCAATTGATCTGTAACTTTGTCTTACATTAAGGGATTTTAAAATAGCATGACACAAGTGATCAGCATGTCATTATGATGTTTCACCTGCATTTTACTGTTGAAATACCTGGACCGTTACATCAGATGTCAAGGTCAAGGTTGCACAAAGGTCAAGTTCATGCTTTAATGTAAAAAAAACATGAAATTGCATGTCTAATCTGAAACATCAGTCCATTACTCTTGATATTCATGGATTCACGCTACCTATTATGACATATCTTGTTATTTTTCATAGTCTATTTGGGGGGCATGCAACGCTTACCAGTGACATTTCTTGTTTTTATCTCCGATTTCCATGTCTAAGTGTCTGTTTTAACCAGTGTACATGTATATTTTATAATAAGGAAAAAACATAAATAAATACTATATAAATGGACAAATGTGCTAGACCAAGTTAGCCCAGCCAATAGTACACTGACTTTCATTTAGGTTACGTGAGTTTGAATGCCCGTCAGTAACAGTCGTCTTAATGATTGATATACGGAATTACATATCATTTTTGCTCGTCTCTCATTGCTGATTCAGGTAGGAAAGTTTTCAGTAACTTGTGGAGCTGGGTGTGCTCGAGTACTGGTTAATCACATTCCAGGATCCAAGGAAAGATAAGTAAGGTTTACAGATCATCTTATAACCCTCAGTAGTATATTTTAATAATGCTATGAATATGTATTCAGATTGTTGATGTTTTTTATTTTTATGCTCCCCACAAATTTTTGGGGTGGCATATAGTTATATCGCAGCATCCATCCATCTGTTTGTTATTCCGTCCAATATTTTGTGTCCGGCCTGTAACTTTGTCATGCATAGATGGATTTTATAATAATACTTGCTTTAAATGATCAACATAACATGATGACGTGTCGGGAGTAAGACCCACATCCATACCTCAAAGGTCAAGGTCACACTTTGAGTTGTCTGACAACACTTTGAGTCTGTGTGAGATTTTAAGGTCTGGCCTGTTACTTTGATGGATTTTGTTTATACAATACAAATGATCAACATAACATGACGACATGTCGCACATTACACCCAGACTCCCACTACAAAGACCAAGGTCACAATTTAACACTTTCTATCTGATTGAGATTTTTGTCCAGTCTGTAACTTTGTCACATATGGATGAATTTCAAAAATACTTGGCTCAATTTATAAATTGATCAATATGACATGACGACGTGACACATTAAGACCCAGAACCTCACATAAAGGTCACTTTTTCAGTTTGTTTGAGATTTCATGTCTGGTCTGTAACTTTGTCTTACATGGAGGGATTTTAAAGTAGTTTGACACAAGTGATCAGCATATCATGATGATGTGTCACCTGTATTAACCTGTAGAAATACCCAAACCATTACATCAGATGTCAAGGTCAAAGTTATACAAAGGTTTAAGTCATGCTTTAATGTAAAAAAAACTTTTAATTGCATGTCTAGTCTGAAACGTCAGTCCATTACTTTTGATATTCATGGATACATCGCTGCCTATTATTACATAATTATATTGTTATTTTCACAAACCATTTGGGGGGCATGCGTAATTTCTTGTTTTTTTAAAAATTCCAAAAAGTTCATGCGTCTGAGCACAAAAACAATTTTACTTACTTTGTAAATGTGCAACGTCTTGTTTTTCTCTAACAGGTTTTACAATGATAAGTAATCATTCGCTGCTTAGCACAGATAAACAAATTTAAAAAACACTTTTATTTAGCGATGCCACATCTTTCTGAAACGGAGAGAAATCATACTTTGTATGCTCCTGACTAGGTCATTGGTAAATACTGTTGTATGTCATTGGCTTTTCCAGATGGAATATTTATATTCTTGTGAACTGATACAATAGTACTGGTTATATCAGAGATCTTGTCAGACATATGTGCAACAATGTTATGTACTCATCACGTTATTACGATGACTCACCTACGTAATTGTTTCTTACCTGCAACATGTACTCCTTGGCATTACTGTGACCGTAAACCGTTTGATATAAAACCATGTTCCAATTCATGATCTTTGGCCATACACTGGTCAGATTCAGACAGCGCACCACCAAGCTGTTAAGGGTACAACATCATTTGCAATACACGCAAAACCAATGGCAATGCTTTTGTATCCCCAAACCTCGACCCCATAGAACACGTATGGAATGAATTGGATCGGCGAGTCAGGTCAAAACATCAAATTGATACCATAAACGATCTCTGAGATGCACTTCTGTTGGAATGGCAATTTATTCCTAACACGCTTATTTAGCGTAATGCAAGTTAACAGAGAAGATGTAGTCAGGAATACATTCGTAAAAATGGAATCCACACTGGTTACTGACGATTAAAAAAAAAATCAGTTTTTGCAATTAGCTAGCATTTTTGTCTTTTTCAAATATTACATGATCATTTTCATTGTTCTTGAATTTGCATTTTGACCCTTCTTCACTTAATTGACCAGAAAAAAACATGCGATGTCTGATTTTTTCCAGCAAATTACACAGCAACAATCGTAAAGGCATAAAACCTTGATGAAAAAATGTTTTAACCTTAAATATATATGTATCAGCAAAAGAGATACTTTTAAAGTCGATGTAAAGTTTTCATTTTTTGGTCAGTGTATATCAGTAGTTATTGCCATACATCTAATAGTGGAAAATTATTAAAATATTTCTAACACTTCTGGTAATTTCAGTATCAGGAAATTCTGGAAATCTTGGACGATGGCTACAAGAAAACGCGGGATGGCTCCAACATAAAGGTTCTGGCCAAAGCTCAGGTATGCACGACTGTTACAGGTATCAGTAGGCACTGTAGGCAATTTTTCTAAGAAAAATGTATTAAAATCTGACCACTATGCTTCTTCATGTTTCCTTTTTTTGTAATGAAAAAACCTTAAAACTACATTTATTTGGTTATAAAACAGTGAATTCAAGGTTAATATTAAGGATAACCAGGCCCCTAAAAAAATACGAAATATACGTCAAAACACACCTACAATTTTTTTCGGAGGAGTATGGCCAGGGACCCTCCTACAACTGTGCCTACACATAGTTTTCAGCCAAGCTAAGATTCTGTATGTGTATTGTGATTGGGGGCTATCATTTATTATTTTTTGACAGTTTAAAGACTTTACATATGGGAAAATAAATAACTTTTGTTTTTAACTGGTGTTTTTCCAAATTTTTACATATCCAATTCTTTGTGAATTTTTATGACACGTGCTGCCCTCTGTCAGTCTGGCATCTTTCTGGGTAGGAATCCTAACTGTTTAGGAATCCTACTGTTTACATAACTATGTGCATTTTTAAGCCCATGAACCATATTTAGTTATGAGACATTTTTTTTAATATTATATATTGTATGTAATTTAAGATTAAAGAACTGTTACGTTTGCACAAAAAAACAACCAGAAGCTGCCATAATGGTAATATCAATGTTAATATCAAAATAGTCACATGACTTCTACTCATTTTGTGATGGCAAGGATAGAGGCAGTTCATGCATGTTGTATAGTAATAGTACTCTTATAATTTAAACATATAAAATGTTATCATGTAAATAGTCAAATAAACACATAATAAAAGTATATGAAATATATTTTCATATTAGTTGCACTCATAAAATCATGAAATAAATACTCATATAAATTGTTCATATAATAAAAATTAAGTCATAAATTTCATAAAAAAAAAAACACAAAAAAATAATATAAATTGCACATATAAAGATATAAACTTGTGTAAATGTATACACATATAGATGGCTCTTTAAGTAAAATCATATACACATATAAATAGCACATTGAAAGTCACATCATTATAATTTACTCATATAAAATGAAAACATAATAAAATTGTAATAAATTCCCATATAATTTCCACACAATAAAATGATAAGAATATTCATAATACAATCCTAAAATAGATGCTCATATAAATTATACATTTAATAAAAGCCTATAAAACATACTCATATAAATTGTACATTTAATAAAAGCCTATAAAACATACTCATATAAATTATACATTTAATAAAACCCTATAAAACATACTCATATAAATTGTACATTTAATAAAAGCCTATAAAACATACTCATATAAATTGTACATTTAATAAAAGCCTATAAAACATACTCATATAAATTATACATTTACTAAAAGCCTATAAAACATACTCATATAAATTGTACATTTAATAAAAGCCTATAAAACATACTCATATAAATTGTACATTTAATAAAAGCCTATAAAACATACTCATATAAATTGTACATTTAATAAAAGCCTATAAAACATACTCATATAAATTGTACATTAAAACCCAATAAAACATACTCATATGAATTGTAAATTTGATAAAACCTTATAAAACATACTCATATAAATTGTACATTTAATAAAACCCTATAAAACATACTCATATAAACTGTACATTTAATAAAACCCTATAAAACATACTCATATAAACTGTACATTTAATAAAATCCTATAAAACATACTCATATTAATTGTACATTTAATAAAAGCCTATAAAACATACTCATATAAATTGTACATTTAATAAAAGCCTATAAAACATACTCATATAAATTGTACATTTAATAAAAGCCTATAAAACATACTCATATAAATTGTACATTTAATAAAACCCTATAAAACATACTCATATGAATTGTAGATTTAATAAAACACTATAAAACATACTCATATAAACTGTACATTTAATAAAACCCTATACAACATACTCATATAAACTGTACATTTAATAAAACCCTATACAACATACTCATATAAACTGTACATTTAATAAAACCCTATAAAACATACTCATATAAACTGTACATTTAATAAAACCCTATAAAACATACTCATATGAATTGTATATTTAATAATACCCTATAAAACATACTCATATAAACTGTACATTTAATAAAACCCTATAATACATACTCATATAAACTGTACATTTAATAATACCCTATAAAACATACTCATATAAACTGTACATTTAATAAAACCCTATAAAACATGACTCCTATAAAAATCTTAATAATTCTAAAAAGATAAACTATCACAAAAGCAAATATAAATCAAATGATGAAAACACACATCAAGAAATAACCTAAGAATATAGGAACAAAATTTAATTGAAAGTACAATCAATAAATAAAACTTTCTTATCACTTTCAAAGGTTATGATCGTCCACTTTTTATTTATTTCATTATTTTATTCAAAAACACTTAAAATGCTTAAAGTATTAAACAAAAATTGTTTTAGAAATTGGCATTGCTCAAAAATTCAACAAATTACTAGACTTTCTATGAACCTTTCTTTGGTCCTGGGTTAATTATATATGCGTTGTACAAGTGGCACTCTTCTCGATAACAGCTGCATCTTGTAAATGTACATGGTCTTTACACATATACATTATATATGTATAGTAAACGTACAGACGTAACCCTACATGTGTACAAAGTTCCGATGTATAATAAAATGTCTTTTTCCGTTCTTGTAATTAAATGATTTATGATTGTATTTTTTGTTAAAAAAATAAAGATTAACATAAAAAAGAATGAATTTTAGAAATCGGAGTTATGTATAAAGTACATTCAATATCAAAATCCATTATGTTCACATACACCACACAAACAGGCACAAGTGTATGTAAGTATATGTTTCCAGTACAAAATAAATGCATAATTGTGTTATGTTTTCTTTAAAAGATTTTGAATAATTTCAAATCAAACAAAGATTTGCACGAAAAAGATGTAAAACTGCAAAAATTTCCAAGGGACACACAAGCATTCCTAGTCATCAACCCTTGTACAATAACTAAGGTACATAACTCTTGCCTGAATATAATGCAAATTATTGCTCTTGTTTCGCTTAGAAAATCTGGTTTAAGTTTTGCGTGCAAGTACCATCAAGTCCACATCTCAGTAACCATTCCATGTAATGACTTGAAACTTTACACAAGCCTTCCTAATCATCAAACCTACTATAATAACTAAGTTGGTTAACTCTTGCATGAAAATATTGTAAATTTTTGCCCTTTTTTGACTTAGAAACTCTGGTTAAAGTTTTGCGTGCAAATACCATCATGTCAATATCTCACCAACTGCTCAATGTATTTGATTGAAACTTTACACCTTCCCAGTCGTCAATTCTACTCCAATAACTAAGTTGGATAACTCTTGCATGAATATAATGTAAATTATTGCTCTTCTTTGACTTAGAATTTTTGTTAAAGTTTTGCATGCAAGTACCGACAAGTCCATATTACACCAACCATTCAATGTATTTGATTGAAACTTTACATATGGCTTTGTAGTCATGAAACCAACTAAATTAATCAAGTCGGATAACTCTTGCCAGATTCTTTTGCAAATTATGGCCTTTGTTTTACTTAGACATTTTATTACTAGGCAGTCACTTCATGTATTTGACTGAAACTTCATACAAGATATTGCAGTTATAAGACCTACTCAATTTTATCAATCTTATTTGCTTTGATTTGTCATCAGTCTCAGTCAAATTTGTACTTTTGTGACAAATATTTGAATAGTCAGCTCTTGTTAATTTTCAGGGACATTTGTTTTACCCATAGCACATGAACAAGACCTGCAGCTGAAAGGTTGATGAAACTGTAGGACAGTGCAATTTTTCAACAAATTCGAGGTAAATAAAGTAAAAAATCTGCAAAAATAAAACATAATTATTCTAAAACCTAATATGCATTTATCTTGTATATACATAAATTCAACACATCACAGGTTATATGTAAATGTTTTCAGGTATTATTGGTGGAGGAACGCCTCACAACGAGGCCACCATCCTTGTATTGCAAGTAACTGACAAGTAATGCAAATAACTGATCCACCATCTTTGTATTGCAAGTAACTGACAAGTAATATAAGTAACTGACAAGTAATGTAAGTAACAGACAAGTAATGCAAGTAACTGACCCACTGTATTTGTATTGCAAGTAACTGACAAGTAATGTAAGTAACAGACAAGTTATGCAAGTAACTGACCCACTGTATTTGTATTGCAAGTAACTGACAAGTAATGCAAGTAACTGACAAGTAATTCAAGTAAAGGTAAGTAATGCAAGTAACTGACCAACCATCTTTGTATTGCAAGTAACTGACAAGTAATGTAAGTAACAGAAAAAGTTATGCAAGTAACTGACATGTAATGAAAGAAACTGACAAGTAATGCAAGTAGCGGACAAGAATCTCACAACCACACAGGGTTCGAACACAACTGAGACATTAACTTATTTGTTGAAATTGATGTTTGAATTTTTATTTATGTTGAGGACCTCAGGAGGTTTATCATCGATCAAAATATTAGCTCCAACAATGTCCATGTATTTTTTATTTCCCATTTCTTATTATTTCATTTACTCAATGTTTGTTGAAAATGATGTTTAAATTTTTATTTATGTTGAAGACCTCAAGGAAGATTCATTATCAATCAGAATACTAGCTCTAACAATGTCCATGCATTTTTTTTTCTTGCCTGTTTCTTATTACTTTATTAATTTGAGTTTTGAAATTGATATTTAATTTTATTTGTGTTGAGGACCTCAGCGAAGATTTATTATCAATCAAAATAATAGCTTGAACAATGTCTATTCATTTTTTTCTTGCCCGTTTCTTATTACTTGATTAACTTGTTTGTTGAAATTGATGTTTGAATTTTTATTTATGTTGAAGACCTCAGGAGGTTTATCATCAATCAAAATACTAGCTCCAACAATGTCCATGTATTTTTTATTTCCCATTTCTTAATACTTCATTTACTCAATGTTTGTTGAAATTGATGTTTGAAAATTTATTTATGACGAGGACCTGAGGAAATTCCTGATTTATTATCGATAACTTGTTTGTTGAAATTGATGTTTGAATTTTTATTTATGTTGAAGACCTCAGGAGGTTTATCATCAATCAAAATACTAGCTCCAACAATGTCCATGTATTTTTTATTTCCCTTTTCTTAATACTTCATTTACTCAATGTTTGTTGAAATTGATGTTTGAAAATTTATTTATGTTGAGGACCTGAGGAAATTCCTGATTTATTATCGATCAAAATATTACTCTAACAATGTCCATGCATTTTTTCTTCCCAGTTTCTTATTACTTCATTTCTTTGTTTGTTGAAATTGATGTTTGAATTTATATTTATGTTGAGGACCTCAAGGAAGATTCATTATCGATCAGAATACTAGCCCCAACAATGTCCATGCATTTTTTTCTTGCCTGTTTCTTGTTACTTCATTTCTTTGAGTTTTGATATTGATGTTTGAATTTTTATTTATGTTGAGGACCTCAGGGAAGATTTATTACCATCAAAATAATAGCTCTAACAATGTCCATGCATTTTTTTCTTGCCTAATTTTTACTACTTCATTTACTTGTATGTTGAAATTGATGTTTAAATTTTGTTTATGTTGAGGACCTCAGGGAAGATTTATTACCATAGCTATAACAATGTCCATGCATTTTTTTACCTGTTTGTTAATGAAGTAGTTAAGTCCAAAAAGGGCCATAACTTTGCGAAAATGCAATCCAGAGCTATGGTTCTTGAGTCTGTGTGTTCCATTGATGATGCTGAACACACATGTCAAGTTTCATTTATACTGAGTGATATCTTACCTGATAAAAAATTTAACCTGAAAAATAAAGTCCAAAACAGCCATAACTCTGCTAAAATGCAACCCAGAGTGATGGTTCTTATGTCTGTAAGTTCCATTGATGATGCTGAACACACATGTGCAGTTCATTCATATCAATTGAGTGGTTGCATAGATATCTTACATGATAAAAAACTTTAATCTGAAAAACCAATGCCGATGCAGATGCCGACATCAGGTGAGTACAATAGCCCCCCTATTCTACGAATAGTCGAGCTAAAAATAGTATATTATGATGTTTTTGTCTCTCTGAAAGGTGATGATTAATCATTTTGTATCTCATGTACACCATATCTCTTGTATACATGTCACATGATGTGTATTGTATATCTTCTGTAATAATTGTGTGTATTATTTAACTTGAGCATTTATAACCTGGGCACATCATGCATGCAAACTTTGTGGATATTGACAAACTTCATGGTCAAGCAGTTTTAGTCTTGGTTCCTTGTTTGTGACTTGGCTTAGTTAAAATTCATTGAAAGGAAAGGGTACCATATGATAAATGTAATATGTGTATTGAAATTGGCATGTGCTTTTAGTCCAGGTGTAAAATCACAAAGGCAGCACATGGCTGTTATATTTAATGAGGTATTTATGTGGTGTACATGTTTTTTTTTTACTTTTTCAAGTATAGAAACAAAATATAATATTTTATATATCTTATTACATTTAAGTTAATAATTTACATGTATGAAATTTTGTGTACTGGGCCAAAAAAAAAACAACAACTTTATTCTCCTTGGCATGTTTTTTTTCAAAATAAAATGTAGCATTTAAGCTCTTTTTTTTAATTAAGTGAAGAGCCGTTATTGTAACCTTGGCATCATTGATGATAGTTTAAAGTTTTATGCTTAGTTCAGCCATTTCTCAGTTACTTGCGGAGATGGGGTGTTCTTGAGTACTGGTTAATATTACAGGATTCCAGGATACAGTGGTTAGGTTAACTGATCATCTGTTAGTCCTCGATGGCACATAAGTGTTGCTAAATATTCAATAAATATATCTCTGTTTGGGAACAAACTAATTGTGTTATGTTGACTAAACTTCATAAACACATCATATCATGTTATACAGGGTGTTTCAAAATATATGTTACAGGATCATTTGTTTATAATTTGTTTAATTTATGCAATATGTAAAAACAGAAAACAACTTTTGAAAGAGGACAGTTTTAAAATTTATTCCCTGGTATCTTATCCCTAATGTCTATGGCCCACAGACTTATTCAAACAAAAATCTATTTATCTACTGATACTGCAACACCCTCTCTCGAGGATTATGTGCAGGCACCAAGTACACAGGTTTACAGGAATTTAAATATCATTTTAACACAGAAATTAATTGAGATTTGACTCCCAGTACATGAGACCAACTGCTTTAAATCCCCTCCAAAAGATTTGCATACTTTCACAGTACCCTGCACAGCAATTGATAAAGTAGTTGTATATTGTCCTTGGATTGTCAAAAATTGCATTATTTGACATATGTGCACTCCAGCACAGAAAGTTTTCATTTGATACTCACCAAACTTACAAACTAGTTTTTATTACCATAATATCTTAGGGAGGGCTGTTGTTAATGTTGCTAAAACTTATAGCCCAACCCATTTGCACTATATATAAATATAATTGTATTGTTATTATTTATGTTATTGTATATAATAGATGCCATAAAATAATGTTATAATATCTTGGACAAGTTCTTGAACTGGCCAAATCAGATAATAAATGACCCTTAAATCATCAAAAAGTGTGATGTTTCATATTTTTATACTCCAGCACTCAGTTTTTATTCTATTTTGACTAACACAGTTCTTAATTATATACCATGTAACCATAATATGTTTTTAAACTGACCAGTGGACAGGGTTGTCCCATGGTAAGTATCAGACCTAGGATCGGAGTGTCATGGGTGCAATCCTTGCCTCTGCTATGGGTGGTGTCCTTAAGCAAGACATTTTATCTGCATAATGCTTAGTACTGAATCTACCCAGGAAGACTTTAGCATGATTTTTAGCTAGATTATTCGTAGAATAGTGGGGCTATTGTACTCGCCCCGGCATTGGCGTTGGTTTTTAGCTCTCTGGGCAAAGGCCAGAAGGGCTTATGCGATGGCGCGTTGTCTGTCGTCTGTTAGCAGTACTTTCTCTGAAACCGCTAGGCCAATTAAACTCAAACTACACATGGATGTTTATATTGCACAGGAGACTATACAAAAGATTTTTTTTTATCGATCTAAAATTCAAGATGGTCGCCATTATTAAAAACAGTCCAAAACTAAATTTGTTCAAATGGTGTTAAAATAACTCCGCCCCAAGGGTTCAGTTAGGGGACATATGTCATTATAATAAACTTTTTTTTTTTTTTAAAAAAGGAACTGATTTTGCCTATATTTTCACTGAAGCAATGTTTGGTTGGACAAGGAGGTTCAGATTTGTAAAAATGACTGGGTTCCACTGTCTTGAGGGGTCAGGAGGGGCCCCTAAAGGGTAAATATTAGGAATTACAAAAATCATTTTCTTAAGAACCGGTAGGTCAGCTTTGTTCGTATTTGGCATAAATTATCCCTATGTGTAGCAGTTTGATTTCAGATAAGAATTAAGTGGCCAATATTTATCAGGACCCTGTAAGGGGATTTTTTACATAGGGTTACATCTTTATGGAAAAACAGAAAATTCTCAATTTTTCATCTATTTTTGCAAAATTATTATTCAATTTGAGTTCTAAAGTATCATCTAGTCATAGGAAATAAGATTTGGTTCAATAAGGAGAATTGACTTTCCCAGTGAGTATGGGTTTAAAGTTTGTGCAAATCAAGGGTCTTGTATCTATAGGGGCCCTGTAAAGGGACATTGAGTTTTATATAGGAATTCTTTTGGAAAACGAAAAATTCTGTTTTTGTCCCTTCTTTTATGACTTTTTTTATTAAGTTTGAGTTTTGAAGCATCTTCTAGTCATAACAAATAAGATTTTGTTCGTTACGAAGGATTGACTTTATGAAAGGGGCCAGATGGGGGTCACAAAGTGGTTAAAATTGAACTTTGTCAACAACCGGTCAGTCAAATTTGTTCATATTTGATATAAACTATCCCTATGATTAAGAGTTCTGAATTTGTACAAATCAAGGGGCACTCGGATGTATAGAGGCCCTGTAAGGGGCTTTTAGTTTTACATAGGAGTACTATGAGAAAATGGAAAATTCTCATTTTTTCATCCATTTGTGTAAATATGTTGTTCAGTTCAAGCATTATCTAGTATTTGATTTTGTTCAATAAAGAGGATTGAATTTCCATAAGGGGCCAGGGGGTGGGTGGGGGCAATATGGTTAAAATTGGGAATTTTCACAAAGCTTCCCCGCAATAACCTTTCAGTCAAACTAGTTCATATTTGATATAAATTATCTTTACATCAGCAAGGATTGAAGATTCTGCATATCAAGGGGCCATGTAATGTGACTTTTACTTTAACATAGGAATATTATAGGGAAAACCGATTTTTTTTTCTTTTTCACATCTATGTGTACAAAAAACTTATATTCAAAATCTAAAGCATTTCTGCTCATAACAAATCCCTAGGAGTGGGTGATTAACTTAGTTCTGACAATCAAGGGGCTTGGTTGTATAAGGGTTCTGACAGGAACTATATATTTTTTTATAGATGCATGGTATGGGAATAAAAAGTGTTTCCTTTTCATAGCAATAAAGTTTTTGTTTTTGTTCAGTATGGGTGTGGCGGGGGCAGCGTCCTCAGGCCCATGTGGGCCTCTTGTTAAAGTAAGATATCTATGCAACCACTCATTTGATATGCATGGAACTTCACAGGTGTGTTCAGCATTATCAATGGAACTCACAGACATAAGAACCATAACTCTGGGTTGCATTTTGGCAGTGTTATTGCCCATTTTGGACTTAATTTTTCAGGTTAAAGTTCCACTTTTTTTTAATTCCATCTTTTTTTTTTTTGTAAAGTTTATTTCTTTTTTTTTTAGATTTATTTTCTTCATTTTCATGAAAGGGTATCTAGCTGTGGTCAGCTGTGCATGCTGTTACAATATTATTTCAGCCATAGATCCATTTACATGAACTCAGCCTGCCAGGTACTGATATATTGCCCTCTGAGGTGAAATTAGTGCATAGGCCTATATGTCATGCTGATTTAAATAATATTATAATATAAATAATATTATCTCATTTCTCAATCAAGTAAAAGAAATGTCATAAAATTGCTTTATTTGATGTAAAATTTCTTCCCCTTGAATCATTAGAAAAATAGTTCTGCTCAATAATTTTAGTTTCCTTAGATATTTTGATTTAATTGTGTGAATTGTGTGAATAAGTTCATGTGAAAGTGAAAATGAAGAGAGCTTGGGATAAAAGGTTTTGAGGTTAATCCATGTTATGGGTCAATGTCACTAATTTATTTAAAACTCGTTGGCAAAAAATGACATGATGCTCAGCAGAGCCTCGTGTAATGCATTTTTGCCAATTCGTTTAATAAATTCATTAATAAACAAGCACTCATGTAAGATCCAAGATATTTTTCAGTTGTATATTATTACTTCAGGTTAAACAGCAGGCCAAGGAAAATGTCTCCACATGGTGATGGAAGTTGTGTAGGATGCTGTTGTTGACGTTGTTCTAGAAACACACTATGCAGTTTCTTCAGAAGTCCCTGAGTAGGTAACAATCCTAGACCCTGCAAGCAAACAGCCGACAGAGCCAGCTGATCTCAATTTTGAGGTGAGTAACACAAATGGTTTTAACCCTTTACTCAATAAATGCACCTTTTCTCGCACCAATCACTGAAGGCCTTTTGAAAACAGTGCAGGAAGAGTTCACATTGCTCATAACAAGCAATCTGAACACTTCCTGCACTGTTTTCCACTCTGTCAGTTAATATAAACATAATTCATCCATTGCTGATACGTGGTGAATTAATGCTTTCAATTTGGAAAAGTCCAAGAAAATGTTTATGGAGCAAAGGGTTAATATAAAAACATGTTATAGGTCAGTGTCACTAATTTCTTCAATGCAAAAACAGTTTCTGCCAAAAAAAACTTTAGATACATGTATTTTGATTGAATTTGACATTTAGGTTACTAACATGAAAAAAAAGCTTGGGATTGAGTTGAAGTAAATTGGGATTATTTCATCATCTTAGAATTTGAAGTAAATTGGAATTATTTCATCATTTTAGAATTTGAAGTTTAACCTTCCTATGAAAGAGTGGTTAGGTTAACTGACCATCTGTTAGCCCTCGATGGCATAAAATGGTGATGAATATTCAAACAAACAAACAGTTATCTTTATTTATGACTACATAATATACTGAAAATCATAAGCAATGATTTACATGTTGAACCTTGATGAAAGGGACATTTAAAACCCTATGGGTACCTAGCTAAAGTCCTTCTTTAAATCATGAATGTTGTAAATAAGATTTATTCAATATTTTGTGACCTAAAAAAAAAATTTTGTGATGAACTCAACAAAGTCTTCACAATTGTTGTTGGGAGAACATGTGTGCGTCATGTGCACCTTTGCCTGATCTTGTCCAGGTATTACTTTCTCATGCATAGAGGAATTTTAAAATATCTGTAAGTAAAACATCAAGGTCATACTTAGACATTCAAGGTCAGACAACGTTCACATGTAGATACTGTTTGACATTGTGGCCCTGTAGGCTTCAGATTATGAAAAGGGAGATAGTTTACTGATATACTTACTTTGGACACCTTTTACATAAACTGTGTTGCAATTTTTAGCTCGTCTTTTTGTAAAAGACGAAGAGCTATTGTCATGACCCTGGTGGCGTCGGCGTCGTTGTCATCGTTCAATGGTTAAAGTTTTATGTTAAGCTCAGCCTTATTTCTGTTTCTTAACAAACAACTCATGGTACGATGACTTAACTTCATAAACACATTCATATCATGTTATACAAACAATGTATATAGCTAACTTACCTAATTTACATACTTTGGGCTCTAAAACCTTACATAAAAGTCTTTTGTTTAGCTCAGGTTTGGTTAAGTTTATGTTTAGCTCAGCATTTTCTCTGTTTCTGAACAAACCACTCATATTTTGGTGACTAAATTTCATAAAAACATTTCTGTTATTTGTACAAACAATGTATAAAGCTAACTTACCAAATCTTCCATACTGTGGGCTTTAAAACTTTAGGTTAAAGTTTCTTTGTTTAGCTCGGGTTTGAATTTTGTTTTATTTATTTTCTTAAAATCAATTTTATTTTTCAGTAATACTATTAATTCTGTAGGCTGATCACCATCAACTAAAAAAAAGTTTACATAATTGACCTTGACCTATTTAATGGACTTTCCTGCCCGAGCCCAACCAAGACCTCCACCCTGCTGCCCATATTTGTTTTCTTTTTTGTTTAAATTTGTTCTGTATTAAATCAAATACTCTGCCCTATTTCAACTTTATAACCAACCCAAAGACCCCCCATGCCCCCCCACCCCCACACATACACACAACCAATCTCCGCCCATTTTTTTTACATTTTGTTTTGTATTATTTTTTTTAAATCAAACACTCTGCCCCATTTTAACCTTGTTACCAACCCAAAGACCCTCACCCCTAATTTTTTGTTTTAAATTGAATACTTTGCCCCATTTCAACTTTGTTACTGACCCAAAGGACATCCCCTCCTCCATTTTTTTTCTTTTAAATTTTGTTTTGTTTTAAATTTAATACTATTCTGCCCCTTTGTTACCAACCCCAAGACCCCAAACCCCCTCCAATTGTTTTCTTAAAATTTTGTTCTGTATTGAAGTAGATACACTGTCCCATTTCAACTTTGTTACTTACCCCAAGACACCCTCTCCCTCCAACTTGTTTTATGCCCCCCAAAACATTTTTTGTTATGCCCCCAAAATATTTTTTGGGTGGCATATAGTAATCGCAGCTTCAGTCCGTCCGTCTGTCCTTCCGTCCTGTATTTCAGTTCCGGCCTGTAACTTTGTCATGCATAGACGGATTTTGTTGATAATTGCAACAAATGATCAACAGAACATGATGATGTGTTGCGAGTAAGACCCATACCTGTACCTCAAAGGTCAAGGTCACAATTTGAGTTTGTTTGACAACACTTTGAGTTTATGTGAGATTTCCTTTCTGGCCTGTAACTTTGTCATGCATAGATGAATTTTAATGATACTTGCTAAAAATGATCAGCATAACATCATGACATGTTGGGGGGGCATGTGACACTTAACAGTGACATTTCTTGTTTTTATTTTATTAAACTAAACAGTCCTGTTTATTAAACTTTGGAATGTGTCGACGTGCCATAAAACACCATTAATTCATTCATTCATTATTAAATTTGGCACATACACCCCCACATCCACACCCAGATTTTAAAATTAAATAAAATACATTTCAGCTTAAGTACTGGCTAGCTAGCCTTAGCCAGACATAGACATAGTGTATATTCTGCCCTAATAGTCCTACTTTCACATTCATGTGTCTACTATTTTGCTAATATGAAAGATGGTTTCATTCATACAGATATATCTGTTTTTCTGATGGTACATTATAATATACTGTTCTGTGATTGACAAGGCTAGAATAGTGAGTTAACGTTGTTCTTCCACATCTCTGTTTTTTATGGTGATTTTTTTAAATCTGTTTTATTTTTTTCAGTAATAGTATTGATTTTTTAAACTAGTCACCATCAAGTTTAAAAAGTTTACTTCACTGACTTTGACATACATAATAGATTTGAAAAACGACACGCATCTTGTTTACCAAGTGCAGATGTGCATATTGTCTTTGTGTTCCGGTTCAATGACTTTTCACAAAGTTATGGCCCTTTGATTCTGTCTGTGACCAATTCTTTGTCCGTGCTATTTCTCTACAACCCCATGTTGGAATTTTATGAAACTTGCTAGGATGCATCATACCAAGTGGAGATGCGCATTTTCTCTTTGTGTTCTGGTTCAGTGATTTTTCACAGAGTTATAGCCCTTTAATTGAGTCTGTGACCAAATTGTTGTCCGGGCTATTTCTCTACAACCTCAGGTTGGAATTTTATGAAGTTTGCTACGATGAATCGCTACCAAGTGGAGATGTGCATATTGTCTTTGTGTTGCGGTCGATGATTATCATGGAGTGATGGCCCTTTAATTGAGTCAATGACCAAATTCTTGTCCGCAGTATTTCTCTACAACCTCAGATGCATCATTACCACGTGGAGATGCGCATATTGTCTTTGTGTTCGGGTTCAATGATTTTTCACAGAGTTATGGCCCTTTGATTCTGTCTGTGACCAAATTCTTGTCTGTGCTATTTCTCTGCAACCCTATGTTGGAATTTTATGAAACTTGCTAGGATGCATCACTACCAAGTGGAGATGGGCATATTGTCTTTGTGTTGCCATTCGATGATTTTTTCATGGAGTAATGGCCCTTTAATTGAGTCTGACCAAATTCTTGTCCGCTCTATTTCTCTACAACCTCCGGTTGGAATTTTATGAAACTTGCTAGGATGCATCATTATCAAGTGCAGATGCGCATATGTCTTTGTGTTCTGGTTCATTGATTTTATACAGAGCTATGGCCCTTTGATTCTGTCTGTGACCAAATTCTTGTCCATGCTATCTCTCTACAACCCCATGTTGGAATTTTATGAAGTTTGCTACGATGAATCGCTACCAAGTGGAGATGTGCATATTGTCTTTGTGTTGCAGTCGATGATTATCATGGAGTGATGGCCCTTTAATTGAGTCAATGACCAAATTCTTGTCCGCAGTATTTCTCTACAACCTCAGATTGGAATTGTATGAAACTTGCTAGGATGCATCATTACCAAGTGCAGATGCGCATATTGTCTTTGTGTTCTGGTTCGTTGATTTTTCATGGAGTGATGGCCCTTTAATTGAGTCTGTGACCAAATTCTTGTCCGCGCTATTTCTCTACAACCCCATGTTGGAATTTTATGAAACTTGCTAGGATGCATCATAATGACATATTTCAAATTATATTGTACAATGTATTATATCATGAAATAATGTATTGACTTCACTTTAGAACCCTCACAGTTACTTCCCCCAATCAGTATCATTGCCATATGGTACAGAGTCAAACACTCACTTTGGGGAGCATCCATCGGTTCCACTGATATTTTATTGTATTTTATTAGCTCAAGGTGAGCTATTATGATCGCCTGCATTTCATTGGCTCTTCCACCAAACTTACATAGTAGTTATATAACCATAATATCTCGGGACAAGTTTTTGAACTGGCCAAATAAAATAATTAAATTCGGAGTCAATGGCCCTTGAAACATAAAAAATTGCACTATTTGACCTTGTGTGCAGTAGGACACATTCATGAACTGGTCAAATCAGACAGTCAATGTCAAGTTATGATGTTAGCTGTAGCACTCTCAGTTTTCATTTGATCTTAATCAAACTTGCACAGTAGTTACATAACCAAAATATTTCAGACAAGGTTTTATGCTCAGCTTTTTGTCTGTTTCAGATTATTGTCTTCATAAAAATATTCATATTATGTTGTATAAACCATCTATATAGCTTGGTTACATATTTTTTCATAGATTAAGTTTTACAACCTAATGTTAAAAAAAAATTTGTTTAAGCTCCGGTTAATTTGTCTTTTATTTATATTGTTTAATAATTTTTTAGCTCTACTGGCCAAAGGCCAGAAGTGCTTATGCTATGGCGCGTTGTCTGTCGTCCGTCGTCTGTCGTCTGACGTTTGTCGTCTGTTAGCAGCACTTTCTCTGAAACCAATAGGCCAATTAAACTGAAACTTCACATGGGAATTTTATTGCATAGGAGACTATACAGAAAAGTTTTTTTTCCGATCTGAAATTCAATGTGGCTGCCGTTACTAAAAATAGTCCAAAACATAAAAAATCTTCTTCTCATGAACGGCCCAACAGATTTTCAAAATGTTTATGTAGTAATGATGACCAACTATAGTTCTGTTAGATTTGTTCAAATGGTGTCCCTAGGGTTAAAAATGACCCTGCCCCGAGAGTTCAATTAGGGGACACATGTCAATATAATATATATATATTTTTTTTTAAAATGGAAATGATTTTCCCTATATCTTCACTAAAGCATTGTTAGGTGAAGGAGGTTAAGATTTGTAAAAATGACTGGGTTCCTAAGTCTTAAGCGGTCAGGAGGGGCCCCAAAAGGGTACAAACTATAGTTTTGTTAGATTTGTTCAAATGGTGTCCCTAGAGTTAAAAATGACCCCGCCCCGATGTTTCTATTGCATAGTAGAATTTCAAAAAGTGCTATGGCCACTATGAGTCAGTAGAGTGTCCTCAGGCCCTCTTGGGCCTCTTGTTTTTGTTGTAACATATCTGAGATACAGTCGTGTTAAAAACAGTTTACATCACTGACCTTTATCTACTTAATGGACTCAAAAAAAAAAAGACAAAACATCTGCACTGCAGCCGTATGGTTTCCCATGTTACATTTTTTCAGCCCATACAGGTTATGGTTTCTTGTTTCAGATAGAAATATCAACCTCCATCAACATATATACTGTCACTGTTTACAAAGGTGTCGGTTTTACCAGAATTTTCTTGGACATGAATATTGTTGGCATCATGAGACTGCTATTCAAGCCAGCTGGAAACAATATGTAAGTTTAGTATGATATACTGAATAGAAACTACAAACAAAGATGAGGCATACTCTCCCAAAGCATCTGTTGAATAGTATGATTGTGTTAAAAGTGATTTAATAAGTCCATTGTCCAGGGAGCATAAGATGGTGTGGTGGTGTAGTGGCTAGAGTATCAGCCATTTATGCCAGAGGCTGTGGGGTCTATCCATTACAATCTAAATTAATGAATTTGGTTCATTACAATCCACATTAATCAAACATTCATCCATTATAATCTACATTAATCAAACTTTCATCCATTACATACATGTATACTCAAATGCAGATGGAAGTGCGCACTTTTTAGCTTGCCAGGAAGAAGTCCAAGGAGAGCTATAGCCATGACCCCGGCATCAGTGTCGGCATCGTCGCCGGTGTCGACGTCGGCATCATTGTCTGTAGACACTGAGGTTAAACTTTTGCATTTAAGATATCTATGCAACCACTCATTGAATGTGAATGAAACTTCGCATGTGTGTTCACCATCATCAATGGAACACACAGAGACAAGAACCATAACTCTGGATTGCATTTTGGCACAGTTATGGCCCTTTTTTACTTAGACACCCAGAGGCGAGCTTTGTTGTCTTCCGACAACTCTTGCTACTTCTATTTTAATTCTACAAAGTATAAAGATGTCAAATTTGAAACATAAGAATATCGATCGTTACGGTTTTTAGCCACAACGAAAAATCGGTCAAACTATGGCTAGTTATTAAGTAATAGCCCGAATTGCGATTTTGTAAGATTTCCACGTGGAACATGTATACATATGTACAAGTGGCCAAACTTGTTTTCTCTACATTCTTTCGCACATGTATAGTGCGTATATCACTATAGAATTTAATAATTAATAACAGCGAATATGCCACGACTATCAGAACGTCAGCGTAGTGACACCTTAATGATGGTGGAAGAGGTACAACGTGACATGCATTCCATGCGGCGACGTATTTACAAGTTATTAGACAGAATGACGGTCATAACATTTACATAAGTTCGCAACACATTACATTGAATCTACGCAAGAAAACATCCCTTTGGCTTTGTGTATTTTTCGTTTTGACCCCAAATCTACGTAGACCCGTCGTATGTTTTATCCAAATTCAAAGCAGTTAAATAAACATATTGGTCAGAAAGGTAATTGAATAAACTCAAAATTGATACCACACATGAAAGTATTCCATCATTGGATTTTCACAAAATTAAAAATATAAATGTTCACACTTTCTTTTGCGTTTGAGTATATATCAAATATTTTTCATTACAATCTACATAAATCAAACATTGTTTAATTACAATCTACAGCAAACATTCATTTATGCAAATCTTCATTAATCAAACATAAGTCCATTAAACTCTACATTAATAAAAAAATCTACCATCATAATAAGTACAGTGAACTCTTTACATTCATCATTAATCAAACATTTGTCCATTACAATCTACATTAATCAAACATTTGTCCATTATAATCTACATTAATCAAACATTTGTCCATTACAATCTACATTAATCAAACATCTATTACAATCTACATTAATCAAACATCTGTACATTACAATTTATATTAATCAAACATCTGTCCATTACGTCTACATTAATCAAACATCTGTCCATTACAATCTACATTAATCAAACATCTGTCCATTACAATCTACATTAATCAAACATTTGTCCATTACAATCTACACTGATCAAACATCTGTCCATTATAATCTACATTAATCAAACATCTGTCCATATCAGTCTACATTGATCAAACATCTGTCTATTACAATATCATTAATCAAACATATGTCCATTACAATCTACATTAATCAAACATCTGTCCATTACAACCTACATTAATCAAACATATGTTAATTACAATCTACATTAATCAAACATCTGTCAATTACAGTCTACATTAATCAAACAGCTGTCCATTACAGTCTACATTAATCAAACATCTGTCCATTGCAATCTACATTAATCAAACATCTGTCCATTACAGTCTACATTAATCAGACATTTGTCCATTGAAACCTACATTAATCAAACATCTGTCCATTACAGTCTACATTAATTAGTCATCTGTCCATTACAATCCACATTAATCAAACATCTGTCCATTACAATCTACATAAATCAGACATCTGTCTATTACAATCTATATTAATCAAACATTTGTCTATTACAATCTACATTAATCAAACATCTGTCCATTACAGTCAACATTAATCAAACATTTGTCCATTACACTCTACATTAATCAAACATCTGTCTATTACAATCTAAATTAATCAAACATCTGTCCATAACAGTCTACATTTATCAACATTTGTCCATTACAGTCTACATTAATCAAACATCTGTCCATTACAACCTACATTAATCAAACATTTGTCCATTACAATGTACATTAATCAAACATTTGTCCATTACAATGTACATTAATCAAACATCTGTCCAGTACAGTCTACATTAATCAAACATGTGTCCATTACAATGTACATTAATCAAACATTTGTCCATTACAATCTACATTAATCAAACATCTGTCCAGAACAGTCTACATTAATCAAACATTTGTCCATTACAATCTACATTAATCAAACATCTGTCCATTACAGTCTACATTAAACAAACATCTGTCCATTACAATCTACATTAATCAAACATCTGTCATTTAAAGTCTACATTAATCAAACATCTGTCCATTACAGTCTACATTAATCAAACATCTGTCTATTACAATCTACATTGAACAAACATTGGTCTGTTACAATCTACATTAATCAAACATCTGTCCATTACTGTCTACATTAATCAAACATCTGTCCATTACAATCTACATTAATCAAACATTTGTCTATTACAATCTACATTGAACAAATATTGGTCTGTTACAGTCTATATTAAACAATCATCTGTCCATTACAATCTACATTAAACAAACATCTGTCCATTACAGTCTACATTAATCAAACATCTGTCCATTACAGTCTACATTAATCAAACATTAGTCCATTACAATCTACATTTATCAAATATTTGTCTATTAAAATCTACATTGAACAAACATTGGTCTGTTACAGTCTATATTAAACAATCATCTGTCTGTTACAATCTACATTAATCAAACATTTGTCTATTACAATCTACATTGAACAAACATTGGTCTGTTACAGTCTACATTAAACAAACATTTGTCTGTTACAATCTATATTAATCAAACATTGGTCTGTTACAGTTTACATTAAACAAACATTGGTTCTTTATTATCCACATTAATAAATGATAGAGGTTACACTCCCTTCAACTCTTCCTAAGGGGCTAGCTGTTTTCATGGGAGTACTAGTATATCAGGAAAATTACCTGTATTGTATTGTCTCTGTAGTGTACCATTCTTTAATTTTGTTGACAAATACTAATTCATGATAAAGTCATTCATTGGCCAGTATTGGGTTATGCTAAAACATTGATCAATAAAATGGAAAATGTAAACCTGTGTATTAATGAATTTTTCATAAAAATGATAAAACTAGAAGGACGGAATCAACTATGATCTTCGAATGGGACCTTCATCTTTTTGATTCAATAAACCTGCCATCATTTACTGAACAGAAAGTTATAGGTCATGCATATTTCAAAGGGAAAATATCAGGGAAAAGAGCTATAAATGTCTGAAAAACAAATAATTTTAAAAAGGATAAAAACCATCTCATTAGAAAATAAAATCTGGATGGTTTGTTATTTCACTTGCAGAAGGACAGTGATTCTAATCAGATTTGTTATGAGGTCAAACATGATATGCCACTGTGGCAACACTTAGTGTAACAAAAACCCTTAGTGTAACAATTGTTACACTAGTGTAATACTTGTTACACTAAGAGTTGTGATGTCAACTCTTAGTGTAACCTTAGTGTAACAAGGGTTTTTGTTACACTAAGGGTTGCCACATTTAACCCGAAATGTGATGAAAAAGATGTTAAGCCCCATTTAACAAAAACGTTTAGAAATAATTGTCAATGTCATTTGTTTTACAGTTGAGAAGAACAGTATGAAATAAGCAGGCCAAATCTGGGATGTCATCTGAAGTCTACGACCTGAATAAACATCCAAGACATCGGAAGGCCACACAAACCAGTAGTTGCAGAATATATGTGTTCAGACTTTATAGACCATCATGCCATAGTTAATAAATAGGACATCACCTCCAGTATTGCACATTGAAAAGCAACCTAAAAGGGAGATGAAAGGACATTTTGCATTTCCCAGTCACATTCAGTTGTCTATTATGAGAAATAAATTAAGACTGTGTGTGTGTGTGTGGTGTGTGTGGTGTGTGTGTGTGTGTGTGTGTGTGCATGTTTGCGCATGTGCATGTGATGACGTGAACTGTTCATCAAGTGGGTTGCATTTAAATTGGTATAAGCTCGACTATTCATAGAATAGGGGGGCTATTGTACTTGCCCCGTCGTTGGCATTGGTTTTTCAGGTTTATACATGTGATACCTGACGGCATGTGACAAAATTTCAATTTTTTTACCAATTCATGGTCTCTTAAATTCATTTTCATGACAAGGTATCCCGCTGTGATAAACTGTGCATACTGGTATAAGATTCTATAGATCTGTTTTCATGAACTGGTATATTGCCCCATGATGTGAAGTTTGTGCATATATTATATACACTCGGGTCTTGTTATAACGCGGTTCTTGGGGTCCAAAAAATGAAAACGCGTTGTAAGCGGACCGCTTTATAGAGATAATTTCCTTGAAAAAAATCGATGTCCGTTATTCACACCTATCGTGCTTTCGGACTCTAAGTTTATGGTATTGATTGCATTGTAATGTGATACAATGCGTATTTGGTTACAACAGATACACTTAGATATGTATATAATTAATGAAAAAAAAGAAAAGAAAAAAAAATGTTTTTGTGTTTTGATAAAACTAAAATTGGCAGCCATTTCCATTTAACCCTGAAGGAGAAAAAAACAGTGTCTATATAAAAAATCGCGCTTCAATTTTATCTCGATGCTATTAGTATTAAAAATATTAAAAATATATATCTGAAGTATTTACAACAATAAAATAATAAAAATAAGTTTGTGTTTATGATCCGATAAGATACCCGCGATATATTAATACCTGTCAACCGCTTGGTTGCTTGATCATGTTATCACTCGATAATAACAAGGTTTGCATATGGCTTCCATGTTTGGCACGTGACAGTTTGTTATAATCAAGGCTAATTGGTGAGTAGAAGATGACTGAAAAAACGGGAGCCAAGTAAAAACAGCGTTATAAGAGAATTCGCGTTATATCGCACCGCGTTATAATGGGACAATGTACTAGTATGTAAAAAAATGAAACAACTTTGAATGTGGAAGGATATCCTGCATTGATAAACTGTATGTGTTAGTACAAGAATACTGGTATAGATCCATTTACAAGAACTGGTATAGATCCATATGATTAGTGCATATATCACATATTTAAAACACTGATAAACTAATCTTGAATCAGAAGAGCATCTCATATATAGCTACACTATATGTTACAATCTTGCTGGAATTATTTCAGATAATGTTTAATTAATATTTCTTGATATTCTTGACCAATTTGTATTATTCTATTTAAATGACAAATGTAAATAAATGCTGAATTAAATAATATTTTAAGGCAATATAAGCCATCCATTCACTTTGTTGTTTTAAAAAAACAACACTATTGATAATGAAAATAAATATTGTTTTTCAATTATATTGCTATAAAATTTGTTTTTAAGATACAAGCAATAATTATAGCATAATTGTACCACCCCTGAGTTTTTATATTGGTTGTCTTTCATTTGGTATGTTTTTC
Organism: Panopea generosa; assembly: GCA_029582155.1. Classification (NCBI taxonomy): domain Eukaryota; kingdom Metazoa; phylum Mollusca; class Bivalvia; order Adapedonta; family Hiatellidae; genus Panopea; species Panopea generosa. Next base: position 56,575,924 of record CM055906.1, read on the forward strand.
CTGAAATAGCTGTTGTTTTAAAACAGCATTGAAATAGTCGAGCGTGCTGTCCCTCCGACAGCTTTGTTTTTAACTCATGCTTATGCGATGGCGCGTTGTCTGTTGTCTGTCATCTGTTAGCAGCACTTTCTCTGAAACCACTATGCCAATTAAACTGAAACTTCACATGGATGTTCCTATTGCATAGGAGACTATACAGAAGATTTTTTTTTCTATCTGAAATTCAAGATGGCCGCCGTTACTAAAAATAGTCCAAAACTTAAAAAATCTTCTCATGAACGGCCCAAAAGATTTTCAAAATGTTTATGTAATAATGGTGACCAACTACAATTTTGATAGATTTGTTCAAATGGTGTCCCTAGGGTTAAATATGACCCCGCCCCTAGGGTTCAATTAGGGGACACATGTCATTATATATTTTTTTTTTTTTAAAATGGAAATGATTTTGCCTATATCTTCACAGAATTATTGTTTGGTGAAGGAGGTTCAGATTTGTAAAAATGACTTAGTTCCAGCGTCTTAAAGGGTCAGGAGGGGCCCCAAAAGGGTAAAAATTGGGAATTACTAAAATTGTTTTTCTTAATAATCGGTATGTCAGATTTGTTAATATTTGGCATAAATTATCCCTATGTGTAGGGGTTTGATTGCAGATAAGAATTTAAGGGCTAAAATTTATAGGGGCCCTGTAAGGGGACTTAGAATTTTACATAGGGATACTATTGGAAAACAGAAAATTCTCTTTTTCTTTCATCTTTTCTTAAACCACTAGGCCAATTAAATTGAAACTTCACATGGATGTTTCTATTGCGTAAGAGACTATACAGAAGACTTTTTTTTCTATCTAAAATTCAAGATGGCCACCATAACTAAAAATAGTCCAAAACTTTAAAAATCTTCTTCTCATGAACGGCCCAACAGATTTTCAAAATGTTTATGTAGTAATGATGACCAACTATAGTTATGTTAGATTGTTTAAAATGGTGTCCCTAGAGTTAAAAACGCCCCCGCCCCAATGTTTCTATTGCATAGGATAATTTCAAAAAGTGCTATGGCCACTATGAGTCAGTAGAGCGTCCTCAGGCCCTCTTAGGCCTCTTGTTTTATGTTACCACTTTAAAAATATTGTAGCTCACATCAACTAAAGGTTCAAGTCAGCTATTCTGACTTACTTTGTTCATCGTCCATATGTCCATTCATCTGTCTGTCTGTCAACAATATTTAACAGATACCACACGACAGATTTCAACAAAATTTGCTAGCAGCATTCTCTCATGATTCTTGGGTTGTTTAGGTCATGACACTTGGATCATACTTGACTCCACTCTAGAAACTTTTGAAATTTAAAAAACCCAGAAATAATAAGACCTTTAGCTTTGATATTTTGCATGTATGTTAGATCTTAATCTCTCAGGTTTGTTCAAGCTATGATTATACAGGCAGAGTTGATCCCTCCTTAGAGATTTATAAGTTTAACATGGGAACTAAACTGTTGTGTTTACACTTTCCTGCCAGATCCATTGTCAAAGGCACTGACCTAATCATTTTTAGTTTGACTATTCGGAGAATAAAGAGAGCTATTCTACTCACCCAAGCGTTGACACCTTGGCTAAAATTTTGCATGCAAATCCCTATCTCAGTAACCTTTGCATGTCTTGACTTAAAACATCACCTAAGTAAGATAACTCTTGCATGAATATAATGCAAATTATTGCCCTTGTTTGACTTTAATTGAAATTCCGGTAAAAGTTTTGCGTGCAAGTACTATCAAGTCCATATCTATCCAACCACTCAATGTATTTGATTGAAACTGTATAAAAGTCTTCCCAGTCATCAACCCTACTACAGTGACTAAGTTAGATAACTCTTGCATGAATATAATGCAAATTATTGCCCTTGTTTGACTTAGAAATTCTGGTTAAAGTTTTAGCGTACAAGTACTATCAAGTCCGCTCTATGTATTTAATTGAAACTTTAAACAAGCCTTCGCAGTCATCAACCCTACTACAATAACTAAGTAAGATAACTCTTGCATAAATATAATGCAAATTATTGCCCTTGTTTGACTTAGAAATTCTTGTTAAAGTTTTTCCTGAAAGTACCATATCATCAACCACTCAATGTATTTGATTGAATCTTTACACAAGCCTTCCCAGTCATCAATTCTACTACATCACCTAAGTAAGATAACTCTTGCATGAATATAATGCAAATAATTGCCCTTGTTTGACTTGAGATGGATTTTGTTGATACTTGCTACAAATGATCAACATAACATGACAACATGTCGCGAGTAAGACCCACACCCCTACCTCAAAGATAAAGGTCACAATTTGACTTTGTTTGACAACACTTTGAGTTTGTGTGAGATTTCGTTTCCGGACTGTCACTTTGTCATGCATAGATGGATTTTGTTGATACTTGCTACAAATGATCAACATAACATGACGACATGTCGCGAATAAGACCCACACCCATACCTCAAAGGTCAAGGTCACAATTTGACTTTGTTTGACAACCCTTTCAGTCTGTTTGAAATTTTGTGTCTGGCCTGTTACTTTGCCATGTATAGATGAATTTTGTTGATACTTGCTACAAATGACGACAAAACATGACGATGTGTCGCGCATTACACCCACAATCCCACTTCAAAGGTCAAGGTCACAAATTAACTTTGGTTGATGACACTTTCAGTCTGATTGAGAATTCGTGTCCGGTTTGAAACTTTGTCACCTATGGATAAATTTCAAAAACACTTGGCACAATACATCAGCATGACATTACAAAGTGTCACGTGTAATACCCACATGTGTACCTCAAAGGTCAAGGTCATACTTTCAGTTTGTTTGACAACACTTTCGGTCCGTGTGAAATTTTTCTTGTCCGATCTATAACTTTGTCATCTATGGATATATTTTCAAAACACTAGGCTCAGTTGATAAACATGACATATTAAGTGTCGCATGTAAGACCCAGAACCTTTCCTCAAAGGTCAAGGTCACACTTTCAATTTGTTTGATATTGCGTGTTTGGTCTGTGACTTTGTCTTTAACTTGGCTCAATTTATCAAGATGACATGACGACGTGTCATAAAAAAAACCTAGACACTGTCACACTTTGAATATGTATGACAACACTTTGAATCTGTTTGAAATTTCACGTCTGTCTTATAACTTCTATCATGCATTGGTGGATTTCAAAAACATTTTGATCTGTAACTTACATTTAGGGATTTTAAAATAGCTTGACACAAGTGATCAGCATGTCATGATAATGTTTCACCTGCATTTAACTGTTGAAATACCCAGACCATTACATCAGATGTCAAAATCAAGATTACACAAAGGTCAAGGTCATGCTTTAATGTAAAAAAAACATGGAATTGCATGTCTAGTCTGAAACATTAGTCCATTACCTTTGATATTCATATATACATCGCTACCTATTATATCATATATTGTTATTTTTCACAGACCATTTGGGGGGCATGTGACATTTAACAGTGACATTTCTTGTTCTTGTAGACATGATAGCACCTTATTTTTTCATTGAATCTTAATCAAACTTGCACAGCAGTTGAGTAACCATAAGATCTTATATGAGTTCTTGAACAAGCGTGATTCAACCACAAATGTTCCCGCTACAGGGCTTGTAAGTTGTAAGCACATTTAAAGCGAAAATCTAAAAAACACTCACTAAAAGTTCAAGGCCTAGACCTTTGTTATTAATGTGTAGCATTGCATGGAGGTCTCGTATATGATTTGTTGAAGTCGGGTCCCTGAGGTCAAATTTGGGATTGCTACAGGGGCCATCATGGGGATCACTGTTTTACATAGAGTAATATAGGGAAATTGTTGTAGATGTGATAGCAACTTCATTTTTAAGTGAATCTTAACCAAATTTACACAACAGTTATATAACCACAAGATCTTGGACGAGTTCTTGAACCAGCTTAGCATCTGTTGCCAGTAGAGCAATTCAGGTCCTCTATTCAAACTTGTTATTCATAATGAATTTTTGACTTTTTTCTGTAAAGTTTTTTTCTGTAAAGTTTTATTAAAAAGCAATGAAAAAATTGAAGTGACACAGTTTATTAATTTTGAAATATATAAAGAGAACATTGAAAAGATAGTAATTTAAAAAAAAAACAGTCGAAATACCTACTTCATTTGATTTTTGGGTATAAAAATGATTTAAAACAAGTATATATAGGTCTATTTACTTACCAACCTTATCAGGGTAAATCACTATAAATATCTTAAAGAAAATAATTATCAAAATGGATAAAAAGTATCTCATTATTATTATAAATATAATCTGAATAGTATGTCAAATCCAAAAATCAAATTTTAATTGGAGTGGTAAATTAAAATCAGCATTCTAACAATAGACAGCACTTAAATACTGTTTGATGACCTTCACATCATCATTCAAACTCTTTCTAAGATGAACAATTTTTACTATGTATAAACCTGTATAACGGGTCAAATTGAAATCAAAATGAAATCACGCGACTCATTTAATACATAACTTCGTCATTAATGTGCTAGGTGCCGAGGCTGCAGGGTGCGTGGGTTTGAATCTCCAAATCTCCCAAAATTGTCCATGGTCGGGTGAATAAGACATGTGTCACTCCTCTCCATTGAGTCATTTAAAGTAGGAATAATACAAAATATTAAATGTAAATATTATAATTCCCGCCTATGTCCTGTGTACATTAATGGCGACGCCAATATATGCGCTATTTGTGCAATGTTTTTTGGTGTTGTTGCTATGGTGCAGTCGGTAGAGATGTCGTCATTAATGTGCTAAAGGCTGACGCTGCAGGGGCCTTGGATTCAAATCTCCAAAGTTGCAAAAAATATTTCCGAAATTATCCATGGTCAGGTGAATAAGACATGTGTCACTCCTCTCTATTGAGTCATTTAAAGTAGGAATAATACATAACAAAATATGTTGCCATTTCAAATGAAAAATCTATATCAGTCTAACCTAGGTGCATTCAGAAAGCCTTTTTCAATATATTATTTTGGTATGTTTAAATAGATATCTTTTTGGCCATACGGGACAGTGAGTTTATATAGGCATGGAATATGAAAAAAAAAATCTTTTGCCAATTATAAAATTTGAAAAATCCTGATATATTCCTGTTAAGCCTTAAAACACATGAAACCATAAACTGATGAGCAAATTTTGTTAAAATTTGGCCTAGATTATCCTTTTAAATAGAGCTTTCAAGTAATCAAGTTATGACAATGTGAAGGCTGTTAAGCAGTATTTAAGAAATGTCTATTTTAAGAATGGGTTAAAATAATGGGTATTTTGATTCAAATTTACTCCAATTTAAATAAATATTTTGTTACGTTTTGGCATATTTGACATACTAAACCATTCAGATTTCGTTTATTAATGACATTGAGATTCTATTTATCCATTTTAAATTACTCACAATTTAATTTTTAAGATGTGTATAGCATTTGTACGTATAGTATCCTTTTTAAGTTTTCATAAGGTGCCACAGGGTCCCCAAACGGGTAAAAACTTTATAGGGGAAAGTTTGTCAGTAACTTGCAGAAGGACGGTGGGTCTACTAAGATTCATTCTGAGGTCTCCCTCCACCAATACAACTGGATATGCCAAGTTTAACCTGAAATTACCAAATTCTGGATTTACTCCCCTTCCATTTTTTCTTTTAACAAACTGATATACTTATTAACTAATTATACATAATTATTATTATATATGACATTGTGTCTCATTGTTAGAAAGTTATCAGTTGCAGAGATGGGTGTGCTCGAGTACTGGCTAACCTTCCAGAATCCCAGGAAAGAGGGTTAACTGAATATCAATTTGCCTCAGTGGTATAAAAATGATACTTAATATTCAAACAAACAAATCATTTAGAATTTTCTTCACCAATAAAACTGGACATTCAAAAACATAAAGACCTTTAATAGTTTGAAAGGAAGGTTCACAATTCAAGCACCTCTTAGATAAGTATCCATCAGTTTTATCGATACCCTAGTTGTACTCAAAGTACACGTCCAGCAGTTATGCCCCATTATTATAAATCTGTTCCACTTTCTTGTCAGTTTTATTCCTCCTTCATTTGTCAACCAATTTTGGACAAACTTGTTTAAGAGCTTCAGTACGATGTTTAGTTGCGCACATTGTTGTATTTGCCCGTTTATTAACTTTAATGGAAATAAAAGGCACAAAAGTATGTTTCAGAACGATGTCCAATTTTGCATAGTTAAAATCATTTTTTATGTACGAGCCTCAAATTTGCAACTGGTTTTGTTATTATTTTAAATTATCATGTTTTAAAGTTACAGCCATTTTCTCAATTATCGATCTGACAATAAATTAACTCCCTTTACGTTACATCAATATCTTGTTTAAATATTCATGTTAGCAAAGTTATAAACTATTATTTTCTCAATTATTTCCCTTTACAGCTTTTATTTATTATGATTAAATATGCAAATGTAGAAACTATTTTGGATTCAATAAACTGAAAAGCATATCTTCACGCTCTTAAATGGGTGGGTGGGTTCGGGGGTGGTGGTGGCCATATTTATACAGCTTAAGGCTTTGAATATGCAAATGAATTTCACTGGTCATAATTAAGAAAACAACACATTTTCAATTTTACACATATTTATTAATTATCAATAAATTATATTATAAACAATACAATTGTTTTGTTCACAAATTTATTACAACCAATTCCACCCTGTACAACTGAGAAATGATGGTAAGGAAATATCAATATTGCAGTAAGTTTTCACTGATGACGGGCAGGTGCTCCAATATAGCCTTCCATTGCAAACATGGCAACAAAGGTAGGACTAGGTAAATCTCACTTGTCATGCAATGTCTGCTTTCAGTGGAGAAATCCAGAAAAGCTGTATGTATGTCCATATTATTTCGCCTTGAGCATGACCCAAATTTATTCCCATCTGGTGTTTAATGGAAGTCATATTTCCCCCTGCAAACTGCAGTATTTTTTCTCAATCCTCCATAGTATCGAGTATTTAAACAGAAATGATAAAGAAACACACCACCAGGTGAATTTCACAGCCACATTATCAAACCAGCATAAGCAATATTTCAGTTTTATAATATGTCTGTAAAGATATTTCATTAATGATTTTTGACAAAATCATCAAATACCTTTACATACATATTCTAAAACTGTAAATATTGATTACAACAGTTTAATAATGTGACTATGAAATTCACCCCATGATATTTCTTTATCCTTTCACTTTAGTATATTGGTAAGGAATATCTATATATGCACATATATATATATATATAAACACAATAATCATAAATCTGTCTGATGTCCATGTATATTGTCAATGAACAAGAAATGTAGATGTATTCCACAAGAGTTATAAAAAATGGCATTGATGTTTAGGAAATGCAACTTTGAATACTCTCCATGTGTCTGGTTATACCATTTATTTAAATATTTATTAAACTTCCATTACTAATTAAGAAAGGCTGTTGTCCTCACTTAAGATCAAAGGAAAAACATTTTAAAAATCAATATTTATTACTATTTCTTAAATTATTACTGCTTTGCTATTAAGAGTGACCATATCAGAGATTCTAGAAAACGTCAGCCATAACTTTAACAGCCTTTGCATCACGGCACTTATCGTGCTGGAGACACTATCTAGCCTTCAATGTCCTCTCAAGTTTTCAATCGACTGTCACGGCAACCACCATCACCCTGGTTAAGCATACAACTACAGGTACAATTGTAGGTTGCCAAGCATACAGCTACAGGTACGACTGTAGGTGCCGATAAATGCATGAAAGGAAGCCCGTCTCCAATAGCCCAGTTACACATGATGAAATTGAAGTAAATTGTTTATTTTCAGTACAGGTAATTGAAATTCAAGATTTGGCTTTGAAACTTATTACTAAAAACTGTTTTTCATGGATGTTTTTATTATTGTATTTTTTTTAAGAAAAGACAACTCTGATCATTTAAAATGGTTCCAGTACAAATGCAATGATGCCATCAAATTAATGTACAATATTTGATCAGTATAATAAATGCTTATACTGAGGCAGACAGTTGGAGTTTTTGTTGGTGAGTTTAACATTTAACCACTGTTCTTCAACATGTAGCTGGCAATGTTTCCTATGAAACAATTGGACTGAGTTCGGCTTGATCTTGCGAATTTTAATATAGCGTCTAAGACAACTTTGTCATGGAAGAGCCATTGTCATTTGTTAAGACTGATATCAGTGTAGTTTAAATGTTACAAGTTAGGGGTCTCTTATGGTTAAACTGAAAATCTTCCTAATGAAGATATTGGACCAAGCTTGGCTTAAACCCATGATCAATGTCTTTTAAACAGAAGTTACATGTCTTATGGTTGCTCTGGAAACATTATACTGACAATCTTTTTCATAAAGGTATTGGACCGAGCTAGGCTCAAACCCAGGACCTCAGTGGTGAGAAATTATCCTATTCATGGAGGACCTTTTGTCATTTGCATAAAATGATCTCAATGTAGGCCAAACATGTGTGTTTGTTATATAATAGAAACAATTGTACTTTCAATGTATTAAAGGACATTCATATTGTCAGTCAACTTTACTGGAATACATTAAGTCTGATGTGAATGTTTCATGTGACAGTCTGGGTATTTACATGAAAGTTGAAGTAGGTCACGGTTATGTGTTGTCAGTATTGTCAGTCAACTCTACTATAATCAATACATTAAGTCTGATGCAAATGTATCATGTAACAGTTTGGGTATTTACATGAAAGTGAAAGTAGGACATGGTTATGTTCCGTCAGTATTGTCAGTCAACACTATTACCGTATAATCAATACATTAAGTCTGATGCAAATGTATCATGTAACAGTCTGGGTATTTACATGAAAGTGGAAGTAGGTCATGGTTATGTGTTGCCAGTATTATCAGTCAACACTACTATAACCAATACATTAAGTCTGATGCAAATGTATCATGTAACAGTTTGGGTATTTAAGAAAGTGTTTTACTGAGAATCTTTCTCATGACGTCATCAGACCGAGCTAGGCTTAAACCCGTGACCTCAGTGACGAGAGGTAAGTGATCTTGCCCGAGTCATCACGATCACGGAGGACCTTTTGTCATTTGCAGAGATTAAACTCAATGTACTTATAACAACATGGGCCTTTGTTATTTTATGGAATCAATATAGGTTCAATGTAAGAACATTTATATTGTCAGTCAACAGTAATGGAATACATTAAGTCTGATACAAATGTTTCACGTAACAATTTTGTTTTTTACGTGAAAGTAAGGTCATGTTATATGTACCCAGTATGTGGCTTTTAACTTTACTCTTTCACTACTCTTATCCCTCACATTTGCACCAAGTGATATGTTTTGTCTGTCTGTCTGTCTGTCTGTCTGTCTGTCTGTCTGTCCTGGGCAATTACTGTCTTGGGTAATATCTAACCAAGGACACTAACTCTACTAATATTAACATCCTTTTGTTTTACTAATATTAAAACCTTGGCATCATTCCATTACAACATAGGAACACTTATTTATTTGATTATAGAAGGGCCACATCTGACCTTGATCGCTCACCTATACCTAGACAATACCAAAGATGACAGTTTTTAATGACGCAAGGGCCACACCTCAGACATTTAAATTTGGTCATTTGAGATATCAGATATATAAAGCCTAAGTTTTGTGAATATCAAAATGAAAGCTGCAGGTGTTGGGAGTACATAATTTCATATAACGCAATCAATCAAGGGCCATAACATATGATCAGTTAACTTGACCACACTTTCCTATGATCCTGGAAGGTTAACCAGTACTGAAGTACACCCATCTCTACAAGTAACTTATAACTCTCCACTTGTATCAGCAGTGAAATGATCGACAATGAGACACAATGTATCATATTAAAGTAACAGAGACTCGATTTATAGGTTTAGAGTGCATGTGTCTACAGGAAGCTACGCTACTGAGTGTGCTAAAAAATTTGAAAAGCCAAAAATGTTATTGTTTTGAATGTTTACGTCTAAAATAGAGAGTATTATCTAAAATGATATATTGAAAATATTGGTACTTCCTTAAGCGTGTGTAATCTTACATTTGCTTCATTGTTACTAGCAAGACAGGACTTAAGACAGAAAAAATTTCATATCTCAAAATGAACACTTGTGTGTAAACTGCAGATGCTTCGATATTTGTACTGAGAACATCCCAAGGGTGACATGATACCTTGAACTAGATAAATTCTTGAACAGGGAGGCTTCAAGATTTGTTTTGAGAACACCTTAAGTGTGACATGGTGCCTTGCGCTAGATAAATTCTTGTACACTCAACCTTTGTGATATGTTATGAGAACATCCCAAGCATGACATGATGCCTTGCACTAGATAAATTCTTGTACAGTCAAGCTTTGCAATTTGTTATGAAAACATCCCAAGGACGATATGGTGTCTTGCATTAGATAATTTCTTGTAAATGCAAGATTTACGATTTGTTATGAGAACATCCCAAGGGTGACATGGTGCCCTGATCCATTTAAATTCTTGTACTCACAAGCTTTGCAATTTGCTATGAGAACATCCAAAGCTTGACATGGCGCATTGAAATAGATAAATTCTTGTTACATTACAATCATCTTAGGGTGACATGGTGGCTTGCTGTAGATATTTTCTTGTAAATGCAAGATATGAGATTTGTTATGAAACATCCCAAGGGTGACATGGTGCCTTGAACTAGATAAATTCTTGAACACACAAGCTTCAAGGTATGTTATGAAAACATCCCAAGGGTGACATGGTGCCTTGAACTAGATAAATTCTTGAACACACATGCTTCAAGATATGTAATGAAAACATCCCAAGCTTGACATGGTGCCTTGAACTAGATAATTCTTGTACAAACAAGCTTCAAGATTTGTTACGAGAACATCCCAAGGGCGACATGGTGCTTCGCTTTTGATAATTTCTTGTAAAAGCAAGATTTGAGATTTGTAATGAGAACATCCCAAGGGTGACATGGTGCCCTAATCTAGATGAATTCTTGTATTCACAAGTTTTGCGATTTGTTCTGAGAACATCCCAAGTTTGACATGGTGCCTTCAAATAGATATATTCTTGTACAAACAAGCTTCAAGATTTGTTACAAGATCATCCCAGAGGTGACATGGTGACTTGCTGTATATAATTTCTTGTAAATGCAAGATATGTGATTTGTTATGAAAACATCCCATGGGTGACATGATACCCTGCACTGGATAATTTTGTGTATGTGATGTTAAGAAAAAAACTTGATTTTTCTGCAAAACTAAAAATCATGGTAAATGTTCTTTGGATTTAAAATATATTAATTAAAAACAACAGGAATGGCTTAGGGCTTATGAAAAAAATGTTTTAAAGTAAATTAAGTAAAAATATTTAAAAAAATAAAGTGTAATTGTTATATCTACACTAACTCATGCTTCATTTTCACCTAGTATCAATGTGCAAATCTTGCATTGTAAATTTCAGTAAACATTCAAACCAATTCACTGAAAATTCATTTAGGAATATGGAAGATCAAAGCCAAATCATTCACCTAAACTTGTACTGACAGTAAACAATTATTACTCTAACGGCATATGCAAAAGACTGGGTTACCACAAGCAGACTAATTTTCATGCACTTACCCAGATTGGCACAGCAGAGCCATCAAGTTAGAACAAGAGATGGATTGATCATTGTTGCATTTCTGATAGGCACATTAGAACTATCAAGTTAGAACAAGAGATGGATCAATCATTGTCACACTTTTGATAGTTAACAACAGCTATGTGTCGCAATGTCGTCTAGATTCTGCAAACACAGTCACCCTCTTTTGCCTTTCTTTTAATTATTTTTTTCCTATTTTTATTTTTTTTATTAAAATACTGTATTCTATTGAATTAACTTAATTTTCTGATAGAACAAAATATTAGGTCACATTAATTGTGTAATTTTAAAAAGGCTGAATCGATAAAAATATAATAAAAAAAACCTGAATGAGAACTAAAATGCAAAATATTATAATTGATATTTTAAAGAACTAAAAAAACAAATAGACACATGAAAACCATCACTGCTGTATTTCTGCCAAAAACAACCACTCTTGTAAAATATTTTTCATCATCATTTCTTGTTCACAAATAACATATGGGCAACAGACAGACTATTTATTGTATTTATCTATAAATATATAATATATGTATTCTATACAATATACAAAATTACTCAATACTAAAGAATGAGAAAAATACTGTGGCTTGTGAGGAGAAAATATGACAAACAATAAACTCAAATGAGAACAATATCAAGTCATACACAAAGCTAAACAATATGAACATACCAAGCTTTTCAGAATTCTCACATAGAAGCAGACATCGCTGGACAAGCAAGAAATACAAAGTCATGTTCACCTCTGTCATCACCATGTTCACAATGGAAGTCACATTGGAGCACTTGTATACATAAGATTTATACTTCCAACCAGAAGTAATCAAGTATTTGCCAGCCATTAATTTACATCATCTTAAAAGCAGCAGATAACAATGCAATAGTTCACTTGGTCATCTTAATTTTTTCCTTTTTATAACATATGAATTTAGATTGTGGTTCAACACTATTTCAAACAAGCTATATATTGGATTCAGTTTTATTAATGGAGGTTTGGCAAGTAACAGGTAACTATCACATGAAGTCTTTGGACTGAGCTGAGTAACAAACCTAGAACAGACCCATGACTTGGTGTGCCGAGTGAATAATTAGGCCTGCAGATCAATTGCACTAAGACGTAAAACATGATGTTGTATGGTGTTTAGCGTTGCTTTCAACAAGTTTTCTGTTATATCGCGAGGGTATCTACCTGTAACAGTATTCTAAGTGCTGCCACACTGCATCATGCAGCAGACACATGGTAGGATACCCACCCAGTCACATTATACTGACACTGGGCTGACAAGACTTTTGTATGACCCAGCCGAGGATCAAACCCATAACCTTCCTCATGCAAGGTGGATGCTCTACCCTGAACCACCACTGTAGTTTTTTATATGAAAGATATACATACATATTACATGTCTGTATATACAGAAAGTGTTATTTATATTGCATCTAATATTTTAATTCATTGCGAAATAACTACACAAATAATCATCACATCATGACATGTTGCACCAAGATCTGTAGCTCATAGGTAAAGGTCCAGTTTTTTATTAACCTAAAAATAATCGCAATATAGTTACATACATGTATTTTCATTCACCAACCTCAGCAGTGAGAGAAAAGTTATTTTAGGATTGATCGGACATGAAGGATCCCACCCAAAATAGAATTTATTGGTAATCTGTTGCATATGACATAGCTGCTGCTTCTATCTGATGTGTTACAGTCAAAACTTTTACAAGCAATACAGAATATTCCTTACCATAAGTCACATGATTGCAGATGGTGATGTCACATAAATTGTTTCTCAATACCAGTTGTACAGGGTGGATTACAAAGGTTCTTTCAATAACTAAGTAAGTATAATCTGAAACTGAAAAAAAAACATAATAAAATAAATTTTCAATTTCTACCAGATTGTTAGCACAACTGAAACATTCTTCAATATTAAAATAGATCTTTTCCTTGAAAATTTCTGAACCGAAATAAAGCTTTTATTGTTTTTATAACAATTTTGAATTATGTCAAGCAAGGTCACATAATTTTCCTTTATAACTGATTTAAAGATGCAACTATTTGATAAAATAAATGAATAATGAATGGATAGGGTTTTAAGGCGTACCAACACATTATAGGTTATTTGACGCCAACAGGAAGGAAGATTCCAGGTCAACTCTACATGTACAAAAAACAACAAATTAACATACAGATTAAAAAAAATACACCAACAAATGAATATGCAGAATGAACCTGGAACCTTGATACCTGCAGAACTGCAGAGTTTCAGCAAATTCTATCGTATTACACAAATTGTCACTACTTATGACATGCATAAGCCACAGTGGTCCTCTTCTTGCCATCACTCATATGGCTCCCTGAAACCACACAGCGGTTGATAATTTAACCACAATAGTGAACATGACAAAAAATGATAAAATGAACAGGACACCCATTCGGAGGATTCCTACCCCTCTGCAGAGATCGGCAGTGATTCTATTCTTAGCCGGAACCACACGGGCTTGAAAAAATTAAACATGATCTTAAAAACAACAATACACTGAAGTATAAAATAAATGAATGAATTTGGGTTTTACAGGGTACAAACATATTATAGGTTATATGACTCTAAGAAGAATGACAATTCAGGTTCACTACCCATGTACGAAAACAAGAGATTAACAAATAAATTGAAAAATATATATCAACAAATAAATATGCATTTGGACCCTAAGTTTGATACCTGGAGAACTGCAGAGTTTCAGCAAATTCTAACTAAATACTCAATTTGTCAGCTCTTGAAATATGCATGAGCTACGGTGTTCCTATTCATTGTCAGAGATCCCATATTTAGCGCCCTGGGATACATAGTGGTTGGTTATTTAATCACAATAATGGACATGACAATAAATGTACAAAACTCCCATTCTGAGGGTTCCTATCCCTGCAGAGATTGATAATGATACTAGTCTTACTCTTAACAACACATATAAAACAACATAAATGAAATATTCCTGCCATCAATAATTTGGCACCATGGAACTACACAGCATTGGTATTTTAACCACAATAATGAACATGACAAACAAGAGGCCCAAGAGGGCCTGAGGACGCTCTACTGACTCATAGTGGCCATAGCACTTTTTGAAACTCTACTATGGAACAGAAACATCGGGGCGGATCATTTTTAACTCTAGGGACACCATTTGAACAAATCTAACAAAACTAAAGTTGGTCAACATTACCACATTAACATTTTGAAAATCTGTTGGACCGTTCATGAGAAGAAGATTTTTTAAGTTTTGGACTATTTCTAGCAACGGTGGCAATCTTGAATTTTAGATAAAAAAAAAAATCTTTTGTATAGTCTCCTATGCAATAGAAACATTCATGTGAAGTTTCAGTTTAATTGGCCTAGTGGTTTCAGAATAAATGAAAAAAATAAGAGAATTTTCTGTTTTCCCACAGTATCCCTATGTAAAATTCTAAGTCCCCTTACAGGGCCCCTTTATATTTTAGCCCCTAAATTCTTATCTGCAATCAAACCCCTACACATAGGGATAATTTATATCAAATATGTACAAATCTGACATAACGGTTCTTAAGAAAACAATTTTACTAATTCCCAATTTGTACTCTTTTGGGGCCCATCCTGACCCCTTAAGACATAGGAACCCATTCATTTTTACAAATCTTAACCTCCTTCACCTAATGTTATATTGACATGTGTCCCCTAATTGAACTCTCGGGGCAGGGTCATATTTAACCCTAGGGACACCATTTGAACAAATCTAACAATAGTATAGTTGGTCATCATTACTACACAAACATTTTGAAAATCTGTTGGGCCGTTCACGAGAAGAAGATTTTTTTAAGTTTTGGACTATTTTTAGTAACAGCGGCCATCATGAATTTCAGATAAAAAAAAAAATCTTCTGTATAGTCTCCTACGCAATAGAAACATCCGTGTGAAATTTCAGTTTAATTGGCCTAGTGGTTTCAAAACAAATGAAAGAAAAAGAGAATTTTCTGTTTTTCCATAGTATCCCTATGTAAAATTCTAAGTCCCCTTACACGGCCCCTATAAATTTTAGCCCCTAAGTTCTTATCTGCAATCAAACCCCTACACATAGGGATAATTTATGCAAAATATGAACAAATATGACATACCGGTTCTTAAGAAAACAAATTTAGTAATTCCCAATTTTTACCCTTTTGGGGCCCCTCCTGACCCCTTAAGACAGTGGAACCCAGTCATTTTTACAAAAGATATAGGCAAAATCATTTCCATTTTAAAAAAAATAAACAAAATTTTTTTATAATGACATGTGACCCCTAATTGATCCCTCAGGGCAATGTCATATTTAACCCTAGGAACACCATTTGAACAAATCTAACAAAACTATAGTTGGTCATCATTACTACATAAACATTTTGAAAATCTGTTGGGCCGTTCACGAAAAGAAGATTTTTTAAGTTTTGGACTATTTTTAGTAACGGTGGCCATCTTGAATTTCAGATAAAAAAAAAAAATCTTCTGTATAGTCTCCTATGCAATAGAAACATCCATAAGTTTCAGTTTAATTGGCCTAGTGGTTTCAGAGAAAGTGCTGCTAACAGACGACAGACGACTGACGACAGACAACACGCCATCGCATAAGCCAGTAGAACTTAAAATGATAAATGGACATGACCACTTTTTCGGAGGATTTCCATCACTCTGCAAATTGACATAAAACTACTCTAAACCACACAGGTATAAAGTGTGAACAGTACATCAATAAGTCACCCAATATATTAACACATGATACTTAAACCTAGAACACAAGTTTCCAAAACAAGAGGACCATTGCTCACCAGCACAGGAGACCATGACAATTCTAAAGAAGGGTCACAACTCATGACATTTATTATGAAATTAGATCTGACAGTATTAGGTAAATATTGTGCAAGTTGGCCTAGAGGTCTAAAAAACAGTGTAATATCTGAATATTCAAGTGCAAAAACTTCAATATTAATTAATATCTAATTTGGCCAATAGGAAAACCAGATATTATGGTTTTAAGTAAAAATTCAATGAAAATGCAGATGCAGAAAACATGTCAAACAGGGCAATTTCTTATTGAGTCAAGGGCCGTAACTCTATCATAAATAACCTCATATGGCCATTTCATGACCATGTCTGAGATTTTACATAAATACTATGTAAGGTAAATGAAAATTCAATGGAATGCAGTTAGGGGCCATTACTTCAACAATAGTAATGTGATTTTGTCCATTTCAAAGACATCTGAGATTTTATCATTATAATATAACCACTATGTAAGTTAAAAAGAAAATTCATTGAAATGGAAAATGCGGGAGGTAGATTGCACACAATTTCAAATACTGTTATGATATTTATGATTCAACATGCATGTCCAACATGTTTATATAACTAGTTTTTTTTTATCCCAATGAAAATTGTGGGTGCCAAAGTGTCAATTAAATATTATACACTTCATCTAAAAGTAGATCTAAAGAACATACAAGGACAAATAGTGCAATGTTCAATATTTCAAGGGTCATAACTCTGACATAAATTATCCATTTTGACCGGTTCAAGATCTTGTACTAAATATTATTATGTTTATATGAGACCTGTTCAATATATAATGTAACACTATGAATTCACGATTAATTCAAAATTTTCTCCGTGCAAACCTGTGCAGATCGATATAAGATGTACATGATAGCAGTGGGCATTACTTTACACACCTGTAGATTGATTGTCAACATGGTTAGGTGTAAAATTATACGACAGTGTTGAGGGCGTCATTTTATGGCCTTTTGAAGCAAAATATGTCATACTGACAAATTGTTAATAACCATAAACACATGGGACATAGTGTTTCAATTGTAACTGTGTATCGAGTACGTCATGCAAAGGGACTTTCACGAAATCCATCACGGAACCTGGTGAAAAGGTGAAAATAAAGAAGCATTGCACAGCCCCCACAACCGACATAATGCAGAAAATTGCAAAAATGACTAAAAGGGTGAATCCACCGACCCAGCTGGAAATATCTGTAGGAACTGTCAATAGGATTAACAATTCTCTGCTGAAGGCTAAGCTGAGAAAAAAGGGTCCCGTTCGCAAACTAAGTGATGAACAAATTAAGAAACGTCATGCAAGAGCTTGGCGTCTGTATTAAAAATAACAAATGGAGAAAACGTCGTCATTAACGATGAGGCTATGTTTTATATGGGCGGAAGCTATGGCTGAAGAGGTATTTGCTATATTCATTGTTATGAACAGGTCCGTCATAATCTGAAGTTTGTCAAACATGATGCATTTGCACCTGGCTTCATGGCCTGGATTGGAGTTAGCTTCTATGGAAAGACGTCACTTAGATTCATCAAGAAAGAAGTGAAAGTCAATGCTGACTTCTACATCAATAAAGTGCTGACGCCATTCATTACGAAAGATGTCCCGCGACTGTTCCCTGGACATGAAAGTGATATGATGTTCCATCAGGACTCAGCATATAGCCATACAGCCAGAAACTAAACGAATGTAAAGTAAAGTACATCACCCCTGCAGAGTGGATGCCAAAGAGTCCCGATGCTGCACCAATGGACTACGGAATCTGGGGAATTCTAAAATGCAAATTGCAGAAGTGCAAAAAAATACACCCTTACTGGACTTAATTGATTGATTGATTGAATATTTAGCATCATTTTTATGCCATCGAGGGCTAACAGACGATCAGTTACCTAACCACTGTTTCCTGGGATTAACCAGTACTCAAGCACATCCCGTCTCCGCAAGTAACTGATAACTTTCCCACTTGGATCAGTGGTGAGAGACGAATGATAATGAGACACAATGTCGTATATATCAATCATCACGGAGAATGTTGCCGGGCGGGGGATTCGAACTCATGACCCCTGGATTGATAGTCAGACGCGCAACCGACTGAGCTAATCGGGCCCGGCTACTGGACTTAAACAAGCTCTAAAAGATAAGTGGAGAAAACTTGAGAAAACATACAATAACAGGACACTTGCGAGCTGGCCAAGGAGATGTAGAATGATTTACTATTGTCATGGGGCACAAATTGAGCATTTGATACAATGAAATCATTTAAAACCATGTAAGTAAATCTGATTAAGTCATTCAAAAGTGTTACGTTATATACTGAACAGGTCTCGTATGACCGCTTTAGTTCGGTGAAGATATAAAAAAAAAAGTATAGGGTGCTAGAGGAAACATAACTTTAAAAGTCGATGGACAGACAACCAACAGATGACAGACACAGATGAGCAGAGCAAAAATTATATCTAAACGACTGACGGACTATGGACAAAGGTAGATTACAATAGCTCATACTGAGATTGTGAACACTATTTAACAATACAGCTGTTGATACAAGATACAAAGTAACTTATTTCATGTTAACAAACAAAATCAATCATCTTGCAGAAATAAAATAGACTCATGGTTTCCAATATCTTTTGTACATAACAATATTGGTACAGTCGCTAATAAGTTAATTCTATTTTTGTTTTATTCCTACTTTTTATACCTCAATGGAGAGGAGTGACATATGTCTTATTCAGCTGACCATGGACAAATTTGGAAATATTTTGGGATTCAAACCCACAGCCCTTGCGATGTCAGCACCTAGCATATTAATGATGACATCTCCATCTGGCGCAGTCAGAAGAGAGGTCATCATTAATGGGCTAGGTGCTGATGCCACAATGGCCGTGGGTTCGAATCCTGCTAACTAGTTAGTGTAAACTTTTGTAGGTATAAGGTTTTTGTGCAAAAAACTGATGACACCTGCAGAATTTATTAACACAAGGAGCTGTCTAACAGTGAGCTCAACTTTTCAAATCATATTGTTATTGGCAGGGCTTCTAAAATTTCAAAATGCAAATTGGTCCTGTGTTTTTATTGTCGTAAGAATCACTGCTGTGAGAATCACACTTTTTCCTTTTAAAATCATGTATATATATATATATATATATATATATTTCCCACCCACCGAGTAATTTTATCAGTTCGTTAATTTTTCATACTATATGTTTTTAATTTAATTAAACTTTTCTAAATATTTACATTTTAATTGCTGAAATCAATGTATTCTCCTTTAAATGAACAGTTTCAATCAATTTCATGCAAAAAAAATAGGTTCAGGATGTAAACCTGAAGAATCGTGTATACCGAATATAGCCTCGGTTTGTCACCAGTCAATGCTACATCGACTACCACTTTCAACCTTGTCTCCTAAAATATTATTATCAATAGTTTTATAAAATTCATTTAAAAAATGTTCGCGTCAAATGGAAGATATTTAAAATGGAATATAAATACTTATTGACGAAATCCTGTTTCAAGCGAAGCTGCTTTGGCCATTCAAAAAAACAAAAACAATACAAGCAAACAAACACCTTATGGCTAACAGTATATCAAAGAAATCACGGACATAAATATCTTTGGTGAATAGACAGAACGTGCAATACCAATCGCTAATCACACCTCAAAGGTTATGGTCTGGTCTAAATTTATCATCCTTTTGCACATCAGATATGACGTTAAGATCAAATGATATTGCCCAAAGACGTTAATTGCGATAACACGGGTCAGTATAGGAGAAATTTATTTTTTTATACTACCAACAGAAACAAAATTTGGTTATTAAAGCTTATTAAAGCTAAGTAGACAAAATTTAAAGTATTATTACTGCAAAAACCTTGTATCAAGATCCAATAAAATACATGTAGTGGCTAATGAGATATAGACTCTAACCAGAATTTCTAGGTAAAAAAGGGTTATAATTGGCAAGACTGATCCCTCTTGATTCACTTAGTTGGTATTTAGTTGGACTTGATGGTACTTGCATATAAAACTTAAACTCTTGTGTGAAGTTTCAATGCAATACATGCAATGGCTATTGAGATATGACCTTGCTTGTAAAACTTTAACCAAGGTGTGAAACCGATGCCAGAGCGAGTAGAAAAGCTCTCCCTATTTTTCAAATAGCCAAATTAAAAAAGAAAATTACTGAAAATGCTTTTGAAATGTCTTACGATGTTGTTTGTGAAACACTTAATGAGTTTCCTAACTTCAGTATTATCAAAAAAGTTTAGTTATTTATTTTAATTTGATTGTGAAACAAGTTCTTACAACTTTGACAATCCACGCTCAAAGTCTTTCTGGGTAGAACCAGTACCAAGCATATGCTGAAAAAGTGTCTTGCTCAAGGATACCACACATAACCGTGGGGGAGAATCAAACCCACGACCCTCCAATCATTGGTTCAATGCTCCACCACTGGACCACACCTTCCACTAACATAAAAGGTTTGTAAACTTAAGAACAATAGTGAAACAATTCCTAGATGCTTAAAGGTCTCACTACAAAGCTGAATTTTGCTCTTGGTTCTGTAGAAAAAAATATAAAAAATTTCCAACATACAAATTATTTTTTTTCCATACCATGAATGTATCATCGGTTCATAAAAATGCAAAATAACTGGTAGGTTGACCAGGGTTTTTTTTTGTTTGTTTTTTTTAAAAAACAGTGCAGTGACGTACCTAATTAAAAATGCTCAAACCTACATCCATCTGTTCAAAGTAATCAATATAAATTGATGAATAAAAAACACTTTCATGATATCCAATCGTCTTTGTCCATAGCAGCCACACCCGATTAGCTCAGTCGGTAGTGCGTCTGAATTCACGCCTGGCCACAGTCTCCACGATGATTGATATACGACATTGCATCTCATTATCATTTGTCTCTCACAGCTGATTCAAGTGAGAAAGTTATCAGTTACTTGAAGAGATGGGGTGTTCTCTAGTACAGGTTAACCTTCCAGGATCCAAGGAAACAGTGGTTAAGTTAAGTGATCATCTGTTAGCCCTTGATGGCATAAAAAAGACACTAAATATTCAATCAATTGTCCATAGCTTCAGAAACATGTCTTGTCTTTGTCCATAGCTGCAGCAATACCCTCACAACAATGGGTATTAAGTGTCCAGGAATTAGGGTTGGTAATTCTTTTGGATGGTTGAAACTCTGTTCAATTTATTATGTGGCTGTTTCTAGACACTTAAAAAAACAGCTTTTTTGTGGATAAAAATACCCATTTGTTATAAGGTCTGTCTTGTCTTTGTCCATAGCTTTGGCCACATGTCTAACAAATGCTCTCTATGGTACTATTTAGGTCTCTTCCTGAACACACAGCTCCTATAAAGAAAAGAAAGAGAATTATGAAATAGTAAATAATAGTAATAAATTGTATTGTTGTATTTTTTAATTGTCCAATAAAATAGTCCAGAACTATCATTTAGAAGTTCTCCTTTTCTTGGCTGTAAACACTTCAACTTTTTTAGAGAGAGTTTATAAAATATTGAATATATGACACAATGGTCAAATATTTGGCAATAAACACAATTCAAAGTATTCAAGCTATAGAGGATACAAAATCTGCTCAAGAAACTATTATATAAGGAAAAATAAGAAATCTCACTGATACGTGTCGCATGCCCCCCCCCCCCCCCCCCCCCCCCCCCAAATGGTCGTTAAAAAATAACAATATAATTGTTATTAAAGGTAGCACTGTATCCATGAAAATAAAGAGTAATGGACTGATGTTTCAGACTAGACATGCATTCCATGGTTTTTTTTTACATTAAAGCATGACCTTGACCTTTGTGTAACCTTGAGCTTGACAGCTAAAGTAATGGTCTGAGTATTTCAACAGTTAAATGCTGCTGAAACATCATCATGACATGCTGATCAATTGTGTCAAGCTATTTTAAAATTCCTAAATGTAAGAAAAAGTTACAGATCAAGTGTTGATAAATTGAGCCAAGTGTTTTTGAAATCCATCCGTGTATGATAAAGTTAAAGCTCAAACAGATTCAAAGTGTTGTCATATATACTAAAAGTGACCGTGACCTTTGAGGTATGGGTCTAGCCAAATTCAAGGCAAAGTCACAGACCAGACACACAATATCAAACAAATTGAAAGTGTGACCTTGATCTTTGAGGAGAGGTTCTGGGTCTTACATGTGACACTTAATTATGTCATGTTGATCAACTGAGCCAAGTGTTTTTAAAATTTATCAATAGATGACAGACCGGACAAGAAATGTCAAAATGACTGAAAGTGTTGTCAAACAAAGTTAAATTGTGACCTTGATCATTGAAGTGGGAATTTGGGTATTAAGTGCAACACATCGCCATGTTATGTTGATCATTTGTAACAAGTATCATTAAAATCCATCTATGCATGACAAAGTTACAGGCCAGACATGAAATCTCACACTCAAAGTGTTTTCAAACAAACTCAAATTGTGACCTTGACCTTTGAGGTACAGGTGTGGGTCTTACTCATGACACGTCATCATGTTATGTATATCATGTGTACCAAGTATCAACAAAATCTATCTATACATGACAAAGATACAGGCCGGAAACAAAATACCGGACGGAAGGACAGACAGACACTGCGATTACTATATGCAACCCCAAAGATTTTTTTGTGTGGGTGGGGGAGGGCATAAATCTCAAGAAATGTCACTGGTAAGCGTCGCATGCCACCCAAATGGTCTGTGAAAATAACAATATATATTATAATAGGTTTCGATGTATCCATGAATATCAAGAGTAATGGACTGACGTTTCAGACTAAAAATGCAATTTCATGTTTTTTTACATTAAAGGGTGACCTTGACCTTTGAGGAAAGATTCTGGGTCTTACATCAGACACTTAATTATGTCCTGTTGATCAATTGAGCCAAGTCTTTTTGAAATTTAACCACAGGTGATAAAGTTACAGACGACATGAAATCTCAAAGACAGAAAGTGTCATCAAACAAAGTTTAGGGGCATAATAAAAAACAGTGTTATTATGATGTTGGTTGGTTGGTAGGTTATTTTACTCATTTTTAGCCTGAAACATGTCATACAACTTACAACAACACAATAAATCTAAATTTTAACACTTTGCAGTGTTTCTTATCAGATTATTTATTATTAAATGAATTCAATATTTGGCAGCCATTTTGATAGTCATCTTGTATTTGTGACCAAACGGCCTAACAGCCATTAAGAAACATATTTCCGGACTCAGCATAAAATTTTTTTTGGGTTGCTTGCTGATCACACATCGAAGGTGTGCTACATAGTGATAGACTTTTCCGATAAACTCTCCCTAATATCGTTAATGGTTTAGTCAAAATTGACATCATTTCGCACAGCAGGTGACAAAACAATCAGATTATTGGGTCAAATGAGATCGCCGCAAGGCGTTTTTCACAGGTCAGTATGGCATGATAAGAGCAATTTATGAGATTTTATATGACCAATAGAAAATATCTGGACTGATTTTTAATTAAACTTTGAAAATATCTGGACCGATTTTTTATTAAACTTTGAAACGAAAACCGGTTTTGAACTTCAGAAATCAGTCCAAAAACTAAAAAACCGGCAATTTTAGAAGGCCTGATCTGAATATCAATCCAGGGGTCATGCTTTCGAATCCTCTCCATAGCAACAGTCTAAGTTATGACTGATATACGACATTGCTTCTCCCACCCTTGATGCAAATGGTAAAATTATTGGTTACTTGCAGATACGGGTGTGCTTGACTAATGATTAACCTTCTAGGATCTCAGGAAAGAGTGGTTAGGTTAACTGATCGTCTGTTAGCCCTCGATGGCATAGAAAGGACACTTAATATTCAAACAAACAAATCACTTGTTGTAGGCTCATGAAATATGTACATGTACTTACATGCAATAAGCTAAGTTTACATCCTTAAGGGTTTACTTGCAAAAATATATGTTGTATAACAAAAATTATGTACTATGAATGTTGACAACAAATAAAATTCATTCCTTAAAATAAATACAGTAGAACTTTGATGACTCGAACCCGACAGGACTGGACAAAATAGTTTTGAGTTAAGGGTTGTCTGACAAGGTGTTGTTTAACATAATACCATTATATATATATCGAAATAGAACTTCTATGGTTCCCGCTATAATTGGTGTTTGAACCATTTGTGTTTGAGCAAATGAAGTTCTACTGTAGATAGAAATGGACGATACTAACCTATGATCCTTGGTACACTGTCTGATGTATGGTTGATAAGTAAATCCAGACATCTGGTGCAGTATTCCACCTCTGTGGGCTCAGTCTTGGTGTCCCGCAGGGTCTTTCTGCTACTGTCACATTCAAGGTACATCACAAATCTAAAATAGATATCCACAGTACCTTTGAATTTTTGTTTGAATTTTAAGTGTAATTTGCCATCATGGGCGAACAGACAATCAGTTAACCTAATCATTCTTTCCAATGATTCTAGATGACTAAACAGTACTCAAAAACCCATCTCCACAAGTAACTGATTTGAATAAATGGAGAGAGAAGAATGACAATGAGACACAATGTTGTATATAAATCATCAAGGAGCCTATCATTGTACCTTTCACTAATATACAGTCAACCTGTCTTAAGCAGCCAGTCAAGGGAAGAAGCAAAAGTGACCTTTTAAGACAGGTTGTTGCTTAATACAGATTGAATTGCTTTGAAAGCATAGAAATGGGAAAAAAGCAAATGTGGCTGCTTTACAGAGGTGACCGCTTACACAGGTTTGACTGTATGTACTAATTTACTTATGCTCAATTTTGTGAGCATTTATGAATCACTCCATTTACAGGGTAAAATATGTACTGGATGTTCTTTTATAAAGGAACAGCAGTTCATATAAGCTTTGCACTTTCTCCACAATCAAGTTAAAATAAAAATGGAATTTACTGTAAATGGTGTTGATAAAGAAAATCTAAAATAAAATGTTGCATTGTGAATAAGGCAATTCCACCTGACAGATAAAAAAACATTTGTATCTTGACCCAGTGGTTCAGTTTTCTTATTCACAAATCATAGGTATCACAGATTTACTTTCTAACCTACATGTACAAATATAAAGCACAATTTGAATTTGTAGCAGGAAATGTTTTAATAAATATTGTTTTAGATGTTACACTCGAATAATGATTTATTATGTCTTTTTACCCAAGAGTCTTGGTCATCTGTGATGCTTGCTTTTTCTTTTTGAAAAAAATATAAGTTTTCTGCTAAAGTTTCTGATTGGTTGATTCAAACAATTGGAATACCTTGGTAATTTCCGTAGTATTTCAAAATACTATCACTATGATGCTTATTTCTTTATTCAGTTTTATTATTAGATATTTTGTATATGACAGATATCTTAGACAAGATAACTGCAATGACTTTGGAGTAATTTTTATTATTTTATTAAAACATGACCTTTGCAGAGGTGTATATTTATGTTTCAGCCAATCAAATATTGCTCGCATATTCAAACTTCTTCTGCACTTAATGTCAAGATGTTAATCTTTTCAATAAGCATCACAGATGATCAATACTATTTACCTATGGATAGTAAGCTCTCTGAATTGGGAGTCGCGTCGATAAATTGGTTCAAATCTTATCTAACCGAAAGACCACAGTTAGTGGAGATAAACAAAGTTTCATCAAAATCTACCCAAGTTACTTGTGGCGTTCCACAGGGAAGCATCCTCGGCCCTTTTTTATTTTTATGTTATGTCAATGATATGCCTACGTGCATCGACTCCGATTGTAAATTATTATTATATGCAGATGACAGTGTAATATTGTTCGCTGACAAAGGCCCTAATGTTATTGCAGATAGACTAAGTTGTATGATGGATAATTGTTCTACATGGCTAGTTGATAATAAACTGTCCCTTCATCTAGGTAAAACCGAATGTATGTTTATTCCTGCTCGTCTTGGTATGTCAGTCTTACTAAAAAGTTAAAACACAAACTTCAAGTCACTCAAAATAAAGTTGTACGATTCTTATTTAACTTATCACCTAGGTCTAGTATAACCTGTGCTATATTAGAAACAGTTAATGTATTACGGGTGGAGGATAGAGTAAAACAACTAAGACTTAATAATGTTTTTAATATTTTCCATGGCACCGCGCCAACATCTCTTTATGATAACTTCCATAGGGTGTCTTCTTTTCATAACTGTACACGGTTTAGTGAAAGTAATTTTATAGTTCCGCATGCTAAGAGTTTCAATTCAGGTACCTTTTATTGCAATGCAATTGCTGACTGGAATAATGCCTAACAATTTGAAGAAGTTAACCAATAAGCTAACTTTTAAACGTGAAGTAAAAAACATTTTTGTATCTCCTCGCAGGCTAGATAAAATATGAATCACTGTTGATGGGCTCTCCAGCCGACATAAAATCTTTTGCAGGAAATCCTGTTTGGACAAAAAAATACGCTTGGCAGAACAACACACCAATTACATCTTATATAATATGATCTTTCAATAAAATTATATTTAATATCATATATTAATGTTAAATATTTGTCAATGAGGCAGTAAGTAATGATAGTAAATTAATAAGTGAGTTTAATCAAAATGGGGATTCATATCATGCTAAAGATATACAAGTATGGACTTCTGGTGATGAATAAGCTAAGGTAATATATCAAATCTGACCTTCAGTTTGTTTTGTTTGTTTGTATGGTGTTTTTGCCTTTTTTATACAATAGTATTTCAGTTACTTAATGGCAATTAGCACACCCAATCATTGTTCCTGAAACCTCAGGCAGTTAGCCATTACTAACCACACCTTATCTCTGCAAGTCACTGATTACTCCCCCCATGTTCAGATGTGGGAGACATATGGCTGTAGAACAAATGTCATGAATAATCATCTCAAGAGGCTGTGGTTGTTGGGAATGGGGGGGGGGGGGGGGGGATTCCAACTCCTAACCCCTGGATTGATATTCAGATACATTACCAACTAATGTTAACTGGGCAAGATCCTTCAGTTTAAGAGATGCAGAACTGGAGAATTTTTTCGAAGCAAATCATAAAGTCACTGGGAACATTTAAAAGAAATGTCACTCAGAAGTTACTGTGAGCTCAAAAGTTATGAGCCCATTACTAAAAAATAAAACAAAATGGAAGAAAGACAGACAGGACAAATGTATTATACTCTCCAAACCTTTGGGACTAGGAGATTAAAAGGTTAGTCAGGATATATATTCATGATATGTTTATTATATACCTTATTCTGTGTCAATCTTGTCACAGACGATCCTGACACTATGAGTGCCACAAACATGATCACTATTGACTGCTGTCTGGGGTGATGCCAAACGATAGAGCAGACAACAATGTCGACATACCGACAGAGTCGATGACAAACTAGAACACCGCTGCATTGTCGTAGGTGACAAACTAGAACACTGCTGCATTGTCATAGGTGACAAACTAGAACACTGCTGCATTGCCATAGGTGATTCTTTGCAATGCCTGGAAAATATTAACAAAAAACTTATTTAAAAAAACTATTGATTGATTGTTATATATCAATCATCACAGAGACTGTTGACGGGCGGGCACTACGGATTGAGCTAATCCGACCCGGCTAAAACAAATTAACAAATATCTCCATATGCTGGTAGAAGGCACAATTAAATAATTAGCATAATCAAGGACTAAAAGACAATAAGCTAACCTAATCAATCTTTTCTTGGATCCTGGAAGGCTAAACAGTTCTCAAACGAACACATCTCAGCAAGAAATTGATAACTTTCCCACTTGAATCAGCAGTGAGAGACGAATGACATTGTTGTTTATCAATCAACATGTAGACTGATCAGGGGGGATTTGACCACATAACCCTTTGATTATTAGTCAGAAGTCATACCAATTGATTTAACCACGCCCGGCCAAGTAGAGTGGAATTATAAATTATGATAATATTTGTCTGCCATGGCTGAATGGTCAGTATCAAGATCACTTACCTCTCATCACTGAGTATGTGTGTTCAAGCTCAGTCAAAAATATTTATTTGAGAAAGATTGTTTGCTACTTACCAGTAAGGCTATAAGCAGCTACACAACTGGTGGTCAAGATTGTCTGCTACATGTACTTACCAGTAAGGCTATAAGCAGCTACACAACTGGTTGTCAAGATTGTCTGCTACTTACCAGTAAACCTATATGCACAGTGCTCCAAGAATAGGATAGCCCGATGCCCGGGGCTTGTCAAATCTGGATCCGGGCATGTGCCTTTTTCAAAGTTACTTGCCCGTCGGGCTTGTCTTAAAAATCGGACAAGCTAGTTTTCACAATACACAGGTCTGTAAATATCTCTATTCGATACAACACAGGTCAAACTGTTGTTTATAGACCGTAACTAATCAGTATAAACAATTGACCCCTGCGGTGTTTATCACACCACATGCCCGATAATGCGACTTTGGAAAACCTCTCATGCATATTCATTTATCTATTTTTATACCTCTAATGTGATTGGTGGATAGCTTTGAATATAAATTAATCTATTTTAAATAACCGCTCTGATTGGTCGTATATCTACGACCAAAGTACACGTTTCTTACCACCTACCCGAGCAAAGACAAAAAAAGACGATGACGTAATTCGCGGGTGTCTCTCAAATTCTCCATTATGAAGAGTATAAAATTATCTCCCTTTGCCAAAATGGTAACGATTTCTAAAATCTGATTATGTTTTTGCAGATAATTTGCGATCGATCGCGTTATGTAAAATGTCAACGTTAGGTTCTGGTAATTTTATTAATATTTCGTAGATTTACAATAATTGGAACTGTATGTATATAAATTTTCTTCTGTGAAAACGTGAAAGTTGATATTTAAATTGTGTTTACGGCAAAGAAAAATGTGGGTGGGGTATTATAGTAATAAACATTGCTTTTTGGTTGTGTGGTTTCAGCGCATAATTTTCTTTGTCATGATTTAAATATAATATTGAAACCAACAATTAAGATGAATTATGTGTTTTTTTTTAATATTTGAAATATAGTTGACTAGTTGCACTTTCTAGACATTTGAAGGCTATATAGTGACCGCGGTCACCCATCCAAGTACTAACTCCGTACTTCATTGCTTAACTTCCAGTACAGTCAGTGCACTTCAACCGTGTCGCTGTAAAAGCTAGCTTAACAGCGAGGCTGTTGTAAGTGACCTATGTACATTCACTACACTCCTCCCCTCTTTAACCTTTAGGGCTTAGCCCCAACTGCACAGCCTGTGGCTTCCCGCAGTTCCTGGCCATATCCCGCCCATCCCAAGGAAAGAAAGATTCGTGCAGACGCAGGTTCGAAAGTTAATCATAGTGGCCATTAAAGTGACCGCGGTTACCCATCCAAGTACTAACCCCGTACTTTGTTGCTTAACTTCCAATACAATCAGTGCACTTCAACCATGTCGCTGTAAAAGCTAGCTTAACAGCAAGGCTATTGTAAGTGACCTATGTACATTCACTACAGCTATCGAAGACTGCATTTATTTATCATATTGCCAAGTTCTCTTGGATAGATTGAATAGCTTTGCAGGCTTGACATTTTCATAATTGTATGTTATGACAGCAATAATAAGAAAACAAGAGAAAGATATTTAAAATAATGTTTTAAATAAACTCCTGCTCCCACACTGCCACTGAATCGACCGAACAGAAATGAGTCAATAAAGAACAAAGATTAAATACAACATAATAAGTTGGACATACTGACAGAGACATAGTCAGTTCTCCCTAAATTCTCTCACTTCTCGCAGTCTTATTCGAACTCTAAAACTTGTGATTGAGACATGCATAATGTTAAGGGGAGCTAACCCTACATAAAATTAATACATTTAAGTCTATGTTTACATATTTCATATTATACCGCAAGGTGTATTGGTAATAAAAATCTGGGCATGTGAACCGTTGATCAGGGCAAGTTATTTTTCAGCCAGGGCAAGTAGATTTTTTCAACCTACTTGCCCTGGGCTAGTCCCAAATTTTTTTTTTCTTGGAGCACTGATGCAGCTACACAACTGGTGGTCAAGATTGTCTGTTACTTACCAGTAAGGCTATAAGCAGCTACACAACTGGTAGTCAAGATTGTCTGCTACTTACCAGTAAGGTTATAAGCAGCTACACAACTGGTGGTCAAGATTGTCTGCTACTTACCAGTAAGGTTATAAGCAGCTACACAACTGGTAGTCAAGATTGTCTGCTACTTACCAGTAAGGTTATAAGCAGCTATACAACTGGTAGTCAAGATTGTCTGTTACTTACCAGTAAGGCTATAAGCAGCTACACAACTGGTGGTCAAGAGTAAGAATAGGATAACTGTTGATCTCTATAGAGGGGTAGGAATTCTCCAAATTGGTTGCATGTCTACTTTTTTTACTCCTTTTTTGGCATTTTCATCACTATGGACTCTTAGTGCCGAGGTCATGGTTTTGAGCCCATCTCTGCCCAACAGCTTTATGTGAGAAAGTTTGCCAGTTACTACTGGAAGGATGGTGGATCTACTTAAATTCATTTTAAAATCTTCATCCACCAATAAAACTGGATACCAATATGCCATATACATCTTGTCATGTGTTAAACTCCATTTTGAACCGCATCTTTACATGGACTTACAAATAAGAATTTTACTCTAAATGCAACCTCACTGGAATATTTGACTGACTCGTCATAATTACTTACAGTCAATGATGTTATCTTGAGTGCATCAACTGTACAATGTTTGCAGATATACCATAACGACTGTGCCATCTTCATGGTTACAAGTTTCTGCACCAGTGAACCTTTTGTTGTAGCTACATTCTCGACTATCTTGGCAGCTATGTGGTTCACCAGCACATCATCCTGTATA
Organism: Panopea generosa; assembly: GCA_029582155.1. Classification (NCBI taxonomy): domain Eukaryota; kingdom Metazoa; phylum Mollusca; class Bivalvia; order Adapedonta; family Hiatellidae; genus Panopea; species Panopea generosa. Next base: position 56,607,388 of record CM055906.1, read on the forward strand.
AATATAAATAATAACAGTCTTTACACAATCTGACTTGCATTGGACCCAGGATCAGACGACTGTGGACTCAATCTCCTGCCAAGGCCATGTGTGGGGTCCTTATACTAATTCATTTTAGCTTGATTGTGAAGTGAGCTTAGAGCTTATATGAACCACTGTCAAGTCCACTTCCTGGGTAGAACCAGTACTGAGTGGTAATTTTTAGAGGGCATTGGGTCTAGCTGTGGATCAAACCCGCAACCTCTAGTGTGACCTACCAAAACTTTATCACTACACTACCAGCTCCTTCAGCAAGATATTTTCACAACATACAATACAAAACATGTCGTCCTAAAGGTGTTAACCCACCATTGACTTTTGTTCTTTATTCAGTAAATAATAAAAGTTTGAAGGCTTGTCATTCATAGAGAATCCCAAATGAAAGAAGTGAAACCTACATTTTACTGTTTGTCAACCTCTGCACTATCAAAATATGATGAGAAAAGTAGGGGTCATGTGTCATATAAGAGATTTTTTTTCTGCTCAGTGTGTACACTGCTGACAAAGTGAAAGTAGACTTTCGAAATCATGTATTCATACCCCAATTTCCAAGCATCAATTTTTTTTTCTAAATTCACAATTCAAACATGACAATGCTATCAAAATGTTCAAAATACATCAATAATGCCTTTCAAATAAAAAAATGAGCATTAAAATAAGGAAAATGCATTTTTTAAGAAGAAGAAATGAGGATTATTTATAACCGCCATCATGCTACTACCCCACGGAAGCACTTCCTTTTTGCAATGGTGGAACTATGCCTAAATCAAAGTCAAAATGTATTTACAAACTTTGTGCAAAACAAAACAAGAGTCAGTTATAACTTGGTAAAGCCAATTTAAGTTAAAATGTGTAAGATGTATATTGAAGGAAATAATTTGTCTCCATACCTGGTTTCTGGTTCACAAGCGTACTTAAGTAGTTGAACTTGTCTTAAGCAACCAGTCAAGGGCAAAGGTGGCCTTTTAAGACAGGTCGTTGCTTAATACAGGTTGATTACTATAAATGCATAAAAATGGAAAATAGAAAATATTGTTGCTTAAGACAAGTGGCTACGTTATAGAGGTTTGACTGTATATACTTAAATACTTAAAAACTTAAATCTGAGTAAAGCATCAAGATGATCATAATTTTAGACTGGCTCCAGTAAGATTGCATATAGTTTCTCTGACATTGATTAATGAATATTTGAGTAACCAGTCAAAGCTCACTTAATTTTTTAAGTATTCCAGCTAAACTTGAAAAAATATTGATGAAACAGAAACCTGGCTCTTGTTTCACCAACATTTTACATAAAAACTTCAAAACTTAACTTAAATTTGACTGGTTATTTATCTATAATATAATAAAAATCAATGAAATCATACACATGTTTACTGGAACCAATCAAAATCATGATCACCTGGCTGCTTTTGTTAGATTCATTTTTTTTAAAATATTTAAGTATATGTCAACTCATGTCATACTCACCCCATCTCTGCAGCTCCTACAGACAATGGCGTATGTCATTGATGGAACATTCCAATTGTCCACACTGGAACGTCGGCGATTTTCCTGCAAAAGATAGCATTTTGGTACATTATACTCTCTCATTTTATCACTTCATAACTATGCAAGTTTGATGGTCAGTTAACCTAACCACTCTTTTCTAAGATCCTGGAAAGTTAGCCAATACTCAAGCACACTCCACAAGTAACTGATAACTTTCCCCACTTGAATCAGTGGTGAGACATGAATGACAGTGAGACACAATGTTGTATACCAATCATCAGAGAAAGACCAGACTTTGTCGAGCATGCCTAGCTACAATGCAAACCAAGCATAAAATACTATAGAATCAACCACCTCAATAGAAATGGTTTCAATCATAGCTTATATACAAGGATCCAATATGTAACACGTCTCGACTGTAGGACAATTTACATACATGAGCTGATAGCTTATATGAGTAGGAAACTGTTTGTTAAGGATTTATAACTACTCACACATGCTATACAATGAATAATGCTACTTTCATAAAGGGAGAGAATTATATGATGGTATATATGATTTTGATATAAAAGATAATATACAATTATTGACTTTGACTAAGATGAATATGTAGTTCTATGGACCTGAGAAAAAGTGATATTGACCGAGGACGAAGCAAATATGTAATTCTATGGACCTGAGAAAAAGTGATATTGACCCTGGACGAAGCAAATATGTAGTTCTATGGACCTGAGAAAAAGTGATATTGACCGAGAACGAAGCAAATATGTAGTTCTATGGACCTGAGAAAAAGTGATATTGACCAAGGATGAAGTCCAAGGTCAACATCACTTTTCTCAGGTCCATAGAACTATATATTCACCGAAGCAAAATCTATAATTATCATATCATATGTGTAATAGTTTTAAAATAAGAAGTTTTCATTCAATAGTGATTAAAAGATTTCGTTTTTTACTTCTGTTTATTTTCCATCTTGCACCAGATGACTGTTGTGAATGACCTCCACTTTTTGGAATGGTGCTGTTTGCAGCATCGAGAAATTGCACATTTGTAAGAAATTTCATGCCAATACAGACCTCGACAATGGTCAATATCACTTTGAGCAGACATATCATTTGACCCCTTTTGACCAATAAGAAAGGCGGATTTGATATGATCATATGATATATAAATACACCTACCTGGATGGCAACTAGGTAAACCAGTTCCCCGACAGCTGGAAGGAGTCCTGGTTTGATTTAACTGTTTTTCATATTTTCCCTCAACACCTCCCATCACCAATGTCAACACCTGCGGTTAAATAAACATCACTATGAATATATGGACCATTGTGCCACAAACAACTCTCATACAAATCTAACATGAAATTATATGTAAATGCTTTCATATGAGATCTTAAAACAACAGCAGCTCATATTTATATCAGCCCAACAATAAATGTGAATTTTAGTAAGTAGTTTGTTCACCAACAAAGAAAAAACTGAGCTAAACATAAAACTTTAACCAGATTATAAACAAGTATTCACCAAGTCCATTAAATAGGTCAAGGTCAGTGATGTAAACTTTTTTTAGTTGATGGTGATCAGTTTACAGAATCAATAGTATTACTGAAAAATAAAATAGAATAAAAAACAAAAATCAAACCAGAACTAAATAAAAAAAATTTAACCCAGAGGTTTTAGAGCCCATAGTATGGGAATTTAGGTAAGTTACATGTAGCTATATACATTGTTTCTATAACATAATATGAAGTTTAGTCACCATAATATGAGTACTTTGTTCAGAAACAGAAAAAGCTCTCCTTTTTTCTTCTTCAAAAAGATGAGCAAAATAGGCTCTATTGACATTGAATTGTTTTATTTAATACTATATAGTAACAAGTATTATCCAATTTTGAACGACGTTTTATGATAAAGTTCTACATGAATAAGGATGAGATCTTTGCATATTTTGGTCCGTTCTCTTAATATCACTCTCTAAAACCTCAATGTGTGTATTAATAAACCATAGAAAAACAAAACCATCCAGACAAACTGTTAAAGACTGCAAACTCGCTTTGGATATTATAAACAAGAGGGCCAAGATGGCCCTATATCGCTCACCTGACTGACCCTGAGTCACCCAACTTAAGTAGATTATATAATACATGTACACTCAAAATTCCAGAAAAATGAGATGGGCAAGTAGTTACAATTTTTTATTTGTTTTGAAGATGTAGCAGATGCGTAGAAGAGTTCAAACTTGGTAGAGGTTCACGCATGGTAAATGTCAGTGAAATTACATTGAAATCAGGTCAGTAGATTCTGACAAGAAGGCTTTTGAAGTTTTTACTATAGCTGCCTATAAAGTAAACTAGCACCTCACTGTGGCGGTCATGTTTTTTAACAAATCACAACGGCTCGAACAAACTTGGTAAAGGATAACCTAAGGAACATTTCTGCGTAATTGCTTTAAAATTGATCCAGTGGTTTCTGACAAAAAGTTTTTTTTTAAGTTTTTACTATAGCTTGTATAGTAAACTAACCCCATCCCCTGGCCGCAATGTTTTTTGACAAATCACTACAGTTTGAACAAACTTGGTAGGGGTTCCTCCAAGGAACATTTCTATGAAATTATTTTAAAATCGAGCCAGTAGTATCTTACAAGAAGATATTTAAGTTTTTACTAATTAAACTTGCCCCGCCCCCTTGTCGCCATGCTTTTTAACAAATCAAGATGACTTGAACAAACTTAATAGAGGGTAACCTAAGGACCATTTCAGTGAAATTATTTTAAAATCGAGCCAGTAGTTTTTGACAAGAAGATTTTTTTAAGTTTTTACTATAGCTTATATAGTAAACTAACTCCATCCCGCTGGCCGCCATGTTTTTTGATGAACAAAATGGCTTGAACAAACTTGGTAGAGGGTCAAACCAATGATCATTTTTGTGAAATGATTTTAAAATCGACTCAGCAGTTTCTGAAAATAAGATTTTTTAAGTTTTTACTATAGTTTATATTGTAAACTAACCCCATCCCCTGGCTGCCATGTTTTTTGACGAATCAAAATAGCTTGAACAAACTTGGTAGACGGTCACCCAAGGAACATTTCAGTGGAACTATTTTAAAATTGAGCCAGTAGTTTCTGACAAGAAGATATTTTATGTATTTACTAATTAAACTTACCCCACCCCCTTGCGACCATGTTTTTTAACAAATCAAGATGGCTTGAACAAACTTGGTAGAGGGTCACCCAAGAACATTTCTGTAAAGTTATATCGAAATTGGCTCAGTGGTTTCAGAGAAGTTGTTAGAAGCTAAAAATTAACAACGGGCAACAGACGACGGACACCAGGCGATCACAAAAACAAAAAACGCAACAATGACTTGGCATTGTGTTCTTTTAGCCACAGCCAGTAAACTTTGCGGGGGAAATACACCAATGTTGTATTTTCAGAGTCAGCACTACAAACCTGATCTTATCATTCCCCTAGTCGGCCTCTTCCTCCTTCTGTTCCTCTGTCAACTTCCCCTTGATATCCTATGCAGTCTTGGGCAATTCCTGAATATATCAATACCTGGATTAAAGTTTTTATAATTTTTATTTTAATGGGATATGAATTTTTCATACATTATAGTTTATATATGTCATTCAGTTTTATTGGGTGATTTTGTTGTTTGGTAATTAGTAACACTTTCAACAATTTTTTAAGTCATTCTGTGATGCTGCCTTTATGAGATTCTGAGCACTGCCACACTGGAGTATCACGATGCAGACACATGGTATGATACCCTTACCCAGTCATATTATACTGACATCGGGCCTACAAGACCTAGAACTATCCTCTAATACTGAGCAAATAAATCTAAATCTACTCTCTATATTCATGTACAGGTTTTCCCCCAGAGTCATAACGCATGTTGCATGCGACATCCCTTCAAAAGATTCGGTTGATTAGCGACATCCCTTAAGTGGGCTGACATGTCTCCCGAACCGTTGCGACTACCGTTAGATAATCCCATTACACAAGCCTAATTAAACAAGTGACCCCGTGATCAATTGACCTTTTTCACCTTTTTCGCAAACGGACTGGAGGTATGTACAGGTAAGCCAATCAGAACGAGTCATTTGAAGGTAACTCAGCCTCAATATAGAAAGCGGTGTCAACAGCAATTGGTAGTGGTTGTTTACACCTCTCCATCATGAATGTCTTATAAATAAAATCAAGTTTCACTCCTTTATTTCCCACAATACATTTTCATCACATAAAACACTTACATTAATGTAACATAAGGATGTAAAGGGACTACATGGAAGATGGACCTATGGTCTGCCCTTAGATTTACAAATAATGGATTACACTTATCTATTTTACATTGATTTATTGTTTGTGAAACAAATTCTTACAATACACTAAATAGTTATTTTACATTGATTGTGAAACCAGTTCTAACTTTTTGACAAAACACATTAGGCCTAAAAAAAAATTGTTTGTTTCCGGTTTCATGGCCCAAGGTAGGGATATTTTTTTTTTAAAAATAATTTTTGTTTTAAAACTTGATGTCATGTTGTGTCAATGGTACATCATGTATTTTTATCATGTTTTGTATGTATCTATGTGCTTTTAATGTTTATGAATGTAAATTTAGATAAAAACAACCAAACAAACTGTAAAAAAAAACACACCTTATGCTTGTCATTTCTGCACTTAATAATAGACACCCATATCCAGCCATCTTATTGACTCTTGCTTCTATTTTGGGAAATGAGTTTGGAGCGCTTGACTTCGGAAAAATTATCTTTATTTTAAAAGAAATTGGAAAAATCACATGGCCCAGGGTCCTTCAATATACATAACAATATACGTTAATGTATAAAAATGTGACCCTCTTTTAAAAGACCTTAAAAATCATCAATATTAAAAAAATCTCAAAACCTTTTCACAACATTCCTCATTTATTTACATTTCCTTCCTTATATTAAAGCTCAATATCCACAAGACTTTCCGTCATGCCTGGCTTATTTGCAACGCTTCTAAATCGCGAATACTGATGACATTACGTACAACAGTAGACTGTTCATTTGCAATACAAATCACTGATTCTTATGATGCAAACGATTGGTTATTGTAAGAATAATTTACAATATAGAAAAAAAATACGAAAAATATGAGCATAATTGCATTAAAACACTTTTTATTTCATAAATTTCAATGACTTTCGGATTCTCCCAACACTTGTCACATGTCGCATTCAGTTTGGATAAACGTTTAATAATGTTAGCTAACATTTTCCTGAACACCGGCTCAACCTCATATTACCATGCAGTACAAGATAATTTTAGGGAACCAGGCATTAAACCTGTTTATCGTTGCTTGCTAACATTAAGAGATGTTCCCATGAGCATGAGTGCTTTTACAATGCTTTATAACTTATAAGCGCTTCCATGGTGTTTGATGAACGAGCAGAAAGGCATCGAATGAAAGCAAACAGAAATAACTAAAAAATATTTTTTCGCAGATTCGGTCAAAAAAGATTTGGGTCGGCGCTAAAAAACAGTAAATTGGTCGGTCGGGAGACAGTCCGGGATCAAACAACTTTTTTTTAGGCCTTACAAACCTGTACGGGCAGAACAGGTACTAAGCTGGCGCTTATCTAAACATGTTTTTGAACTTGTGATTTTTTTATTGTCCTTATAGTGATTGAATGAAACTAGTACTAAGCAGCTGAGCATGTTTAGATCAAATTTCTTGCTTATAAACACCGCCCATATTTTACAGACAGGTGCTTTTAATCTAAAACCACAGTAGTGCGAGGGAGAGAATAATCCATACTACCAAGTCATGGTTGGCCCAAAAGATTCAAATTAAAAACAGATAGATAGCTCTTTCTGACATTAGGTCAATGTTTGCTAGAAACATATATACTGGTCATACTTAATACTGCGTGTCTAAAATTTCCAAGTTATAAGGTTGCTTAAGTGTGCTGAGTAAAAACAGTTGCTGTTATGAAATGCAAACAAATGCCGACACTAACAGAAGTTACAGCACATAAACTGTAAGTTTAAACATGTTTCGATCACACAAAATGCTCTTGAATTAAAGATATTGAGGTTTGAAGGTAAATTTATCGTAATTTGACATTATATAGCTGCAGTATACAAACGTTTTAATCACAAGTACTTCAACAATTTTAAACACAAATTTCTGGGAATGGTATTGTTTAATTGGCAAGTTAATTTGTATCCCCCCCCCCCCCCCCAATTTTCATGCACATAACACGAAAATGAGAAACCATAGACAGTTACTGAATTACAAATGTTTGCGACAAAGTTTGTCTACCTGTTGTGCATGTTGTATATTAGAAGGTCACATGTCAACGTGGTCCGCGGCCGCACAAAATGTTGCAAGTAAAAAATATAAAATACGAGGAATGTCCGGGTTTGAATTCTCCTTCATGTAAAATTATCACCTTATATGTACAATACACGCATCAAGTTTACTAGTCTGTAACGTTATTGGTGATGTAGTTATAAAAGAAAATATTTCTTCATGTGCGCTTCTTTTTTACCGGAAATAACTAAAAAGTTTTTCCAAAGGGGAGAGTTCTAAGCAAGGGGAAGAACTCTAAACACTAAATTTTATTCAATAAGAAAGACAACTCGTACAACTAAAACAATATATAACACCGTTTGAGTTGTCTCCCTTATACCTTTTTGTGCAGATTGATTCTAGTAATGGTCAAAGGGAGACTAAGCTTATAAAAATTATTATCTCCCTTGGACTATAACAATTACTCTGATTCCCTGCCTAACTTCATTTCGGGAACCAGATATTACAAAATGTGACATTTGGAATACTTCGATTATTTCTGTAATCCCAAATGATTGAGAAAAGTGCGATGAAAATTGCGATTTATTTTCAAATAACACATATTAATTGTATTAAATCGATGTTTATTTATTTCAAATTGATTAATGCTTTCTTAATATTTCATTAATGGTTTTATGTAACTTATACCACAAACGTGCTTTATTACATGAACAAATCCTTATATGATTTCTGCTGAAGGCGCTATCTTTATTTTCGTTTTTGTAAATAAAGAACTCGCGTTTCTGATGCGACATGAAAAATCTTTTTTTTTTAACTAAAGTAAGTAATACCGTTGTGGTGAATCGATGCACATGCTCATATTCTTTCGATCTGATGCATCACATAGTACAATTGAGCTGGAAATAAGTTGTTGGCAACAAAATTATGACCGATGGTTCAAGTTTTTAAATGGGTCCCAAAACTTGTTTTAATGGCCTAATTTTCTTGTTAGGCGTGGTCTTCTATTCTTACTCATTTTTTTGATAGCCCAGTCACGACCATTCGTTTGATACCAGTTAGTAAAAAGGCCACTTGTATTTATGAAGTTAAAGCCCGTTTCTTATTCTTATCACCCCACCCATCGAATTTCACCGATAGCTGATAATCATACTTGTAACTGACAAAGTATGGTTCCTTACTTCAAGGACGTCACCAATTCCTTGCTTTCTTCATTTATACTTGTTTGCCAAATACAAAGATGATTGTTCTTTTCCCTGCAACTCAACTTCTAGCTTTGCTTTCTTTATATTAATATGACATACCAAAATTGTTAATTAAGGCATGGTTTGATGATAACAAAATAATCTTGCTGGCTGCTGTCCTTGAGTTTAGACTTTGGACACTAGGTTCGACTCCTAGGAGATTAATACACACATTATCAATACCATAGATTTAGAAGCATGGTTTTTTTTTTATGCCCCCCGAAATTTTTTTTGGGTGGCATATAGTAATTGCAGTGTCCGTCTGTCCGTCCATCCTCTGTCGGGTATTTCATTTCTGGCCTTCAACTTTATCATGCATAGATAGATTTTGTTGATACTTGCTACAAATGATCAACATAACATGATGACGTGTCACAAGTAAGACCCACATCTGTACCTCAAAGGTAAAGGTCACAATTTGAGTTTGTTTGACAACACTTTGAGTTTGTGTGAGATTTTGTGTCCGGCCTGTAACTTTGTCATGCATAGATGAATTTTAATGATACTTGCTATAAATTATCAACATAACATGACAACGTATCGCGAGTAAGACTCACACCCATATCTCAAAGGTCAAGGTCACACTTTGAGTTTGTTTGACAACACTGAGTCTCTGTGAGATTTTCCTGTTCAACCTGTAACTTTGTCATGCATAGATGGATTTTATAAATACTTGCTACAAATTATCAACATAACATGACAATGTATCGGGAGTAAGACCCATACCTCAAAGGTCAAGGTCACTTTGAGTTTGTTTGATAACACTTTCAGTCTGTTTGAGAATTGTGTCTGGACTGTAACTTTGTCATGCATAGATGGATTTTTTTAATACTAGCTAAAAATGATAAACAGAACATGACAATGTGTTGCTTGTTACACCCAGAATCCCACTACAAAGGTCAAGGTCACAGTTTGATTTTGTTTTATGACACTTTCAGTCTGATTGAGATTTTGTGTCCGGTCTGAAACTTTGTCATCTATATATAGATTATAAAAACACTTGGTTCAGTTGATCAACATGACATAATTAAGTGTTGCATGTAAGAGCCAGAACCTTTCCTCAAAGTTCAAGGTCACACTTTCAATTTGTTTGATATTGCATGTCTGGTCTGTGACTTCGTCTTTAACTTGGCTCAATTTATCAAGATGACATGACAACCTGTTATAAGTAAGACCTAGACCCCATACCTCAAAGGTCAAGGTCACACTTTAAGTATGTATGACAACACCTTGAATCTGTTTGAGGTTTCAAGTATGTCCTTTAACTTTACCATACATGGATAGTTTTTAAAAACACTTTTGATCAACAACTGATCTGTAACTTACATTAAGGGATTTTAAAATAGCTTGACACAAGTGATCAGCACGTCATGATAATGTTTCACCTGCATTTAACTGTTGAAATACCCAGACCATTACATCAGATGTCAAGGTCACACAAAGGTCAAGGTCATGCTTTAATGTAAAAAAAACCCCATGAAATTGCATGTCTAGTCTGAAACATCAGGCCATTACTCTTGATATTCATGGATACATCTCTACCTATTATATCATATATTGTTAATTTTCACAGACCATTTGGGGGGCATGTGACACTTGTTTATTTCTCTATTTTTTTTCAATGGTAAAATGAAAATCTTTTTAATGCTGACATTGACATCCCCCCCCCCCCCCCCCCCCCAACTGTGCACAATTTGTTAATGTAAGTTATAAGGTATACCTAGTTATATAAGGTTATGGGTCTTAACGTGACACATTGTCATAAAATGTTGATCAGTTGATAAATTGAGCGAAGTGTTTTGAAATCCATCCATGTATAATAAAGTTAAAGTACAGACTTGAAATCTCAAACAGACTCAAAGTGTGACCTTGACCTTTGAGGTACGAGTCTGCGTCTAATGTGTGACACTTAATTATGTCATGTTGATCAACTGAGCTAAGTGTTTTTGAAATTTATCAATAGATGACAAAATTACAGACCAGACACAAAATCTCAAACAAACTGAAAGTGTTGTCAAACAAAGTTAAATTGTGACCTTGCCCTTTGAAGTTGGAATCTGAGTGTTAAGAGCGACACACCGTCATGTTATGTTGATCATTTGTAGCAATTATTTATAAAATCCATCTATGCATAACAAAGTTACAGGCCTGATACAAGATCCCATACAGATTCAAAGTGTTGTCAAACAAACTCAAAGTGTGACCTTGACCTTTGAGGTACTCATGTTGGTCTTATGCATGACACGTCATCATGTCATGCTCATGAATTGAGCAAGTAATTTTGAAATTTATCAATAGATGACAAAGTTACAGACCAGACACGAAATCTTAATCAGACTGAAAGTGTTATCAAAGTTAAATTGTGACCTTGACTTTTGAAGTTATAGTCTGGGTGTAATGGCGACACATTGTCATGTTATGTTGATCATTTGTAGCAAGAATTAACAAAATCCATCTATGCATGACAAAGTTACAGGCCGGACATGAAAAACACTTACACTCAAAATGTTGTCAAACAAACTCAAAGTGTAGCCTTGACCTTTGAGGTATGGGTGTGGGACTTAAGACACGTTGTCATGTTATGTTGATCATTTGTAGCAAGTATTAGCAAAATCCATCTATACATGACAAAGTAACAGGCTGGACACAAAATACTGTACAGAAGGACAGACGCTGTGATTACTATAGGGGTGGGGCATAAAAAGTAGCATGCTTTTAAAGCTATGGTATCGATGACACATATGTATTAATCTCCTAGGAGTCGAACCCAGTGTCCCTAGTCTAAACTGAAGGACAGCAGCCAGCAAGATTATATTGTTGTCACCTATTTATACCTTAATAGCAGGCTTTTTTTTTTTGTATGCATGTGATTTCATATAAAGGAAGTGAAACTAGAAGGAGTGTAAGTGCGACATATTGAACGTTTCTAAGAAGCTTTTAAAAGAAAGCACACCTGACATCCAAATAATATAAAAGCTGTTCCTAAAGAAAATTACCATGTGCATCGATCCCCCTCAAGGTTAATTTAATTCCATGTATTAAAAAAGGTTTTTGGAAGTCACATCATAAACACACGTTCTGTGTTTGTTTACAAAAAATGAAATAAAGATAGCACAAGCCAATACCTGACCATAGAGCATGATTTCAAACATACAATTTTTTTTTATCATCCTTATTATGGCGATTAAATGAAACTAGTAGAACAAATTTCTTGCTCATAAACACCACCCATATTTTACTGTAAAGGCGCTTTTAATCTAATATCACAGTAGTTTTTAATTCAAATGAAAGGGAGAGAATAATCCACAATACCAATTCAAGGGTCAACCCAAAGATCCAAATGAAAAGCTGCTATAGCCCTTTCTGACATTAGGTCAATGTTTGCTAGCAACATAAACGACTCAATTTCATCAAGGATGTTTATAGAAGGATAGGAAACCTGCATCTCCTGACTAAATGTTGATGAAACAGCACATGAAGAATTCAGAATTCATGATTTGCAAATTAATCATTCATAATTTACAGGCAAATGATTTCTCGTACATAAACTGCAAAATGTATGTAATGTTACATTTTTAATCATGTTTCGATCACACAAAATGCTCTTGAATTAAAGATATTGAGGTTTGAAGGAAAATTTATCGTAATTTGACGTTATTTTAGCTGCAGTATACTTTTTTGTAATCACAAGTACTTTAACAATTTTAAACACAAATTTCTGGGAATGGTATTGTTTCTGCAATGTAAAAAATTAAATTTTTAGTTAATTTGAATTTGCCGGAGATAAATTTCTCTGCATCTTCATGCATGTAACCCGAGAATTTTAGTAATGACGAGAGACCATAAATGGTTACTGAATTACAAATGTTTGCAACAAAGTTTGTCTACCTGGTGTGCTTGTTGTGTGTCACACGTCAACGTCGTCCGCGGTCGCACAAAATGTTGCATGTAAAACAATATAAAATACGAGGAATGTCCGTGTTTGAATTCTCTATCATGTAATATTATCGTCTTATATATACGCACATCAGGTTTACTGTTCTGTAACGTTATTGGTGATGTAGTTATAAAATAAAATAAAATATTTTGTCATGCTCTTCTTTTTTTGACGGACATTCACAACTAACGACTTTCCCAAGAGGAGAGATCAATGCAAGGGGGAGTACTCTATACACTCTCTCTAAATTTTATTCAATAAGAAAGACAACTCTTACAACCAAAAACAGATATAATATCGATTGAGTTGTCTCCCTTATACCACTATGTGTCGAATGTAAGAATTGATTATCTCCTTTTGACCATAACAATTACTCTGATTCCCGGCCTTACTTCATTCAGAGAACCAGACTTTACAAAATGTAACATTTGGAATACTTCGATTATTTCTGTTATCCCAAATGATACCGGAAATGGATGAGAAAGTGCGATTGAATTATATAATTTAATTTATAATGTCGATGTTTATTTATTTCAGATTGATTAATTCTTTCTGAATTTTTCATTAATGGTTTTTATATAACTTCCACCGCAATCGTGTTTTATCAAATGAGCAAATTCTTGCATAATTTCTGTTTGTGTATCCGACAGAAAACAAAGAACTTCTAAGCGGAAGAACTCTACACTACCAAATTATTCAATAAGAAAGACAGCTCGTACAAACCAAACAAATAAAATATAAATCAAGTTGTTTCCTTTTGACCATTAATTGTTTTGGCAAGGAATAATATATCGAATATATATTATTTACTATACAACAGCACAAGCTTGTGAAATTTCTGTTATTAAATTTCATTAAGGAAGTCTGAAATTGATTTCGAGGTCATGAACCATGCAACACTTGTGGTCGAATCACGCTGGTTGAAGAACTCCCCCAGTTTTCTCTCTTTGACCACTAGTTATCTCTAAAGATCAGCTTTCATAGTTCGAGGTCATAAGTCCGGTGACGGAGGCATTTGTGGTCGAATCGCACTAGTTAAGATTTAACGAAGAAATGATGCTATCTTGCCTACGCGAAAAAATTAACCTTTTCCCATTATAACTCTATATAAAACAGGGACTCCTGTGGCGGCCCAAAATTTCTCTTTGACCACTAGTTATCTCTAAAGATCAGCTTTCATAGTTCGAGTTACAAGTCCGGTGACGGAGGCATTTGTGGTTGAATCGCACTGGTTAAGATTTAATGAAGAAATGATGCTATCGTGCCTACGCGTAAAAATTAACCTTTTCCCATTATAACTCTATATAAAACAGGGACTCCTTTTTGACCACGGGGGCCTACCTTCAACAACCCCTCTATGTGTCCTCTATACAGTCTAAATCATATCTACTAAGTCACTGATACAGTGCTACATGTAGAATATCTAAGGTTTATGTCTTGTACTTTCAGAGAAAATGTTTTTTAAAGTTTCCTTTGAAATGTGCTTACCAGCCCTATGGCGGGGGCATGTGTGTTTCCGTATCATGCTGGTTCAAGTACTCGTCCGAAATATTGTGGTTATATAACTGCTGTGCAAGTTTGGTCAAGATTCAATGAAAAATGGGGGAGTGCTATCACGTCTATACAAAAAATATAACCATTTCCCTATATAACTCCATGTAAATTAGTGACACCCTGTGGCGACCCAAAATTTGACCCCAGAGACTGGACTTCAACAATCCTTATAGGGAACCACCATACAATGCAACATGTAAACTATCTAAATCTATAGCTTGAACTTTCAGAGAAAATGTTTTTTTTAAAGTTTCCTATAAAATGTGCTTATCAGCCCTGTGGCAGGGTCATTTGTGGTCGAATCATCTCGTCCGAGATTTTGTAGTTATTTAACTGCTGTGAAAGTTTTGTTAAGATAGGAGTACTATCGCGTATACGAGAAAAAGATTTAACAGACGGACGATGACGACGGACAATTTGCCATGGCATTATCCCATCTTGCTATTTACTTAACTATGTCAATGTTGATGAAATGGAATCCAGCTATGCAAGTTATTTGGCAAACTTTCTTACTTGAAATCTTTATTTTCAACACATTTACTGGTAATATAATGGTGTACAACATTTTTACTGTTGAAGAAAGACCTGAAAAATGAATCTTGAGTAGAGCAAGTGTCTCTCTGCATGTACTCACAAACTTATTTGGGCGAAGCTGGACTCACACCTATGACCTCAGCAATGAAAGGCAAGTGGTCTTGATATTGCACCTTATGCCACTTGACACTGGAGAACCACTGAGTGAAAAACTTCATTGATTATAATATCTATGAAACAACCGGTTTTATTATCTATGATGATAGACAATTGCCAATGAGACACAATATCATAATATCAATAATCATGGAGATTGCGGCCAGACAGGGATTTGAACTTGCGACCACTGGATAGAGTCGGATGTGCTGCTGAGTTAAATGGGTCATGCACATTTGAAAGATGCCATCTAATAAAACAGGGTCGGCACCAGTTAACCACTTTAAACGCTTTGTCCATGTGAAATGCCATCTGGGTCTCATTCTCCACATCTTTTGGCTTTTTGTCACTAGTTTTATTATTACCCCTTCTTAATAATGGAATGGTCCAAAAACAAAGATGGAAGAGTCTATTTTAGAAGCTCAGCATATTTTATCCTCCAAGCAACACTGATACCATCTAATGTTCATACAATTATGATTATTAAATAGTCCTTATTTCATCATTGACGAGTTATGGGCTTTTTGAGTCACCATAAATTTGTTTCATTTTATTTTAATGAGGTTCAATACATAACCTACCTTACACTGCATCCAGTGACATTGATTCAATGTAAGACTCAGAATTAATCAGATAACAAGTAGTCCGGAATTTAATTTAGAGCCATTTTAAGCATCTTCTACTATTGTTTACAGAACTGAGAGGGACCTCAGTAACCAAGCTGTCCATGACGCTGTTGGTTAATGACCACATGTCTCTACCACTGAGGTTATGGGTTTGAGTCAAGCTCAGGCCAAACACTTTTGTACTAGACATTTCCTGTTTACTTGTGGTAGGACGTCTGATGGTTCTACTAAGATTCATAACGAGATATTTATCCACCAATTAAACTAATTACTTATGATCGAAGGTTGCGAAAATTCCATATCAATATTTAAGGACGTTTTAAGCATCACTGACCAAAGGTCAGCGGGGCCTATGTCATAATAAATTTAGCACAGCATTGAAATAGTCGAGCGAGCTGTCCCTACCACAACTCTTGTTAATTGAATACAAGAAATCTGTATCTTATTGATTTGCATGCTTATTTTTTCTTTTAAAATACCAACTTGAAAAAATATGTCACGCTGGTATAAAATGTGTCGTCTTCTATTGTAATTGACATCTTCTGTTAGCAAAAGGTCTATTTAGTGCTTTCCAGTGTCTAAATGCATATATTGCATTCCTATTCCTAATTTTCTTTTAACCTTATCAGAACTAAATGGAATTGATATTATTGATTTTTTAAGAAAAAGTTTTTCTCTTTTATTTCAATTGGTATTAACTTATGGATAATTGTGTACACATTGTGGTACGTTTCTTTTCATTTTGTATTAACCTTTTATCATGTGTTATGCAATGTCATGTTTTTTTTTCTTCAATTATTTGTAATATTTTAGGGGAAGGGCCGTAACTAATGTTGTGAGAACTTGTGGCCCAACCCCATGGCTGCAATTATAAATGCAATAAAATATGATTAAACTGTAGTGCTTTCAAGTGATGAAAAGGAAAGCACACAAGCTCTAATATTGACAAGAATATTTCATGTAATGAAACGGAACGAATATTAATACAGTAACCATATTTTACATATTTTAACTTAATCAGTGCACTTTATTAAAGATTTAAAATTCAAATTTAATTTTTAATAATAGCAAAATGCACACACAAAATAGAAAATATCAGAAAACTATGATGATGATGATCTGGGTATGAAAGATAGGTCTATGTTTTAGGTACAGATAAATGCCATGCAGTGCGGGTGTAACACAATTTGACTATGAGCATTTCATTGGGATTTTATTTCATTGGCGAGGCTCCCACAAAATCAAGTTGAACGTAAATTAGTCCTCCAAGAAAATTAACGATTTCGCAGTACATGTATCTTTTCATCCCATTTTCACATGTTTGCATAAAAATTGAAGTTCACTTGGCTCATCAAAACTCAATCATGGTTAAAGGATTCCATGAGATCGAGTCAATATATATATATGTGTAAGCCCACCATAGATTTCCCTTCTTAATTCCATAGTAAATGAAACTTTTTTAAAGGTTCGTCATTCATAGAAAGACCAACTTATGTCATAGAAGCGAAACTTAGATTTTATTGTTTGTTACATATGCAGTTCAAAAATATCATTAGAAAAGTAGAGGTCATATATCATCCATGATACTTTTTTTTATTCTATTCAGTGTGTATGCTGTTGACAAAGTGAAAGTAGACATCAGAAACTGTGTACATTGTACTCATACTCCAAATTGCAAGCTTCATTTTTTTAAAATTCAAGTATGACAATGCTTTTAAAAAGCTCCAAACACATGAATAATGTCATTCAAATTACAAAATGAGCACTGAAATTAGGAAATTGCATTTTTAAATACGAAACAAGGATGGTAATGACAATGATATAATTGTAGTAAGATAGTGACGATGAGATAGAAACAATGATATATTGGCTGTGAGATAATGACAGTAAGACAGTGACAGTTAGATAGTAAAATTGCGATAGTGACAGTGAGATAGTGATAGTGAGATAGTGACGGTGAGATATGACAATGATATAGTGACGGTGAGGTAGTGACAATAAGATAATGACAATCAGATAGAGACACTAAGATAATGACAATGAGTAAATGACAGTGAGATAATCATGACAGTAAGATAGTAGAAGTGAGATAGTGACGATGAGACAGTGTTAGTGAGATAATGACAGTGAAAATGATATGGAGACAGTGAGAAAGTGAAAGTGAGAGAATGAAAATGAGATAGTGACAGTAATACAGTGGCGTTAAAATAGTGACGCTGATATAGTGATGGTAAGATAGTGACTGTGATATAGTGACTATGAGTTAGTGACTGTGCAATAGTGACTGTGATATATTGACTGTGCGATATGAGATAGTGACTGTGATATAGTGATAGTGATATAGTGACCGTGATATAGAGACTATGAGATGGTGACTGTGCAACAGTGTCTGTGATATATTGACTGTCCGATGTCAGATAGTGACTATGATATAGTAAAAGTTAGATAGTGACAGTGAGATAGTGACGGTAATGTAATGGAAGTAATATATATAAAGTAACAGTGAGATAGTGACGGTGATATAGTGACAATGATATAATTACAGTAAGATAGTGACGGTGAGATTGTGACAATGAAATATACTGACTGTGAGATAATGAAAGTGAGATAGTGACGGTGATATATGACAATACTATAGTAAAAGTGAGATAGTGAAGATAAGATAATGACAATGCGAAAGAGACACTAAGATAATGATAATGAGATAGTGACAGTAGAAGTGAGATAGTGACGATGAGACAGTGATACTGAAATAGTGACAGTGCGAATGATATGGAGACAGTAAGATAGACAGTGACGGTGTCATTTCAATTTTGTTGGAGACTCAAGAACCCAAACCATCCTTTTTGTATTTAATTAAATATCCGCCAATATTCTACTATCCCCTCCACCACTCATTCTCTTAACCCATCCCATTCTTAAAAGAAAGAGTTTTGTATTGAAATACTGAATAGACCCTACTCTGCACAATTCAACTCTTTAACACACACACACACACACACACACACACACACACACACACACACACACACACACACATCCCTTCCTCACCTCTCAGTAGGCTTTACGTGGGCTTAACGTAAGCTCTGCACATTGCTTATAAAACATACCGCAGTCCATGCGTGAATCATGTGTTTTTCAATGAACTAAAAAAAGAGAAAATAAGACGAAAAACGATATATAAACAGATGGACGAAACGTAAGGCTGACTTATTAGTCATTTTACCATATTTATTTGTCGAGGGTGTTTATTTTTTACTTAAACGTATATATATTTACAAACAACATATATATCTATATCACTGAATATAGTCACGTTTGGTGCCTCATACTAGTCGAACATTCTTTACTGTCATTTCGACATACGCTGAAATGTTAAACAAGCAATGAATAAGCAACTTTATGTGACAAAAATATTATCTCAACCACAAATGCCATTTGTCTACTAGTATATCAGTACTAAGTGTATCCATGATTTTCAGTCAGGACCCAAATATCGAGAACATCTGTATGTTTAAAAGTCAGTGATATTCTTGACCCCCACCCATCACTCCGTCCCTTTTAATTCCGTCAGTGTAAATGCACATATATATAACGCCTTTAAAAGTCAGTGATATTCTTGACCCCCCCCCCCCCCCCCAACCCCCACCCCACCCCCTCACTCCACCCCCTCTAATTCCGTCAGTGTCAATGCATACATATAAAACGTCTTCTTTAAAAACGCCAGTTTTTTTCTTCAGATTTGTTATCATTCTTATCTATATACGTATGTTTAAAAATCAACTAATTTGTAAAATTTGTGTTTTAAAGTGATGAAACTGTTAGAATAGAATTGAAAAAAAAACTAGGCAAGAAAGTTTTGTCTTAGTTTATCTCCCAAGTGATATACCTGCATTTGATACAATAACCATATTGGCGTTAGGCGCTACGTATACATACATATTCGCTACAAGTAGAAGTTATCTTCTGCATTGCTTGCTCGGTAGGTGTAGTAGACTTTATGTGGTCTTGCTGAGTCAGAGTGCGTGGTGACAGCGGAATCTGTCGGATGTTAAGCCCCTCATATGTGGGTATTATGTCTGTATCATCCACCTTATCGCCATCATCCTCTACCCGTGTTTACATCAGCAACGAGGACATGGAATTGGTCCGAATTAAACATTTTACCTTTACTTACACCAAAAAAATCTGAAATATGTAACATGAATCACAGCTTGATTAACGAACAAAACAAATACATATATATATTTTTTGATAGTCATATTCAATGACCCGTTTATTTTGAATGCATGTAACTACATTCGAGTCATTAGCTCAGTTGGTAACGGATCTGTCTTGTCAATTCATGAGTTCGAATGCCCGACTGGTACAACCTTTGTGATAACTGACCATGAGCCACGAGTCTAAAGCGTCTGAATATGTTGGAGAATTGGACACTTATTCAGTGTTTATTTGTCGTTTTAACTACATTCAGAGAAGAAAATCAGCAGTATCTCAACAGCTGAGTGATGAGTTTATTTATCTTAAAGTTTATCAAGTCTACTATATCTAAAATAAATTTGTAGAAATTTAGAAAAGAGTAATGGCTAACATCATAGAATTAGAATACGTAAATATAAAATATGGTACGGAGTGCTGCAAACGGCATGGAAATACTGGAGCGACGAACCGACATCTCTAATTCAGTAAGTTTAGTTTAATCATCGAAGCGTATTGCCAAATACACACACATATACATATTACAAACATTGAAGGAATATTGAAATAAACAAAGGCGAAAGGGTTTGGCCTAAAGTATACAAGGCATTAGTTACGACCATCTCATTCCAACCAATTAAGTTAGCAATGTGCAGGGAGGTCATTCTAGTTGCTTTAAGAATAATGGAATCATCCCATCAAATACAAGTTTATAGTTTTAATAGAACTTTCACATATTATTGCACATATTAAATCATCTAATGTAGAGAGCAACGTACGACTGTAACCGATGTAAAACAATAAAAAAAGAGTAACGGATTCAACATTTTGTTCTAGTTCAATATTTCTTTATTTTGTAAATTAAACCAATATTTCAGTACGTACACACATTGCATAACACACTTAAACAAAAGACAAGTACAGTCAAACCTTTCTTAGGCAGCCACTCAAGGGAAAGAGCAAAACTGACCTCTTAAGGCAGGTGACTGCTTAATACAGGTTAATTAAAACTTAAATGAAAGAAATGGTGAATAGAAAATGTGGCTGTTTAACACACGTGGTTGCTTAATAGAGGTGACCACTAACACAGGTTTTACTATATTATAAAATCAATGACTTTTATTATACATATTAATCGTTTCTATATAACGAATAAAATATGTAAAACCAAAGAATTAGAGAGGTCCTTGCAAAAACAAAAACAAAAATATATAGTATGAATGAAGTATACATCTTTAAAGACAAACGTACCCGCGCCTTATCTGTGTTTTGGTATTTTGTAATTAAATATAAACACCACGTTCCTATTTAGAAAGAAAAAAGACCACTGAAGAATCTCATCGGACACGCCCGATCATTGACACTAAGAGTTACCCGGCATTCTTCTCCTCAATTAATCATTATGTAAAGTTTTATGTCATTAGAAGCACCTGCTTTACGTGTAATGGTGATTTAAGACTACACAATTACTTGTCAGTTTTGAAACGTTTGGACTTGGAGCTAGAGTAACATACATAATTTGAAGTCAACTTTTGATTGCATTAAATTGTTGTTTTTTTTCTCTTATATATTTACTAAGTGTTGGTTCAAAGAAGACGGTCAAACATGAATACAGAGTTCGGACTGTTTTATATGATTTTGGTAAGTTTGATTTAATAATAATGCATTTTTATACATATCACATTAACAAATATATTTGTCTTTAAAACGGAGGCGCTGTATTCATTTCTTACCCATCTTTAATATTTTACATGAGTATTAAAGCAAAATGAAAATCAAATTATACAAATTGCTTAAATAAATGTAAATACAGGTACTTTATGTTTAAAGGGTACAACTAGTACATGGACATATGCTACAAACCTAAGTCTATTCGTTATTTTTATAATCTAAAAAAAAGGCGCTTTCATTATTTCGACATTCATTCGTGATTTGAATGTAGTAAATATGTATTTAGAATATTTTGAAACCATAATTATGTTTACATTGTGAATAGAAGTTTGAGTACATTATTTTGGACACTTTGAACATAGAGAGGTATCCAAGACGAAGCGTGGCCTCTCACTGTTCTAACAATATTTCGGCGCTAGGGTTTACGTATGTTGATGTACCATTTAAATATCTAGTATTTACATCTATTTAATCAATAAAAAACGTTTCCTTACATGAAATTTTAAATCTTGGCGTATGATGTCTAAGCCATGTGACAATTTTGATTTTATATAGACAGTGTATTGAATTTGAAAAGATCAGTGTGCGCCGTTATATAATAATAATAATAATAATAATAATAATAATAATAATAATAATAATAATAATAATAATAAAATAATTAATGATAATGATAATAATTATGATGATAATAAATAATAATAATAATGATAACAATAATAATTAAGGATAATGATAATACTAATTGATAATAATAATGATAATGATAATAATAATAATAATAATAATAATAATAATTAATAATGATAATGATAATGATAATAACAATTATAATAAAAACAATAGTAATAATAATAAATTGTATAAATATTAATAATAATGATAATAACTCTCACTATAACAATGATAAAAATTATATAAATATTAAAAATAATAATAATAATAATGATAATAATAATTAATAATGATAATGATAATTAATAATGATAATAATAACAATAGTTATAATTATAAATTGTATAAATATTAATAATAAAGATAATTATTATAACTATAACAATGATAAAAATAATATCAATGATAATAATAATTATGATAATGATAATGATAATAATAATGGTAATAACAATAATAATGTTACTGTTATTGATGATAATGACAATTCATGTTATTATAATAATAATAATAATAATAATAATAATAATAATAATAATAATAATAATAATAATAATAATAATTATAATGATTATGATAATAATGATAATAATAAAAGTTAGTTCTCTCCACACAAACAATCAAGTGATAACGATCAATCACCTGCCCTACATCGTGACACAGTTGACCTTCTAACATTTCAGTTTTTAAAAACACCTGCTGATTCCTCATCCTTATGCTTTTTATTATTTCATTCCAGGTATCGGTACTTTCACAAATTGCAAATGCCGCTCCAGATAAAACCACAGAAATGACAAAGGACAAGAAAAGCAACACCACACAAGACAACTTGGATGTGTTAACTAACGAAACCAAAGTGACTTATCCGTATTCATTTTCGAAAAGTACTATGCTCCCGACTAGTTCACATTCCTCTGGCATATTGACGGATGCAGGAACATTACTTAATGCAACTGTGACAAATACTTCAACAGAAGATCGGGTTGTTACTCCGCTAGTTTTTCCAGGAGGTATTATATCGTCTGCAGTGAAACAGAATATCAGCATTTCCACAGGGACCACTATTCATACCCCAGAGATGACAAGCGAAACTTCCAGCGGACAGCCTACTACAACTAAAGTTTACAAAACAAGCGAAAAAACACAGTTCCCAATTTCGTATACTGCGACAGGAAAACCAACAAACGATACAAGTATATCTAAAACAACAGTCCAACTAACCAGCACAAGTATAAATGAAGCACAAACTACAAGCTCACACGAACAAGCATCGACGACACCAACAGACTATCTAAAAAACAATTCAGAAACACAAAATGAGAACATTTCAAGTTTAACAACTACGGACATGACATTATTCATTTCGAATGATACAAACCAAACCGACACACTTACCACTATATCAAAATACAGTTCCGAAAACACAGCAAGTACTTCGTCTGGGGAAACCATTAAACATAGTACAAAGTCGCCGATAGATACTTCAACTGTACTTACACATCAGAAAAACTCTACAAATATACCTTTACCTTTGCAAAACGAGATTTCAACAAGTAAATCATCAAACAAAACTGATCCAGAAAGGATACTAATAACTTTGTCTGACGGCGACCTGGATAACAGCGACGCTTTTTGGCCAATAGCTATGGCATTGACGATCGGTGTACCGACTATTGTAGTATTTGCGGTCACTATAACTGTATTGTATAGAAGAAGGCTGTCAAAACCACGTGGTCTCTTATCATTGTATGGGGAGGATTATGCACAAATGTAAAAAAGTGCGAAAATATTAGTTCAACCATATGCTGACATAGAAGTTTCTTGCATACAAGATAAGGATATCTGCATTTTTACCGGGGTTAGATTTATTTTTCTTGCATGCCGGACAAGGATTTCCCCGTATTTTTACCGGGTATGGAATTTTCATTCTTGCATACCGGACAAGAATTTCCGCGTAATTAACCGGGTACGGAATTTTCATTCCACATTCCTTCCACGCGCTCATCCTACCCTGCTGTGACGTTGGAACGAGGGATAAGTGTTTTGACGGGAACGAGGCTCTGCCTCAAACCCATGCAGGATTCTTATAATCTCACATTAGGGCTGAGATATATTTCTCGCGCTGCACGACGTTGAAACCATCCAGATGACGCAACGTATAAATAGATATGACATAAATCATATAATTAAACATCTTAAAAGCGGTCGTTGTAAAATCTATAACGATAAATTAAGTTAAAAAAATCCTTATTAAATAGATCTGTGTTTGGTATGCAAGAAAAAGAATCATTCATGGTATTTTCGATTCGGATAGACAATTCCATCCTTTGGGATAACTGCAGAGCCTCGTTTCCATGATTGGTCCGGTCAATGGCAGTTTTCATAATTTTGTTATTTTTGATGTTACAAGTTACCAACCATATCGATTTTCTTTTTCTTCAAAACTCAAAGAACACGTACTTGGATTCTTAGCCACCGCGGCCTATTTGTTGTTTCTACCATCCACTATCGTAACTTCGACTTTTCACCATCGTAGTTTCGACGTTTCATCATCGAAATTTCGACTTTTCACCATCATAGCTTTGACTCTTAACCATCGAAATTTTGAATTTTCATCATCATGGTTTCGTCTTTTCGAATTTTCGCCATAGTAGTTTCCTTACTATGCTGCGGCGCCCCCTCCTATACTTCCCTCTGTTTGGAATGTTGATATTGAGAAATGTTTTCGTTAATTTCGTTGATTCAGTAATTTCAGTAATATTGTTAACCATTGCAATCTCATATTGTATTTGTATGTATATAAACCGATTTTAAAAGATATTATATACTTTTTCGTTTAGTTTGTCTTCTTGTGTGCATTTCCAAGCGTAGTATTTCATGCAGCAGGTGTTTTTATCTGAAAAATAAGCATCACATTGATGAATGGATAAATTAATGAATGGATTATATCATGAATGAAGGATGAATGGAGCAAGCAAAATGAATGTATGATTAGACGGGAATTTTTTATTTAATTCTATAGAGAACACGTATAATTGATGTTGAATTTTAACTATTTATTGGGATTCGTCACTAGGCTTTCCCCTGTTTCGTTTTCGAAATGTTTACTGTTGTTCTAAAATTACACGGTGAGGTAAAAGTGTTGTTTATACATGCGTTTTTACGCATATAATTTGTTGTGGTATACACTGCAGTGTAAAACATACATGTACATAATATTGTCATACATAATACATTAAAAATATTTGACCAATCACACTGTTTTGTTTATTGTGTTTGTGTGTTCTTTTTTCAATAGCAATATAAACCTGGCCGATGTGTTGACAGATGATTATTTCACACAGTTATTGAATTTAAACGAGAATTCCATTAAGACATTTTGCTTTCATTTTGACAACAAAGCATAAATGAAATCTGAGTGGATACATGGCTCTTAAGCAAGTTGCTTGAAAGCTTGCTCATATATAGTGTTATACAGATGACATAAGCGATGAGAGAAAAACGGTCTTAGGAAAGATTCCTGATTAACATTTTGAGGCACTTCCGACTTAAGTTTCTGAAAGAGCGCATAAAGGCTTTTATTTACTGATTTAGTTTGTTTAATTAAATCAACATTAAGATCAATGGGTTTTTCTAATGTTTTAAGAATAAAGTTTATGTTTTCAAAGAGGCATTACTTGTTTTCAAATAATATGATAATATTACTCAAATTCAACAACAGCGTAACCATGAACATTGCAAAAAAGTTGACATCAGTGCAAAATCTGGCTAAATCGATTATCTTAGTTGGTTTCATTCATTCTTTTTTATTGGTGTAAAGTTCAAAACGTCTTATGTTACATTAACAAATAAAATTGAGTTCAAAAAGACAAAAAAAAAAAAAAAAAAACTGTTCAGAAATTAAAGTTATGAAAATATCAAGAACCGACACTATATTTTTGCAGCCAAGTAGTTTTAATTAAATATGGTCGAAACTCACTTTACTTTCTCGAAACTCACTTTCCTTACTCGAATCTCGCTGTTTTTTCTCGAAACTCACTTTTCTTACTCGAAACTCGATACTCGACAAATATAGACACCCTCAAAAGAAATATGATAATAGTAGGTTTTTCTTTAGAAAACACAGGAATGAGTGCTCATGTGGTGAGACGGTGATGCTGGAGACAAGGGTGGGCTATTTTGAAAACTCTTACTTTCATTTACTCATATTACTCCAATGAAAATGCCATGTCAAGATGGTTGATGCGATTAGGTATACACGTTTCAGGAATGAATAAATAAATTCCAAAGAGCATTAATTCCCTTATTACTTATTTAAAGCAGTCATCACAAGTTGTTTCCCTTGTACTGGGATATTACATAGTATTGAGAAAAAAGATAGGGGGTATTTTTTTAATGATAAATAATATAAAAGTTCACTGTTATTTATTTGTTTGAACAGTTTGTATTATTTTTGTACCATCTACGGCTAACATACGACCAGTTAACAAAATATTTAGATATATTTAACTCTGGTAGTATTATTGTTAAATAACTTTATGAATCTCTACCTAGTGATTTTGATATAGGTGCTAAAATTGGACTGCAAATATAAAATCGTTATTGAATCCGTATGGGGTTTTCTATGTATAAGGCAAACATGCAACTACAAATCTACATACTTTTTAATCTCGTGTTAAGTCAAAGAGTTGTTGATGTGTATTTACAAACATTGTGGACTAGCACATCAAGATTTAAAACGTTTCTATAGTAACAGTAAACTTTATTTTGAATTCGAATTATATCTTCCCTTTCCAAGCAAGTTTGAATTGTTACGCCTTTACTGAGATTATCCGCTCAAAATAACCTTAGAATTGAAATTGGTCGGTAGGATCAGAACAAAATGACCATAACCAAAGATATTGCACTTCATGTAATACTAAGGATTTGGAATACTAATATTATTTTGTTCTTATCTGTCCGTTACACAATGCCATCCACAAATAGAGGTAAAACTTTCTTGCAACACTAGGCCTAGCGTTTATTAGTTAATTGAATTGGTGAAATCAAAGAAAATAATTTTTAAAACTGTGACAATACATACAGACAGCATTTAATCAACGTTTCGTTTGTCAAGTATATACATTTTTGAAATCATTTAACAAAGCATTGTTTGTAAGGTCTTGTGTGTGTTGTAATGAGTGAATATATGTATTATCTATCCTGGATAATACATTATATGGAATTTTAAAGCAAATTGCTTACAAAACGTTATTGATAAATGATAATGTTCAACCTCTTATTGAAATATAAACTAAAGATGTACAAATAACATTGTTACACTATGTGTTTTAAATATTTAAAAAAAAATAATTGTCTCATAAAATGTGTCACCTGATAAAAATATTAAAAGTTATACTGTATTTATGTAAGAAAATATATTATAAAATAAAGAAATACTGAAGCTTATAAAAAATAAGATATATTTAAGTATATTATAATTATAATAGTACATATATATGTTATAATATAAGTATTGACCACCCTTGACGAGTGAAAATTAACATATTACGTAAGAGTTGGGCAACAATAACACAAATAAATACAGACATATTTATTAAGACAAATAGTATTTATCTATTTATTTTACTCACCAAGTTTTAATGTATTATTTTGAATACAGAAATTGATATTACAAAATTTATAACACAAATTGTATAACATGATTCAAAAGAAAAAATAATTAGTGTCAAATTGGTATGATGGAATGTTCCGACTCATCCGGCAGAGTGTAACCGACATATTCAGGACTGCATTTCACAAAATATCTTTCAATATATATATCTTTGTTTGTTTTGAGATGGTCTCTATGTTTCTCGTTGTTGGAAGCTGTAGATGTTCGGTGGCTGCTTTGTGGTTGGCTTGTTTCTTGTAGTTTAGAAGATTCCCTTACGTACCTGTACCCAACAGTTGAGGTGTGGCATGCCTGATACACCCGGGACGTTGCTACGTTGATGATAATTGATCGTTGGGTAGCGTGGTATGGTCGTTGGTCTTACTAATAGATAGCCATCGCACTTCTTGATGCATTATTCCAAGCGCTTATTGCTGCTGGTTGGGTAGCGTGGTGTTGTCGTTGGTCTTACTCATAGATAGCCATCGCACTTCTTGATGCATTATTCCAAGCGCTTATTGCTGCTGGTTGGGTAGCGTGGTGTGGTCGTTGGTCTTACTCATAGATAACCATCGCACTTCTTGATGCATTATCCAAGCGCTTATTGCTGCCGGTTGGGTAGCGTGGTGTGGTCGTTGGTCTTACTCAAAGATAGCAAATGCACTTCTTGATGCATTTTTTCAAGCGCTTATTGCTGTTGGTTGGGTAGCGTGGTGTGGTCGTTGGTCTTAATCATAGATAGCCAGCGCACTTCTTGATGCATTATTCCAAGCGCTTATTGCTGCTGGTTGGGTAGCGTGGTGTGGTCGTTGGTCTTACTCATAAACAGCCATCGCACTTCTTGATGCATCATTCAAAGCGCTTATTGCTGCCGGTTGGTAGCGTGGTGTGGTCGTTGGTCTTACTCATAGATAGCCATCGCACTTCTTGATGCATCATTTCAAGCACTTATTGCTGCTGGTTGGGAAGCGTGGTGTGGTCGTTGGTCTTACTCATAGATAGCCATCGCACTTCTTGATGCATCATTCCAAGCGCTTATTGCTGCTGGTTGGTAGCGTGGTGTGGTCGTTGGTCTTAATCATAGATAGCCATCGCACTTCTTGATGCATTATTCCAAGCGCTTATTGCTGCTGGTTGGGTAGCGTGGTGTGGTCGTTGGTCTTACTCATAAACAGCCATCGCACTTCTTGATGCATCATTCAAAGCGCTTATTGCTGCCGGTTGGTAGCGTGGTGTGGTCGTTGGTCTTACTCATAGATAGCCATCGCACTTCTTGATGCATCATTTCAAGCGCTTATTGCTGTTGGTTGGGAAGCGTGGTGTGGTCGTTGGTCTTACTCATAGATAGCCATCGCACTTCTTGATGCATCATTCGTAGCGCTTATTGCTGCTGGTTGGTAGCGTGGTGTGGTCGTTGGTCTTACTCATAGATAGCCATCGCACTTCTTGATGCATCATTCCAAGCGCTTATTGCTGCTGGTTCGTTATTGCTCATCTACTACATACTACCTAATATACATGTTCATTGTTTTATATATTTGTTTGTTTTAATGTTGTTTGGTATTTTATTTGTACCCTTAGGTAGTCTGCACTCTATCAGAGACAAGGAGTTCGAGTCGCAAGATTCTTACTGCTTACCTAATGTTTTAGTTGAGTGATACTTTTGTTTATTTTGTTTTTATATTTTTTTTATTTTTAGTGTTTTTATTTTCCAAACCACGCACGGGCTTAGTTGAAATGAATAGTCACTGAAGTTGGCAACTGATCTAAACTTCTACCATTAAACAAAATCTGTATACACCTTTCAATATAACATATTTACCAAATTATACATAAAATAGATATTTTCTTTACAAAACATTTTTATAACTTCTTCTTTTGAGGATGGGTAGAGGCTGGGTAGACTCATCTCCTCAGTCCTCCTTTGACAACACTAACTTTTCGTAATTTTGAAAAAACTCGTGCGAATTAGGCACACGGCCATTAACGGGTAAGTCTATCACACACGTGCGACACAATCGTGGAGGAATGTGATTCGGATGGAACTTTTAGTCAGGCACTAGATTTGTACGAAGAAGATTTTAACGACGAATCTGTTATTTCTGATATATTCTGAACTCATTGCAGTAGATATAGGCGAAATGTTAGAGGGAGGAAGAACACTGTCACGGGATGTGTTAATATATACAGTATATGTGTTTTCATAATGCACTATAAGTAGTACTAATATTAACTTATTTCACAAACGAAGGTACAAGCAAGTATAGCCCGACTTTCGAAGATTTATTGTATTAATCCCGGCGTCGGCGTCATCGTAGCAAAAAGGTTAACGTTCTCAAGCAATTTGCTATTTAATACTACAAGCCATACGCATAGGTATCTTTATCATACATATTCAATGGAACTTCAAAGGCGCCTTTATTATCGTTAAGGGATATCAAGAGGACAAATGTGACAATACTGTTTTGAATTAAACAGACTTATTTATTTTTTAAAACTAAGAAAACATTTTATTTAGTAATAGTTTTCTAGTAAGTACAACTAGTCAAACCTTGCTGTGTGAAAAGAACCATTTTGAAATTTAATTCATATAAACGAGTGCGATGTTCTCCGACAGACAACTCTTGCCCTTTTCAAGACATACGTAAGAGTTTAGGTTAATTCTTTTCCGAGATATATACATAATGTGTTAAATCAAATGATACAGACGTTCTTTGTTTGTTTTGATGCAAAATCGAATGATATTTTCAAGTGATCACCAAAACTGATATAATTAATCGTGGTCTTTCATGAAAATGTCACTTTACGGTTTACTTGATGAAATATCATTCGATCTTCCACAAAAACAAATACATTTTTTACGATATGCATTTTCTGTATGTGTTCGTGCAGTGAATGCCTATAATTAACCTGCAAGAATTAAGTAAAGGCCTGCCAGTAAGTGATCATTTTCATATTCTTTCAGAAGTGAGTGAGTAACAGTTAGCGGAAGACACCAGCGAGTGGATCATTTGAAGATGTCCCAGAAATTCTATTGAAATTTGAAATGATCACAAAGCATGAACCTACCTGATTACCAAGACACGTGCTACTTACACGATGCTCTTCACTTACACACAGGGAGCAAAAGAGTAAATATTCTTAAAAGCGATTGTGACCGATATCTGTCGCTTTATACCAGTAGATTTTATAAATGTGTATTTATAAACTGGTCTAACCTGTATTTTTTAACAATTTTGATTCTATTTTTAACACATATAATCAACTGTAAATGTTAGAATAATCTGAAATGGGTCATGTAATATAAAATAGAAAATAGTGTATTTTAATTGATTTATTTATAAGAATTAAGCTTCGCCAGCAGTTATTATCATGTATAATTAGAGGTGCTTTAACTTGCTTCCGAAATCATGTAATATAAACGTATATTATACTGATGATATTCATGTTAAGCGTTTGAGTTTTTTTGTTTTTTTGTCTTTGAGGCACATATTTACGAAATGCGCGGGTTTGTGATTACTTCTACACTTAAACTACAATAATACAACATTATTATACATGGCCGTGATATAACATTCGCTTTAAATAGTTCGCCTACAGAAATTAAAGCTGGCTTGGACAATGCTGAAGGGGACAGTGCTCTTATGTATCGTGCAATTGCAAACTGGTTACAATGTTTTAAAAATGATAGAGACAGAGTTAAAAATAACACAAGGGCGGGACGGCCACAATCGGCGTTTAATGGGAAACGTATGGTTGTTGTGTAGTAAGCTATCAAGATGGACGCATACATGTTCTGTGGAGGATATTTCCTAGATATGTGGCTTAAATTCGTCGGCAGTGTTTTTATATAACGAAAAACAAATCACGGCCCTGCTGATTTAGAATCAACGCAAACTCACTGTGGAAGAGAAACTGAATCTTAGGACGGTTTGTACCAGATGGATATCAACTCTTTTGATTTCGGTCCAAAAGTTGGTGTGCGGTAGATGTCACCAAACAGTGCCTGAGAGGTCACCAGTTCGAGTCCCGTCAAGAGAACGGTTTAGCGGTTTTTCACTGTATCAGCAGTATACCGAAAAAGGATTACTGAAGGGCATTTTCTGCCTCTACTAATCGTGTGAAAAGATGTGTAGAGTGATACTTCGAGGGTCCGGATAATCAGTTTTTTTCAAGGTAAGCTCAATTTACATATAGTATACCACACCAAGGGCATGGACTTGTCTAATGTCCCCCATATATATAGTAATAGACTGGTGCTAGGATTTGTGAAGGCTGTCACATATGCCATTGTAAATTGAACTTGATTAAATAAACCAACACAATATGTATCACAAGTTTTATTTTATTACACGTAACTTTAGATCACAGACGAAAACAATATTGAGTATTTACACAGTACTTGTTGTATAGAACAATGTTATTCAAATCAATGCAATGGAATTTGAATTCTACAAAATCTAAACATTGTTTTCATTTTCATATTGCAACATTTATCAATATTCAAAAAATACAAAAATGCAAATTTTTAAAGTGACTTTATATATTATATATTTATATACATTTTTGTTACATATTTACATCGTAACGCATCTTGTTAGCAATGTGGAGCTGTTGTATGTACCTATAAAACAAACGCGTTCACCTTTTGTAATGCGTGCTTTTTCATAATTTCGGATCGATTAATACAACTCATAAGTACTATGTTCACTTTTCATGAATTCAGTCAGAGTTCTTCGTATTTTCTTAGTTTTCCTTGAATTATAGCCCCCCCCCCCCCTCCCCTCTCCCCACTCCCCCACTAGACATCGTTGGCTTGTCTAAGGAAAATGTTGAGGTAGCAACCAATATCAATCGCTGATTTGATAATCGATTTGTCTTATTGACACATTGAATGTGACATACAACTCAATAATTATTTCCTTCTCTATTCATTAATAACCAAGTTATCTTTCGCGGCATATGGAGTGTCAATTGATTGAATTAAATGCATAATGCTTTTTATTTACCTATACAGACACATTGTATACCGCTTTATATCTAAATGTCAAACCTGAAAACTGTATTATGTGTTCTTCATCGTTAACTATTTTTCATATAAAATAAGGATGTAATTAAATTACATTTTTTTATACAAACACTGCACCGTGAATATTTAGAAGAAAAAAAAAATTTGAACATATTTTGATCGGTTAAATGTCTCAATCGGACAAGTACGATTTTAGAATTTGAAACAACTAATACATATCGGCTTTTAATCAATATTCCAAGAAACGAATTTGGATGAAAATATAAAGTAGCTTTGTTGTTTAACAAGGATATTTCAAGGTCGTATTTAGCGATTAACACATGAACCAACTTGCTTATCATACTAAGTAGTTGCTATATGATATAATATATACACCAACATTTAGGTAAATTGTATTGAAGTAAGAGTTTGACACTGAATGCTATGTAGATGATCGTTTAATCTAATTCACCATGAGCACTCAATAAGACCGAGTATGCTATTTTTCTCTGATTATCGCACCATCTGTCGTAACACGATTAAAATAAAGTAGAAGCAAGTTATGGCAGCGTGACGTTGGATACAAATATTTTAATTATGTGTTTATCAAAGAATTATGTCTAACCTAAATAGTCGGATCCATGACTTGTAAAGTATTTCCTCGAGTTATATTATAAAGGCAGCATATAAAGGGTTTTTAATAATAAGACAATGAGACTTTTTAATCTCCTATTCTTAAATATCCTTACTGTTCCTTGATGCCATAAGAATATTAATTAATTTAAAAAGAAGTGAAACTGATATATTAGATATGGATTTATATGCCTACGCGTCCAATAAAGACTAAATAACTCCCACTCTTAAAATTTCAACGCATTTCGATTAGCATCAAATGAGTCTCGTTACTTCATTTTGATTTCGAGTTGGAATATTGGGCATCTTACATCGAGTGCACCATTCTAGGCATCTTATTTCGAGTTGATCCACCATATTTGGCATCTTATTTCGAGTTGATCCATCATAATGAACATCTTATTTCGAGTTGATTCACCATAATTAACATCTCATTTCAAGTTGATCCACCAAATTGGGCATCTTTTTTCGAGTTGATCCACCATAATAAACATCTTATTTCAAGTTGATCTACCAAATTGGGCATCTTTTTCCAAGTTGATCCACCATAATGAACATCTTATTTCGAGTTGATTCACCATAATGAACATCTTATTTCAAGTTGATCAACCAAATTGGGCATCTTTTTTTGAGTTGATCCACCATAATGAACATCTTATTTCGAGTTGATCCACCAAATTGGGCATCTTTTTCCGAGTTGTTCCACCATAATGAACATCTTAATTCGAGTTGATCCACCGTATCGGGCATCTTATTTCGAGTTGATCCACCATATTGGGAATCTTATTTTCAATTGAACCACCATATTGGGTATCTTATTTCGAGTTGATCCACCATATTGGGAATCTTATTTTCAATTGATCCACCATATTGGGTATCTTATTTCGAGTTGATCCACCATATTGGGCATCTTACATCGAGTAGATTGATCCTATAGGGTCAAGTTGATTTGATCCACCAAAATGTGCATCTTATTTCGAGTTGATCCACTATATTGGGCATCTTATTTCGAGATAAACCACCGTAATGGGCATTGTATTTCGAGTTAGTCCATCATATTTGGCATCTTATTTCGAGTTGAGTCACCATATTGGGCATATTATTTCGAGTTGGTCCACCATATTGTTGCAGAAAACAATAACATAGAGCTAGGTGTTACGTAAACAAATATTTAAGTGTATATAAGTAATTCTAGACATAAAAGAATTTAACGTGATTCTCGTTTGAGACTTTTATGGTTACACAATTTTAATTATAATATCACATAACAGTACATTTTGCTTTGTATCAAAATGTTGATCATGCATTTATATTAAAAATTAATATTAAATAAGCAAATAAATTAAAGGTCAAAAGACATGACCGACCCAAGTCACAACAGCATGTACAATCAATGCATAGAATAATGATAAATTATAAAAAATAAATCTAATTTAAAACACAAACGTGACAATTGAGAGCAGGGGCCGCCATCTTGGAAGGAAAGTAGCACAACCGGAAATGGGCTCGTCCCGCCGTTGTCATAGAACGAGACGAAGTCTAACCAGACTAACACAATGCATGTTTATGTGGTGAAAGGTAAACATCGCCGATATCATATACAGAGTGAGTTAAACACAAACGTAATACAAGTATAAAAAAATTTACAGTCGTTTGAAATTTAATAATTTATTAAGTTTTAAACGAAATGATATATAATTCCACATAATTCTCATTATTTCGTAAAAGTTACAAAGAGAAGGGAAAACTTAGTTCTTGGATGATTTGTAATTGTTGAGATTGCCGATTTATCTAACTCTTCAACAACAGCTAATGCACGTCCTTCAAGTTATTTAAAATCATCAAAATATGAAACAGTTTTACAAAACATCATTCTTTAGTGTTGAAAATAGATATGCAATCAAAGAGTTTTTTATCACC
The DNA here is from genome assembly GCA_029582155.1 of Panopea generosa. Lineage (NCBI taxonomy): Eukaryota > Metazoa > Mollusca > Bivalvia > Adapedonta > Hiatellidae > Panopea > Panopea generosa. The sequence continues at coordinate 56,643,034 of CM055906.1, forward strand.
TATAGACAAGATTGTATTTGTTTTGCGTTTTAATTGCTAACATAATCGCTTTCATAATTTACGTTTAACTCATCTTTCCTTTGGAGTTTTTGTATGGATTTTCTTAAAAAGTATTCTTAAACATAGCAAAATCCAGCAGATTTCAATCATCAAAGGAATGTTTGTTTGAGTTCTCTCTACCCTTGTTTTCAAAATTGGATGGGGAAATAATAATGTTTGTTTGAGTTTTCCTAACCATTATTTTCAAAGCTGGACAGGAAAATAAGGATGTTTGTTTGAGGTCTCTCTACCCTTCTTTTCAAAATTAGATTAGAAAACAAGAATGTTTGACTTTGCTTTTCAGAACTAAGTAGTAAAATATGGATGTTTGATTGAGTTTTCCCTACTTTTCTATTCAGAACTTGCTTTTGAAATAAGGTGAATATTCATTCTCATTCTCTTCAGAAAAAGACCACCAATGCTATGGTTTTATAATGTTATTAGACAAATCACAATACGTATATACTGAACAGAACAGCTAACTTGCCACTTTTGTATTTCCAATATCTTTGTCAAAATATTGAGTAGCATTATTTAAAATTGTATATGACAATTATTTATCGATTTTGCATCGTCTTATTGCGAAATCCTTATAATTACCCGTGCGCATATGTATGACACAAAAGGCAAATTTTGTATGTGTAGGCAATTGCTGTAATACTTTTTGAGATAATACATAAAATAGCAGGTGGGTGGGGGGTGTAGCTGTTCCATTCAGTATATTTTTTCTCAAATGTGTTGGTGCTGAAATGCCTTTTCTGAAGTGTTGGTACTGAAATTTGAAAAATCTTATCTACAAACCAGTTCTATGTTTAAAGTTTGTATAACAAGTATTTAATAAAACTTTTCAGTTGAAATGTATGGTATAGCGTGAAGACAAAACCACTCTTAAATTGTATGGTATGGACTCCTTGTAACGCATATTTAAGGGCGGCTAACGGAAATGCATTTTATCAATTTAATTGAACTGTTTGAATACGCTTAAAACGTTAGGGTTTGTGAAAAATGGGCGTGGCACATGCGATGTGTCAACACGAGCAAATTTAAAGCAATAATACACCGATTTAAAAAGGCAAAATCTATTTTGGGGCTCCAGAGACGCATTATATAACACGTTATATAGTGACAATGTTTGGCGAATCGTATACTTTTCATCAAATTTTTATATTCCAAATAGAAAACCGTTATATAAGACTGACTTATGAGCAAGCGAATATATGTTTTAGTCTGGCATATTCAGACTTTATCATGTGTAAAGCATAATGGTGGTCACAGAGTCTCTATTCAATTGAAACAAACTGGATGTTAAAGTTTAATCCAACATGTTTTCATTGGTTTAAGGGGACACACTGCGATTTGATTTATATTAACTTAATATTTGTAATGTTTAAACCTTAAATATTCCATTTGACCTGGTATCATGCGATTTATGAACACTATTAATAGGATTTATGAAATTAAAAAAAAATTCTTGGAAATGAATATTCTATATAGTTATACATTCATGATTGTAATGACAACTTAATACATGAACATAGGCTCAATCTATTCCATATACTCTGCATTTTGTCCCCATAATCATCAATTCGCAGCAACTGATATACTGACAAAGTAAGAACTACAGTGACCGATACCAGGCTCAAATTTTGCCAACATTTAAATTAAATATTTAAAAACCTTAACTTAAAATTGACTGATTATTTATCTTTTATATCATCAATAAAACCGTATGCTGTTGTACTGGAACCAGTTTAAAATAATGATCACCTGGCTGATATTCTTAGGTTTAGGTTTTTAAGTATTTAAGTACACGTTGGAGAAACAAAAGCCAGGTGATCTTAATATATATAACCGCGACCTTCAACTTTGTTCTGATGACCTTACTAATGCATGTTATGATGTCTGTAGAAACTCTTTAAAGGAGAGATCAAGAGCTATAAATTATTCCAGTTAATATCTGAAGTCGTCTTTTTTTTCTAAAATTATGACAGCTGTTGCAACACATTATGTTTGCATTTCAACTACACACATGTATAATTATGTACAGCATCTCACAATGTTTGTCGACGTATATAACAACGTACCCGTATACCAATTTAAACCACAACGGATACGTAAGTTAATCAAAATTTCAAAGTTGTGCCCTATTAAAATATCCACCCTGTTTCACAAACAATCCAGCCCTGAAGTAAATCACACAGCATGTGTGTATTTTATATAGTAAGTGTGCTCCCCGTTCCTTTCTTCGCCAACTTCACTAGTAGTTTCCAAAATTGGATCACAACTTCGTTCATTTTATTTCTTCATACCCAAGGTAAGCTTAGCTTTCACTAATATCAAGTGTTGTAATGACCTGAAAATGAAAATGGTGCGTCAAAACATCGCATTATTCGTATAAAGCAACAGACGTCGCTTATTTTTCATTTAATATAGATTAAGAATTGTGATGTATACATTTAAAATATCATAGGTTGCATTTCTACAAGGCAGAGTGATAGAAAGGTCTTGCAGCATCTAACTGTAAAAGATTACTGTACAATTTATGTTTTTAATTGTGAATGTTTATTACTCAGTGTATCAATTATATATACATTGATAGCCATGTTTCTTGGATATTTGATTTACACAGAAGAACATAATCGGCATTCAGGGAAATTTATGTGTTGCTTATTTTTGACAAAAAATGGTCTTAAAAGATTTAGACACACAAATAGAAAAAATGTTTTGTTAAGCATACCTTTGTCTTCAGCTGTTGGTACGTTTTCGTCTTTTTCCTAATTTCCTTATGCTGTTTCGTTTGCTTGAGTACTTTTTTTGTTTACGCTTCCCTGTGATATGTAATTAATGTGATGATAAGTAAATATATAACCAACATGAGACGTAGTATTTAAACGTCCATCGACGTGGTCATCAGGAACCCAGATAGAATAAAGAAAAATTATAATGAGTACAATGCACATGAGTACGATACACATGGGTACGAAGCAGTTCTTATCCCGTCGTCACATCGTAAGAGAGACGGTGTAAAAGTAACGGTACTTTTCGTAACTAATAATCAAGTATAAGATTAAACACCGTCCCTCTTTGCACCCGTAAATCAGGTTAAGGTCCCCAAAGTTGCTATTTACCGTTTGCATTCAAATACGGCGATCCCTGTAGCTGCTCCATACCCATGTGTATCGTACCAATGTGTATCGTACCAATGTATATCGTACCCATGTGTATCGTACTCATATGTATCGTGCTCATGTGTATTGTACTCATTATAATTATTCTTTATTTTATATGGGTTTCTGCTGATCACGTCGATGGTCGTTTAAATACTATATGTACCTCGGTTCGAACTTTATGTATTAATATCTCAACCAAGCTCAGCATAGTGTTATAAAACATGTACCTCGGTTCGAACTTAATGTATTAATATTTCAACCAAGCTCAGCATAGTGTTATAAAACACGTACCTTTGTTCTAATTTAATGTATTAATATCTCATCTAAGCTCAACATAATGTTATAAAACATGTACCTCTGTTCTAACTTAATGTATTAGTATCTCATCCAAGCTCAACATAGTGTCATAAAACATGTACCTTTGTTCTAACTTAATGTATTAATATCTCATCCAAGCTCAACATAGTGTTATACAACACATACCTCGGTTCGAACTTAATATATCAATATCTCATTATAGCTTCAACCGAACCCGGTTAGCTTAGTTGTAGCGCGTCTGACTATCAATTCAGGGTTCGTGAGCTCGAATCACCGTCACGCCATAGCCTCTTTGATGATTGATATACAATAATGTGTCTTTCACAGATTCCAGCGGGAAAGTTATTAACATATATGATATTATAAACATGAGGCTAAATAATTAAACAAACAAACAAACAATACAATATTAATAATGGCTTACACTTTAAACTAATGTTGCATAAAAAACTTTGCTATCTTGATTATTTGTTAAGTGATCTTTGTTCCTTCAGTCATCGTACAAACTATTGTGAAACCGTTTACGTTTATCATCATTCAGTTTATATAAAACAAGTTGCAAATACCTTTTAAAATTTTATTATCCGGTAATCGCTTTGAAGCTTTTTTATGTCTCTTATAATGTCTTCTTCTTTTCTTTTCTCGCCTTCTGAGCATGCGTGTTTTATTACTGCTTTTCATGTTCCCGCGATGTCTTATTGATCTAAATGCATTGCTTTGTTCTGTAAAGGTAAACATTAACACTTTTATCAGTGCAAAGAAGTGTTTAGTTTCACACGTTCTGGCATTTACGTGTTGTTTAGAGGGCATTCAATCCAATTAAATAGACTTTTTCTGGTGTTTAAATGTGATTTGAGTCAATGGATTACATATCCACAACGTAAATACATATATGTCTGGTGCATAAATTGTATTTATCACAAAGGTAAAAGGTGATATGCAAACGTAAGTTCATAAACTGTAGGTCACCTTTTACCTTTGTGATAAATACAATTTATGAGCTATCTTACGTTTGCATATATGTTTAAAGATATTTAATGGCTTGATATGTCGTAAACTTTCCTGAAGTTGGTGTAAAAGGATATATATATATATATTGACAAAATCATAACTCGCCACCTCGCCACCCGCACATACTGTTTAACAAATACTCATAGGGTAAAGCGCAACGTTAATTTCCCTTCTTAAATCATAATCCTCCCTACACAGTTGCGCCTCTTTTTGTTGCCACGGTAACATGATTCTTCCACTTTATAAAAAAGTCCTATGTGATTTGGTTTGTTTGAGGTAGTTTCAAAATGGTTCATAGGGGCTGGTATTTCTAGCTGCAGATGAGTAAAGCAAAAGTTGGTATAGCATATACTGCAAAACAACATCACTGGTGTTAAAAAAGTAACTGGCATAGGATTTTAACAAATTCGTGTATTTATGAGCATTTCAGGACTTTTTTTAAAATAAAATCCTAAGGTGTCACTGCATTGTCTATAAAAAAACAAGCTGCACAACTTACGAGTTATTGTGCATTTTCATATGCTAATATCTTCCTGCTATGAAAAAAATATATAAAGATTATAAGTGGGACATCTTAGACCTTATTTGATATGGAACAAAGAACAGCTGTGTAGTGAGATATAAAACAGGTTTAAAGTAATATCATTAAAAGAAAGACAGAGCAAGTTCAAACATATCATTGGAAAATTAGGGCTCATGTTTCATCCAAGAAGTTATTGTTTTCGATTCAGTAAGTACACTGGTGACAAATACTTCAAAAATAATACATTCATATCAAAATATTCCCAGCATCATTTTTATTCCTTCTTTTACAAGTTTTACATGACAATCCTTTCAAAATGTTGCAAATACATCAATATTGCCATTCAAATCACTACGAAATAATCGTTAAGGATCAGGAAAATGTATTTTAAACTAAGAAGAGACAAAGATAAGTTATCACCGCAATTGTGAGACTACCCAACGGAAGCACCTCCTGTTGCCTAGACATGTGAAGGAACGAACAAATATTGACCTGTATTCATGATATTCACACAATATTAAACAGAATAAACTACTAAACCGAACCAGCCATTATGTCATAATTTCATATTTCTGATCATGATTCAATAAATTGAAGATAAATAGCCAACATGGAGTATAATTATATAGATATAGATAAGCTCTCTTTTGGAAAGTAACATACGCTTAACAGAGTCTCGTCTATACTGTTAAAAGTTGTGGAGATTAAACAAGGCATATTAGCATTAGTATCAGCAATTGAAAAGTAAAGGTACATATTGCAAACATATTTGATATTAATTATTCCAATTTTGAGATTGGTTGTTTTTTCCATTCCTATATTAAATTACAAAACTTGAATCTACAGTTGTGTATTTATGGATACGAGAAACATGCTTTCAACCGCCTTAGTGTTAATTATCAGTTTCATAAAATATTATTTTACATCATTAAATTTCATTCATATATATTTAATATAATACTGTATCCACGTCACGGACATTAAGGGGTGTTTATTGATTGCAGACTAGACAGTAATAACAAATTCTCTTCTCAAAATAATCGACTATATCCATGTTATTATTTGACAAATAAATTAATTAAACGTCTGCAGTCTCGGCATTAAGATTTAAACAGTACACAATTGCGAAAACATGTTGAGGACGATGTTGTCGGAGGAAACAATGAATCATAATCCTATACAAAGTGTCATACATCGTACAAAACGCAACAAAACGATGAAAATACCGCACTCCGTTTCATTGTTCTTGTATGGTAGTGAACATGATTAAATTTCCGAGTTGCAGTTCAGTGTATATTTTTTTTAAATAATTAAGTAAAATATGCATACTACAACGATACTACAACGATAACAGTCAAACTAGTTCTGTTTTTTTTTTTTGCATGAGCAATTTTAAGTTAAGACCGTTGATCGTTCAGCGTAACTTTGAAATATAATTATTTTACATGTTAATCAAGTTTACGGAGTCATATTAGGTGTTCATATGTCAGTTTGTTAAATAATAAGTTACAGTGTGAGTAGATAGAAATATATATATTTACATATAAATGTGAGTGTGCGTGCGTGCGTGCGTGAGTGCGTGCGTGCGTGCGTGCGTGTGTGTGTGTGTGTAAGTGGGTGAGTGAGTGAGTGAGTGAGTGATTGAGTGAGTGAGTGAGTGAGTGAGTGAGTGAGTGAGTGAGTGAGTGAGTGAGTGCGTGAGTGCGTGCGTGCGTGCGTGCCAGCGTGCGTGCGTGCGTGCGTGCGTGCGTGCGTGTTGAACAATCCTTTATTGTGTATTGTATTACTACCCACCCTTCTCAATGTGTGTAGTCTATAGAATAGTTGCAAACATGTTACAGTGACCTATTTGTTAAATGGTCAGCATACTTGTGTATTGATCCGGTATAAGATGTCACCGGATTGACTATTGCCTTTTCAGTATGACATTCACATATTACATGGTACATTATAATGAGTGTTTTTAATGATTATAATGTTGCGCCATTTTATAAAATTATAAAAAAAATAAAGTGACATATTCGCATATACTAGAGTATTAATTTAATTTCCATATCAAAACTAGATTCAATGATGTAGCCCGGTAATCAATTGTTGTTTAAGCTGACACAAATTATACTTAGTTTATATTTGAAAACTAAGCACGTAATAACCATTACAACTGATATAAAGCACATGCGAAAATGTCTGAATAACTGCCTAATTTTTGGCACGTGGTCCATTTGTGTATGTTTCTTGTTTTAAAGAGATACGGGTTTCGTATGGTTAATACTTCCTTGTTCGTGTCAAGATACAACTTACGTATGTTCAGGTAACTTTTTTATTTATGTGACCACCTGTTGGTTGTATAATAAGGACATGATTCTTTTAGATAATAATTCTTTCATTTTGAAGACTCTTAAATATTTCTTTATTATGCGAAAGTTATGGTCTGCATGCATTTAAACAACTAAAGTAATTTATGTTATAAAAACCAAGGATGCTCCAATTCTGTTTTTATTAATTCGGAACTTGTTTTTATTTTTTTCAGTATTGATATAGTTTATATTTGTCCATATTTTCATGGATCACTACTCAATGTAAATACACTGTACAGTATTGTGTAATAAATACATAATTATTTGCTTACTTATATATAAAAAATAAAGTTTATATTAATCACCTGGTTAAATATTGATTATGGTTAAAGTAGTTTTATGATAATTTGGTAAAGTGTAAAGTTAACTGATTGTTTATGTAAAGCTTGCTGTCAGTTACTTGCGTGTGTTTATGTTTACATATTTCTTAAGCACGGTTTTCGTACGTGTCTCATTACTATTTAGAGCAAACACTTTACATAAATGACTGTTATTTATTACATATGTATTCTATGGGATGTCATATGTATGTAGGGTTGTCATATGTATTCTATGGGTTGTCACATGTACTATATGGGCTGTCATGTGTATTCTACGGGCTGTCATGTGTATTCTATGGACTGCCATATGTATTCAATGGTCTGTCACATGTACTAAATGGGCTGTCATATGTATTCTATAGGCTGGCACATGTACTATATGGGCTGCCATGTGTATTCTATAGGTTGACACAAATATTCTATGGACTGTCATATTTATCCTATGAGATTTGACATCTACTATATGGGCTGTCTGTGTACTAAATGGGCTGTTATATGTATGTAATATATTGGCTGTCATATGTACTATATGGGCTGTCATATGTTTTATATAGGCTGCCACATACACTATATGTGTTGTCACTTGGATTCTATGAGCTGCCACATGTATGTTATAGGCTGTCACTTGTACTATATGGTCTGTCATATGTACTCTGTATGCTATCATATGTATTATATAGACTGTCACATGCATAATATGTGCTGTAATGTAAATTCTATAGACTGTTACATGCACTATATGGGCTGCCATATGTATTCTATGGTCTGTTACATGTATATTACAGGCGTTACATGTACTATATGGGCTGTCATATGTACTCTATTAGCTGTCATATGAATTCTTCTGTAGGCTGTCACATGCACTAAATGTGCTGTCATGTGTATCATATAGTAAGTTACATGTACTATATGGGCTGTCACTTGTATTCGATAGGCTGTCATATGTATTTTATGTACTCTTATGTTGTCATAAATTATGTAGTCTATGGGCTGTCACATGTATCTTAAAGGATGTCACATGTACTCTATGGGCTGTCACATGCACTTATATGCTATCATATGTATTCTATGGTATGTTACATGTACTATAAGGGCTGTCACTTGTATGCAATGGGCTGTCATATGTATTCTATGGGCTGTAACATGTAATATATGGGTTGTCATATGTACTCTATATGTTGTCATATGTAGTCTATGGACTGTCACATGTATTCTATTGGCTGTCACATGTAATATATGGGTTGTCATATGTACTCAATATGGTGTCATATGTAGTCTATGGGCTGTCACATGTATCTTAAAGGATGTCACATGTATTATATGGGCTGTCACATGCACTATCTGTGCTGTCATATGTATTTAATGGTCTGTTACATATACTATATGGGCTGTAACTTGTACTCGATGGATTGTCATATGTATTCTATGGGCTGTCAAATGTACTATATGGGCTGTCACTTGTGTTCGATGGGCTATCATATGTATTCTATGGGCTGTCACATGTACTATATGGGCTGTCATATGTATTCTAAGGGCTGTCACATGTATTTTATAGGCTGTCACATGTATTCTATAGGCTGTCATATGTATTAAATAGGCTGTCAATATGTACTATATGGGCTGTCATATGTATTATATAGACTGTCAGATTACCTATATGGGTTGTTACACGTATTATATCGGCTGTCGTATGTACTTTATGGGCTGTCACACGTACTATATGGGCTGTCACATTTACTCTACAGGCTGTCAAATATATTCTATGGACTGTCACGTGTATCTTATAGGCTGACATATGTACTAAATTGTCTGTCACATATATTCTATATGTTGTGACATGTACTATATGGGCTGTTATATGTGCTCTGTATGTTGTCATATGTATTCTATGGGCTGTCAAATGTATCTTAAAGGCTGTCAGATGTATTCTCTAAGCTGTCATATGTACTAAATGGATTGTCATATGTACTAAATGGACTGTCATATGTACTATATGGACTGTCATATATATTCTATAGGCTGTCATATGTACTATGTACTATAAGGGCTGTCACATGTATTCTGTTGGCTGTCAAATGTTTATTATAGACTGTCACATATATTATATTGGCTGTCATATGTACTGTATGGGCTGTCACATGTATCATATAGGCTGTTTCATGAATTATATTGGCTGTCATATGTACTGTATGGACTGTCATATGTATAATATGGGCTGTCATATGTACTATATGGGTTGTCATATGTACTCTGTAGGCCGTCACATGTATTATATGGGCTGTTTCATGTATTATATTGGCTGTCATATGTACTGTATGGGCCTTCATATGTATTCTACGGGCTGTCACATGTACTATATGGGCTGTCACATGCCTTTTACTGACTAAACTTTTCAATATCGCATATGGAACGGAGATTGCTGGTGAGTATAAAGAGGACTGACAAGTATAGAATTGACAGATAAATAAAGATATGACTCATTAACAAAGAGATAACTAATAAATAAAGATATCACTTCTCCGCCCGTAGGTAAAGTGATAACTAACAAGTACAGAGATGTTACTAATCCACCCGTAGGTATAGTGATAATTGACAAGTACAGAGATATTACTAATGCAACCGTAGGTATAGTGATAACTGACAAGTACAGAGATATTACTAATCCATCCGTAGGTAACGTGATAACTGACAAGTATAGAGATATTACTTATCCACCGTAGACAAAGTGATAACTGACAAGTACAGAGATATATAGATATAGTGATAACTGACAAGTACAATGATATTATTAATTCACCCGTAGGTAGAGTGATCACTGACAAGTGCATGGATATTACTAATGCGCCCGTAGGTATAGTGATAACTGGCAAAAAAACAGAGATATTACTAATGCACCCGTTAGTATATGAAAACTGACAAGGGCATAGATATTACTAATGTGCCCGTAGGTATAGTGATCACTGACAAGTACAGAGATATAACTAATACGCCCGTAGGTATAGTGATAACTGACAAGTATATATACATAACTTATTCAGCCGTAGGTAGAGTGATAACTGACAAGTACATAGATATTACTAATGCGCCCGTAGGTATAGTGATAACTGACAAGTACAGATATATTACTAATGCGCCCGCAGGTATAGTGATAACTGACAAGTACAGATATATTACAAATGCGCCCTTAGGTATAGTGATAACTGACAGGTACATATATATTACTAATTCACCCGTAGGTATAGTGATAACTGACAAGTACAGAGATATTACTAATGCGCCCGTAGGTAAAGTGATAACTAACATGTACAGAGATTTACTAATTAACCCGTAGGTAGAGTGTGACTTACAAGTACATATATATTACTAATGCGCCCGTAGGTATGGGGATCACTGACAAGTACAGATATGTCACTAATGCGCCCGTAGGAAAAGTGATAACTGACAATTACAAGGATACTTCTAATGCGCCCGTAAGTATAGTGATAACTGACAAGTACATAGATATTACTAATTCACCCGTACGTAGAGTGATAACTGACAGGTACATAAATATCACTCATTCACTCGTAGGTAGAGTGATAGTACAGAGATATTACTAATGCACTCGTAGGTATGGTGATCACTGACAAGTACAGAGATATTACTAATGCGCCCGTAGGTAATGTGATCACTGACTTGTACAGAGATACTACTAATGCGCCCATAGGTAAAGTGATAACTGACATGTACAAGGATATTACTAATGCACCCGTAGGTAAAGTGATCACTGACAAGTACATAGATATTACTAATGCGCCCGTAGGTATAGTGATCACTGACAAGTACAGATATATTACTAATACGCCCGTAGGTATAGTGATAACTGACAAGTACAGATATCTGTCTAATGCGCCCGTAGGTATAGTGATAACTGTCAAGTACATATCTATTACTAATGCGCCCGTAGATATGGTGATCATTGACAAGTACAGAGATATTACTAATGCGCCCGTAGGTAGAGTGATAACTGACACAAGCATAGCTATTTCTAATGCACCCGTAGGCAGACTGATAAATGACAAGTACATAGATATTACTAATTCACCCATAGATAGAGTTATAACTGACAAGTATAGAGATATTACTAATGCGCCCGTAGGTATAGTGATAACTGACAAGTACAACGGTGACTACCATATATACCTAATATATGATTTTTCTTCGGTTTACATGCTCCACTCTTCTTAGTCGATATGAACACTCCCTCCTCACATCCCTCCTTTTGCATTTCACAATAGTTAGTATACGTTCGTCCGTTCGTTCCACATATGGGCACACTTATAGATGATAAACATATATTGGTGCAGTCGACACACACGGGTTTCCGAGACATTGAATTGATCAAACATTTATTGCTCTTTGGACAACTTACTGTTGCACACGTGGCATTTTCTGAAAAATACAATAATTAAACTTACTACGTCTGTGATGATCCCATGTTTCGAATAATGGTTTTTCATATCTGAAAATAACATGTGTTGCTATGAGATAGTGAAGGTTTTTCCTTTTAAACGCTACACCAACTGTTAAACATGTCTTGGATTGTGTTTTGTACTACTTATCAATACTACATGATGAAAGAACAATTGAAAGTACAAAATGTCAAAACACAGAAAGCAAAATAATAGATTCTATTTATTGAGACGATTCGTAAGGGCTTATGTTAAATGCAACTTTTCCCTCTCCCCTTCAATGTCAGCAACCCGAACAACCAAATACAACACATGGTCCCTGATGGGACCCGGGTTAATAACAGAGCGAGAAACTACAGCGTAAAATGGGTTGGGTTTACCTATTAACATACATTGAGCGTCATCGTATTTGCTGTTAATGAGTTCTAATAGTTAGATAGCGTTTCCCATCAACATCGTCTACTTCGATCCATGTACTTATTACTTAACACAAGTGTTCTTCCTTGTGTAACGCCTACATACCAGACGGAAAAACACCAAATAAAAAGTTGCAATACATAATCGATCAGTACTTTTCAATTAGATTGAACAATAATAATCAATTAGTAATACAGTGCCGTATTTGAAATAGTCAATTGGTAGCACTCCAACCTCTTACAACTGTACTTAAGTTCAAACAAATAAATGTTTGTTTCATCTGCTTGTACCATATTGATCAGCCCGCGGTAGTTCAGATGGGATTCCCCATCTGTATACTTTCTCCTTCTAAAGAAAGAAATCATTGTGTTATATATTGAATTTGTTGTTTTTATTTGTTTATAATATCAACTTTTATTGGGAATAAAGAAAACAACTTTACCTGATGTATGGCCACAAACAAAAGTCGCCTAGTACTTTCGCTTGGTGTTGTTAATTCTTTTGAATCATTGGCATATTTTCTTTTTCATATTTAATAACATTTTAAAAACATCTCATGAACATCTCATGAACATTTCATGAACATCTCATGAACATCTCATGAACATTTCATGAACAGACTCAATAAAACAGAGTCTGTAAGTTCGCTTCCATTATGAGTCATGTAACTCCTAGGGGTCCTTTTACCAAATATTATAATTTTATGTTTTTTCTCCCTTTCCTTTTTCTTTGTGAAAATATAAAAGAAAAGGTTCCAAAGGTGTTTTAAAACATACAAACAAAATAAAAAAAGTATACAAGTGGCCTTTACACTAGCGGAATTACATGCACCGGTTTACACATGTACTGTATTGCCGAAATTCAATAAATCTAACATGCTGTTTAGTCCATTTTTGTCGGTTCCAAAAGATGGTCTTACTATTGATGTATTGCTGTAAATGCACAAAGGTAACCGTAGAATAATGACATTTGCTGCAACTAGAGCAGTAAGTTAAATTTGACTTTTTCACTCTTACTCTTATTAGCGTCACGTATTATGAACACTGTTTAACGCCGTCCGTTTGCATGTAACTGGCAAACTTTCTCACATATTTTTTTAAAGCGGGACTCGAACTATGACCTTAGCGGTGAGAATCTCAGATTTCAACGAAAGACAAATGATTTGTAAAATGAGGGACTGTAGAATTTGATTTTTCATGTCATCCAAAAATACGCATCGTCCCACATCTTAAGGTAGAGAGCTTAAACTTCTCACATCTTAAGGTAGAGAGCTTAAACTTCCCACATCTTAAGGTAGAGAGCTTAAACATCCCACATCTTAAGGTAGAGAGCTTAAACTTCTCACATCTTAAGGTTGAGAGCTTAAACTTCTCACATCTTAAGGTAGAGAGCTTAAACTTCCCACATCTTACACTTATAAATAATTCTAATGCTGCAACTAAACTCGGAAATGTCCTGTGTTGTAAAATGTGTAGTTCGATAAAAAAATCTGTTGATTGGCAAATAATTTGTCGTTTTGTGGGTGTCCTGGACCTGTTCAAAGATAAGTTTATAACAATGTGCGTTCGAACATTTTCCTTTTACAATATTCTATTTCCTCTCCGTTAAAACTTTATGAAAGTTATAAAATTTAAGCATTCACGTGTAGTTTCTTAGATCGTATATAAAATGGAGACAGGTTTTTAAAAGATATGAAAAGTACATCATAAAACTATAATCGATGTATATGTACGAGTACTAGTGTTTGCCGTGATACATTAACGGACACTACCCACACATTCAGTTCACAGAAATTTGCTGTACATTTCTATCGGAAGGATCTACAAAGTATCGATATAAACATACATTATGCCGACACTGACACGTGATCTAAACAATAAAACGATTTCTTTCAAACTTGTTTAATTACGAATCTTGGGCATATCCCAAATGAAGCAAACGTATATATATTTAGCACAAATACCACCAATGATGCAAGCATAAAAATGACTAAAAACTCTGTATATCAAATTATTCAGAACTAGAAAATCTTCGGAACCAGGGAAAAGACAAAATATACATTGACTGTTTATGTCACTAATATAGAGTAACAATTCAAATCGTTTCATATTGCTTTCACATAAATATATAATATGAACAAAATATAGTTTTTTAGTCCTTTAAGCCTTACAAGAAAACATACGTTATGTGATCAATAAGAACAAAAAGAAAATCTGTTGAAAAGAAATATATAAACTATTTTCCTGTTAAAGTTTTATTCAAATAAAAAGCCGTGTGAACAAATGTCTCATAGGACAATTTTGCATTTCCGTGGAAACGTAATTCATATAAATTCAACTCTTCGTGAGTCATACTCTTCCTTACAATTACATTACAGAAATACACATCACGTGATGTGATTTTGAGACGGCTGTGGTTAGACAAGGTTGTCGTGATCCAGACGAAATTTCATTTAATCATGTAAACTCGTATGCATTAATGTCTTGAGTGATGAGGCGGACACATGATTGTGATGCTTATAACAAATCTCTATATATCTTTATCTGACGGAAGATGAACGAAGATTTTATTAATCTGTTTGACTGTTTGAACGTTTGCATAAAACTACGTTCTCTCACGTTTGTGTCTAGCTACCAAGGTGCCACTGACCGAGTTCTAAAAAGTACTTTAATATGGTTGAATTGATGATTATGCTTAAAGCTATACACTCTCTGTTGCTATTTGTGTAAGAAAATGTGGATGGAAATGTACGAAAGGAAAGAAAAGAAAAGTGGATATTTTTAGATAAATATGGACTCCCCTGTCTATAGATTATTAAGCGATTATTTATAATAGTCTAACAGCGTCTGTGTATTAACGTACTCTGACGCACCTATTCTGTTATATGATATATTCAAAATTGCTATGAAAATAATTAATCTTAATGAGTATTATAAGACAGAGATATAAACAGTTATGCGACATGGGTTTTCACCGCTCTGAGCCAGGCTGTGGAACCCTTGCATGTGAATATCCAAAAATCACAACCACAAACATCAGAAGAGTTAACAACCTAAATATGTAAGCTTTATATTTATAAACAAAATTGTTTAGAAAAGTATGATTCAGGAAACAGCACAATTAAAGTGTATTCGTTCGCATATAATTAAAACATTTCAAATTTGAAACTGATTTCACTCCGAAATGATTTTACAGAAGTCCGTTTGGTGGGACAGATCATAACTCTTATATAAATGAAGTAAAATGAAAATAGGCGATGCTTCTGTTTTCAATAGTATCTTTTTAATTACCTCGGCATTCACCAGTGTATGCAATTCGTATACTTTTCCCTCTTCTACATATTGCCGCTTTAAGATCGCACGAGTTTTTATATGTGTTGCCATCTACTGCACAAATGAAATTCCTTGGGTCTTCAGGTATATCAATGTTGCAATGGTCATTGCATGCTATGCAGTGAGGAGAGCCATTCTGGTCTTCTAGACAATGTTTACCATTCTTGCAGTTCACTCTTTTACACGAACCTGAAGTAAGGGATAAAGGAGAAATTAACCATGACTGTATTTGAATGAAGTCGGCATATTAGTTACTGCCCTTTATATGACTTCTATTTGATGATTGAAGGTTACAATATATATGTATAAAAATGGTATTTATTTTTCACTTTTATCCCAAATTTTGTTATTCATGATGCATTTATTAAGTTTATATCCACTTAATCCAATCATTTTGATAATAAATTTAAATATTAATAATCATAAAACTTAATAAATATCAAATTAATGCAAATCAAAATCATCCAAATAAACCAGTATTATTTACAATACCTAATCCAAATAATCAACCATACTGCAGAGATGAGTTTAATACTCAATAATTGTGTCATAGGAGAGAAATAATTAATTAATTACATCAAAACAAAAGTGAATTCTTTAAACAGATATATTTTGAAATACCCGAGCGCTTTCCAGTGGAAGAACATGAAAGGGAGTGAGTCGTGTTTAAAATGAAAAGCAACTATAGTGTTACACATATGCGCATATGATAAATTAAAAAAAAGAAGAAATTACGTCGGCATCTTCCGAAATATTCCACTTCGACACGTCGATCTGCCTTACAGTTGTGTCTCTGTAAACTGCACACGTTTTTATATTTCCAGCCGTCTGACCCACACACTGTACCACGTGACTTGAGGACTGGGTCACATCGAGGTTTACATATGCAAATAGGATACCCTTTCACCATGCGACACACTTTTCCGACATCGCACTCTACGTCTTCGCATGTCTCTGAAAGTAAAAACAAATAAACAAAATGGAGACACGGTTAAACGTTTTGAAACCATCTTACAGTCGTTATTGGAGATGTTAAACTATAAATGTTACGAAAGCTTAGGTTAGATCATTCCCGGGGAATTGAAAATCAATAAAATAACAGGTGCTGTCTATAAAAAGGTCCACTCAATCGGATTCAAACACTACATCACTCTCATGTGCTTCAACCGCCCCGAACTGTTACTCAGTTTTGATACTGTTTTTTTCATTCTCGAGAATGGAATGCCAATTTAGTCGGTGCCGATACGTGAGGGGTGTTGCATATTTCAATACACCGAATGAACATATTTTATAAAACCTTATCTGTTATTTTCATCTTTTGGTTGCAATATGTGCTTCCAATAGACCACTTTATCAGATATTATTAAACCAACCAGAACGAATCAGTATATTGCCGTTAACCTTTTCTAACCACATACAAAAGTAACAAAACTCACATTCGCAAGCATCTGTCGGATATGCAAAGAATCTGTGATACTTGTATTAATCAATCACACATAAACATGAAACTGCGAGCAATTGTTTTTGAAAGTTATTTCTATTTTTGAAAATTTGTGATTTCTTTGAAAATATTGGAAGCATTCATTTTAATGATTTGTATGATTAGACATATTTCCCGTGAGTGATGGTCACGTTCTGTAATAAAATTGAAAACGAATATGCCTCCACGCTTCTTTCAGTGAGACCATTGGTTCTTAATGCCATAGTTAGATGATTTTGTAATAGCACTACAAGAGTTGCTTCATAACAGTATTACAAAGATGTCAGACAGTATAACGTATGAGCCGTATGGCAGATGTAAAAAGTAGCTCCATCCGTTTGATCGGTGTTTCCATAATACAAGAGTTACGGTCCGGCGGCTGTTAACGAAAACGTATTTAGGTATATTGTTGCCTCCCTCGTCAACCATCGTCGGATATTCACGTGTAATCCATTCCGATTCTCTCCATTTATCTTTGTGGGATATTACACTAAGTTCGCGTCGTTTCTACCAAGTCACAACGCAGCGATATGATTGGTTCCTTCACGATTTCATGAAGGGAACGTTATCAAATCGCAACGCTAGTTTCATGCAAACGCCGTTTTCATACGACGTTAACGTTAGCTGTATTTTGTTTTGTTCAGATGAAACGACGCAGAGCTAGCGTAATTTCCAATGGGTGATGTATGGAGAGTATCGGAATTGACACCCGTGGATATCCGACGATGCTCTTCAACATGATGCACACCCTTTAATTACTTTGATTTATAGTTTTATTATAAACATGTCCACTACATTATACATATAAATATGACTCGGTTATCATAGAGTTGATTTAACTAATTTAGTTTAGCTCGACTGCGAAATAACCTCAGAGTCAATATGCTCTCGAGGCCGTTTTCCTTTGGTAGAATCAGTTCTGAATATCATTTATAAGTTGCTTGTTATCGGATCGAGTCTGTGATCGAAATCACGACCTCTGGCGTGAACAGTCAACACTCTATATAGGCCTACTGTACTACCACCTCATCGTAAAAAGTGAACATTTAAGAAATCATTCAAATTGATTCTACATTATGCTGTGTTTGTAGCAACACAAATAGCAGTATGTTTATAACACTGGGATAAAGACAACAACTAAACGCAACAACTGCAAACGAGTTGTAAGGGAGGAGATAAAAATTTAACAGGCAAATAATTTCAAAGAAGCCAATTGTTATGTAAACAACTCACTCACTATGACACCTTTGGCAGCTTGTGGCGCCACCTGTCAGGTAGTTCCAATAGAATATGTTACTGGAGCGGGTATGTGGCGTCCAGGACACTGAAGCAATTCCTCGAAAGGCACAGCATTCTTCTTGGGTCATATTGACGTTAAAGGCTCGTCTGCACAATTTTGTCGTGTCGTCAATATTCTCCCAGCATACGCCAGCTGTTTAAGTAAAATAAGGATATATTGACATTCATTTTCATTTACTGCTTAATAATCTACAACATTTTAACAACAATATCGAAGCGTTTAACCGTGAGACAAATTGAGAGGACACAGAAAAGCTATGGAGTTCTAATTGCGAAATCACCGCATTAATTTACAAATTAGAGGACACAGAAGAAGAAAACTTATGTTTCCTCCGATTGCGAAACCAACGCAGTCTTTTATAACTGAGAGGACACACATGCAACGTCGGATGATGGATTCGAATCTAGACGACATTCATCAATGTATAGTCGACTAGAATCATATGTTTATTATGGGGAGGTGGTAATTCTTTTATTTAACCACTTTCTACTTCACGCATTCCTTGATTTATACAAAATGCTTATCAAAAATAAAACTTCTCTAATATAAAGCATTTGTTCCAGACAGCACTTCCTATCGGAAATTATTATTACTGTTTACGCCAGTCGCATTTAATTACTGTAGTATTTTATTACACTTTACAACGTATAGCGTGTCATCTTAACCGACTTCAATTGACTATTATGGTCGCTTACGAATAAATCAAATAGTTTGTTTTTTTTAAGTGTGAGATTTCAACACTTGGTCGTATGTTAACTAGCTATTTTGATAGCATGAATGAAAACATTGCCTGAATAAGTACAGTTGTAAAAGCGCAATTGAAAAGCAACATTGCGTGTCTGTTATATAACATTAATAGGTAATGCGTTTTCGAAAACAATTTAAAGTTTAATAGTAAGAATACCTACGTGAAATTTGAGGAGAGGAAATAGACACCTTTAGAAAGGTTTGAATGAATATAGCTAAATAAAGTGTTTTTTTACGTCAACGTCAACACGGATACACGCCGTAATATAATTCATGAAATATGCTTTAAACTAAGTATAGATTACGGTAGAGTGCACATGGTAATTAAGAATGAATTACATATTGTATATACGTCGTTTGAGTGCTTGAAGGGTTCTTCGATTGCTAAAAGAGTATGGGTGGAGCGACGAGAAAGAGTCGGTGTGTGTGTGTGTGTGTGTGTGTGTGCGTGCGTGCGTGCGTGCCTGCCTGCCTGCCTGCGTGCCTGCCTGCCTGCCTGCGCGTGTGTGTGTGTGTGTGTGTGTGTGTGTGTTCTTTAAAGTTTGCAGTTAGATTTTAACCCCTTCGTATACTATAGGATGGCGTATTTGTGAAGCAGAATATTGTACTAGGTGATTAATTCAAAACGAATGTCTTGACAATTATTGAACAAAAAAAGGTTTATGGTCACGCCTTAAACACGTTTACTGAAGTTTTTGTCAGCTTCAATATTATGATATATCAACACACAATTGAAACTCGCTCTTTGTTTCCAAATGTTGTTCTGTACGAAGGAATTAAAGTGTGTAATTTTCAAGTTGCCGAAACGTTTATATTTTAAATGTTATACATACTATACTCCCTTTTCAACAGAAATTATCACTCTTCTTTAATATTTACATAATGTTCATTTTTTTTTATAATTATGCTATCCATGTATTTAAGGAGATTAGAAATGTCGCATGGAATATCGCGTAAAGAAAGAGTAACTCTTATATAATGCTTATTTCACATTTGTCATGGTCAGTTACTATTAAATGTTCTTTTATTAGTGTATTACTGTATGCATGGTTAAGATTTAAAGCTATAAATTGTTACTTTACCTTCTGAATGTTTGTAATTTCTTTTTTAATGCACTGTTTGTAGTTAGTTATTCTGTTTTGTAGTGCCCGTGTTCTTTGTTAAAAACAAACATGAGATATTTTGTTAATATTATTCATCAAAGCTTATATTTTCCCGTAGTATATTATCTCGGTTAATGGACAAGAAATATTAAAAAAATCCGTGCATTCTGCATGGTTTTCATAAATAAGGTTTTACTCTTCAACACCTAACTAAGGTTAGAAAACAAAAAAACAAACAAAAATAATGTTTCAAAATAAATCGTTCTATAGCCAGATGAAAGCGAACTTAAGTTTAATAGAGACCCAGGATGCACTGCATGTCAAACTAGTTCACTAATCAGAATCTAGCATCTGCCGTAGATAACAGGGGTGTTTACAGGTTGATGATAGCCCTTCTAATACGTGGCAGAACGTGCAAGTATTCTGTTCAGAACTTATCACATACCAGTACTTTTTTTAGCTATTTAGAACGTGTCGATAGAAGTTTTGATGTTGGGAGAGCAACAGCAAATTTATTATAATGGCTAGAATTTTAAACCAGCGTATAATATTAACAGCACATGTTCTCTTTCCCAATCAAGCAACTTCACCATGATAGTTGTTGTTGTTGTTGTTGTTGCTGTTGTTGTTGTTGTTGCTGTTGCTGTTGCTGTTGCTGTTGTTGTTGTTGTTGTTGTTGTTGTTGTTGTTGTATGGTGTTTAGCGTCGCTTTCAACAATTTTTCAGTAATATCGCGACGGTGTCTACTTGAGACAGTATTCTAAGCGCTGTCACATTGGAGTATCATGCCGTAGACACATGGTATGATACCCCACCCAGTCACATTAAACTGACACCGGGCCGACCAGACCTAGAACTCTCCTCTAAATGCTGAGCGTCAAGCGAGGAAGCTTCTAGTACCATTTTTAAAGTCTTTGGTATGACCCGGCCTCGGATTGAACCCACGACCTTCCGCATGCGAGGCGGACGCTCTACCACTAAACCACGCCGCGGTCCCTACCATAATAGTAAAATCTTACTTGAAATAGCGTTACGGTATCTTGTTTGTTCTTACAATTTATATTATCATCGATTTTTATTTACATTGTCTTAATTGTTTAAAGTATCATTACCATTGTCACTGGTAGTACTAGTATTTTATTAGAAATAACACCACATATCTTTTACAATTCGGTATAATAAACGACCAATGCAAACTTCGACTCATTATGTAAGACGATCATTAATTGTCATCATTTGGATGGGGATGTACCCAGATCCACATCATATTAGACTTATTCGTCATTTTTATTGAGGTCGGATTTGTTCCCTTTATGATGTCACGAGGGGATGGGATTGTGGTTGGGTGTTAGCCATGTTAATGCTCTCCAGCGTCGGCTTTGCTACTGGCCGTACTCCTGTTGTCATTTCTTCTATATGCATCCATTGTTTTTAATCATCATTATTGTCATTATTAGTGTTATCATCATCATTATTATATTGATAAGGTTTATTTTGTGGTTGCCGTAAAAAATGTCAGTTTTTTTCCTTTGACTCATGAAGTTCATTTTAAAATTGCATTACCAATCATGAACAGAATAGATAAAACCGAATATTTTCTTAGACGCTTGCTATGTGTCCAACATATTTGTAACATTGTTTATTTATTTTACATAATATAAATAAATTTACTAAACATTGTTCTTGGTAAAAGAACAAGCTATCCTATGTTTAAACACATGTAATATTTATTTCGTTTTGTTGTATTTTAGAGCTCCAATATAGTTATATGAATATAAAAAAAACTTTTGTAAATACAAGTTGTACACCGTTGCAAAGATATAACACTACGGTCCTTATTTGTTTAGTTGTTTAAGAACAGTTGTAAATATATTATTGACCGATACAGGTAAGGCAGGTATAGATACTCAATTATACATTGGTTGCATAAGAAACTGCATTTACCCGCTTACCCGATACCGTTGCAATGATGAAATACAGTAGAACTTTGTTGGTTCGAAAACGGATGGCTGGAACACCATATAAAGCTCGAACCACTTATCTGGTCCCGGCCGAATTCCTATGCCGATGTATTTACACGTACATATATGGTATAATGTTTAACAATACTTGGCTCGAACAACCCTTAACTCGAACTAGTTTGTCCAATCCCGTCAGGTTCGATTCATCGAAGTTCTAAGTTATCAACCAAAATTCGAAATAAGTCTAATTGGCAGTGCATTTTATTGAACAGTAATCATTTCTTTTTTAATTTGGCAATGTTGGTAGTATTCATCAACGGTCTTCACACTAGTAATATCTGTAAACATAACGTGACAACGCAGCAGAGGTCGGGTCATGAAATTATAAATTAATGGTTAGACATATTATAATAAGCGTGTAAAGCATAAGCGAACACATTTTTTATGACAGACTCATTTGTTTAAGTGCATGTTTAAATCAATATCAGCATTTCACCACGGATAGGATAATGGTCTTAAGAGAAAGCTACTGTCGCACGAGGAAACATATTTAAAGGGAGTTTGAATCAATCAGACAACAGCGTTGTTTGACAGGAAAATTAACGATTGGTTGAAGTGTCTAGACGCATAACTTTCAATTAATCGTCAGTTCGTCGGCATGATAATGTGTAAATTTATCACATTCTGATTTTGTTCTTGAGTAAACATGTTATTTATGAATGTTATATGTTGTGGAAAATTCGTCTGTGATACTTTTACATGGCTGGGTACAATAAACTTTAAAATTGACTTTTTCATAATTGCCTGGGAAAGCTAGAGGTAATACGTAAGCATAGGGTTTACTCCAAAATGTCTCGGTTGTAAGTTTCTTAATTATGTAGTTACGCCATTATATATGATAACAGGAATTCTTGGAGGCATAAAATGAACTAAGAAAAAAGATTGGTTTCCTTGAGTCTGATCATGAGAGACAATAAATTATACAGCACTCCTCGTGCTCCTTTGCACCGTTACGCTGAATGAGTTTTATGGTGCCGAAACTAATCACAGCACTAAGGCATTAGTCTCCCATTCGAATCCGTTACATAGCAATACTATTTAAGCACATTAAGTGGTCAGTTGCTTTAGGGAAAGTCGAATGATTTCACGTTAAACAATTATGAAGTGCAGCAGGCACAGGATTCTCTCCTTTTTATTGGGTTTTACAAAACGGATTCGAGATATATCAAGGACTGGGATAGACTACAAAGGCATGTTATCACTTGCCTGGACATGTTAGTGTTTTAAAATATGTTTTCCGAGCACGTAGACCACCAACACTTTCGAAAGCCATAGTACGTATTGCTCAGTTTTCAGTGTTTACTGTTTCGTCGAATTAAACGAAAGAAAATTATAGCTATTTGACAAAACGAATTTTCACTGACATGCAAGGTAATAAAACAAAGTAAAAACACCTATAATGTTTTCGACTTTCATCCAATCAATTTACTAGTAATTGTAGTGCAAAATAGCTACATTGTAGTAATAACTATCTGTTTGCCTTGTCGTCTGCAGCTATAAACATGATGAGCATGCACAAATACGTTTTCATGATGCCGCATTTGTAACAGAATATAGTCGTCTGGTGTGAATAGTTTTTTTATCCACACTGTTTCGTTTGTTTGTTTGTTTGTTTGTTTAAATATTTAGCGTCATTGTTATGCCGTCGAGGGCTTGCAAACGATCATTTAACATAACCACACTTTCCAGGGATCCTAGAAAGTTAACCAGTATTCAACTGATAACTTTCCCACTTGAATCAACGACGAGACGACTAACAAAAAATCGTTTATCAGTCATCATGGAGACTGCGGCCGGATGGGGATTCGAACTCGAGACTCCTGGATTGATAGTCAGATGCGCTACCGATTGAGCTAACCGGACCAAGCCTATTCTCGTTTTATGATGTAATGACGTAGATAGGGAGATCGACTTTGGGTGAAATTGTAAACCCGGTGTAATCTCCCAGTGACAGCATTGTTGAAGACCGTTCGACGGCGATGATCTCCGCTACCCCTCTCCTGTTGACGTGTTATGTGATTACTTGTTGTGAATATTCTATATGCTGGTTATATTTATGTAGCTTTGTTCGTGGAATGTTACGTCTCCTGACGTTTTTTTTTTTTTTTCATTTTTAATGCAAATTGATCATATATTATTATTTCCTTAGCGTTAGTACATG
Source organism: Panopea generosa (assembly GCA_029582155.1). Classification (NCBI taxonomy): domain Eukaryota; kingdom Metazoa; phylum Mollusca; class Bivalvia; order Adapedonta; family Hiatellidae; genus Panopea; species Panopea generosa. The sequence goes on from CM055906.1 coordinate 56,667,784, forward strand.
TCATGCAAAGGGAAACCTTGTCAATTATGTGAATCAGTTGCTGCATTCGGTCCCAGAAATAATGCAAATGACGCTCACTGGTGAGGGTTTACAATCAAATGTATTTTGTTGATGTAGTTATTTGTATGATCATGAGGTCATTGCTTAATATATAAAACGGTTAGTTAAATAAAACAAGTGTATAGATGAGCACGAATAAAACATCTAGAATACTGCTTTTCATTTAGATTATTTTACATGGAGGTGGGGTTGTCAATCGATGTTCGATGTTCCAGGTTATTATATTAAATATATTTCTTGATACAATTGATAACATCGAATGCTTCGCTAAAAAATATTTTGTAAACACTCTCTACATAGCGCAAGAAAACATAAAATATTTGAAAATATCAGTGGGTGTTTTTCAATTTGTAAAGAAATCGTTCCTTGTGAATTAGGTGCTTTTATTGCCAGTAGCGCAGGCATTGAAAGCGTCTAAATCTGATGACAGGTCATAAGGTCAAGGCTTCTCAATACGTTTTCTTACGATTCAAGACACAAGATCGATTCACAAAAAAACGTTGAGTTTATACAGAATAGAGATTGAATATAAAATATAGTAAAAATGAAACCTAAAAGAAAATCATAATGAAAAATGCGCCTGAATAAAAGAGTGTAGATTAAAAGTTAACCGTGTTCCACTTTTTCAACGTCTGCGGCAAATGTACTTTAGCCTTTGTCAATATTTTGACTGATAAAACGAACATAAGCAGACGAAAGATAAACAAACGTATCGTTAAAGGTTTTAAAAAGCTCTTGACACACATTTTACGTGTGCGATTCTTTTCCGTTATTTAGTCTAAGGCGCTCCAGGTCTTAACACGCTCGCTACATCTTCGTTTTTTTCAGACTGTTTATGATATTAAGGAAGTTGTCTGACTTATATATAGTATTTTTATAGATTTAACGTGTTGTTGTAGTTTTTGGAAGCCAGATATTTATATATACCATATCGTAACGGTATTCTATAAGTAGGTTAGAAGTAATATGAAATTTCCAATATGGATTCTAACTGGCTTAGTTGTTGATATCCCTTCTCTTTCCTGGAATTATTGCATTGGCTCAGGAAGTAGGTCAACATCTACTGATGGTTATGACATTCTATGTTAAATGGAAGTAGGACAACAACTAATTAACTAGTAAACTCATCTCTTAGCTGGCATTTAACGCCAATTAGTTATTATATGTGCAAACAATACAGGCCATTAAAACATTGGGAGCAACCCAACTGGGTCAGAGGTTTCATTATTTGGCCTCCGCCAGTTAATTATTTTGCGCACTCATTCTGTATGATAAAGTCATTATCGAAAATTAAAGATTGACTTGTTAGAGAAATAAACAGCAAGTTAGAATATCCATCACGATAAGAAGAGGTCTTCGCAGTAGTCCAGAAATTAAAGTGGAATTACGAAAAAAGCAGGCAACAGTATTGATAACCAAAAGTTAACCTTTTACAAATTTATGCTGCTCCACAAAGAGCCCCTGATAATTATTTTGATCCAAGTCTTCCTGAGTAGAACCAGTACTAAGCATATGCGGAAAAAGTCTTTGGTCAATGACACCACACTTAGCCGTGGCGGATGATCGAATCCACGACCCTCCGATCATGGGCTCGGTGCTCTACCACTAGATCACGCGCTCCACTCCAAAATACTATTTTGCTCAGATCGTATGTGAAATGCATTTTTATTGTGCATATAGCAACATTTGTACATATCTACCTGTCACGGTTCTTATTGAGAAATATTTATTTGGTATACAAATGTAAGTCTTTTATATTTTGTTTGTTTAGACCATTGGAGTGAGCAACTCTTGCATTAAGACAGTTTGTTTATCATTTGTTTCAACAGTTTTTATTTCATCACCCTCGCTGATTAACATAAGAGCAGTACCTGCAAGTGGTTTCTTATTTCGTATACACTTAATACTTTATTGCATCAATGGGACAAATGGTATTGTATGCAAGTGACAAATGTGTTGGTTGTTTTTCTGAGTCAAGGGCAGTAGTTGTAGATAAACATTGATTCGTTGACCTTGGTATTCCTGTTGTACGAAAACACTTCACAACAGATAAAAGAAGATGACCTACTTAAACATTGGCAAAAAAATCAAACTAACGTATAAGGCTACTGCAATTGTGCTATATTAAGTGAAAAGCAAACAGCAATATAAACATCAATTAAGATAAACTTCCTTTCCGTAAGCGAAGAATGTACAGCTGAACGCCCATTATATAAATGCACAGACCCGTTAACAGTTTAACTACACTATACAAGAAGGTAGCACTATCAGGGTTCTCAACGGGAAGGAATGCATGCGCTGGGGTAAGAGCGCGTAAACACCTTGAGCGCTGTGTAAGGCACCCAATGCAAAATATTTCACTAGTTAAACTTGTATAAATCAGTTAAAGTCATCATATTTAGAATGCTTTATTTAAGGCACTAAACTGATAAGGGGTATGCAAAGAAAAATGATGATTTAGAGGAAAGTAAGCTTTTTTTTTTTAAAAAGTTCAAGCGCCAGGTGAATACCATTTCTGATAATCAAGTGCTGGGGTGCCCCTGTGCTTAAATGGCCTGTAGAGAAGCCTGACTATTCGTGTACAACTTGTGTTTTCCGTTTTAAGCCAACCGAGGAATGAAAATATTACACGCGTATATAAAACAATTCATTTGCAACACGTGTGCAACTTCTTCACAAAAATACAATTACTTTCACTTGGGATGTGATTACCATAAGCCACGATTCCATATTCCACTAATTGAAACATTCTCTAAAACGGCAGTATTGCAAATAGATTCAATGTACAAGAGCCGTTTTTTGAAGGTAAAATTAAGTCGAAATTCGGCCATTCAAAAATGGTATTGAAGGAACTAAGACATCAAGCATGCAAGACGCCATGGAAGAATATATTTTCTGGCATCGTCCCACAATAAGTAATGTAAGAGAGAGAACATAGTTCTAAATGTGTTTATACAAATAGTAACATGTATGTGAGCTATTTATTAAAATACTCATTTAAAATGATTTACGTATACAAGAACACTAACTGTTATTAAAATTAACAAACTATTATCTTGAAAATTATTCTGCACTTAAACGAGCAACATACTTTTTTGTATGTTTCATTTTCACCATAGATAATAATAAATAAGGATTAAACCGAATGAAAAACGCTAAATAATTTCATGCAACCAACACCCCTTTAATTTGTTAAAAAATAATTGACACATGTGTACAGTTTTTTTTTATATTCGACAAGAACATGTGTACATATACTTACCTAGATATCATTGTAAGAGAAACATTATGCATTTATTTAAGTAGAAAAGATCATCAAAAGATAATTTTATGTTTTCGACAGGATACTGTGATTTTTTTTTAATATTTATTCATCATTTTTTTTTCATAGTAAGGACTTTGTTTAGAAATAAATATTTCGGTGTTTATTTATTTATTTTGACTATACATTAAAGCGCCAAACTGCGATATAAAGTCACGAGATGGTCCTTTTATATAATTATATGCATGATTCAAATAAGAGATCTATTTCTAAAAAAATTACAGCAACCACTGTATTGTTTCGCTTATAACATTATGTGTTCTACGCCTTCATTAAAGGACGAACTAAATCACAAAACAATACATCAACAAAATATATCAATGAAAGCCGAAGGATAGCTTAGGCTATTATGTTTTATATGTTTTAGCATTGTAAAATCGTAATTAACTCTACTGCATTTATTTTTTCACGTATGTATCATTTGTGGATCCCATGCTCATGAAATGTGTTTTGTTAGATGTATGCTTCTCTGTATTGTTTAGTTCAAACCGTTTATGAAACAACAAACTGCAAGGGAAACTGCCGTTAATTGGGTTATGGGCATGTGATCACCAGCAATTGTATTATATTTAACTATTCCTTTAGTCTGTGGTATCTTAATAAGTGGTATAGTCTCTCTGCAATATATATCATCGGTCAGCAAATTTATTATATTTTGTTGATACGTGCGTTTTGTATAGACAGAGAATTGTTGTTTTTTTGTTGTGTTTGTTTGTTTTTGATCCTCTGATTAGGCGTAAAACTGAAAGCTAGTTTAAGATATTAGTTTTTAGCTCGTCTATTCGTAAAATAGTGGGTGTGGGGGAGGGGAAGAACCATAACCCTGGGTTGCATTTGGCAGAGTTATGACCCCGTTTGGAATTAATTTTTCAGGGTTTTTTTACAGGTAAGATATACATGCAACCACTCATTCGATATGAATGAAACTTTACATGTGTATTCAGAATCATCAATGAGACACACAGAGAGACAAGAACCATAACTCAGGGTTGAATATTGGCAGAGTAATGGCCCTTTTTGAACTTAATTTTTCAGGCTTAAGTTTTTTATCAGGTAAGATATCTATGCAACCATTCAATCGATATTAATAAAACTTCACATTGTATTCAGTAGCATCAATGGAATACACAAAGACAAGAACCATAACTCTGAGTTGCATTTTGGTAGAGTTATGGCCCTTTTTGGACTTAATTTTTTAGGCTTACGTTTTTTTCAGGTAAGATATCTATGCAACCAGTCATTCGATATGAATGAAACTTCACATTGTGTTCAGTAGCATCAATGGAACTCACAGAGACAAGAACCATAACTCTGGGTTGCATTTTTGCAGAGTTATGGCCCTTTTTGGTGTTAAATTTTCCCGTATCTACCGACTGCGCTACAACGTAATATAACGTAAATATCAGCGTTGGCAACTTTAAAAAAAAAAACACGTAACATTAAAAAACATCCCCACATCAGCATAAACATAATCAATAAAAAGAACATACATAAAAAATAAACGACATACATATAGACAAAATGTCACCACTTTGGAACTTTAAGTACCAACACTGCAAACAAAACACACAAATATCAAGTATACGAAAATATGTCACGTTTACAACAATGTCCCGTATTACCGTCATGCTTTCAGTTTTTATGCGAAGATTTTTTTTAATGCTTTTATCACCCCCCCCCCCCCCCCCACCCCCATCCTACCCTTTGTAATTGTAGCTCGCCTTGTTATATTTTATAAATGGACTGCAATAATTATTCGTGATTGACAAAAAACATTTTTACACGTTCTGTTGAACTGTTTGTAGAACTGAATTGGGTTAATTTTCCTGAAAGAGTAAAAATTCAAAAAGCAGTTTTTATCTTTAAAACGGTAAATAACCTTGCTCCATCTACCTTCATCTAACTTAAATGTATATACTCCCCGACCAAATCATGGACTATTTAAAGTATATTTTATTTATTATGGATAAAAACACTTCGAAATATTTTCCTTAAAAAAAGGCCAATTAAGGGAACTATTTCAAAACTTTATATTTTCATTGGGTTGAAACATTAGTTAATGGAATACTTTGATATGCCAATGCCAGTATTTATAATTAAACATATTGTCAAAAGTGCATTTATAATTCATTTTCGTGTATCTAAAAGTGATGAATATTTTACAACATTATATAATGTTATTGTTATTGTTATAATTTGATGTAAATAATGTAGAAATGTTTGAGAGCCTTATGGAAGATTTGCTTGTTCAAATTAATTCTCTCGTTAAACAAATAATTTCTTATTAGTATTCAATTAGTATTTTTTTTATTAAAACATACATACATACATATTTTACAACAATAACACAACTTACCTAGAAAAAAATATGTTTGTTTATCACAACCTGCCTGTATTTTGAACGTGTGTGTATAATCTGGCTTTGAATTATTGTGTTTAAAATAGCACTTTCATAAACATTTCTCTTAAATGATCTACTTCTGTCTTTGAAAAACCTACTTATCTAGTTATAACAAGCAGTTATGTTCTCTCTCTGTATTTATACTGTTTCTGTTTTTTTTTATATTTTGTATGAAAAAAATCAGTTACGAAAGTAAGGCAGATATCATGAGAAAAGGTTAACGTAATATGAAATGCACTTCGTATTCTTGTATTTCTTTTAAATTATTCCCATTTATTAAAAAAATATAATACATATTGAAAATCTTGAACTTTACTTTTAGTATTTATTGCTGCATTATAAATGCAATACAAATATCGCAAGACGATTCAGTTAGTTAGAGAGCATACTTCATCACTGTTATACATGTTTATTTAGTATTAATAATATTCCTTTTTTTTAATGAATACATGAATTTCCTATATAACCTCCTCATCCAATTATAATTTAAAAGACAAATAAACCCTTAAAGTTGTGTACCAAATCTATGTTTAATGGTTTTTATATAGTAGGTATCCAATCATCGATGCTGTACCTTTCATACTTTATAAATAGACAAGCTGTTTCAATTGAATTAACATTTGATACTTTTATCTTTATTGAACTATGGAATAAGTTTTTTTTATATCATGATTTATACATGTTCTGGTATCAAGTAAACAACTACAACACAAAAGTCATACTTATACCAACTTGACATAACATGCATGGTCAGTTCTGAAATCGTGGCAATAAACAAACGTATTAATTATTTGTAACATATTTTTATGCAAGTTCTTAATTTCTTATAACCAGTCGAAAGGCACAGACAACGCAATTTTTGTAAAGCATTTTATTAATATCTTAACAAGAACGTCGAGATTATATTTTTGTATCAAGAAAAATAATCAAGGTGTTTACATTTGTAAGCAAATTTAACTTGAATAATTGTTGTCCTTATATCTGAACAATAACACAATATACGTGCATGCATGACAGTAAGTACATCTAGCAGTTCATATCACGGACACTGTCCTTCAGACTTTGCCCTTGAATACTTTGTATCTTTGTATTCTTTGAAGTAGTTTCATATACACTTGTGAAAATTATCAAAGTCCTTATAATGCTTATTCAAGTAAATCATTGAACTATTAAAATAACAAATTGATAATGATAACACTTGTGCAAAGAGTGTTTTATATAAAATTGGTCATCATTCCAAGAACCGATGAAATAAAACAACTTCCTTTGATGCCGTAATCGTTGTTTACAATACGTAATTTACTGTGAGAAAGGCAAATCCGAAATCAATTAATCCAGTTGGCACATATACTGCACCATGACTAGACTATCAATACTGTGCCAAACAAACACACCAGGTGTGAAGGGTTATCTTGTTTGTTGAAAGATACGTTCAAGCAAAATGCAATTGATATTATTTCTAGTGTTTGATCTCGGTCGGCCTTGTCTAAATATATATCTCAGCGTAGGCCCCTATGCATGCATATTTTTTATAAACCCAGCCAGTTATCGTTCGAATAAAAGTTGCTGCTCAAATGGAAACAGATTCTCGTCCTAATACAAAGATACAAAGTATTCAAGGACAAAGTCTGAAGGACAGTGTCCGTGATATGAACTGCTAGACGTACTTTCTGTCATGCATGCACGTATATTGTGTTATTGTTCAGTGTGACGGCAAAACAACAATCTATATGAAATTGCATGACATTAAAAGACAATTTTCAAATACAAAAATTTGGCGTCTTTTCCAACAACACATAATTCATATTAGAAATTCTGATGTGTGTTTGGTATTAATGAAATAGACGCTTTGTAGCACACGCTCTCGTGTTCTGCACGAATAAAAACTTATTTCAACATTCCTTAACATTAGTATCAGTGTATTAGTAAAGTGAAGAAGAATATTCGCCATTGTTTCAGGTTTACTGCCAACTCGCTTTCGGTATATTAAAATTAGATAATACAATTTTAAATGATTCTTTTTGGAAACAATGATATTTTATTTTGATATACTACAGTATAACATATTTAACCATCAATTCAATGACGCGTGATGTATGACAAACAGACTTTACAACTTTTTTGTATATTTAAACAACATGAGTGATATGTGATATGGATATTGCATCATGCTTCAATGAAACACGCCGTAACAAATTAATACTTAATACATTGTGGTGATATCATATTTTGATATTTCTTCATATTGATGATTGTATTGACTGATAGTTTAAGGTCGTTGTCAAACACAATGTCTATCTCTTGGCAGACTGTCATTAGTTGTCAAGTCTTGCTGAAGGATCACAAAACAATGTAGAATGACATTTGCAGAATTTCCCCCAATTAGTAGATTCCAGACTTCAGCGTACAAATAGAAATTCGCTGAGTACAGCGTAGATAATCTATCATTTTAACATATTATGCCACCGCAGAGCTGGAATATAATTACAAAGATATGATAAAGCATGATTGATTTTTTTTCTATCCGAAATCCAAGACAGATTCAAATTTAAAATCCAAACTAGCCAAAACCATAGTATAATCAAAATGTTGTGGGGTTTTTTTTTTGTTTTGTTTTTTATAACTATTATATAGGATTATGTCATCATTATTAATGTTTTAATTGGATTCCAAGGCTTAATAGAATGATTATATCGTAAATACGTATTAGATGATTTTTTGTTTAATTATTGAACATCTAAATGAAACAGAACACATTAGTTACGTATCAACGATAAGAACGGTGTACAATACCATATATCCATATAATTGCATTTGTTGACTTAAACAACATTAAATGGAGATTACAGTTGAACTTAACTAGTTTTATTTCTAATGTGAAATATGTTCAATAGTATTCTTTTTTTCAAAAACACAAATATATTTTATGTCAATGTCACTTTTTATAACTTCTTTATAATTATACAATATCGGTATGAATCTCAGATTTAGAATTTAACAAACATAAGATTTGTTTTCCAATTGATGACAGAACTCTCAAATTTCATGTTTCATGCCACGTAGTACGGCCAATAGCATAGCCGAAATTAAGGATCAATACAAACATACAGAGGAAATTAAAACACATGTTTATGGTTAATGTGACGTGGAACGTTCAATAGCATAGCCGAAATTAAGGATCAATACAATCATACAGAGGAAATTAAAACACATGTTTCATGACACGTGGAACGGTCAATAGCATAGCTGAAATTAAGGACCAATTCAGACAAACAGAGGAAATTAAAACACATCTTTCATGTGACGTGGAACGGTCACTAGCATAGCCGAAATTAATGATCAATACAAAATACAAAGGAAATTAATACACATGTTTCATGACACGTCGAACGGTCAATAGCTTAGCCGAAATTAAGGCCTAAAAAATTAGACTGGGAATAAATAGAAATAGTTCTGCAAAATTAAACTCTGTTAGTATTGCCATTATCCATTAGTGTATGTAGTGTAATGCACAACTACACTTATGTCAATATATAAGAGTCCAGCAAAACAGTAACATTTATCGGCATGACAAGACGTAAATGAGGACAACCATACACAGTCTCCGCGCGTTCAACATTGCAGTGGGTATTCAAAGAATCTAGATGAACAAGGTCTTTTTTTATGAAAAGTTTTGACTCCATTTTATCAGTTAAGGACTAGATAAAACTTACGTTGATTGTTTGTACGTATTTCCGATGCGAGAGTATTTTAAGTACCAATCACTTAACATGATTCCCGATGTAACGAAATAACACTGCGAGTCTTCAGCTCATTGAATGCTATCTTACAAATATATACGTGCTGATCAATTTGTCCTAACAAAAGAGAGTGAGGTTATCCATAACGCAGATATCTATAACATTGTAACATAAACTTGTATTAAGATCAACGGTCATTCTTTTATCTTTTTTCTTCGTTTCTCTACTTTTACAATATCGAAGTATATGCTGCGTTAAAAAATGACTACATTAGCAGGCACGTTTTCATACCAAAAAATATTATTTGGATGTTTTTATTTTTCCTACCAAGCATCTGGGTTTAAACAAACAGCGGCTTACTGAGAATAAAATATAAAATGCCTGTCTTTTCAAAAAGTATGTGGAACACGGGGTCCAGTCATCAAAATTTTGTCTCAAGGATCGGGAGGTAGGGCCGTGACTTAAATCGCCGCCAAAATTATGTGTGGTGTTCTTGAGCAAGACACTTTATCTATAAATGCTTATTACTAGTTTTACCGACGAAGACTTCGAACTTGATTTGTCAAAGTCGTAGGATTTCGTTTTACAATCGATGCAAAAAAATAAGTTTTAAAACTTTTACTGAAACACTTCTTCGATTGAAATGTTCGAATTTTTATGTACGCTGTTTATATTCAATGCTTTACTATCATACAACCGAGTGCGGGAACTGCACTTATCTGCAAACTTCAAAAAGATAAACACTGTGATAAGAAACAAACAACGGAGCCAAGTGCAAAAAGGTTTGATTTCCGATGAGGCAGATGACAGAATGTCAAAGAAAAAACATTATAAACGTCAGTTCATTAAGGTAAACTTTTAAAACTGTAAAGATGTAACTATAGATAGAACCTGGTGAATGTTCAAATAAACCAGAGTAGCACTAGAAATGTTCAAACAGATGGCAGGCGCCAGATGTTATATAACTTATATTAAAATGGGAAGGCAAAGGAAAACTTCTTTATGATTTCCTCTTGGCATACTGGCAAGTGAAAACAAGCCGATGTCATACTATTGTGACGAGAACTTATACTTCCGAATGGCAGTAGACATTGAACTGTATACAGACATTTGTCGTTCTAGCCAATTTATCAGTCAGGACACGCCTGTATCAACCGAAACTTAATTAGTATGTCGTGGATATATACAATGTTGCTTCCACTAGTTCCTGTCTCAGAAACAAAATGTATCTATACTCTCAGCAAGCAAGCTATTAGTATAGTATTTTAGTTTTTAGCATGTCTTGGTTTGACAACCCCAGCATATGAAGTGACTATATACTGCTTACTGTTATTTATACATAGAAAATAAAATGACCTAAATAATTCATAATGACAGCAGCCATATGAACTGATGAAGTAAAGAGCCAACAATTCATTGTTTAAGAGGATGCAAAACCTTTATGCAAAACCTCTGGAAAAAAACTATAACTTTGTTAATATTACGTCAGACGGGTTTATTTGTAAATCCTATGAATGCTTGATGTTATTCTGTGTGCATTGCTGTCTCTTAGATCAATTAATACAGGTAAAATGACAAAGCGAACTGCTCTGTTTTACTATAATGGCGATAACGTTCCGATCTGTTGGTATACTCTTTCAGCAAAATGGCACACGACATCAATAGTCTAGTGCAACATTTAAATGCAAACACACAGGTACAGGTTTTATATTATTATGATAACAGCATATACATTTATGCACGAAAGTGTATCTATAAATTACAAAAGGCAACATACCGGTGTTATACACTATTACAGATCCAATTGTTATAGACAAACATTAAGTGCTTTACCTAAACGGATGTGTCCCATAAATTAACAGTATAACAGTAATGAATTAAACTGGGTTATTTAATATTAACGGCCTCATACAATAGACACAAATTACTCGTGTCTTAGTAAACGCCACAACATTAGTAAATGAATAACATAAAAAAACACTTACCAAATATTTGCCTTTCACACAACTGTAAAATGAGGTAGAAGAGTTGACAGAAGATAATGGTCCAATGGTTCATGAACTCACAATTAAGTATCATACTGATATTATAGATAGTTTGTACATATGCGCCTTACGTAGGGCTTTTCGTTTCACATTGAACCATTCAAAGCGTGCTTTGTCTTTTGTTTATCTTTACAAAAGAGGCACTATTCAATATTCTGTCTGTGTCTTAAATAGCACTTTTACACATTATATAGTTTGAACAAGTGTCATTATTTCGCATTCATATTTTCATTTAGCAAACGTAATATCAGTTTATTTTCTTATTTCTTAGGGAACACTCCATTGCGTAAAATAAACACGATTTTGATTTATAGCACATTTTTATACATCAGTGTGCGAGCCATTTTATCGGATAGCGTACAAGTTAATCGTCTTTTCCCATGCAGGTAGCGTTTTATTTTTGACACTATCTCAAGTGTTTACCTTTATAAAAAAAAATAACAGCAATATTAAAAGGTAAAATAATGTCATAGCATATTAAATATTAAAATCAAAATAAGCACTTGACAATAAAATCTTCAAAAATCCTAGACTCAGGTTATTTCACATGTTAACAGTAATACGAAACGTTAATTGCCAGTTGTGCACACGCACACAATGCCAAATCACGGTATTGACAATTTTAAGTTTTTAATGTCTTCTTACGCGCCACACATTTATTCAATCGTGCGAAAAATCCTGTAGTATATTATGTATGCATTTTATATACAACTAAGTGCCTATAAAGATAAAGCTGCCGGTTAAGTTATAACTCTATCGCGGCTCGCGTATATTTAAACCACCCTGTTATAAAAGTGGAGTTAAGTAAACTACTGGCCAACTCGAAATCTATACTTCGACAGAAAGTGAAGTTGTTAACCAAAGCTTATATATAGCAGTCGTGTTAATTATGAGTGGATCGGCAGATCACAAGACTTTGAAGCAGATTATTTAAACCTATTGTGTTGAGATATCAATAACATATAGGAATCGTGGATCACATAGTTCCTTGAGGTCGGCGTATTGCTTAAAGGAGGGACTTAATTAAAGAGGCGTGGCCTACAACGTGAAAGGCAATTATTGAAGAATCTGGTTTACTTCTCTATCAATTTAGTTATCTATTTTAGTTTTGTCACGGCGTTAAGTTTTCATTCAACACATTGCAAGGATAAACGAATATCAGAAAATAAACATGTGTTTTCGGAAAAACGATTTCAGAGGAAATTCAATGATAGTTATGCGAGCACTTGTTTGATTAAAAATATGTTTTACGTTTATACGTATTTTATCCTATTTGTTATGTAAAACAGTTGAATTGAAAATAATATGTTGGTATAATTACTTTGCGAAGCATCCATTTTCTATTGAATAAAGAGCTATATTTTAAAACTTGTGTGACAGTGCTTTAAGACGCTGTCTCGAAATCAATTTCATCTTACTGCTGATATCTTGGTTGGGTACCAGCTCAATCGAACAACTTAAAGTGTGATATTGTTAGTTGGAGACCAGCTGTGTCCAACAATTTAAAATTAATCAGTTACGTGCAGATTGGCAGGTTTTTTACTTAGTAATCGGTGATGAGGGGAGTATAACTTGCATTGTATTGATAATTCTATTTGATCAAAATCCTTACCTCTAACGACAATCTAGTGCTGCATAAGTCATATTAAACTTACACATAACGCGATTTTAATTTTTTGTTACCTGCACTTGCCATTGATTTTGCTAGACATTGCGTTGTTAATTAAACAGTTAAGCTCAGGGCCAATATTGATATGAAATCAGTTTCATATGTAGAACCAGGGCGGCGTTTAGTTCAGTTAAACGTTTGATAACGTTATGTTACTTATTTTCCTAGACACTGGCCCAACACAACACGCGATAAATTTGTGAAACTAGGTATTAAATTAATTTAACGGTACTGAACGCAGCCGAGTGCGTAGTGTTTGTTTTTGTTGTTTCAGAGGTGAAGTGCTTGTTCTTTTTTAGGGGTTTTATTTTATTTTTGGTTGTTGTTGTTTTGCTTGGTGGGTTATGATGGTGTTGTTTTTTGCTATTGTTTTTGGTTGCTGTTGTTTTATATTAATGTTTATATTTATATTAACACAATAGTGATTGCTATTACAAGTGGTATTTTGTTATTGTGATTAGTTTTATCTTACCGTCGTTAAAAATTACCCAGGGTAATGAAAACGAATTTACATAAACTTGTCGACCTTTGAACGTATAACCATGATATAAAATATTAAACTCAAGGTGCCATTACCTGACACTTCATATTAAAGAAAGTATGATTTAATATTAAAACTAGTGATGTCACGTTAAAACCTTAACCCTGATGGAAATAGAATAGACTTACATTTGATCACGTGTAAGTGACATATGATGCCTTTGACAAGTATTATGTCCCTTTACAAAATAGAAACGGAATTAAGGGTCTGTACACATACTGGGGTATTCTTATATCATATTGATATATAATTATAGAGATAGAAGAAGAACAATGAAACTATTTGAATTTGACACAAATGGTATTGTCATGGCGTTTCGATTTACAAACTATGGAATATAGAAAGCAAGTGCACTCAAACATTTGATCCGATGAAGCAAATCAAAGATTGGTGTTAGCACTTTAATTAGATAAAAAAACAGGAGTATAAGACAGCATAACAAATGGTAACTATGAATAATTAATCTAAAGACAAAACAAAACGTTCTTGCCTGGTATGGTTGTACTAAATCACTTTTTTATTTTTTCATAAGATTTAGTCAACATATTTTAAAGTCGAGTGTTAAAAAGTAAGTGTCTAAAGAATCTTTCTTTATCCTCGTTTACCTGGAAATTGTTGTCCAATAGATACTTGCGAAATCACTGTTACGAAACAAAATTAATGAAAGTTATGCGGTTGTTTAAATTGATTATTGAGGTTTAGTTGTCTTTTATTGCACTTGCACGATTAGCTTTCTTCCGGCCCGGTTCTGATTAAATAATTCATCCCACGGTGATAGATTAATAAAGTCATTCACTCTTTAAATAATGTACCTAGTTTCAACTTATTTATTACACATCAACTGTGAAATTACTTATTTTGTATTCATTGATGTTGTTTTGAAGGGAATTAGTAACTGTCGATATTGTAGATTAAATACATGGACATGAAACGATTGTTTGTATCGTATCGCGTGTTTTGTAAAAAATAAACTATGCACTTTGCTTTTGTTGTTTGACCTAATTTAGCGACTGATTCAATATTTAGGCTCAATCTTGTCCTAGGATTAAAAAGTACCTAACATGACATGTGTTATTTCCTCACACAAAACTCGAATATCGATCCAACAACCGACAAATAGTCCCCCATATCTGGCATTTTACACTATGTAAACCTAGCCAGCTATTTTAATGAGAACATTCAGCTTATCTTTAAGCAGAAATCGACAAAACATTGTCGGTGAAAATGAAGTCATATCTACCTCTCATCATTAGATTGACCAAGCCATATATACACTTTTTAATTTTCTCTGGCATAGCATATACATATTCATGTATCTCTTTGTCATATTACATTATGAAGGCTAGATGGATTAACATAATGTACGCAATGAACTTAGTAATTGATAACACAACTCGTAAACGAAATGTAAATAGATTTGGAACATATACTTGAACGCATTTGAACCAATAACACAAAAAGCAGGTGGCCAATTTATTCAATGAGTTTGATATCGCTAGTAAAGTAAAGCACACACAAACGTGCGCTCGTACACACGCACACACGAAGACTGAATAAGTGAAATGTGTTTAACGACACGTCGACACATACGTAAAAAGGTCATTTTATGCGCGTCAAGTTCAATGAGATATATACATTAGTTAACGATATTAGATAATTGTAATAAAACATAGTTAACTCGTCAACGAGTTTTGAATTAAAATGATGAAAAATGTTAAGCTATATTTTTTAAAAAAAAGATACAAGTGTCAAATCAAGTTTGGCTTAATGGTTTTTTTCCATACTATTGACTTTGAAGTACATGTACTTTTCTGGTATAGGAGCAAAGTCCACACAGTCGGTAGTATGTGTTTTAACCTGCTAAGCGATCAGTCAGGACCGATGCAGTAAAATTAATCCGCAACCCTGCTCCTTTAACGACAGCATAACGAATGTAAAAAATATTCCGCTTCAGTGGCTTAAGCTACGATGAATATATTCTGACCATAATTTATTTTTGGTAAAATGCAGGGAAAAATTGAAATAATGGTCTCAATACATGATTCCAGCTGGCGTTCCATTCGAATTTATTTATTTCGATATGAGAAACACTGGAATTCTTTTAAAATGTAGTTTACTTGCTTTGTATATTCAAAATCTTAAACTGAGCTCGCGCAAAGGCCATTGTTGTGCCCAATAATGTAAATGGCATTTGAGATTCTGTTAGTGTCTTGATATTAATGAATGAGTACAGCGTAATCTGCATCACGATAGCACCTCTTCCCCAACAATAAACCCATTGCTAAGATGCATTTCGCCAACTTTTGGTTTACTACAGTGTAATTGTATCGTATTGTACATATCAAAGTCCGATGAGAGTTGACATGAATAAAACATATTTATAAATTATGTAAAGCGAAGTTTAAAACAAGAAATGTTCAAGATTAAGGCATCCTACTCTGCCTTACCAACTCTATCGTTTCATTGAATTCCTGTACGACCAAGAAGTATCTGCAAACATTAAATAATAATTTAAATTTAGTTAAAAACTGAAACACAAGAGTGTTCTGAGCTTTCATGCAATCTATGGCTTAAAGAGGTGAAAGGATTCAGAAAAAAATAATAGACAGGATTTCAACAGTCAAATAATGTAATCGCGCAGTTAGGTAAACAACAGTTGCAGCAACGTTGCCTCCGAAATTAATGGTAGAAATTTTGAGACATTGTACTTCGCAAAAAAAATGGCATCAGAAAGTTTTGGTTTTATGCGCCAAAGACCAAAAGTTCGAATTATATTGTTTTTCAAAAGAGTTTAATGTTTGTGTTCAACAGCTTCTTTTAGACATTTGAACATTTGTAACCGTTTTCATCTGACCATGTATGATATTTATCAAGGCACTGTTGTAGTTGCTTTAAGTAGTTCTTTATATCTTTATAACGATAAAAATGGTCAGAATTGCCAGCATGTGAAGAGCAATCCGCACATGGATTACTGCTCTTAACAATGTTCTTATTCTTATATTAAAAGAGTAGCAGAAAATTGCAATTGATTGCCTTGTGTGACTCCTATATCATGTTATGAACATCGAGGAGGTTTTGTACTAATTCCGGCTTGAAATTGTCTAAAAGGTTTACAATACTAGTTTCTGGACGGCCTCGAGGTTCTCATTATGACGATCTTATATACAGGTAATATTACACGTCCAGGTTGTACCATATAGACTTTCTGAAAGTCAAACATTACAATGCCTATGTGATATTAAAATAAAAGCATCTTGAAAGAGCGAATCACATCTAACTTAATCGTCCGTTGTCCCTCTCGTCTGTGACGTCGGAATTTATTTTGACAATCAGTAATTAAGATGTTGGATAACAATTACCAAACGCGGCAACCATTATTCAAATATTATTGAGAGTGTAAGTGGTGTGCATGGTCCAGTGGTTCGATCATCAGTCACAAAAACATAACATTTTCCTTACTCTTGCGTCTGACTACTTTCAAACGGAAAACATCATAATTATCAAATTATTCTAGAACCCAACGACACCTTTGGAGAACTCGGAACGCTCCCCTAGTTCACCAACTTTGACGTTTTCTGGTCAGATTAAGATACCGTCGATTTTTACTTGTTTTACTGACGGGATTAGGTGTAACATAGGATCTGGACATATTTAGCTTCCAACAAGTCGTCTGGATTCTTGGAATTTTATCTTTAATCTCTGTTTGATCCTTAACACTCGACGCTCAGATTTCTATTTTGGACATTCTTCCGTAAAGTCCATGGTTTCCACTGTAATTTACGCAGCTGTTGGGTTTAATGCATGCCAGGAAATCGGTGCGTCTTCTTTACCGACATATTTCCCGGTTGAAACACCGAAATGCATTAAATACAAATTCATTAACATTTAGTAAAATTATCTGTTTTTGAAGAAATCTAGAGTTATAGAAAGTCAGAATGAAAGTGTTGCCTGTTTAACAATACCGCCCTTTTCCATACTGATGGTTTAATCGTGATCTATTCACTTGTCATAATTATGTCGTCATCAGATTTGTCTCAGCTGAATCGTGTCGAAAACGTTTCGGCACGGACTCATGAATCCAGTGCGTGTAGTGATTTCATATGATTTGTTGTGACGCAGAAGTTACTGCAATGTGCTATCATGCAATGTGCTATAAGATTCTTACGCCGCTCAACCACCAGAACTCCTTCAATTAACCTAAGGGCCTCCAACAGGAGTTATTAGGCAAGTTTTAAACAAGTTTCCATTAAAGTAGTCCATGCATAAGTCCGTGCCTTTTCACCGACGCGTAAGGTTACGCTGTAGTATACAAAACAGCAAAACAATGATATTGCGTCATTTTACAATAATATTTATTATTTCCGTATCGTAATTTGATTGATTTTAACGTCTAACTATTCACGGCGGAAACAATTAGCATGTGTTTAATGAGTCGTATTGATTTACATCCTTTGAAAAAAATACATTTTGTAAGCACTTTGAAATAAAATATACATAAGTCTTTTTTTAAAATCGTTAATTAAATAAGATAACACGTAGGCGGTTTAATGTCAGTGATATTAGGTCAATAGTTACGATGTGATATAAAGTCGCCATTTAAATGGATTGACTCTATGGACCTGTTTGTCTTTTTACAATCGTTAATTAGATTAAATAACACATGGACAGTTTAGTGTCAGTGATATTAGGTCAATAGTAATTACGATGTGATATAAAATCGCCATTTAAAGGGAATGACACATATGGATCCGTTTATCTTACTATGCTTATGCAATGCAATCGCCTTGACTGATGACTGCCGAAATTTCTCTGTTGAGGCTGACTATGATGTACTGAAGACTGCCCAACCGTTTTGATTAAATTCTGTACACTCAGTCGAGATATATGCTAATGCCTGTTCATTTTAGGGACGCATTTAAAGTTCTGTACGTGGAATGTGTGTGCGTGTGTGTGTATGTATTTTAAAAGTATATAAAACTGTATTTTGCTCATGTCTAAAAGCAATTTTCTAGAAAATGGCGTTTCAACTGAAGAATAATTGATAATGATTAATAATATTGCAGCTAACACAAGATGAGGTAAAATTTTCACATTCATTGCGAATTACAAAAAAATCCAAATCTTATCAAATTTATCCATCTTACAGTGATATTCCATCCCCCCCCCCTCCCCCCACCGTTTATTTGCCTACGTGACATATATTAGCAAGCATACCTTTCCTTACATTAATCTTATCACGTAGGTCGCACCAACTTTTCTTCCCATGAGACACTGATTGCGGTTTTACGCCAGACGATTTGGACGAAGGCCAGCTATCGTAAAACACAAGAATGCACCGTACTAATCACTAAGGCAGCTGTACTACCTACTGTACACGAGCTCGGTTATTGAATGCGTATCGATCAACTTTAAACCATTAATACACGCATATTTGATTTCATGAATCTCTTTGTAAGTATTACTGAATGTGAACGTGCTATATGTAAATGAATTAAAGTAATTATTATTTTTCACGTAATCTTATTCTAAATGTATTGCTTTACTTGTTTCTCAATACCTCTAGTTACGTGAGGGTATTTACGAATACATAATTTGTATTAATTAAAAATATGTCATTTCCAGTATGATATCAAATAAAACAACTTGACACAGGGAAAAAACAAAATATGACCAACGAACCACGCATTAAGCACACCTATAGTGAATACTGCCGGGACCTATAGTTGACCTACAGTAAATACTGCCTGGACCAACATGACCTATAGTTGACCTACGGTAAATACTCCCCTGATCAACAAGACCTATAGCTGACCTATAGTACAGTCAGGGTTTCAATAAACATCCCATCAGCTAATCTATAGTAAATTTCGGAGTTCACCAAACATGCCTTAAGCGTAACTTTAATAAACTACGTGGTTCAACAAACATACATTAAGCTAACGTATAGTAAACGCCGCGCTTCAACAAACATGCCTTAAGCTGACTTATAGTAAATACCGTGATTCACTAAACGGGCCTTTAGCTGACCTGTAGTAAACTCCGAGGTTCAACAAACATGCCTTAAGCTGACCTGTAGTAAACTCCGTTGTTCAATAAAACATACCTTAAGCTAAACTATAGTTAACTCCATGGTTCAATAAAACATGCCTTAAGCTGAACTTTAGTAAACTACGTGGTTCAACAAACATGCCTTAAGCTGACCTGTATTACACTACGTTGTTCAACAAACATACCTAAAGCTAACCTATAGTAAACTACGTGGTTCAATAAGCATACCTTAAGCTGATATATAGTAACCTGCGGGATTCAACAAACATGCCTAAAGCTAAACAATTTTAGTAAACTCCGTGGTTCAATAAAACATGCCTTAAGCTGAACTTTAGTAAACTACGTGTTTCAACAAACATACCTTAAGCTGACCTGTATTAAACTCCGAAGTTCAACAAACATGCCTTAAGCTGACCTATAGTAAACTCCGGGATTCAACAAACATGCTTTAAGCTAACCTATAGTAATCTCCGTGGTTCAACAATCATGATTAAGCTAACCTATAGTAAACTCCGTTGTTCAACACATGCATTCAATTGACCTATAGTAAACATCGTTGTTAACCAAACATGCCTTAAGCTAACCTATAATAATCTCCGTGGTCCACATGTATTCTGCTGACCTATAGTAAACTCCGTGGTTCAACAAACATGCCTTAAGCTGGCCTATAGTAAACTCCTTAGTTAAAACATGCCTTAAGCTAATCTATAGTAAAGTATGTGGTTCAACAAACATGCCTTACTTAAGCTAACCTATAGTAAACTCCGTAGTTCAACAAACATGTCTTAAGCTGACCTATAATAAACGCCGTGGTCCACATGCATTCAGCCGACCTATAATAAACTCCGTGGTTCAACACGCATGCCTTAAGCCGACCGTCTGTAGTAAACTCCGTGGTTCAATAAACATTCCTTAATATAACCTAAAGTAAACTCCGAAGTTCAACAAACAAACCTTAAACTGACCCATATTAAACTCCGTGGTTCAATAAACATGTCTTAAGCTAACCTTTAGTAAATACCGAGGTTCATCAAACATGTCTAAAGCTAACCTATAATAAACTCCGCTGTCCACATGCATTCAACTGACCTATAGTAAACTCCGAGGTTCAACAAACTTACCTTAAGCTGACAAAAAATTAAACTCCGTGGTTCAACCCCCATGCCTTAAGCCGACCTATAGTAAACACTGTGGTTCAATAAACATGCCTTAAGGTAACCTATAGTAAACTCCGAGGTTGTACCAAACATGCCTTAAGCTTACCTATATAAAACTGCGATGTTCAACAAGCATGTCTTAAGCTAACCTACAGTAGACTCCGATGTTAAACGCCCATGCCTTAAGCTAACCTATTGTAAACTCCGAAGTTCAACAAACATACCTTAAGTTGACCTATAGTAAACATGCCTTTAGCTAACTTTTAGTAAACTCCGTGGTCAACAAAACATACCTAAAGTTTATCAGATATTTTAAACTGAATTACTATCGATATGTTTATGCTATGTTTTAATGCATATCTAAATAATTTGTATATTATAATTAACCACCGATATGTTTGTTTGTTGATGTTATTTTTACTGAATAAATAGGTTAGAGAGACGAACAGTTGCCGTCGGCCTAATTGCAGGACGGCACTGTTGATCAATTATGACCTAAATAACTGGGAATTTTTATTATGCATTTCTTATAAACCGATAAATTGCAAGAAATGAATTGCGCATCTGTTGTTCACATCACACTATCTCAGTGGATAATTAATTACTTTGTCAATATTTTGTCCGACAGTTTCTACGTGGTATTGATTACACAGCGTTTTCTTCTGCACGCCAGTTGCCTTATATTCTGCCAAGGGCACATGTACTTGCGAACGCAAATACAAACACGGACATCAATTCGATCAGTGTATCTTTATGTTTGATCAAGTGTTTGAAGTGCACAGTGCGTTACAATGTAATTGTTGTTAATACGATCCAGACAGATTCTGTAGAGATAAGATATATCAATTGATATCGACGTGAACGGTTTTGCGAGATGCATCGGTAAAAGCGATACATGCCTGATATTCCTTATTTAGTTAACACAATAATTTCTTCAATAATTCAATTTGTACTCGTTTGCTGTATATGATATATACTTTTTAATAGTGATATTCATAGATTTTGTACAAAACTATTCTCAATATAAATAAGTTATACAAAGAATGTAGAATGATAAGCCGTGTGATGCGGTGTGATAAGCGGTGTGATGCGGCGTGATAAGCGGTGTGATAAGCTGTGTGCGGTGTGATAAGCTGTGATGCGGCGTGATTATCGGAGTGATAAGCTGTGTGCGGTGTGATAAGCTGTATGATGCGGCGTGATAAGCGGTGTGATAAGCTGTGTGCGATGTGATAAGCTGTGTGATGCGGCGTGATAAGCGGTGTGATAAGCTGTGTGATAAGCTGTGTGCGGTGTGATATGATGTGTGATGCGGCGTGATAAGCCGTGTAATGCGGTGTGGTAAGCGGTGTGCAATGTGATAAGCTGTGTGCGGTGTGATAAGCTGTGTGATGCGGCGTGATAATCTGTGTGCGGTGTGATAAGCTGTGTGCGGTGTGATAAGCCTTGTGCGGTGTGATAAACTGTGTGCGGTGATGCGGCGTGATAAGCCGTGTGATGCGGTGTGATAAGCTGACCTTGTTTCTCGTGTTATTACATCTATTAGATCAATTATATTAGATTGCCATAATCCTTCGGTAGTATTTATTAGATTGCTCTCACATTGCTCTCATTATGACGGTCTTATAAGATCTATAAAAATCATTAATATCCCATAAAACAGCACTTCAATGAAGCTCTTTAACGAGTTACCGAACTATAATAATAAATAATGCATCATGTGCAGACGAATTATCATGTAATGTCATCTGCAATCTATGTCATGTTTTATGTACAGCACATCTTTCAGACGCCGTAACAACTCTTTATTATTTGTTCCAAGTGCAATTTCAAATACATTATTATGAAAAAAGAGAGTTTTAAAATCAGATGTAGATTTAATCTTGACTTAATTGTTAAATTACATGTAAGCACATTTATTCAGTTGATTAACGTTGTGGTTTTTCTAAGTGGGTGCTGTTGTTTAAGAACATATTTGATGATAGCCAAACGTTGTTGTAAAACAATAGTATTGTGGGACTATTTTTGTTAAGCGCCGTAAATGCAAATCTTTTGTACCATTGTTGCCTCCGATAGTTCCATTTTTTTTAAACCGGTATTGCCTCTGATGGTTCCAAGTCTTTGAACCGTTGTAACCACTGATGGTTCCAAGTCCTTTGTACCGTTGTTGCCTCTGATGGTTCCAAGTCCTTTGTACCGTTGTTGTCTCTGATGGTTCCAAGTCCTTTGTACCGTTGTTGCATCTGATGGTTCCAAGTCCTTTGTACCGTTGTTGCCTCTGATGGTTCCAAGTCCTTTGTACCGTTGTTGCATCTGATGGTTCCAAGTCCTTTGTACCGTTGTTGCCTCTGATGGTTCCCAGTTCTTTGTACCGTTGTTGCCTCTGATGGTTCCAAGTCCTTTGTACCGTTAATGCCTCTGATGGTTCCCAGTTCTTTGTATCTTTGTTGCCTTTGATGGTTCCCAGTTCTTTGTACCTTTGTTGCCTCTGATGGTTCTAAGTCTTTGAACCGTTGTAACCACTGATGGTTCCAAGTCCTTTGTACCTTTGTTGCCTCTGATGGTTCTAAGTTTTTGAACCGTTGTAACCACTGATGGTTCCAAGTCCTTTGTACCTTTGTTGCCTCTGATGGTTCTAAGTCTTTGTACCGTTGTTGCCTCTGATGGTTCCAATTATTTGTACCGTTGTTGCCTCTGATGGTTCCCAGTTCTTTGTACCGTTGTTGCCTCTGATGGTTCCAAGTCCTTTGTACCGTTGTTGCCTCTGATGGTTCCCAGTTCTTTGTACCGTTGTTGCCTCTGATGGTTCCAAGTCCTTTGTACCGTTAATGCCTCTGATGGTTCCCAGTTCTTTGTACCTTTGTTGCCTCTGGTGGTTCCCAGTTCTTTGTACCGTTAATGCCTCTGATGGTTCCAAGTTCTTTGTACCTTTGATGCCTTTGATGGTTCCCAGTTCTTTGTACCGTTGTTGCCTCTGATGGTTCCAAGTCCTTTGTACCGTTAATGCCTCTGATGATTCCCTGTTATTGCCTCTGATGGTCCCCAGTTCTTTATACCGTTATTGCCTCTGGTTGGTGTAAGTTTTTAATACCGTTGTTGCATATTCTACAACTGTAAATATCGCTAACAATAGTTTGATAACGTGGCTCTAAATTTATCTGGCGTTTCTTTATTCTTTTAGTAGATATATACATGTGTCGTCTATTTCCTTATCCACAACTCATAGTTGTGTACATTTTTATGTTCATAACCACTGATGCTTTACAACTTTATTTTGTTGTACAAATCCGTCGAAATAAATGGATGTAAGGATAACGTCCGAATAATGACGTCAACGTGAGCTTTTATGGCGCCGTATTTATCCATGTGAACACTGTCTGGATAAGCATCATATTTTGAACAGTAACTGTCTCTTTGCGGGAAGTTTAACGGGTGTTATGACACGCATTAAAAACAGTAAGATGTTTTTAGGGTCATTATCTAGGGTCTATCTTTTTATTAAGATGAGATGAATGAAAGAAAACAAATGCTGGATAAAAAAATGACGGATTCTTATATTCCTTCATTGGAAACTATGTATCTTCTATGGAAAGAAATGAAAGATAAATCTTATAACATAATATAATACCGTAATTGTATATATACGATTCTAATGAACTAAATGACATCAATATTGATTAGAACAATGGTCCCGTTTCATTAATCATCGTAAGTCTAAGATTTTTGTAAGAAAAAGTAGCGACACATACGGACGTTTTATTAATAAAAAGTAATTGCAAATTTAAAAAGGAATTTTTTTTTTTTACATTACTTAGGGTTATTATGATGACTTTGGTGACACACTTAATGAATTTCATGGCTTTTTGTGTACCTTTAAATGCTTCACTAAAAAGTAGTCCTGTACTGTCTAAAATATTTCGGAAGACGATCTCTAGGTTTGTTAGTTTAATTTTATTTTATATAAGAAGTATACAAGGAACGTCTATATAGATAACACAAAAGAGTCTGGTCACAAGATCTCAACCACACTGTCCAAGGTTAAATATAAACATATTATATCTGTGACATACGAAATTAAGAAATTTAAAATAGATTACATATTTAGAAATACTTCATGTCGTGTTCGATCATTTTAATGGCAAAGCAGATGAAAAATGCGCGTACTCAGGAAAGCTAGCACATTTCTGCAAGCGATAATTTACCGCTCTTTAAAAATTGTAGGTAGTCTGAGTCAACTCCATTTCACGCGTCCCTAATAAATGTCTGTTAGAGTATCTGCAGCTATCAGCTGAAGTCTGTGATATATTAGAATAATGTACGTTTTTGTGGATTTATTTGTCTGGTTTGAGAACTTGCATATATATAATATAGTATATAGAAATACCATAAAGATATTTTAAGATGGTCCGCTTGATAATGGAGATGTAGAGCAACTGGATTCCTGACATGCCGTGTATAAGTGATGTTTCTGTTTGTTTTTTGTTTTGTTTTTTTGCTGTTGTTTTCTTTTGGGGTGGGGGTGTTAATGGGGTTTAACGCCATTTTTAACACCCTTCAGGTTATATATTGCATATCCAGTTTACTTGTGGAGGAAGACCTCATACTGAATCTGAGTAAAACCACCGTCCTTCCGCAAGTAACTGACAAACTTTCTCACATAAAGTTTGTATAAGAGATGTGATAAATAATGCAGACAACTTAACGTTAAGCGATGTGCCTGTTCCATGCAGACAAATTAAAGTATTTTAAAGTTTAAGTAACGGCAGTAAAATGCCACATTTATTCTAGAAAGGTCATACAATCTGAAGTTGTTAAAGCTACATTTCTAAAATGCCGTTATATTAATAACGACACCATATATATTTAGGAAGGTTTTGTTTGTACAACATTATTTAGGTAAACGTTTGTTATAGGTTTGCGGCATTAGTGACGTAGAAGCTTGAAACGTTCTAATCACATTCCATACACTTGTGATAAACAATGTACGAGGGAGCGTCTAGAACGTAATGATCTCCCGCATGTGATGTTTAAACATTAAAGCGACATAGCCAGTATCTGAAGATATTTCTTTCATACATAAAGAAACAACTTGTTTATGATTGACAAACATATAGACTGAATCCAAATATATATTCTGCTTATGATATTCCGTGATTTCTTCAGTGTAAAGCATAAAAGTTGTCGTTTTATTCTTACATATCTTTCTTTATACATTTAGATGCTCAAATACCATGGTATAATATTTGAATTGATCTGCACCAACAGCTGTGCAGTAAGCAAATAATATCTTTACAAAAAACTTAACATTTGCTGCGCGCCAATACGTAATGCTGAGAAGGAAGCAGCGTAGACCGTTTGACTAACCAGCAACATCTTCTTAGGGACGTTCTCTTTTGTCACGTAATTACAAAATAAGACAAATTATGTAAGGTGAGAACACAATCTTGAGATTTACCATTGTGGAATGACTGACTGACTGAATATTTAGCGTCATTTTTATGCCATCGAGGGCTTACAGACGATCAATTAAATTAACCACTTTTTCCTGGGATTAACCAGTTCTCGAGCACACCCCATCTCCGCAAGTAACTGATAACTTTCCCACTTGAATCAGTGGTGAGAGACGAATGATAATGAGACACAATGTCGTATATAAATCATCACGGAGACTGTTGCCAGGCGGGGATTCGAACTCACGACCCCTGGATTGATAGTCAGACGCGTAACCGACCGAGCTAATCGGGCCCGGCTACCCCATTGTGGAATGCTCGGCTTATGTATATACAAGACAATATATACGTGCATCATATATAGATTACGTTGAGTGCTATCAGAGAAATGGTACATGTGACAGCTTGTCCAATGAATTATAACCTTTTGTCATGGATGCAAATATTAAATTTCTATTATTTACATCAATCTATTTGTCTACATTGACCAATGACAACGAACATATATAGCACTACACACGTCACTACATTGTTCTACACGGCATAACATATATTACTATTTTCGACATACTTTTAATGCTAACCGTTAAATACACTTGTAACTTCTCATCTATGGAAAAGGATGAACTGATATCTTGGAAGCTCAAAACGTAACGCTAGTCTATCACAGAACCTGATATATCCCAAATCAGGTATATTAACCACCAATGAAAAAGCAGTGAAATTTTATGTCTGTCCCAAAATGCATAGCAATTGAACGCTTACTAAACTGTGACGCCCTCAAACTTTCAGTTGAAGAAACTTACCAATCAAATGGGTCAAATGAGGCGTTCCCAGCTTTGCTATTTAACGGACCCAATCGCGAGAGCTGGGTTCGTAGCTACGACCAACGCAACGAAGAAAATAAACTAGCAGGCACTAGTGTTTTAGTCTGTACATCAGCAATAATGTAAAATTTTCTACACGGCACAACATAAAGTGCTTAATATTCTTTAAATGTTAATATTAAAGTAACCTTATTAAAACTAAGTAATACATGTATATAATAAAAGGAAGAACAAAGCACACTTAAGAAATTAATAGCAGACTCGGTTTTATGTAGTCCACCATTAGCACCGACTTCAACAAAATTCAATTTTCGAACAAGCTGTTACGAAACGATATTATCAGTCATTGTATTAGTTGACATTGACACTGTTTCAGTGGTTGATATGCTCGATTTGTTCGTGTCGAACCTTGAATTGCCTTAAGTGAAACATAAGTAACACCGCTAGTGGTTATAAAAATGTAAGTACGTTTTGGAACACAAGCAAATCGCAAGGTGTTCTGAGAAATTACACAATGCGCGTTGTCTGTATGAGAAATGGGCAGTAATCTTTTATAGCGTTTGTGAATAGCGCAAATACTATGTTATAAAAACTCTGCTATATAACCATGTTTATGAATATGTTCGTCTGGGTTTCTCTAACCTTTGGAAACTATAATCTGTATTAGCCGTGTAATCAATGGTATTTGTGGTATGTCTTCGTGGATTTCAGGGTGTTAATTAATAAGAAAACAAGCATTACTATCTCCAATAAGTATGTTCATCAGTCAGTAAACAGCATTTATCAGGTATGCTTATCTAATATCTAACCTTTCCAGTATCAAAATTAATTTGAATATAATTCGTTAGCACGTTAAACTAAACACAGTGACTATTAAGCAATTTCAACAGTCGTATTGTATGTTTTATAGTTAATTTGTATGCTGCGCTTAGTCTGTAGATCCAGGACCTAAATTCATCAATATTTTAAGTCTGAGATTTAGACTCAGACTCAAAATGTCAAAAACTTAAGATTCAATTAACATCTAATTAACAAGCAAATTACTATAATTATTTGAATAATCAATCAGTTTTAATGATTGTTTAACCGAAAATGTTACAGGATCACCTTTCTTACCTATAAGTGCATGTTTACAGTGTTTTACAAAAATGTAAGATTTGAGTCTGAGTCCGAATCTCAGACTCAAATCATTGATTTAGACCCAGCTCTCCCAATAGGGTCCGTTACAAAGCAATGAGTTTGAGCACATTATTGGTCAGCTGCTTCAGTGAAAGTTTGAATGACGTCATAGTTTATTAAGCGTTCAATTGCTATGAAATGTGGGACATGCATATAATTCCCTGCTTTTTCATTGAGAGTCTACAGACCTGATTCGGTAGATATCAGTTTCGTGCACAGACTAGTTTGCTATTGGTTTTATTGGAACCCCATTCATGAAACAAATCGGAACACACTTTGCATGGAACCGGACATCCAAACTTTTGTGATTGTTATGTTTTTGTGCATTCAGTCGCGAATGATCGAATGACTTCGTATGATTGTTGTTGTTGTATGACTGTTTGAAATAGGCTCTAAAAAGGTAGACAACAAAAAAAGCAATTATAATCAAAACGAACAACAAATATTACAGAAGCAGAGAAGAAACGTTTTATGAGCAAAAGTCCATATAATAGCTAATGAGTATAGGACAGCATTATGATAAACAATGTTTTAACATTGTTTGTCACAAATATCGAACGTTAAGTTGATACCTCTTTGACAGCGGACACATATTTAACATTGTTAATAAGGGCAGGATATGTTAACAATATAATTTTGTCGCATGCGAAACATTAAGTTGTAGTTTATATTACTCTCGGACATTTAATCGTTTGCTTTTAAGAATGTAATTGCTACAGATGTTTAAAATACGTATTATTAAACACATTTCTGAAAACACAAAGCGTTAACAGTCAGAAGCAAAACCGCCACTTGACAGCTCAAACCTCGCCCACAATGCCAGCAAAATAAAACGGGGCAATTACAAAAAGCACCGCTAGACGGTGGTAGCTTGCACATGTGTTTATTTAAAACAACAACACTTTTTATGAAGTCTCATAAATTTGCATTTTATACAAACTGCGAATTTAACATACGTTGCGTGCGTGCGTGCGTGCGTGCGTGCGTGCGTGCGTGCGTGCGTGCGTGCGTGCGTGCGTGCGTGCGTGTGTGTGTGTGTGTGTGTGTGTGTGTGTGTGCGTGTGCGTGTGTGTGTTTGTGTGTCTCTTCAGTATAGATTACTGTCGGTTAAGATGTTTCAGTGATCAACAGTTATCAATTCCGAATTAATTTCAATTAACAATTTAGATGATTTATTAGAGCTTCCACGCCCATCTTCAATTTCAAGCTCATGGCTTTCCTATTCAGCACTATAGGCAAAACGAACATACGATATCTATAATCAATTACAGTATACTGCAATCTGGATCAGTGTTAAGAAATTATTAATAGAGCGATACGATATGAGACCTGGGCGTCACCGTGTTCTGAAAGCATGTCAGAAAAGATATCCATAATATTCGTATAAGAAATTATTTACCTGATTGAATTCGTTCTTCAGTTCAATTAGGTTCTTTGTAATGTCTGGTCAGTTTTAAAACATTCAAAATCTGGCATGATTGATTACATGTGATAATAAGTGAAAAATAACCTATCAATTTGTATTAATAAATATCCAACAGATAAGAACGGCATCTGTTTATATTCTCAGGCGTTTTCTGACAAAGACTTCTATAATGCCGCTTTTTGCAACATGTTTGGCAAGAACGCTATCTAATTTAGAGGATTTATCATCCGTATTCTTAAAATATTTCATCATAGATTTGACTATTCATCTGACGAGCCGGACCCGATTAGCTCAGTCGGTTACGCGTCTGGCTATCAATCCAGGGGTCGTGATGATTGATATACGACATTGTGTCTCATTATCATTTGTCTCTCACCGCTGATTCAAGTGGGAAAGTTTTCAGTTACTTGCGGAGATGGAGTGTGCTCGAGTACTGTTTAATCCAATGAAACAGTGGTTAGGTTAACTGATCGTCTGTTAGCCCTCGATTGCATAAAAATTGCATAAAAATGACGCTAAATATTCAATCAATCAATCAATCATCTGACGACTCGGTAATGGTATCAAACCTGAATGATTGATTGATTGAATATTTAGCGTCATTTTTATGACTGATAACTGATAACTTTCCCACTTCAGCGGTGAGAGTCGAATGATAATGAGACACAATGTCTTATATCAAACCTGACATAACATTCTTGAATAAGCAACTTTTTCACAGATCCACTCCGTATATATATATATATATATATATATATATATATATATATATATATATATATATATAAGAGTACCCTACATCCCAAAACAGAGGGTCACCATGACTCTAAATCACCTTAGAGCTACTATATGAAATACACCTGTTCAAAATATTTACGTAATATTCAGACAATGTAATAGAAAATATAAGGATAAAAGTGTTATCGTATGCGCAGAATGCTTAGTACTGTATTATTCAGTGTTGCATTAGAGACTTGCCAACTAAAGCAAAGCATTAACAGATTATTCAAGGACCTTTATCATCAAAGTATAACTGATCGAAATATTTACGCAAGATTTCAATACTATTTTTAGTGTAATCGTACACACAAAATTTTTGTACTGAGGTTTGCATTGTTTGAGTATTCAAACACACGTAACGTGCTGAATTAATAATCAACACATGTCAAGTTAAACAAGAACGTGTCCAACTTGTTACATGTATATTTCATTTCCTTCTGATTATGTATGATAACACTTTAATGGATAAACGAAAAAAATAGCGTGACTACACTATTTTATGATGCAAATCATCTGATCAGGACACTTTAAGAATGAACCTGAGCTCTTATTGTTTTGAAGTTCAGTTAAACAACAAAATATGACACGAGTTTGCATTCTTTTGACAATTCAGTGGCACGTAGTTCTGCCATTAATTTTGATGAAGATTTTATATAAGCTGCTGACTGCAGAAGATTTTATACAAATTGTTTACTGTTTTATGTAACAAATTATAGCTTTCTGAATTTAAGAGAAAATTGAATACACTTTCAAGATATATATAATTATTTTATTTTTATTTCGAAAGTCTCTCTCTATTTAAAAAGTTCACGAACTTATCGAACAACTATCGTATACGTGACCATAACTCTGACTGTACATATTGTTTAACAAAGGAACCTATATATTATGGTTATAAAACTATTGCGTCAGACTTGTTTATATCTACTGTATCAGATTGGTTTATATCTACTGTGTCAGATTTGTTTATATCTAATGTGTCAGATTGGTTTATATCTACTCTGTCTATTGTGTCAGATTGGTTTATATCTATTGTGTCAGATTAGTTTATATCTACTGTGTCAGATAAGTTTATATCTAGATTAGTTTATATCTACTGTGTCAGACTGGTTTATATCTACTGCGTCAGATTGGTTTATATTCGTTGATCACAGCTATAATATATAACGACAAACAGACATTGAACACATGGTGGACAAAATATAAACTTTTATACTTTGCTTCGGTAAGCTTAAAAAGCAACACCGACCTACACCCACACACATTGCACGCACGTGCATGCAAACAAAATATAAAACATTAAACAAACACCAACAGCCAACAATGAAAACAAACATAGCAGATAATACAAACAACTTGAAAACATCCTCAAAACAAAATGCTTAAAAAGGTTTCACATTCGCATGCATGTGTTCCAGTTGTCATGAGTGTTTGTGTGCTCACCGCCAGTGTTTTTCTAACTGGTAATACTTACTATGCTATGCTTCTTGTGTATGTTTCCATTGACTGAGTTGTCAGATGTTTGCCTGGGTAAACGTTGATATGGTAACAAATAGAAATTATACAAGAACATTACTGTAAATCTATATTAAAGACACTATTTAACAACATAATATAGTTACTGTATTAAATCCATTAGCTAATATATTTCACTTTATATAATCTTTTGAAAACTGTTTATACAATTAAAAATAATAAACGAGATATATCAAAAAAAATATGAAATTGACATGTGTGACTAAAACAGATGTATTCTGATATTTTATTTCGAATTAAATGAAAATGCATGCAATAAAATAATGTAAACGACATCTGTAACAATATTACAAACCAAAGTAAAAAAAAACAAATATAGTTGCTTTATGAAAAAGAAGAAGACGACGAAGAATAATTATGGTTTCTCGTTACAACTATAAATAAACAACAAATATTTGCATGTCAGTTATTAAACTATATACTGGTCATACCTAATACCGAGAGTCTAAAAAAAATTCAACCATGTAAAGAATGGCACAAATACTAAACAGTAATAAGGTTACTAAAGTGTGCGGAGTATAAAACAGTAGCTGATAAAAAATGAAAACAAATGCCTACGCTAACGGAAGTTAGAGCTTTGCGCATGTCTTCCCAGATTGTAATTAAACAGACATTCGCGGTGATATGTATATCGCGGTATTAGGTATTATGGACAGTTTTTTTTTTTGTTCTGGAAAGTTTCTGTTCATACGATTATTATAATTAATGGCGACACCGTTAAAACAAATTTGCAATCATTAAAAACGTCATATACGGTCGCAAACTTCAAAATGACTGTATTCTTAACCCATATATGATTTATCAATAACATTCCCTTGCTGAACCAAGTAACTCGAGCTACTAGTGTTCAACTAAAGTTACCGTTTAGCCGAATGATGCATATCAGCAAATGATACGCTATAAAAGTAGTTCCCAGGAAAATCCAACTAGATCGCCAAATTGTTCATAATATTAATACACCTTTATATTTTTAACATTTTACATATAAAAAGTAAATTTAAATCAACAAATACATTTATTTAAAACTACTGTTTATATTGATTTTGGTGACATATGACGTAGTTATACAGAGAACGCTTAAACGCAAGAGCACCAGCCAATGAAATCACAGGAATTTTTTAAGAGAGTTAGAATATATAATGGGTATCTCCCAAATTCTCCGTAACCACTTGCATAACTTGTAGTTGATTTTACCCGTAGGATATGTTTGCAAAAACGTAAGTGGACTCTTTCAATTTCTTTAGACTTAGTTACACCCCACACTTCGCATCCATAATTTAGAATTGACGATACAAATGCATTAAACAATTGGAGTGGTGATTTAGGGCTTAACATTTCTTTTTTCATTTTGGATGTTAATTATGTCATCGATTTAAGGGCTTTGCCATAGTTTGCCTGCTGGTTTAGACCAAGGATATTTTATAATTGAAAAATTACCCAAATAATTAAAATCATCTACTTCAAGTAAATAATCATTATAAAACCACTTCTCGTTTTTTTACTTGAACTTTTTTCTATAAAAAACAACGATTTATCTGTATTCACTTCTAGACCCCATTTTTCACAGTAAGTATAGACATAATTTAAAAATTTTTGTAAATTGTCTGAACTCGAACCCATAAGAACCATATCATCGGTAAAAAAGTAAAAGCATAACCGTTATGTCATTTAAAATTAACGCATCGTCTGAACTGTTTTGCAAATAAAGCTCCAAGCCTTCAAGATACAATGCAAATATAATCGGCGATAATATCTCCCCTTGTTTAAGACCAATCGCTATATCAAACAGTTCCAAAAACGTTCCACAGTGTTTGACACAAGATTTGACGATGCTCGAACGTCGTCATCGAATATCTATATGTCACAACTGAAGTGTTTGTCACCATTTCTATTATCTGTTTATATATGATATTGAAATAACTTTGATAAATAACTGACTTGATGGTATCGATGTTTATATGTTTAAAGTATTTTAAAACTATATGCCGATGATATTGTTATTTTACTAATAAATGGATTGTGTTCCAGTAAGAATTATGTAACAAATGGTGAATAATACATCGAAAAATAATATCATATTTTTGTGGGGGGTTTTGTGTTTTTATTTTTATTAGTTTTGTTTTTGTGTTGTTGTTGTTGTTGTTGTTGTTGTTGTTGTTGTTGTTGTTGTTGTTGTTGTTGTTGTTGTTGGTGGTGGTGTTGGTGGTGGTGGTGGTGGTGGTTTTTTTTGGGTTTTTTGTGGGGTGAGTTTAAAATCCGAAATAATTGATAATGATAATAATAAAAGTTAAGTGTGTGTTTTCATATTTCGTTTTTTGAATGCTTTTGGACAAATATGTTTATTTAAATATTGAAATAAAAATGTTTCATTCTCAGTTCTCGTTTTAGTATGTTAATGATTTTTTTTGTAAATTGTTAAAATATTTTGATTTATATCTAATATATATCCATCAGTTGTTATTTATTTTTGTACATTGATGTATATTTATTATTTATTATTATTAGAAAGGATATGTTAAAATTTAAAACATCGTAAATTGCTTAAAATGTATACTATCTGTTGCTTTATAATATTCAAATCTGTGCTTGCTATCAATTGTCCTCATTGGTCTATGATCTTCTGGTGATATTAAAAGTGAAACTGGTTCAAACTTGTTCAAACGTATGTAAAAACCATACGAACACATACATTTTATATATGACGGCAAGTGTTCCAGTCTATTCTATTTGTTCACTTTAAACGCTTTAATTATCAGACACTTTAAAGCAACACAAACCTGTTCATGGCATAATCTTGGAGACTCATTTCTTTATTTCTAAATCTACTTATGATGTTCTCAAACAAATCAAAACAGCGCAGATTATAGCACTCAGAACATTGTATGTATTCTTTAGGGTGTAACTATTTTTTTCGCATCTGTTTATAACATCTGAGACTTTTGACGAATCGTTTAGCAAACAAAGTACCCTTTGGATACTTTTCACTGCTTTATGTTTATAATATATAGTTTGATGGTAATAAACTTTGATTGATTCTGCATCAACGGTGTCCTTTTACAGACGAAATGGTTGATATACATATGTTAAAGTTAAGGACACACAGTGCATATCATTAAAACAAGCCACCAGCGAACGCCTTTGTACTAATATAGTTTCTTCTGTATCTGCAACCACTTTAAACAAATGATAATATGTACGCTTACATATAGTTCATTATTAGTCTTTTTATTATGTATGATTTCCAGGTATTGCAGAATATTAATTGCTGCTGTTTTAACACGAGACGACCACACAGAAATTGATGAAACAGAACTAGAAGATGCACTTCAAATTAGATATAAGCTTTAACGCAACTTCAGTGTCAGATATAAAGCGATATATTGAGATACAACAAAAATAATGTAAATTACATTTCGGTACAGGCATATATAATACTGACATGAAAAGAAAAGTATGTAATATAGCCAGGATAACCAGGTCAGTTTTTTTATTTATTGTATGAATATAAACGTGTCTGCGTGGTTGTCATTATAAGAATCTTACATGGGTTTGAGGTTCGGATAGAGGGACCGAAAAGGCCATGAATGATTCTTTTTTTTTACATACTAAACATTGTAAATAATTATTTTAACTTTTTTAGCCTTATATGTTTGCAATAGTCGCTTTTAAGACGTTAAATTATATGATTTACGTCATATTTTTATACGTTACATTATAAATGAGTCTTAACGTCATAGCGCGAACATTTTAAAATATCTAACCCAGGTAAAAAGGCAGATACCCTTATACGGTGTGCAAGAAAGAAATATCTTACCCCGGTTAAAATGCAGATATCCTTATCCAGTCTGCAATAATAAGGCGCCTATACAAGCAAGACATATATTTGTTCGATTGTGACTAAGGATACCGGGACTATAGTTGAATAACCTGCAGACTGTTTGTTCGATTGTGACTAGGGATACTGGGAATATAGTTGAATAACCTGTAGACTGTTTGTTTGATTGTGACTAGGGATACTGGGAATATAGTTGGATAACCTGTGGACTGTTTGTTCGATTGTGACTAGTGTCACCGGGAATATAGTTGGATAACCTGTGGACTGTTTGTTCAATTGTGACTAGTGTCACCGGGAATATAGTTGGATAACCTGTGGACTGTTTGTTCAATTGTGACTAGGGATACCGGGAATACAGTTGGATAACCTGCAGACTGTTTGTTCGATTGTGACTAAGGATACCGGGACTATAGTTGAATAACCTGCAGACTGTTTGTTCGATTGTGACTAGGGATACTGGGAATATAGTTGAATAACCTGTAGACTGTTTGTTTGATTGTGACTAGGGATACTGGGAATATAGTTGGATAACCTGTGGACTGTTTGTTCGATTGTGACTAGTGTCACCGGGAATATAGTTGGATAACCTGTGGACTGTTTGTTCAATTGTGACTAGTGTCACCGGGAATATAGTTGGATAACCTGTGGACTGTTTGTTCAATTGTGACTAGTGTCACCGGGAATATAGTTGGATAACCTGTGGACTGTTTGTTCGATTGTGACTAAGGATACCGGGACTATAGTTGAATAACCTGCAGACTGTTTGTTCGATTGTGACTAGGGATACTGGGAATATAGTTGAATAACCTGTAGACTGTTTGTTTGATTGTGACTAGGGATACTGGGAATATAGTTGGATAACCTGTGGACTGTTTGTTCGATTGTGACTAGTGTCACCGGGAATATAGTTGGATAACCTGTGGACTGTTTGTTCAATTGTGACTAGTGTCACCGGGAATATAGTTGGATAACCTGTGGACTGTTTGTTCAATTGTGACTAGGGATACCGGGAATACAGTTGGATAACCTGCAGACTGTTTGTTCGATTGTGACTAGTGTCACCGGGAATATAGTTGGATAACCTGTGGACTGTTTGTTCGATTGTGACTAGTGTCACCGGGAATATAGTTGGATAACCTGTGGACTGTTTGTTCGATTGTGACTAGTGTCACCGGGAATATAGTTGGATAACCTGTGGACTGTTTGTTCGATTGTGACTAGTGTCACCGGGAATATAGTTGGATAACCTGTGGACTGTTTGTTCGATTGTGACTAGTGTCACCGGGAATATAGTTGGATAACCTGTGGACTGTTTGTTCAATTGTGACTAGGGATACCGGG
The DNA here is from genome assembly GCA_029582155.1 of Panopea generosa. NCBI lineage: Eukaryota > Metazoa > Mollusca > Bivalvia > Adapedonta > Hiatellidae > Panopea > Panopea generosa. The sequence continues at coordinate 56,705,141 of CM055906.1, forward strand.
AATACAGTTGGATAACCTGCAGACTGTTTGTTCGATTGTGACTAGTGTCACCGGGAATACAGTTGGATAACCTGTAGACTGTTTGTTCGATTGTGACTAGTGTCACCGGGAATACAGTTGGATAACCTGTAGACTGTTTGTTCGATTGTGACTAGGGATACTGGGAATACAGTTGGATAACCTGTGGACTGTTTGTTCAATTGTGACTAGTGTCACCGGGAATACAGTTGGATAACCTGTAGACTGTTTGTTCGATTGTGACTAGTGTCACCGGGAATACAGTTGGATAACCTGTAGACTGTTTGTTCAATTGTGACTAGTGTCACCGGGAATACAGTTGGATAACCTGTAGACTGTTTGTTCGATTGTGACTAGTGTCACCGGGAATACAGTTGGATAACCTGTAGACTGTTTGTTCAATTGTGACTAGTGTCACCGGGAATACAGTTGGATAACCTGTAGACTGTTTGTTCGATTGTGACTAGTGTCACTGGGAATACAGTTGGATAACCTGTAGACTGTTTGTTCAATTGTGACTAGTGTCACCGGGAATACAGTTGGATAACCTGTAGACTGTTTGTTCGATTGTGACTAGGGATACTGGGAATATAGTTGGATAACCTGTGGACTGTTTGTTCAATTGTGACTAGGGAAACCGGGAATACAGTTGGATAACCTGTAGACTGTTTGTTCAATTGTGACTAGTGTCACCGGGAATACAGTTGGATAACCTGTAGACTGTTTGTTCGATTGTGACTAGGGATACCGGGAATACTGTTGGATAACCTGTAGACTGTTTGTTTGATTGTGACTAGTGTCACCGGGAATACAGTTGGATAACCTGTAGACTGTTTGTTCGATTGTGACTAGGGATACCGGGAATACTGTTGGATAACCTGTAGACTGTTTGTTCGATTGTGACTAGTGTCACCGGGAATACAGTTGGATAACCTGCAGACTGTTTGTTCAATTGTGACTAGGGAAACCGGGAATACAGTTGGATAACCTGTAGACTGTTTGTTCGATTGTGGCTAGGGATACCGGGAATACTGTTGGATAACCTGTAGACTGTTTGTTCGATTGTGACTAGGGATACCGGGAATACTGTTGGATAACCTGTAGACTGTTTGTTCGATTGTGACTAGTGTCACCGGGAATACAGTTGGATAACCTGCAGACTGTTTGTTCAATTGTGACTAGGGAAACCGGGAATACAGTTGGATAACCTGTAGACTGTTTGTTCGATTGTGGCTAGGGATACCGGGAATACTGTTGGATAACCTGTAGACTGTTTGTTCGATTGTGACTAGTGTCACCGGGAATACAGTTGGATAACCTGCAGACTGTTTGTTCAATTGTGACTAGGGAAACCGGGAATACAGTTGGATAACCTGTAGACTGTTTGTTCGATTGTGGCTAAGGATACCGGGAATACAGTTGGATAACCTGTAGACTGTTTGTTCGATTGTGACTAGTGTCACCGGGAATACAGTTGGATAACCTGCAGACTGTTTGTTCAATTGTGACTAGTGACACCCACCGGGAATACAGTTGGATAACCTGTAGACTGTTTGTTCGATTGTGACTAGGGATACCGGGAATACTGTTGGATAACCTGTAGACTGTTTGTTCGATTGTGACTAGTGTCACCGGGAATACAGTTGGATAACCTGCAGACTGTTTGTTCAATTGTGACTAGGGAAACCGGGAATACAGTTGGATAACCTGTAGACTGTTTGTTCGATTGTGGCTAGGGATACCGGGAATACAGTTGGATAACCTGTAGACTGTTTGTTCGATTGTGACTAGTGTCACCGGGAATACAGTTGGATAACCTGCAGACTGTTTGTTCAATTGTGACTAGTGACACCCACCGGGAATACAGTTGGATAACCTGTAGACTGTTTGTTCGATTGTGACTAGGGATACCGGGAATACTGTTGGATAACCTGTAGACTGTTTGTTCGATTGTGACTAGTGTCACCGGGAATACAGTTGGATAACCTGCAGACTGTTTGTTCAATTGTGACTAGGGAAACCGGGAATACAGTTGGATAACCTGTAGACTGTTTGTTCGATTGTGGCTAGGGATACCGGGAATACAGTTGGATAACCTGTAGACTGTTTGTTCGATTGTGACTAGTGGCACCGGGAATACAGTTGGATAACCTGTGGACTGTTTGTTCGATTGTGACTAGTGACACCCACCGGGAATACAGTTGGATAGCCTGTTGAGAACGATTAAGGCTTTTCCTGCAGCTCCTTGCATATGTATATATATGATAGACAAGGGCTTGTTATCACCTTATTCTCAAGATATCGTTCATTTCATAAATCGTCTTAACTTCTATTGCCAGCTTCAACTGGACAGAACTCTGCAGCTAGAATAGCTTCTACATCAATACCATCGTTTACTAGCGGATACTTACCAATGTAATTTATCGAATCTGAGATGTTATGTCTTACAGTACAACTCAGCAAGACAAGAATTTGCTGTGGGGTTTTGTTTTTCTATATTGAATATGCAAGAATAGTTATAGATGTTTGGTTTGTCGGTTAAGTTATTAACTCATTATTCTGGTAACATTCTTTCATTTGTTTCATTATTGTCTTCAGGATGTTGTCTTGTAAAATGAAATAGTTAGACAAGATTTAATTCAGTTAAATACATTCGTCATGAACTTAAATAAATAATGATCACAAAAAATGGTATAGTGTCATGCTTGATTTAGCGTTGATTAGTTTTTAAGACAATACTTCAGCTATAATATGTCATTAATTTTGAAAAAAAGATATACCATTCTATTTTATGTATGAAATTGCTCTTACAAAATTAGCACAATAATGATAATTAGTAACGCACAGGTTTATATTTGGTTTACACTGAGCAAGATTTTCACTTACATAACTTTGTTTTAGACAGAATTCATTGACGAGTCCCTTATTTAAACCAAACAAAGATATAAAAAATAACTAGAGTAAATGCACTTTTTGATATTTAATTTTAAGGTCCAATGTAAATACTTCTAGAATTTATAAAGACATTCATAAAGTTACATGCATTTTAAAGAAATACCTTAAATAGTGAACAGTTTTGTGTTATTTTATACATGTTTATATTTGACAATAACAGAAAATAATTAATGTTCTCTTTTTTTGTTCATAAACAGTGTAATACATGTTTTCTAGCATCTGTACAACTTTTCGAAAGAAAAAAAAGCACAAGACTTTTTTCACATTTACCTTCTTTTATTCCACTTAAAGTTGCACTACTTCTTATTTTATTTGGGATGAAATGTATGCCAAAAGCTGGATAAATATCGGAAAGTATATTTTGATAAAAGATGGAGACGTGCGTGCCATTAATCGTTCGTTGTACCCATATAAACAAAAGTGCAATAAAAGTAATGATGTATTAAAAGAAATACAACTTCATGAATTTAAGATATAAGAAATACAGATCTGAAACTTTCCAGCCCACATCCTGAACAGAAACTGCATTTTAAGATTTTAATGGAAAAGATAACGATACGAAAATATATCAAAACGATTTTTTGAATTTACAATTGCCAACAAAAAACTCGATCGGTACAAACGATTCTGAATTGATTAAACCTAAATAGACTGTAATAGCAAACAAAATATTTATTTGAATCGAAAGTTTGCTAAGTGCATATATATTGTGTTCGAATTATAGATTTATTTCAAATTCACACAATTTTACTGATATGATCTCACTTTGTATTATGATCGCATTTGAATAATATGTGATATATTCTCAAGTAGCATTATGCCAATTAAAAAATACTGAACAGAACAGCTAATCACTCCCACGGACATTTTATGTGTCTGACATTTTATGTATTTTCTAAAAAAAAAAGTAATCATTTTTGAAATTTGGACTCGAATAAGAAAGAACATTTTGCTAGGTAAATTCAATATATACTAGTCTGCTCATGTCTATACAACCTTAATAGTTTAACGGAGATATTGGAAACACAAAAGTGGCGGGTTAGCTGTTCCGTTCAGTATATATATGTAGCGTATTCTGTTTTATTTAGTATGTTTATCGCGGAGGACCTAATATAAGTAATAACTAAGGCTAAAGGTAAAATAAACAATATTTAAATGCTTCGTCGGGTTAATCTTTTTAATTATAAAAAGCCGGTCCCGGTTAACTCAGTCGGTTACGCGTCTGACTATCACTCCAGGGGTCGTGAGTTCGAATACCCGCCCGGCAACATTCCCTGTGATGGTTAATACACGTTATTGTGTCTCATTATCATTCGTCTCTCACCGCTGATTCAAGTGAGACAGTTATCAGTTACTTTCGGAGATACGGTGTGCTCGAGTACTGGTTAACCTTCAGTCAGGATCCCAGGAACCAGTGGTAAGGTTAACTGATCGTCTGTTAGCCCTCGGTGGCATGAAATAACGCTAAATATTCAATCAATCAAATTAAAATTATGTTGACGAATCTTTAAAGCATTAACGTTAACTTGCCAACATTTTTTTATCAAATATTAGTAACTATCTATATCGGTTTCACAGTTTGTTGACTTCCAGTTCAGTGGATGAAACCATATACCTTGACTTTCTGGAATCAGAGATATTTGAGACATGCTATTTTATTCATGCTGCTGTTACATCATCTGATATAGTGTATCGACATCAGATCTTTAACGCACTATCGTAGTATATATTAACTTGCAAATAATGTAGCACATTTTTACGACATTAATGAGAGACTATAAACTCACAAGTGCACTGCACGGCAAGGTGTGTTTTAATTATTATGGAATATAGTTTTTTCAGCTGCAGTCTTTGGGCTGATGGAATCATTTTTAGAATATAATGCGTGATGTATTTTGCAGACAAGCCAATATATTTTTAGTAAGTTCTAACTATTTTTAGTAAGTTCTAACTGCATTTTGTGCTGCATAATACATTCTCGTTGCATTTGAACGGAAAACGTGGTTTGCATATATATGAATATGGTTCAGACATTTCTCAAACGCTTTGTCGAGTACCACTTTCCCAAAATATAAGATATTTTATTTGAATTGGGTTGAATGATTTTTTGTGTGAATATCACTGTATGGTTTCTAATGGTAGTTTTATTTTAATTCTGGAGAAACAGTCATTACGGTTGGTTGACTTAATTCCATGTCATTTTAAACTACGGTCTGATTGGAAACCATTGTCTAAGCAATACTTTACATCTTCTGAAGGGAGTTCTGGCCAGACTCTATGTTAAATTAAAGACACATGAAGCCCAAACATTGGTCGTTTGAATGCTAATCGTCCTGTTTGTTATTAGTGATATCAATACGCCGTATTGTGTGTACAGTGATATCAATACGCTGTATTGTGTGTACTGTGATATCAATACGCTGTGTTGTGTGCACAGCGATATCAATACGCCGTATTGTGTGAACAGCGATATCAATACGCTGTATTGTGTGTACTGTGATATTGATACGCTGCGTTGTGTGTACAGTGATATCAGTACGCTGTATTGTGTGTACAGTGATATCAGTACGCTGTGTTGTGTGTACAGTAATATCAATATGCTGTGTTGTGTGTTCAGTGATATCAGTACGCTGTGTTGTATGTACAGTGGTATCAATAAGCTGTGTTGTTTGTACAGTGATATCAATATGCGATATTGTGTGTACTGTGATATCAATACGCTGCGTTGTGTTTACAGTGTTATCAATACGCTGTATTGTGTGAACAGTGATATTAATACGCTGTGTTGTGTGTTATGTGATATCAATACGCTGTATTGTGTGTACTGTGATATCAATACGCTGTGTTGTGTGCACAGTGATATTAATACGCTGTATCGTGTGTACTGTGATATCAATACGCTGTGTTGTGTGCACAGTGATATCAATACGCTGTATCGTGTGTACAGTGATATCAATACGCTGTGTTGGGTGTAAAGTGATATCAATACGCTGTTTTGAGTGTACAGTGATATCAATACGCTGTGTTGTAAGTACAGTAATATCAATACGCTGTATTGTGTGTACAGTGAAATCAATACGCTGCGTTGTGTCTACATTGATATCAATACACTGTATTGTGTGTACAGTGATATCAATACGCTGTGTTGTGTGTACAGTGATATCAATACGCTGTGTTGTGTGTACAGTGATATTAATACGCTGTGTCGTGTGTACTGTGATATCAATACGCTGTGTTGTGTGTACAGTGGCATCAATACGTTGTATTGTGTGTTTAGTGCTATCAGTACGCTGTATCGTGTGTACAGTGAAAAACGTCGCTTCCACACTTCGTCAGTTATATTCAATGTGTTAACTATTAGTTCAGTAAAATTACCAATCATCAAGCTCACTCCGCTTCGGTACGTCACATAGCAATGAGATAAGATTACGCTGATTGGTCATTTGTTTCAGCGAAAGTTGAATGACGGCACAATTTGGTAAGCTTTGGAGTGATATGAATTGTGGAACATGCATGGAAATCCCTGCGTTACCATTAGGTTTAACCGACCTGGTCCGGAAATATCAAGGACTGGGATAAACTATGACTCCACCGATATCACACAAGGCCAGGGAACCAAACTACATGAACCAATGACATATAAACATATAGCATGGTGCATGTACCCAAGACCAACAATCAAAATATTGATTGCTTGCTCTTTCCTACATACCTATCAAAGAGCTGTTTAGATACTATCATTTTTGTTATTAGTTCGATTATTCGTAGTTAAAAGTTTTTTTTATCAGGTAAAATATCTATGCAACTACTCATTCAATATAAATGGAACATCACATGTGTGTTCAGCATCATCGGTGAAACACACAGACACAAGAACCATAACTCTGGGTTTTATTTTGACAGAGTTATGGCCCTTTTTGGACTTAATTTTTAAGGTTAATGTTTTTTATCAGGTAATATATCTATACAACCACTCATTCACTATGAATGAAACTTTACATGTGTGTTGAGTTTCATCATTGAAACGCACAGAGATAAGAACCATAACTCTGTGTTGCATTTTTACAACGTTATGGCCCTTTTGTACTTAGAAAATTTGGATAGAGATTTTTTAGGTTAAAGTTTTTTATTTGGTACTTATTTCATCATCCTATCATTTTACATGAATGAAACTTCACGTGTGTGTTCAACATCCTCTGGGAGACTCATAAAGACATGAATCATAACTCCTGATTGCATTTTGACATAATTATTTCCCTTTTAGACTTAGAAAGGAGTAAAAAAAAATATATTTATTTTTCTTTTTTTTATTTATTTATTTTTCTTCATTTTCATGAAAGGGTATCCAGCTGTGATAAACTGTGCACGTTGGTACAAGATTATTTCAATTATACATCCATTTTCACGAACTTGTACCGATGTATTGCTCTCTGAGGTGAAGTTAGTGCATAGGCCGATTTGGCGAGCAGAATAAAATAACATTAAGGCAATACAAGCCATCTATTCACTTTGTTGTTTTCAAAAAACATAACTGTTGATAATGAAAATGAAGAGTGTTTGTGAATTATTTTGCTAATTTATTTTTAACGGATAAGCAATAATCATAGTTTAATTTTACCACCCCTGAGTTTTAATTGTCTTCCATTTTGTACTTATTTCCTGAAAAAGCTGCTATTTTAGAACAGCATCGAAATAGTCGAGCGCACTGTCCCTCCGACAGCTCTTGTTTTATGAAGATGATAACACGTAAGAAATGTACGGTAATAAATATAATACCCAACTGCAAAACAACATCAGTGCAACTATAATTGTTCAATATTGAAAACTTATCTACTAAAAATTGAAACTAGGATTTGGAGACAGGCATTAGTTTTCATGTATTTGCCACTGACCCCTCAAGTTATTGCGTCTCATTATCATTTGTCTCTCACCACTGATTCAAGTGGGAAAGTTATCAGTTACTTGCGGAGACGAGGTGTGCTCGAGTACTGGTTAATCCCAGGAAACAGTGGTTAGGTTAACTGATCGTCTGTTAGCCCTCGATGGCATAAAAATGACGCTAAATATTCAATCAATCAATCAATCAATCAATCAATCAATCAATCAATCAATCAATCAATCAATCAATCAATCAAGTTATTCCAACTGTTATATGCGTTTTGGAATACTATCATGGGTATATATAAGGAGTTTGTTATCATTGTATCTAAATGTTTATGCAAAACTATTGCAATTGTCGTAAATACATGTGTGCGTGCGTGCGTGCGTGCGTGCGTGCGTGCGTGCGTGCGTGCGTGCGTGCGTGCGTGCGTGTGTTTATGTCTCTATAGTTACTGCTGCGTCTAGTATTCTGTGCTGTTATTTGTTTAAAAAGTTTTTGTTCTGCCATTGCTGTTGTTGCCATCCTACGTACACACCACGTTATAGTTTGTATTTCACAGGGGCTTGCTACAATAACTATTTAATTATATTTTCCATTTTCCAATCAAAACTTTCAAGTAATTATTACTTAAAACTGCAGTCCAGCCGCATAGTAGTTTAGAAATGAATAAGGGTGGACTCACGATCAGCGCCGGGCTTTGTCTACCTTTATGTAATGTTTATGCCTGAAAAACAAGAGAAAAGAGGAAAAAATGTATTAAACTTGAACATACACCAAACACAACAAAACATCTAATGAATCGGATTTAAGTAAGACTTAATATACATCGTGGTGTTAATTTATATATGTATGTCTAAACAGAGAAAGGAAGGAGCAAACGTGTTATTTTAATGCAGGTTATTTGTGTAAGATTTCCCGCTTCTCAAGACTCCCCCCCCCCCCCCCCCCCCCCCCCCCCATATTCATATAACATTCATATAACATTGCCAATCACAATGACTCAACCACAATCGTGCTGAATGATACAATTGACTTAGCGGAAAATGATGGATAAAAGGCAGGTCTCTGAAATATGCTCGTTTTATAACTGGGAGTTAAATAAATACTTTAAGGTATGAGGAAGTGGTTGTCAGAGGTTCCGGGTCGTTTCTGCGAAAATAACGTAAACAAATTTGCTGGTAAGCGTATGCATTGCCGAAGAAAAAACAATAGACTAACAAATAATTGTTGCACAACATTTCTCTTTTAACACGTAAATAGGAACACGCGACTAAATCTTATCTTATTTAATGAATTGCATACTCCAAACATTAAAAAAAACACTTTATATACGCACACAGCCATAAATGTAGTTTTTATTCGTGAAATATTTGGCCCATGTTTACCATGACTGATAGAAAAAATATCGTGTGTGTTTTCAGGTGTAAAATTTACCACAGCTTTTCACTCGTGATCGTTGAAACAACTTCTAGTATAGCTTTGTGGTCAGTAAGTAAACAAGAAAAAAGGAACATTTGCCGGTGTATATCAGAAAATATATAACTTTTTGCATGATTTGAGCCAACTTTACTTCATCTGGATGAAATTTAACATATTAGGAATAATTGTTGGTTTACGTTTACGACGATTTTTGTCGTAAGTTTTTTTTTTTTAAAACGCACCCTTGATATTAACGTGTACTTTTACTGTACTTTCCTCTGTCTAGACATTCACCGATGTTTTAAACAGTATTATCATATACAGAGTGTACGTAACACTATACACGTGAATAATTTCTCAAAGGTTTTTCACGTGCGAATTTTAAAGAAAAATACATTTTAACGCAACCACACGAACGAAAATTACAAGCATTATCTGTAAAGAATCAAACGAAGCTCAATGGTGCACGTTGCAAAAATTGTATTAGACAGTATAATGTACATTCGGAGATTAATTAAAGGAAAAAATGTGTAAAGTACGCAATGACTATTTTATGAACGAGAAAAAAGAGCATTCCCTGTAACGAAGCATCATGATACATATTTGCAGGATTTTTAATAAATAATTTACTATAAATGGCGGGCTAAATTAAGAAAAATGTGTTAGATACGCTTTCATATGTACGAGATGAACAGAGAATTGACTGTGATGAACAAAGGAAACTATCGCACATGTTTGCATTCATTTGATTCAATAAGCAAATACAAACTTTATTGCAAGAATGATGTGTATGCGATATAAAAAGGCATTTAGTACGCACGACACAAAGAATGATGTGTATGCAACATATAAGGGCATTTAGTACCTACGATACAAAGAATATTGTGTATGCAACATATAAAGGCATTTAGTATGCACGACACAAAGAATGATGTGTATGCAACATATAAAGGCATTAAGTACGCACGACACAACGAATATTATGTATGCAACATATAAAGGCATTAAGTACGCACGACACAACGAATATTGTGTATGCAACATATAAAGGCATTAAGTACAATAATGTGTATGCGACATAAAAGGCATTCAGTTAGCACGACACAAAGAATGATGTGTATGCGACATGTAAAGGCATTTAGTACGCACGACACAAAGAATGATGTGTATACAACATATAAAGGCATTTAGTATGCACGATACAAAGAATGATTTGTATGCAACATGTAAATGCATTTAGTACACACGATTCAAAGAATGATGTGTATACGACATGTAAAAGCATTTAGTACGCACGACACAAAGAATGATGTGTATACAACATATAAAGGCATTTCGTACGCACGACACAAAGAATTATGTGTATGGAACATGTAAAGGAATTTAGTACGAACGACACAAAGAATGATGTGTATGCGACATGTAAAGGCATTTAGTACGCACGACACAAAGAATGATGTGTATACAACATAAAAAGGCATTTAGTACGCACGATACAAAGAATGATTTGTATGCAAATGTAAATGCATTTAGTACACACGATTCAAAGAATGATGTGTATACGACATGTAAAAGCACTGAGCACGTAAGACACAAAGAATGATGTGTATGCAACATATAAAGGCATTAAGTACGCACGACACAAAGAATAATGTGGATGCAACATATAAGGGCATTTAGTACGCACGACACAAAGAATAATGTGGATTCAACATATAAGGGCATTGAGAACTCAAGACATAAAGAATGAGGTGTATGCAACATATAAGGGCATTTAGTACGCACGACACAAAGAATAATGTGGATGCAACATATAAGGGCATTGAGTACTCAAGACATAAAGAATGAGGTGTATGCAATATATAAGGGCATTTAGGACGAACGATCCAAAGAATGATGTGTATGCAACATATAAAGGCATTTAGTACGCACGACACAAAGAATGATGTGTATGCGGCATATAAGGGCATTTAGTACGCACAACACAAAGAATGATGTGTATGCGACATGTAAAGGCATTTTGTACGCACGACACCAATAGTGATGTGTATGTGACATGTAAAGGCATTAAGTACGTACGTCACAAAGAATGATGTGTACGCGAAATGTAAAGGCATTTAGTACGAACGACACAAAGAATGATGTGTATGCAACATATAAAGGCATTTAGTACGCACGACACAAATAATGATGTGTATGCAACATGTAAAGGCATTTAGTACGCACGATTCAAAGAATGATGTGTATACGACATGTAAAAGCATTGAGCACGTAAGACATAAAGAATGATGTGTATGCGACATATAAAGGCATTTAGTACGCACGACACAAAGAATGATGTGTATACAACATATAAAGGCATTTAGTACGCACGACACAAAGAATTATGTGTATGCAACATGTAAAGGCATTTTTTACGAACGACACAAAGAATGATGTGTATGCGACATGTAAAGGCATTTAGTACGCACGACACAAAGAATGATGTATATGCAAAATATAAAGGCATTAAGTACGCACGATACAAAGAATGATGTGTATGCAACATATAAAGGCATTTAGTACGCACGACACAAAGAATGATGTGTTTGTGACATATAATGGCATTTAGTACGCACAACACAAAGAATGATGTGTATGCGACATGTAAAGGCATTTTGTACGCACGACACCAATAGTGATGTGTATGCGACATGTTAAGGCATTTAGTACGCACGACACAAATAATGATGTGTATGCAACATATTAAGGCAGTTAGTACGCAGTTAGTACGCACGACTCAAAGAATTTTTGGTTATGCAACATATAAAGGCATTAAGTACGCACTACACAAAGAATGATGTGTATGCAACATATAAAAGCATAAAGTACGAACGATACAAAGAATAGTGTGTATGCAAGATTAAGACACAAAGAACATATTCTGTGAAAAAGAAGCCCAAAAGCGTATGTTAGTATTCAAATTAAATTTAATACGAATCAAGGGTTAGTGGTAATATAAGTATAAGTAAGATGTGTATAAAGCAAACCCTGGAAAAGTTGACCATATGCACCCCTTCCCCTTCCCCCACAGTTACAGTTGATGCTGTCGCGATTATAAGACAATAGTTTAAAGGGGTCAATTCACACTATCTACTTTTATGATATATTTAAGACGACTGATAGCAAAGGAAGAGCGAGTTATACATACTGTATCAAATCCAGTTTTATTGGTGGAGGAAGACCTCAGAAAGAATTTGAGTAGAATCGCCGTCCTTTCCGCAAAGTAACTGGCAAACTTTCACATATAAAGTTTTTGGAGTGGGAGTTGAACCTACGACCTAAGTGATGAGAGGTAAGTCATTATAAGACGACAGCGCCCTAGACCACTCGGTCACGGAGGTCGCCCTCCTCTGAGTAGAAAGTTCGCGTAACCTTGCTGGGGGTGTTGCGCCTAATATCAAACACACGAAGAATCAGTCAGTCAGTTATGTGTACAACAAATCCCGATATCAAACATTGTGACCCAATCATTCTGACGTCTTCCTCCGCCTAAAATGTTGACTTTGTCATTATATAACTGTCATGTGTTGAAAATCCATTAAAATAGAATCGTGTTTTCTTTTCTTTTTTTTTCTTTGTTGAGATTTTTGAGGAGGGGTGTAGATTTTTGTTATATAAATGTATTAAAATCTGTATGTTAACATCATTGTTATGGGTCAAATCTCGAGGTGTGGTTCTGTTATTGTCGTTGAATGTTCACGGAAGAACGGTTTGTTTATTTTTCATCTGGCCCATGTTTACAAAATGTTACCATCGTCAATCACACCAGTGCCATCCTTTGCTTCTATATAAATTGTATACGAGGTATTAAAAGACGTTTAACTCTTGTTTATTTTGCTTTCCAGATCGTCGCAGTGTAATTAAATGACGTGTATAACTTGGCAGTTTTTTTCTATTGCGAGCTATTTGGGTTTAAATACCACAACATCGTAATCTCTCCTGGTACCATAACTATTGCATTAGCGTTTACCTCCGGTTGCTGCAAGGATGTTTGCTTAATATCGACCCAAACCATCGGTTGATTATTTATCATTTGTGTGTCGTCCACTCCTTCGTGTACGGTATTTCTTGAGGACATTAAACATACGTTTTACGTGAAGTGTCACGTGCCTTGTGGCGGCTGACTTTTGACATCATCGATCTCTTTCAAAGTCAAGAAAACACTACTGCAGAAGCATGACCCCCTGACGAACACGCTAAATAGAGCTATACTACTAGATAATACCATTTCTCTTGGGAGCACAGAATGAAACGAATATTAAATAGTAGAATCTGTTTGACTGAGTCATGTTCATGAGAAGTAATGAAAGATGCGACATGTCGGATCAAGATAGGGCAATAAAACATGCTATATGTCGGACCTAGAGGGGCAATAAAACATGCGACATGTCGGACCAAGAGGGGGCAATAAAACATGCTATATGTCGGACCAAGAGTGAGCAATAAAACATGCGACATGTCGGACCAAGAGGGGGCAATAAAACATGCGACATGTCGGATCAAGAGGGGGCAATAAAATAGCGACATGTCGGACCAAGAGGGGCAATAAAACATGCGATATGTCGGACCAAGAGGGGGCAATAAAACATGTGATATGTCGGACCAAGAGTGAGCAATAAAACATGCGACATGTCGGACCAAGAGTGAGCAATAAAACATGCGACATGTCGAATCAAGAGGGGGCAATAAAACATGTGATATGTCGGACCAAGAGGGAACAAATTGGTTAAAAATGCTGAACAATTATACACATACTTGGACCCCGTGAAAAGAGTGGTCATTTCTACCTGAAACCGTGTACCCGAAGTACGTTGAAAGACACAAATTCAGACCTTTCGTGAAATTTAGAAATAAAAATTAACCGCCCTACTCCAAACACAGACAGGCACTACACACACATTTTGGTATTGCAGACATTCTGAAACTGCAACATTTTGGATAACATTACGCAAATGCTGTCAAAACGCAAAGCTGGCAATGACATACTAACATACATACATACTGAACGGAACAGTTAACTTGCCAACTGTCATACTAACATACATACATACATACTGAACGGAACAGTTAACTTGCCACCTGCCATACTAACATACATGCATACTGAACGGAACAGTTAAATTGCCACCTACCATACTAACATACATACATACTGAACGGAACAGTTAACTTGCCACCTGCCATACTAACATATATACATACTGAACGGAACAGTTAACTTGCCACCTGTCATACTTACATACATACATACTGAACGGAACAGTTAACTTGCCACCTGTCATACTAACATACATGCATACTGAACGGAACAGTTAAATTGCCACCTACCATACTAACATACACACATACTGAACGGAACAGCTAACTTGCCACCTTCCATACTTACATACTGAACGGAACAGCTAACTTGCCACCTGCCATACTAACATACATACATACTGAACGGAACAGCTAACTTGCCACCTGCCATTTCGTGTACTTGACATTTTATGTATTTTCTCAAAAACTATCAAAGCAATTTCCTTGAAATTTCGACATGACCTAGAAAAATCATTAAGGCTAATATAGTATCTTAAAATACATAATTGTCTGCAAATGTCACAATTAAACACCATTTAACAGCGCTACTCCATATACTGACGAAGATATTGGAAATACAAAAGTGGCGGGTAAGCTGTTCCGTTTAGTGTTGTATAATACATTCGGTTTAAAATGGACAATGCATTACATTTGCCATTTAAATCCTTGGCATAAGTCATTAAGCAATTTACATATATAAATAGTTCAAATAGGTATTGGTTATTATTCTTCAACAATTCGTCACCGCCCCGATACATAAATTAAATACTGTATTCAGGTTGGATCCAGATAGTTGACCAAGCTGAAACAAAGCGAAACAATTTTAGATATCAATATTGAACAATAGTTTAACATAATGAATACAAGAAGATAAGATTACAGGCCTTGGAGTAAATATTAAATACGTAGAAGAAATTATTGAAGAAGTAAATGCTGCGGAGCTTTTACTTACAATTAAACAATTTTGAAAAGACGTAAAACGTTGCACTCTAATATCAAGATCAAAATACAAAGACCCAGTAACGTGTTTTTCTCGTATCGCTGTTTATTAAAACCATGCATTTTGAAAAATTGTAACTTTAAGAAGAAAACAAATAGTTTGACACAATAAATTCAGACATTATGCATTAATTATACGCTTTTAAAATATGTATATTACAGTATAATATTATAAACATTGTTTATGTTATGCTTTACTAGCTAATTAACTATTATAAATTCAAGCAATGCATATTACGATATAATTGTGGTGTCAAATTTGGTGCGCTAACCTTTGAATCATTATAGAAAAAGGTGTACCAAATGACCGACTGAGCTATCTTGACAACTGAAAGAAAATGTAGTTTCAATTTCTGGGTGGCATAAAATTAATACCAAAAAAACGAAATGCATGCGTGTGATCCGTTACGCATTCAATACTTTTATATTAAGTTTTTACCCTTATATCAGACTTTTTTTTTAAAAAAAACACACGATGTCATCTTTTTCTAAAAGCTGTGTTTTAACCGCTGGTACCATGTTAACACTCGTTTGAATAATGACTTTAACATAAGGAAGTATTTTGAACATTCACTGATTCGCTCTAAAGGTATGACAGCATAACAAATTACCTGAACATAAAGTTCAAGGGTGGTATTTAAACGTGAGTTGCTAATTACAAATTAAGATTGAAAAACTCCCCTATTGAAGTGGCTGCGTACACTTTATATCTATCATTGAATTATTACAAAAATAAAAAGTGTCACCAAACGTAAAATTATAAACCACAAATCAGATAAGAAAAAAAATAAGAGCCTAAACATTTTCACAAAATGCGTCGTGACTAAGTAAGACTTCAAGATGTCGGTACTTCAATCAAAGTTGTTTATTCCCTTTGACCAATAGCAACTCGCCTGAAGTGTTAATGAGTGCATTTTCTAAACAATACGTACAGGTTATAGATGACTTATTGATCTTTAAACGTAATTGATTTTACGGTAGGAAGCTTAGTTTGTTATAAGGTCAGTTAGTGATTAGTGATTTATGGCCAACTCAAACATTTGTTTAACCAATGACAAGCGAGGCTTTTCAAAAATACTTATTTTGTACCACTTTAATTGTGTATCATACAAATAACACTAAATATTTAGACAAATTAATCAAGCAATCATTGATACTGAGTAACATATTTTTTTTGGTTATGTGATTTTCCAAATTGATCAATCGCTTATATAGAGGATCTCACGTGAGTGCTTATCTAGTATTGAATGTATTAAACGAATTGGAAAACATATATTATGCGCGGCTCCGCCGAGTATTACGTCATTTTTTCCAACGAGTTTGATAAATTCAATAATAAATGAGCACGAATGTAAGATTCGTTTTATCACACAACTCGGAAAAGTATAAATATATTTATCATGTCTTCTCTATAAGGAACTAGAAAAAAATCAGGCATATTTGTTTTCGTGAGTCATCGTCATCAACAAGCTACTTTAACCACGACGTTAACCGTATTATGAGAATGCATCCCCCTAGAGACATATCAGCTACATATGTCATGATGCAAAACACGCGTTAGAATAAAAGTATTTTAAATATGCTTTACTTAGTTGCATAGGAAAGTGTGCACTTGCGTTTTTTGCATATTTTTTTAACTAAAACTGATATTATGTCAAATTATTTTTGAAAGTCAGTATACAAAATTTGCTTTCAGCTAAAACCTGTTAAATCACCTTCTCTATACCTTTTATGAGACTAAAAACACAATTATATTCACTACATAGCTGTACAAAATGCCTTGGCTCAGTGACAATTAACGTGTTCAGGCAATGGTAATGCTTGCTGGTGGCACCAGCATCGCAGACGTAAGTAGGACATTTAATTGTCATGCTGATAGTAGGGTGCGGGTATTTCGTCGCAAGTGAACGATTTGCAAAGTGTTGCATTATGGAGGACAGGTTCGGTTTGAATTATGAGGGGGTAAAAAAAAACAATATGATAGTCGCTCATGGTAATCTTAACGCGCAGGGGTATGTTAACCAGATTCTACGACCAGAAGCTGTTTAATTTTTACAGCGACATGCACTAGCCATCTTAATGACTGACAATGCAAGGCCACATGTAGCCAAATTTACCCAGCGTTACTTGAACGTAAATAACGTACATACATTGCAATGGCCTACCTTTTCACCAGATGAGTGCCCAAAATAAAGTATCTTGGTCGAATTAGGTCGGAGAGTTAGGTCTAGGCAATATATCAACAACTTGCATGATCTTTCCGTCGCTCTTGTCCAGGAATGGAACAACATACACAACACTATTATACAACGGTACGCGAGGTCAATGCGTCGACGTCCTATTTGCTAATTATCATCGCAACAGGTAGTAACACGTGTTAATGATGCAGAACAAACAAGATTTCTTTGGGGGAAATTCGCATAAACTTCAAGTTTTTTACTTTCCAAAAACTTTTTTTTCATCTTTCGTTAATTTTATTGACAAAGTATCGCAGTACGACTGACGACAGTACGACAGAGTACGACTTTGTGATCACAAAAAGATAATCAAAAGCATTATAAATTGCCGATTTATGTCACAATTATAATCTAAAGGCCGCAAAAATGCATGTTTTTCCACTGGACAGTCGTTTTGTCCAAGCAGGAAAGTTATATTTCTAATTTCCAACATGTAATTGCCAAATTGGAATCGGAAATCTATTTTAAGAATTGGCCAATAGGAACCGAGGTTTTCCAATTTGCGGGTTCCAATTGATATCTGTGGTTTTTTTAAATGGAAAGAGCCGGTGTCACGTTAGATTCACACATAAAGATTAGAAATTCTGGTACCCAGTAAGAAAAATCTATAGTCAAGTAAGGATGTTGTGTATCGAGTGAGAAATTCTAGTGTTGCATATGAAAATATAGTGTCAAATAAGGCAATTGAATGTTGTGTTGTGTTATAGAGTATAATTTATAAAGAATAGAAATTCTAGTGCCCAGTAAGAAAAATCTATAGTCAAGTAAGGATAGTGTGTATAAAGTGAGAAAATCTAGTGTCGCGTATGAAAATATAGTGTCAAATAAGGAAATTGAATGTTTTGTAAGGTTATTGAGTATATAAAGAATAGAAATTCTAGTGCCCAGTAAGAAAAATCTATAGTCAAGTAAGAATGATGTGTATCAAGTGAGAAAATCTAATGTCACGTATGAAAATATAGTGTTAATTAAAAAATTTGATTGTTTTGTAAGGATGTTGAGTATATATAGATTAGAAATTCTAGTGCACAGTAAGAAAAATCTATAGTCAAGTGAGGATGTTGTGTATAGAGTGGGAAAATCTAGTTGTCGCGTATGAAAATATATAATCAGAAAAATCTATAGTAGTTTTTTTATATATACATGTATCTACATACTGCACATAGGACATTAAAATTTATCGGTATGCAGGCCGCTAAATTGAATGTTTAATGTTATTTCAAAACCTTTATCATTGACTCCCTCAATAGCTTATAATTATCGATAATTAGAGGACGTGTGATAATAATTATGATGTAATGTTGCATACATCCTGCCATAAACCCTGGAGTGATAAATGCTATTTGACATATTGCACACATTACCGTGTGGGTGTGAGGGATTAGTATAAGTTAGTCGCTGCTTGTCTTGTAGTTTATACAATAAACGCTTAAGGTCTGTTCTACTTATTACTGTATTTCTTTCATCTAATTTGAATAATTGTTTTTATCATGTTGGTTACCAGTTAATTTATTGTTAATGTTTCTCTGGTTTGTCATTAAAATTGATACTTTGTCATAGTATTAGTTTCTATTTTATAAATTATCAATTTCATTTCTAGTTTTTACTGATACTTTTCTTATATAAAAGATAGTGATAGACTAAATTTCAGGGTTAATACATTGGGACATTTTTATTAAAGTATATTTAGATGGAGGAGTGGGGGATCGAACCTGCGACCCCTGGGTTCGTAGTGCAAGGCCTGGACCACTGGTCCACTCCACTATAGTTTCTTGGTCAAAATAAGTGTAAAAGAAATCAGTTACAATGAGAAAATTATTTAAGATGCAGACACACATAATATAGGCATATTCAATTACGCAGATTTTTCGCTTGGTCAAAATAAGTCCACTAATATAAGTGAAAAGGACGTTTTATCTTTATTTTCAAAACTAGCGTGACCTTATTCGTTTTATGTAAATATTTTTTGAAATCGATTTACATAGTTTCAGATAATGGCACTTGGAGATGGTTATGTATCCATAAACGTAACGATTGATTCGATGGTTGAACATTAAACTCAATTTCATGTGCCAACTGATCCATGGCATCTACTTCACGAACGCTTTACATGAATACTTAAAAACTTAACTAAGTTTTGACTGGTTTCTCTATTATATTATCGATATGAATGAAATAATTTGCAGTTTAAATGGAGCCAGTCAAAATCATGATCACCTGTCTGCGTTTCGTAGATTTAAGTTTTTAAGTGTTTAAGTATATGTTGGTGAAACAGGAGCCAGGTGGTATTTTTTTATGGCGTTTATCGCCGTTTTTTTAAGACGTGACAGGTTGTATATTGCATATCAAGTTTTATCGGCCCCAAAATGAATCTAAGCAGAACAAAATACTTTTTACAAGTAACTGATACACTTTCTCTTGTCCGAAAACATATTTTAATTGCGATGTATACTTTGAATATTTAAAGGACTTAAGATTTTATTACAAGTTACGCTATTTCTGTTACTACACGACTTCTTTTACTACAATACGTACACTAACAACACATACTAGTACTACTACTACTACCACCACTTCTTCTTCTACTACTACTACTACTACTACCATCACCACTACTACTTCTACTACCACCCCCCTACTACTACTACCACCACCATCACTACGACAACAACAACTACTACTACTATAATTACTACTACTACTACTATTACTACCACCTCCAATATGACCACTGCTACAACTACTTCTTCTACCACCACCACCACAACCACCAGTATTACTACTGCTACCATCACCATCACTACTATTACTACTACTACTACTAATGCTACCTCCACAACCACTACTACTTCTACTACGATTACTATCACCACCAACATCACCACTACTTCTACTACTCCTACTTATAGTACCACCACCATCATCACTCCTACTACTACTACTATTACTTCTACTACTACCACCATTAATACTACTTCTACTAACACCCCACCATCACTACTACTACCACCTCTACCACTACTTCTACTATTACTTCTACTACCACCTAAACTACTACTACTACCACCACTTCTGTTGCTACTATTACTACCACCACTACCACTTCTACTACTTTTACTATTAATAATAATAATACCACCACCATCACCACTATTACTACTATTACTACTACTTCTACTACCACTACCACTTCTACTACTACTACGACCACCACCACTACTACGACCACCACCACTACAATTACTACTATTACTACTACTACTACCACCACCACTACTACTACTACTACTACTACTACCACCACCACCATCACTACAATAACTACTACTACTACTATTACTGCTACTACTAACACCACTATAACTGCAACTGCTACTACTTCTATTGTTGCTGCTGCCGCTGCTGCTGCTGTTGTTATTTCTGCCACTGAGTACACTACATGCACGCACTCATAAAATGTTTCTTTTGTGTTTACTACTGTCACTACTACTTTTAGTTTTAATGCACAATTATAATGCATTCCCGTGCATGCTACATATACAAACCTACAAACGCACATACGCTTCACGCACACACAGATGGACACACAAACGCATTTACACAAGCACCTACGCTGCACTCACATACAAACGCATGCCAACATTCACATACACATGTACCTACTTACATGTACACAAAATATTTGATCTATAAATAGAATCCAATTGGATTCTTAACCTTCCAATTGGAAACTTGATCTTAAAAAAGAATCTATAAATAGAATCTTCCAATTGGACCTTTTACCTATTGACTGGTCGGAAATCGTATCCTTTTTGAAACTACTGCCAATTGGAATAAAAGGATTCCAATTGGACAGGTTGGGATTTTTACTACTTTAATTCCATTTATCTCAGTTTTTTTTTACTTTTTGAGCTGAAATTTTTAATTTAACTTCGTAATAGTTATAATAAATATTAAGTTTATAACATTAAAACTTATAATGAAAAAAGGTTTTTGGAAAAGGTTTTTCTAGAAATTCACTGTGTTATTATACTGGTTACAAAATAACCGTTGATTTGCAACTTTTAATTGCGACCCCTGTGTTGTTTGGGCAGCAAATTCATGACATCTACATTGTTAATTGGTAATACAAATACATCCTCGCAACAGTCAATACAATTCTTTAAAGTTTGGTAACAAACACGATATTTATTTTTCCAATATGGAACGTTTTGGGGGGAAAAAAGTTCACCTCAGTTTATTTTGCAACTGAGTATATTTACATGAAGTGTTTTATTTAGATCTTAACTCAAGGCACAGTTAATTCTCAAAAACTAACATATAAAATGTGGGTGGTCCTCTCTGGCCGAGTGGTCTGATGCACACTCACCTCTCATCGCGGAGGCCGTGGGTTCCACAATAATAACAGATCTCACTTATCAATAGCTGTCCCTTAGTGACGGTAGCAAGATTGTTGTGCCCAAGAGATTAGAACTTTGCAAATAGGTATGGCATTGTTTTTGTTAAAAATGTTTAATTTTGTCACATTTCTTTGTACATATGAGAACGGTTGAACATTTTCAATAGTTCTGCCAAGTTTGGATGACTTTGGGTGCAGCTGGGAGAAGGTATAACAGTTTACAGATGCGTAGTGACACAATGCAACAAATGGGCAGTATTGTCAAAATAAAGGGATGTCATCAAACTACCGAAATTGTGAAAGAGAAACTATTGGTGTGTGAGACGTTTAATGTAAAAGTTTGCACGATAAGTTACTTGCGGAAGGACGGTGACTCTATTCAGATTCTCTGATGTCTTCCTCCACCAATAACATTTTATTAAGCGAATACGGTTTTAAAAAGAAATTCGATAGCGATATATTCTAATATAATTTTTAAGCTTAGGCCACAATTTGCCAGCTATATCAAGTATATATATACAAGTATTCTCTTCAGTAACTGCATTAGATCATCGTTTAGTTTATTAAAAAAACACAGATATATTATATTCCATTCTATTCCATTACAGAAATAAGTCGTTGAAGTTAGCAGAATAGCAGAACAGCAGAATCAAAAAAAAATTATCTGCTGTTCTGCTTGCAGAATGAAAAAAAAACATTCTGCTATTCTGCTATCCTGCTTACTTTACCGAGCCTATAAACATACTTATTTTGTTCGTATTGTTTTCTTTTGAGCCAAGAAACTATTTTGAACCGATTACATTTAACAAAATAAACACTTGTTTGAATAGTTATTCCGACCGAAACATTTTTTTCACAATATATCCTGGCTATGTATGCCCATTGACCCCATATTGCCATTAAACAATGTATTGAAAGGGGATTCCCTCACTTGGCCTACGTACCAAGGTTAGACTAAATAGTTTCTTGCTAAAATTGCAATGTATTATGTGACGTATCAAATGAATCACGTGATGTCATTGATCGATCATATTGGTGTACATATTGTATAACTTGTTTCATCGTTAAAATAGTCCGAATTGTAATGTGAACGTCGATAAGCAGTTTCTGTATTTAAGTGCCGTCTATTTTCTATAATGGGGATTTCGTTTAAAAATTATCACTCCGATCAAAACATTGTTTTTTCGTCACAATTTGGTGTAGTATTTGATATACCAAACAATTCATTTATTATATTGAAATGCTTTTATTCCATTTTAAAAACAAGTTTGAATTTAAGACAGTTATAGCACATTTTATCTACATTATTAAACATTGTTTAAGATATTAACAGGCAAGTATGTATTGATTTTAAGTCCAAATTTCAAGAAAATTACTTTGATACTTTTTGAGGGAATAGATACCATGTCAGGTACATAAAATGTCAAGTGGCGGGTTAACTGTTCAGTATATATGACGTTCGTCATCATGAAATAGAAAAAAAACAAAGTAAGATATGCAGATAGAGTTCCTGTTTAAAGACGTACCAGTACAAAAACATTTCGTTTCACAAGAGGGTGATTACTCCAAAGTTCCGATTATATAAAACTTAACAACACGGTAGTTAGAGTAAAAGAGTAAACAATGTCTAGAGCATCAATCAGACATAAAGTCATGTTTACTAAATGTGATTTTGAGATAAAAATACTTTAAAGGGAAATAAAGCTACAATTTGCGTTTTGATAACTATTTTTGTAAGTAACACCAACATGTAATATATCATATAGTTTTTAGTTCAAATGATAATCATTGTTCGGTATGCGTTTTTTCTTTATAAGCGATAGAGATCAAAGCCATCCCAGCGGTGTTGTAGACGGGATAACTAATATAACAGAAATAACTCATGCTCCCAACGGCGATGCATTAGTATTCATCAAACATTATGCAAAAGTAAATAATTGCCTAAAATTTAAAACGTGCAGATTTAGTCACAAATGTATAACATTTTACATACATATCAAAGCGTATTTTCTGATGCCCGTAATCTATCTATTGAAAAGGGCTTGTGTATATCAATAGCTCGCCACAAACAGGTTTGTTTATTATGTATTTATCAAAGTGCAAACAGATTTGCAATTAGTTCAGGGTTTACACTCGGTTTGCATCAACTAAAAGGAACACAAGGTTATTTTGATAACAAAAGTCTGAAAAGCATATCGTCAAAACTCAAGAGTAATTTATATAAAATATAGCGGTGGACCGATAAAATATAGCGGTGCATCGGTATATAACGGTGCATTGGTATATTATAACGGTGAACCGCCACTTTTAACGGTACACCGCTATATTTTAACGGTATATTTCATCGGTGCACCTATATTTTTGTATTAAAAGTGCACAGATATCGGTGCTTTTGACTTGTTCTAACACCATAGTAATCTAGCTATAAAAGACAACTTTGTAAGTATAATCTCAACTAATGAGATGAAACACTAGTGAATAGTGACAAATGCATCAGATCTCCAAGATGTGTGCTATATATGGCAACAAGTGTAAGAAGTAATATAATTTCATCAGTTTTACAAGGTAATGTGTGGTATATAGAAGGCCAAGGAAAATCTCAGATTTTTACACATATGTTCAAACCTAGAATGATATCGCCAGTTTTGCTAACAGTGTTAAGAATTTCTAAAATGTGAAGACTCAAATAATGATACTTATCGAGTTATATCTCAATATGTGTAGACGTTCATAGGTGTAAACGTGGATTTGATTTTTCAATTCAGTCTTAAATTCAATTTTGTTTAACAGTTAAACTGTGCAGATCTTTATATAATCCAAATGTATAATTATTGTTCTATTTGATTTCTTAAATATGCATTGATATTTATCATATCTATACAAAACAATATGAATTATAATAAATAATATATACTTATATCTTATAAAAAATACTTATTTATTTTATTGTTGTCTAGATTCAATACTAGTAGATTGAAAAAGATCAACACATATAAAATATTTTTTGTCTGAAATCCAGGTTATTAAGTCTCGTGTGTGTATTTTGATATATCTAGTCAATAAAATCCTCGTGTACCATATGCATTATTCATAGTCAAACTATACACTAGGTATTTCCGTGTGACTATCAAGAGATCTAACCAAATATATGATATGAAAGAAAAAATAGGACTATATAAATTATTTCCTGCAAAGAGGGTGTTTAGTTTACTATACCTTTGATGAATTTTATAACTGAAACTCTGGTTTACCACATCAAAAATCACTAAATGTCTATAATACAGTCACATTGTTAGCACATTCTGCGTTTTAAATGAAAAAAGTCAGTTAATTCCGTATTTTTACTAAAACTAGGTCAACATCAAAGAACAGTCTCTCGGAGCTGTGTGTTTACTGCTTACTGCCAGAAACCAGGCTTTGCATGGTGATGTTAAATTAACCAAAAAGACATAAAACAAAAGTTTATCAATTTTATACTATATACAAACATCATATTGAAGCATTTATCAGAAAACAGTCTTGGTGTTCGAAATAGTCTCTTCTTCTTTACATGCATTAGATTGTTGTTGAAGCACTTGTTTTGCGCGCGACTTATTTTGTTTGGGGAAATATTATTGGAGGTGCTGGAATGAAGCAGGCTAGTTTCTTTATGTATTTAACAAAGCCTTATGTTTGGGCAATGTTTAAATAACGTATTGTATAAAATTAAGCGTTCAATACTTAAAAAAATAAGAAAGTATATTACCAAAAGGAGTCGTAGCATTCAAAGATTACAGTCAATTCAACAGCATATCCATAATAAATATAATGTTACAGCCACTTCAAAAGCATGACCATAACAAATAAAAAGATACAGCCTCTTCAACAGCATGTCCATATTAGATATAAGGTTACAGACTCTTCAACAACATATCCATAATAAATATAATGTAACAGCCGCTCCTACAGCATGTCTATAATTAATATAAGGTTACAGCTGCTTCTACAGCATATTCATAATAAAAATAAGGTTACAGCCACTTCAACAGCATGTCCATAATAAATATAAGGTTACAGCCACTTCAATAGCATATCCATAATAGATATAAGGTTACACCCACTTCAACAGCAATCTATAATAAATATACGGTTACGGCTAATTCCACAGCATATCCATAATAAAAATAAGGTAACGGCCACATCAACAGAATGTCCATTATAAATATAACGTTACAGCCACTTCAACACATTTCCATAATAAATATAAGGTTACATCCTCTTCAATAGAATGCCCATAATAAATATAAGGTTACAGCCACTTTAACAGCATGTCCAAAATAAATATAAGGTAACAGCCTTTTATTTAACATGTCCATAATAAATATAAGGTAATAGCCACTTCAACAGCATGTCCATAATAAATTTAAGTTAACGGCCACTTCAACAGCATGTCCATAATAAATATAAAGTTATGGTCACTTCAACAGCATGCCAATAAAACATATAATGTTATAGCCACTTCAACAGTAACAGTCATTTCACCAGCATGTCAATAATAAATATAAGGTTATAGCCACTTCAACAGCATCTCTATAATAATTATAAGGTTAAATCCACTTCTACAGCATGTCACGTCCATAATAAATATAAGGTTACTCTAAAAACAGTATGTACATACACAAAGTGTATATCATTTACATGCAACATATCGTAACGTTAATAATTATATTATGATATTCAAAATAGAATCATCATAACTCAATAAAACAGCACACACACACACACACACACACACACACACACACACACACACATACATATTATATATATGTAAAATCAATCATTCCCTGTGCTGTTAAGAAAGCCAAATGCACCGTTTGCATGTTAAAAGTATACATATGTGGTTTTTCGCGCATCTGTCCCTACATATGTCATACATCTGATCAGTTATTACCAGTATGGCCCTTATGTTTCGTGTTTGATCATATTTATAAGCTTATTAAAAGTATCCACCCATTTTATCTCAACATGATTTTAAAATAGACATGTATAGTATATTCCATACATATATGTATAAATTAAACCGTCATTGAAGTGGTAAATAAAAAGATTTTTCTAGGAATATTAATACATAACACCTTGATATATTAATGTCCTTTATCAAATGTTCATGTTATTGTTTTAGAATGCTTGTTTTGGCAGTCAATAACCGTAATGTATATATGTGCACTGTGCCAATAAAAAGTTGTTTGAACGAAAACCAAAGCACTAACCGAAATAAAACAATAGGTTTTCAGGTAAATGTTAGTTATCGTAAACTTAAGGGAAAGTCACACAATCTCAACCATTATATTGAATTCAAACCAGTTCAGTTTAATCCAATATCGGTCAAACAGATTTTAGGTATAGCTTTATGACTGGAATGACCGAACTCTTGTATTCTGCCTATGATTATTTTTTTCAACACTTAATTCACCTCGACATGCCAACAAATCTTCATTTTCTTTTTGAGCGGCTATTATATGCATGTTTGTTAATGAAGTCCTTAATATGTTATATGTAGGGCTTCGTAACATCACTAGAAAGCAAAGTATTAAAAGTACTGAAATTTTGCCAAACAATAGTAAGTAGAAAAGAAATGGTAAAGTTTCTGTCAGTTGTAGCCCATAACATAATATAAGCATACTGATGGAAAGTGATATAGCAGAAGTTACTATTTACAAACCATTGCTTGTTGTATATATACAACAATATACATAATACAGGATAATTATGCATTGTATTTATTTACAATGGTTAGCTTTAAAAAATATAGTTTATAGTTCAGTCTCCAAGATGATAAATATTTTATATTTGTTTCAAAGAATGCTTAATCTTGTATATTCCAGGCAGTTGAACAATCTCCCAGAGGTTCTGCATATTAAAATCAAGACCCAAGTTAACATTACTGTTGTTATTTTTTTCAAAATTAAAATTTACAAAATGATCTAAATATGTATATTTACCAAAAAATAGTTCTGTCCTTAAATTAAAATATATAATTTTAAAAATGGCAATCTTTAAGTTCAGTTGTCTATTTAAAAAGTTCATATCAAAGTTATATTATGTATTTCATAGAAAGTTCAATCTCCAAATTGAATTCAATTCAACTTCACTTTCTAAGATGACTTAGACGTATACATATAAAAATAAGTTCAATTTCCAAATTGAATTCAATTAAACTTCACTTTATAAGATGACCTAGACGAATACATATAAAAATAAGTTCAATCTCCAAGTTTATTGCTTGTACATATTGTGAAAATATCCAATCTCCAAGTTGAGTATGTATAAAAGAATGTGCAATCTCCAAGATAATTTACATGTACATTGTGTATATCTTTAAATAATGTCCATTCTCCGAGTTAAATTCTGTTTTTTTAAGAAAGTTAAATCTCTAAGATGATATAGATGTATATGCATAAAAATATCTCTATAAAAATGTTTGAATACATATTGCATAGCCAAGTGTAATTAAGATATAGTTCGCAGAAAGTCAATCTCCCAGATGATATATATTTAGAAAGTTCGATTTGGATGTTGAATAATGCATTTAAAGGAAGGTTTCACGCTTAGCACATCGTAAGCTCAGAGCCATTATAGTATATATGTTTTAAAACAATGTTCAATCTCTTAGTTGAATTATGCAAATAATATTAAAAAAACAAAAAACGTTGCTAGATATGTGCAAAAATACAATTGCATATAAATGTATTATTAAATCTTTTTTTTTTTTTTTTTTAACCTTTTTTTATATAGGATATCCGTTTATATCTAGTGCTATAGGGGGGAAATAGTATTTAAAGAGAAATGAACAAATAAATATTTGAACTTGGGTCGCCTGAGTGACAATCGATAATGTATCCATCCGCTTGGCTTATTAGGTAAATGAATACGAACAGAATAAGTAGTTAATCAAACATGCAATAACAGTATTACAAAGTATCAAAAAAAGGTCCAAGGCTGTTCAAAGCCTTTTTTTTATCTCCAAACAAAATTTGAATAAGCGGCGATTCTTAACTCAAATGAAGAACTATTTTCTTCGATTTTTGGAATTTGTTACTATTTATAGAACATCTATCCTGCGAAGCTTTAAAACGGGACTATTAAAAATAGGCAAATTTGCCAAGGTCAAATGATACCAAGATAAATATTTAATTTCCAAGGCTGCGTTTCACAAAATAGCTTACGTTAAAAATCACCGTCAGTCAATTTTAAAATTTCATCGTTATGTTTAAACTTTTATTGACGTTTAAAACAATCATATTCACAGAAAATATGTAATTTTCAGCATGGATTGAATTAACATTGGATTCATTTCGATAGATATTTCTAATATTATGAGAAATTGTTAGTTTTCGTTTACGAGTTTGTCATAAGTTTTTTTTGTGCGAAACGTTCCCCAGAGATCAAATCCGTTTTTTAAAATTGTTTGCATTTATACATGCATTCAATCACAGGTATTCCCGCACCTATGCCTCCCAATTGATGTTTACGTTTCTGACGAAATATTGATCCAGGATTGTCCCGTATTATAGCAGACCGCCGTTGTTGATCATGCCTGCTAGCTGATAAAAAATGTTTGTTATGGGTGCAGTTTGTTTTTTTTTAGTTTATGTAGTCAGTCAACAGGTGAATATATATATCATTTAAGCTAATATTTAGTGCTTTATCAAATATTTAGAGAAATAACAGACAAAAATGATATTGAAAAGTACATCCAAGAAATATTACATAAAAAATATTTAATAACATGAGAAAGTACATAAAGCAAATTATCGTATTTGAATATTTCTTTTGCTGCAAATTAATAAATAATTTCCACGGGGTCGATTTCAAAATTTTTAGCATACTTTATCACCAAAATAAACGACAGATCATTAAACTTCGATATAATTTATATACATTGTTCATGGTTCTCCATGTGCTTAACCTAAACTGATTTAACAAAGTCCAAAAGACCTTTGACATATAGAAGGACGTTAACAATGTTATATTGACTTGCAACGAATCTCAACTTTCAAGTATACGATACACGTTTATGCTCTTGATTATCATGCCAAAATGCTCAAATATAACTGGTTGAATTGTATTTGGTTTAACACCAAAAGCGATTCCTGTGTTACAGTTGGAAATAATACAAAAACTCAAGTTGTTTAAATTAGTAAATGATGTCTATATATGCTAACGTGTTTACAATGCATTATTTTTAGCCTATTTTTCCGTCCGTATTTGCAATACGAAACTATCTTTGTTTTTTGTGTTGCTTATGGATAGCGTGGATCTAATTGATGAAGAGTGCACACGAATCGTGTAGATAACTAAAAAATTGTGTGAGGTATTTCTCGATGATCAACTTGAAATGATTTGTCTTACTATTGCTATATCTACATCTACCACAACTCCTGCTACTACAACTTCTTCCACAACTACTACTATTACTACTTCTGCTACTACTATTACTATTATTATCCTTGCAATAATTATATCATCGTTATTAACAATATTGTAAGTATTATGTCTCTACCTTTATCTTGTAAACTGAATATTTTATAGCAAAGCAAATTGTTAAACACTTTTCTCACGGTTGCCCCACCTATCAAAAGACAGGATATAGAGGTCTGTGTAGTTTACTCAAGAATATCGGATGTGACTCACACCCGTATTTATCTGTTCGTTATAAGACTTAAACAAACGTTTTTATTAAACTAATACTATTAAACTATCATATCATTATTTTATTTATTTATTTTAGACTCTTGAAAGATAAACCTTGCGTCAAAGCGGGGCTATACTGTATTGAAGGATATTTTGAATATAAATAAAACATAAACAATATTTCTATAGCGCAAATTGACAAGGAACATCGACGTGGGAAAATACTCGTACGAACTTATTTGAACCCATTTTGTGTTTTTAAGACTGTGTTTTCAAGACTGTGTTTTTATTTTTGTTCATCATCTTATCGCGGATTACTCATATCCTTTATACTATCAATTATAAATAAAAGCAAACCTGATGAAATACATCTTATCATAAACAGATATGAAACATGTTTTACAGCCTATTCTTTTTGGAGAATAGTTCATTATACGTTTTATACGACTCGCTTATTTGTTAGTAGTACATTATTTTTAATTGCTTATCATTATCAGTAATAATATTGTACAATAATTTCAGTTTATTTCTGAAAATAATACCATCTATGCTTGATAAAATGTCAATGACGCACATATAACACCAAATACCATAGGATTAAAAATAAATATGTAAATACGTAAATCATGTGTTATTAATTAGTTGACAGTCTTTAGTGCCAGGCCAATGATTTCCCTGGTATCTTTTGCGGAGGAACTTGGAACCGTTTAAGCTTAAAGCGACACACAAAATACATTGTTGCCACCGAGCAATTATTCCCTCGGCTAAATATCGACAGCGAGTGGTGTTTTTTTAATCGGGGCTATTTGTATGCATAACAATATTAAAAAGGTTAACTATTATACATATTGATACACTGAATATTTTAATTTGAATTTAACAAAGAACATAATACTATATCCCTATGATATGAATCATAACTCCAGTCCTATATTTAAACCAACCTTGACCTTAGTGTTAAGATCAAGACTATGCTATCCCTACTCGCAGACTTGTCTCCCAAATCTGGTTGTCGTCGATAAAATAAAGCGGTGCACCGGTATATAACGGTACATCGATATATTATAACGGTGGACCGCCACTATTAATGTTGCACCGCTATATTTTAATGGTGCAACGATATATTATATCGATGCATCGATATATTTTAACGGTGCAACGGTATATTTTATCTGTGCACCGTTAAAACCGATATAATAACTTTTGACCCTGATTGTACATCATAGCCGACGACTTACGCAGTTCTTCGTCAAGTGTCTTTCGAAATCCCCGTCTGATCATACTTTGATTCATTAAGGTGAATTAGTGTTTAACTAGACGATGTGCGTCTCGGACTAATATGTCAAACAAAAACAGTTTATTTTATATATCGTACGAGTTATGTGCGTGTAAAACAGCAAAACAGAGTGAATGTTATGGGACGTTGTGTGGGTTCAATTTCCCTTTATAAAAGAAAACTAGAGGTTAAATTAAAGCTTTGATTACTTTTATTGGCAAATCTTCGCCATGTCTTCAATAAGTTTATGAGATAACAATACAAATATTTATCAGAAAAATAATAGACATGTATCAATATTATTAAACCATTTAAATTGACTATTTGCAGTTAAATGTAGTAACAGCAATTGAAATTATTTTAAACTAATCGATTGACTCTAGGAACAGACGATCACTCGATCAGCTTGAACTGAATTTACAAAACAGATATGGCTAAATCCTAGTATTAAATACATGTCTGTATTGGTTGAACTGTTTATGGCACTAGTGACAAGCTGTAAAGCCCCCAACATCATACGAATAAACACACAGTGCAAAGATCCGCAATGTCTTTATTGTTTACTAAAGTATTCTTGACAAACCGCAACCCCCATCTCACCGGTGCTAACCATAGAGACAAATATATGTTCCATCTTGCACTGAAGCCATGAAGAAGTGAAACTGTTCATATGTATCTGAATTTTCTGTTCAAATATGTCGAAGATTAAAACAAAACCCGTTTCTGAAATTATAAAATAAAACATTAAAAGAACATATTTTATATGTAGGTGGGTGGGTAACTAAATTTTCTTTTAATTTTCAATTTTAAGCGGGGCAACAATTTTACTTCCCACCATGTGCTTATCAGAAATTTAAAGTTTGGTAGAGAATAGTTTCTATAACTTTTTGTTTTTAAATTGAGTAATGAATATTCTTTAATAAATTGATTTAATCTTTAAACGATCAAATCTTATTATAAAAGACAACTACATAGTTTAAATATAAGCTTTTATTACTTTTAATGGCGTATCTAGTCTATGGATTCAATAAGTTAATGAGACTACTTATACAAATATTTATCAGAGAAATAAGAAAAAAGGCATGTATTAATATTATTAAACTATTTAAATTGACTATTTGCAGTTAAATGTAGTAACAGCAATTGAAGTTAAGTTAAACTAATCGAGTGAACTCTGGTAGCAGGCGATTACCCGATCAGCTTGAACTGAATTTACCAAACAGATATGGCTAAATCCTAACATAAATTACATTTAAAACATGTCTATTGGTTGAACTGTTTATGACACTGGTGACAAGCTGTAAAGCCCGCCACATAACAAGATTTGCTGTACCATTCGAGCCCTGCAGATTTTGTCACCGCCACCAGTACCATAAAAAGGAAGCCGACCAAGAATTGCCAATAATTTAAATGCTATGCATGGTAGCTCCTCAACAAGATGGCGAAACTGAGCAGCAACCTCTTAGGAAACATTGTAAAGCTTGTATACGAAATAGAAAAAAATCATTCCCTAATTTGGATAAATGAACATCATCAAAGTATAAACCTGGATTCTATTCATGAATTTCTGTATACTTGATATACCCGCCACCCGAACGAATGAGTTATGTGGCTAACCTACTATTAAACCTTATCCTTGCTCTTTCAAGAGCACTATGATTCAATTCATTCCTCCAGTGAAGACAAGGTTACCGTTCCCACAAAAGGGATGCACTACAGTAACCTTTCCAACAATATACTATTTATTTTATGTTACTTTAAACAGAATTCATATTCCACAAAAGGGATGCACCTTTTCCCCAAAAGGGGGTTGGTGCGTTAGAGCATCCTATACTAAAAACACAATATTCATTATTATTATTTTTTATTTATTTATTTATTTTATTATTATTTTTTATATAGTTTTTTTTACTTTAAACAGGTAACCGTTCCCACAAAAGGAATCCACTAGAGCAACCTATAAAAACAATACAATAGCCTTTCCCACACAAGGGATGTACTTTTCCCACAAAAGCGATACAACTTTCCCACAAAAGGGATGTAAAAACAAAATATTTATAGTCTACATTTTTTTATTTACTTTAAACAGGTTGCCGTTCCCACAAAAGGGATGCACTAGAGCAACCTAAACCAACAATACACATTATTTTGTATGTTACATTAAACAGGTACCTTTCCTAAAAAAGGGAATAAACTTTTCCCACAAAAGGGGTGCAAGAACACAATATATCTACAAATATATATATATATTTCTTTTTTTCATTTTTTTTTTTATAAATATAAATATAGGTCCATGTTACTTTAAACATGTTAACATTCCCACAAAAGGGAGGTACTAGAGCATAGGTACCTATACAAACAAAACACAATATTTATTTTATATATTACTTAAACCGGTTACCGTTCCCACAAAAATTAACAAAATAAAAAAATAGTAACATACACTTTACTCTTCTTACCGGACCTACTTATACTTGTCAACTTCTTGCTTGCAAAGACATGTTGTTCAACAGGCAAAACACAACTGTAAATTCAAAACACATTAAATAAAGAGTTGTATTAATCAATGACACGTCACATTAACCAAATATGGTGTTCAACTTAAATTGTTTTTTTCAAAATCATGTCACTAATTACAATTTTATTTATCTATTTTTATTTTTATGTTGAATATAAGTCCCTGTATTAAAACGATTAAAAATGGGGGAAATGCAAACTTAAGACATCCATCATTTTAGGGATTCGAACCCACAGCTCTGTGACCTCAGCGTCTAGCATATTTATGGACACGTCTCCACAAACTGTACTACCACAATGACGCCCCTGTCAGGGACAACTTTCACTGCAACACGCATACAATGGCTTATTTACACATTTTAAATTCGTGTCAGACGGCACTTAAAATCTAAACAACAATAAAGAAACGTTCTAGGTATCAATACAATTTGATTCCCAATCATAAATATAAACACACAATTTGTATCATAATTGTTCCGACAGCTAAAGACTTGTTAAAAAAGCACGTACACTCGTGGTAGGGACACACTGGCCACGCGAAAAGTCATGACACAGCATTAACGAAAGAATTAACATGTAAAAAAAACACCTCTACAATCTTATGGTAAGCTTTCATACGTTGAACGAAGTTATTCGCAATATAACTAAACTTGTTTCTTAGTTATTACATACTAAATTTTCTTGTAATTTTCAATTTTAAGGGGAGCAACACTTATACTTTCCACCATGTGCTTATCAGAATTTAAAAGGAAGTTGGGTAGTGAATAGTTTCTATAACTTTTTGTTTTTAAATTGAGTAATGAATAGTTT
The DNA here is from genome assembly GCA_029582155.1 of Panopea generosa. Classification (NCBI taxonomy): domain Eukaryota; kingdom Metazoa; phylum Mollusca; class Bivalvia; order Adapedonta; family Hiatellidae; genus Panopea; species Panopea generosa. Next base: position 56,740,450 of record CM055906.1, read on the forward strand.
CTTTAATAAATTGATTTAATCGTTAAACGATCAAATCTTAATATTTTGTTCCTCTCTATCCAAACTTTACCGCTCTATGTTTGCTTCAAAATCGAGAATCTTCAAACCAATATGTTAACAAGAGGGAAATCTTAACATGAATTGACTTAGAACTATCGATAGAGTGCAAATAACAAGTTAAGTGCAGAAAAAATAAACTTTTGATATATAAATATATATTGTTTTATAAACATAAATCAAACGTACCAATTACTATAGCAATGCCAACTAATAGTTAGGTTATTGTAATGATAGTCAGTGATGTCAAAGTGAAAAACACTAAAAATGTGCGTTAGCACTATTAAACAAAGTCAACCGGAGCAATGTGTTTCATATATGTTAATATCCGGTTTATGGAGATAGCAATAAGAAATACTCGTCACGCTCAATCACATTATGGAGTTGACTGGTTGACCGAGTGATTCGCCATTGAGTTAGGTAATGTACCTGAATGTGTATAGTATTATTATAAACGTACTTGTTCTAAAATGAAAGACACTGTACATAGAGTGAATAAAATGTACTTGCTACACAACTTTACTTCAATAAACAGGCCTGATTTAATGTTGCTAGTATTTTATTTATTTTATTCATTTTTTTGGGGGGTGTGGGGGGGGGGGGTGGGGAGTGGGGGGAGGGGTATGTTGGAGCTCATTCAATAGGAGGCATAGTACCACCATTGGAAAAAGGAGGTGCTTCCGTGTGGTTGTCGCATAATGGCAGTTATAAATTATACTTGTTTCTTCTTCTTTAAGAATGCATTTTCCTTATTTTAATGCTCATTTTTTTATTTGAATGACATTATTGATGTATTTTGAACATTTTGAAAGCATTGTCATGTTTGAATTGTGAATTTAGTTAAGAAAAAATGATGTAAATATGAATACATGATTTCGGAAGTCTACTTTCACTTTGTCAAAAGTGTACACACTGAGCAGAAAAAAAATCTTTTATATGGCACATGACCCCTACTTTTCTCATCATACTTTGGTAGTGCAGAGTTTGATTGACAAACAGTTAAATGAAAGTTTCACTTCCTTCATTTGGGTCTCTCTATGAATGACAAGCCTTCAAACTTTTATTGGTTACTATAGAATAAAGAAAAAAATCAATAGTGTGGTTACACCTAGATCACCACTTGAGCAGGATACGTGAAGAGGGATGCCTGTTTCATACTCTCATGGACAGACTCAATAAAACCAAGATTGTTATTTTCTTTTTTCGTGAACGCGCTCTATGCTGATCAAACAACAATGTATGAGACACATGTTTTATACGTTACGATTATTTTAAATCCGCCTACACTGTTTACGAAATCAGTGACCTAACTCTCTGTGCAAAATATGTGACTTAACAACATATGTTTAATTGTATCTGTGCAAAGTAACACTAAGAGTATAACTTATCTATAGAATATAAAGATACTTAGCACTATTTTCACTTGTGGCAATAAATCGTCTACAACGTGTTTGGCAAGTTCGGCATGAGCGTTTTGCCATAAGTTGTTATTACAAGCAGCAATACATATCTGTGTTACGGCTGTGCGTTTTATAGAAATCCTTGAATGAACAGCAAAGTCGGGCACAATATTAGCTTTCTTAACGGTTGTATGTTTTGAATTACCAATTTACTGCAAGTTGGCAGGCTCATACCCATATCATTCTAATTTGAGCTAGAAAATATTCTCCGAACTTCAAATAATCAGTTCCGGTGTTAATTTACCTGTGTCGTACTATGCTTTTACGCAGAACTTCCTGTTTATATTTAGAGCGCCCTCTGTAATCAGTCAGTGTGTGTTTAAATGCATTCCATTGCACAAACTTAAACCAGACGTTATGGTCCATTTAACATATTTACAAATGGTAGTGAATCATTTATAAAGATATAAATTTCAAATTTATCAATCATCCAAGGTTATCCGCCAAGGCCAACATTTTGTTTGGTATACTAGATTGGAGTTAAATATCATAGCTAGGCTGTGACATGTACATATAATTACTTCATCTCAACAATGTTAAATAGTGGAAAATTAGGTTAGTTAAGAAAATTCCCCGCATGGAGCGTGCGTAGGTTCACTAGGTTTCGCTAGTTTTTGACCAAGCTCTGGCAATGAAGTTATCAAAGTATACAGACGAGGGAAACTTCGCCGGATTCCTCACAACCAATAATGGTGTCCAATCAGATTTCTCGTTGTTTTTCAAGTTTATAATAATCATTTAATACTTATTTCGTCAAAGCACTGATTATAGGTCGGATGGTTATTTCAATAAACGGCGTTACGAATAATGAAGGCTTTTTTCTTTATTTAAGTATCATCATGGTTAATACATAGTATATGTTCATTTAATGGAAGAATGCCTGAAGAGGGCCGCGGCTGTTTGTCGAAAATGATTTTGATCACTCAAGTCGGAGGTGTTTGTAAAGTGCAGAGCAGATGCTAACTCGCTTTGGTAGTTGGTTTTCCGGGTTAATAAATGCTAACTAAAACGTATACAAATAACGACGTAGTATTTCTAATGATATAGTACTTTGTCTAACAGACAGTCCTCCGAGTTGTCTAAGACGTCATTTAAGCTGTCATCTCAAGATCACTTACATCTCACCGTTGAGGTCATTGGTTCGGGTCCCGTTCGGTACAAAAACTGTGTTTAAGAATGTTTGCCAGTTACTTGTTGAAGGACGATAATTCTATTCAGATTCACTCTGAAGTCTTCCATCATCTAACTGAACAGATGTTTGGTCACATTCAACATGTTTTCAAACACTTTTTTTATTTCAGCTCTACCTACGGAATAATCAGTAATGAATATAGATCTCGTTGAAATGCTCCACAAAACGTGAATATATAAACAATATGATAAGAGACTTGTTTATGCAACCTTTAAAATCACAGACACCAAAACATTCTCAAACGGTTTTTCATTTTCGTTTGTTTCGTTTTTTTTCGCTGGATGCTTGTTATTTTAATCCGAAATGTTTTCTGCTTCTTTAGATAAATGACATTGAACAAGGACAAATAATATAAAGGCAGGTGTTGTTTATTTCATCCTCCCCCGCCTAATGCACAGACCGTGTAGATAAAAATTACCAAGAACTACGCAGCAGTTATCACATAAAATACGTAGTTTATTGTTTATAATTAACGTTTATATAAAATAACAAGAAACGTTTCATCATAATAAATGATTGGGCTTTATATATAAGGATTATAATTCTTGACTTCAGTTCAAGGCAACAGAAAAGTGCACAGAGGTATCGTTATCACATTGCTGGTAAAGGCGTAAAGTCATCGGAGTATTGCATATTCATATTTACCTTTACATTGTTTTGTATTTAACATATTAGATGAGATCTTGGCTGGGCTAGTTTTATTTGAAGATTGTCCCGTTTTGTTGTGTGATGACGGGGGAAGAGTGCGGTTGTAATGAATCCGTAAGTCAGGTTTAAGCTCCCCAGTTGCGTTACTTTGATACACTTTTTTTATATGTTTTTTTTTTATCAAAATTCATAAAAATATAAGATGGGATAATCAGATTTTTTTATATTTTAGGTTCCTTTGGTCAAATGTAAGCACTTTCAGAATTTATTAAAAAAAGCATAGGCTGTCGTGTATTTTGAAAAAAATGTTTGTCAAATTACCTGAAATAGTACATGTTTTGGTGTTATTAGAAAAAAATACATAAAAAATAATTAATGTTATGCTTTAGTTTAAAATTAGTCTAAAACATACTAGCATACACTTGTACAACATTTTGAAATATCGGAACAAGTTTTTCTATTATGAAAAAATATGTATTCTATCTAAATTACCCTACCTCCTATTTTTCTTGGTAAGAAAACGTAGCCAAAAAGTTGATAAAAAATGTGGAAAATATTTGTCAAATAATTGACATAATTACATAATTGTGGCTTAAATCGTTCAGTGTATATCCACAGGACTGTATATCCATAGGACTGCCACAAAAGTAATGAAATCTGAAACCTTCCGAGCCAACATCCTTGATACTTAATGAGCGTCTTCTGTAAAATATATGTCTTCGATTTTTTCCAATGCATTTAAATCACTTTTGGAATCCTTGTGTTATATATCTTCTTAATTTCATTTCGATAGTTTTAAATTTAGAAATAAAACATAGTTTTACTATTCTAAAGGAACAGAGCAAAAATGTTTCCAAAAAGTATCAATTTCTAGTGAACATTAATTTTGTTTATTGTAGAATAACGCAGTTATTTGTACATGGATGACTTACGACTTAAAACTAACTATTTAAGACTTAGTTCTTATCCTTAAAGACTTACCACGTAGTACGGAAGTGTAGTGGGGGCATTTCGACGTAGGACTTAAAACTAACTATTTAAGACTTAGTACTTGTCATTCAGCCCTTATCACGTAGTACTTATCACTTTTTATGTAACACCTATCAAGTGTTGCGTTCGGCGGGAAAACAAATCTGCAGACGATAAACATGGCCCATGATGAAAACCGGACAACAGTTAAATGTATGACTTTGTACATTTTCGGAATTTAATAAAATAGTTTCCTTGCGCCGGCTATGTCGGTTTCTCTTAAACTATTAGATAAATGCTGGATATTATTAACAAGGTTTTACACCATTTTCAACGCAATTATTATATATGACATATCCAGTTTTACTGGTAAAGGCTCTTCTTAGAGTAGAACCACTATCCGTCCGTAAGTAATTGCCAAACGTTGTCATAACATTTTTTGTAATAAAACAGGACACGAACCCACTGGTTAACTATGTCATATCAACACTCTGATCTTTAACTAAATACATTTTGCAATACTATATGTAAACATTTCTCAACACGGTGATTTATATTTATTTAAATGAAAGCTGTTGGTGGCAATGTATATTTTACAACTTCTTTGTTTACATTTATTCGTATAATGTGAGAATTCAAAATAGTAATTCGTCGTTTTTTGTTTTCAGAGTTGGTTTCATAGCGAATGTTCTGCAACTGTTTATGGACTATTCTTGTCCTCGTGATTCTTTTAGTAACATTGACAGTTGCAGTGGTTCCAAGTTATTTTCCATTGTCAGGACAACCACGCTCACGTTGGAACTTATAAAACAGTACTTTTCTCCAGGATTCAGGTACACTAAGATATTATATATGTTGACTGTACAACATGGATTTTGTTATCTGTCTCAGACAACTGAAGTGCATTCTTAAGCAGAACAAATGTAGTATTGGAGAGTGACTAGAACAATGTGACATCTGTTAAAAACAGAGATCCGTCTCATCAACAAAGTTGTCAAAGTCAATTCGCTGTTCTGTATTGACGAACTTCTCAAGCCTTTCATGTATAACAACGTTCCAAGATAGTTTCTAGGTAACCGATATAAGGACATTCATCAAGATAGTGTGTCGAGTCAAACGTCGAAAGAGACGTTGACGAACAGCGTCAGTAAAATTACACCCGTGGATGCAAAAATACCCGGATGCCGTTCCGACGGATGTCGCCATTTAGGGGACACTAAAGAAGAAAAAAAAATCCGAACTTTAGCTGGTCTTAAACGAGTGTAGAAGGACAATTGGTGGAGACTGGGAACAATCTGTCATTAACAATACACTTGAGTCATGGCCCAAGCAATGTAGAGCCATCCATCGTCTCCATTGGTCTCAACTATAACATCTGTTACTGTAACACTGAAATTGTTGTCGAGGTGTGTTTCACGATGTATTTAAAGTGCTTCAAAACTGGTGAATCATATCTCGTATAATCAGCTTATCGAAGCTTAGTGGGTGATCTTAAGGCGTCAATGTATGAATTAATGTAGAGAATGTTCTTGTTAAAAGACTCAAGAGATTTCAACTTGTGCAACGATCTGAACAAACTTCATGTTGTATGTCTGATATACTTTGATGCATTTGATTCACGCAGAACTTGTCAGAATTGTTGTACAACCTGATACGTAAATTACCAACATCACAGAAGAGACATTACGTTTGTATATGACATTAATGGACCTGTCTGAAGAAACATACTGATCCATTTATATTTTTCTTTTATTTAGGTATCAAAGTTATGAGTTTTAATGAACACATGTTATTCTGGATGTACGTTTGTTGATGTTTCAAAATAATGTTTAACATACAACCGCCAAAACAGCTTATTATCAGAATTTTATCGCATAATTTACGGTGCAAGAGTGTAATAAACCCGATATACTTTTGATATTAACCTAGGGTAGTATCAACTCCGAGTCATCGCTCGGTGTTTTCCGTATAACTCGGCTTCTGTACGTCAATTTCCGAAGTACTTTCTGAATTGCCCGAATATATAAAATGACATTATTTTTAGACGTTACGTCATACGATGACTCACGGAAACTTATATGTTCTATTAATTCTCATTCCTTATGAAGGTGATCTGTTAAATAAAAGGTAAATGTAAACCTTCCTGCTCATTTATTATTGAATTTATTAAACTCGTTGGGGAAAATGATATAATGCTCGGCAAAGCCTCGCATAATATATTTTTCTCGTTTAATAAATTCAATAATAAATAAGCACTCATGATAGAACTTCTATTTAACATTTTGGAACATAATATTTTAAAGATAATATCAAGCTTTGGGAAACTAGCGGCGATATTTTATTGAAAACATAAAACAAAAATTTGATATGAAATCATACCGATGAAAAATAAATATTAAGATATATGACATGTTATATGCCTGACATTGTATGTATTTTCTCAAAACGTATTATAGCAATTTCCATGGAATTTGGATTTAAGTAAAAAAGTAAATTTAGATTATATAAAACTACATAAGTGTCTGTTAATGTTATTTACAAATTTTCATAACGCTACTCCATATTTTGACGACGATATTGGAAAAATAAAAGTGGCGGGTTAGCTGTTCCGTTCAGTATATTTTAGGAACTGTTTTTTGTCGCACTAATGGTTTTATTCAACGGAGAATTAAAATATGCGTAAGTTACACTTATATATATATAGTTAATGCACATATTACATCCGTGTAATTTGTACAAAATATATTTAACGTGGTGTGGGTGTTGTTGTTTTTTTCAAACCTTACAACACCATTCACGTTCCATATTCGCACCTTGATTTTCTCATCGCATCGAGCCATGTGGCGGATTAATTGTTACAAACCTCCATCTACAGATGCACTTTGGCGGCCCGTCCTGTGATGCCAACTGCAGCACCTCTGCAATTATTACGTCATTTTTGGTGATAACTGAGTACATTTCATATGCCATGCACAAGAGGTTATCGGGCGTTATCTTGCCCGACTGATCAGTATGGTGAATTATCGGGCTCACGATTAAATTTAATGAACTGACATAACGATGCGGACTGTTAACACATGTCAACTGATAAATGTTGACCTTAAAGGAAACAAGGAAATCTTCAAAAAGAAAAGTTTAATTTGAGATACGTGGTTTTATGTTTACATAATGTCAAGATAATTTTAAGTGCATTATTAAATAAAACTCTCTGATATTTGGGGTAAACAGAAATATTAGGTTTTTCCTATTGAGAAATGTACTTTCTACATGCGCATATTTTTATTGGTTTACTTTGGCATGTGTTTACTATCATTTGTGCTGAATAAATATCATACTAAAAGTTCAAGCATCGTTTCAGGAAAATCTACTATTAAGAGTGTAAGAACTTCATAATTTTCAGTTATTGTGATTAAACACCGATGTTCTAAGGGTCAATTACCTATCGTACGATCAATTACCGCTTATGTCTTTGGTGCATAAAGTTCATTTGTAATATTTACTTTATTCATGCACTCTATGAAAACCACAATGACGATCTTTTGGCGAGTTGTTTTTGGAGCGAGAGCAATGTTTGAAGTAAAGAATTGGCACCAGAACATTAGACAGTAACGTCGGATAACCACGGATGTCAATTCCAATACTTTCCATTTTTCACCCGTGGGAAATTCAGCTAGCTCTGCGTCGTTTTATTTGAAAAGAACAGAGAAAAAAAACAGCTAACGTAAAGAACGTATTATCAAAACGGCATTTGCATGAAACTAGCGTTGCGATTGGATAACGTTCCCTTCATAAAATCGTGAAGGTACCAATCATATGGTTGCATTGTGGCTTGGTAGAAACGACGCAAAGCTAGTGTAATATTCCATCATGGGTGACAAATGGAGGGTATCGGAATGGATTACGCGTGGGTTTCCGACGATGACTAGATTGAGGTTTGGCGAAAAATTGTTATCAGAACAACCTTTCACGTCACCAATTCATTGGAAGTTACAACAACAGACTGCGAACAAAATGACGAGCTGGTGGAAATATATACCGGACATTTTAAACTTGGACAAGTTGGTATGATTTATTTATTGATTGGTCCGACAACACAAATGACGAATTATGGATTAAAGAGACGTATACTTAAACAATAATTTTATTTTTAAACAAATTCTCTTTTATATACTTATTTTATTCTAATTCTGCCGTTAAATTTTAAATTGATTAAGTAACTAGAAATAACCGATATCCCAGCTATAATATGTAATAATACTTTTTACTGAAAATATTAATTCAGTCATTATTTTATTTCAACTAGTGTTTTATGAAGTTGGTTATAGTTTTAAAATAACATAATGAATTATTCATGTATGTGGTGTGATCCTACATACAGTACAGAACACATTTGAATAAGTCACGATTTGGGTATAAAAAATGCATGTGTTTTAAGGGGGATTTTTGTGCTGTCATACGCATTGCTGCAAATGTATATTTAATAAGCAAATCACTATTTTCGAACATGATATTCAATGGTATAATGTTTTATGAGCTGTTTTATTAAGCAAATATATATGCAACAAACGAAAATATCAAAGTTTCTGCGAGAAGAATGAACTGTTTGTGAGTGCTTTTGTTGTAAATACTTATTCATGAATTAATTGAATATAAACCACAGTCATCTCAATTGAGCAGTTATTTACATATAAACCACAGTCATCTCAATCCAGCAGTCACTTCATTTATAAATCACAGTCATCTCCATTGAGCAGTCCCTTGAATATAAATCACAGTCATCTCCCTCCAGTAGTCCCTTGAGTATAAATCACAGTCATCTCCATCTAGTAGTCACTTGAATATAAATCACAGTCATCTCTATCCAACAGTCAGATGAACATAAACCATAGTAATCTCCATCTAGCAGTCACTTGAATATAAACCGCAGTCATCTTCATCCAGTAGTCACTTGAATATAAATCACAGAAATTTCCATCAAGCAGTCAATTGAATATAAACCACTGTCATCTCCATCCAGCAGTCACTTGAATAAAAACCACAATCATCTCCATCCAGTTGTCCATTGAATATAAACAACAGTCATCTCCATCCAGTAGTCACTTGAACATAAACCACAGTCTTCTCAATCCAGTAGTCCATTTAATATAAACCACAGTCATATCCATCCAGTAGTCACTTGAACATAAACAACAGTCATCTCATTCCAGCAGTCACTTGAATATAAATCAAAGTCATCTCCATCCAGTAGTCCATTGAATATAAACCACAGTCATGTCCATCCAGTAGACTATTAAATATAAACCAAAGTCTTCTCCATCCAGAAGTCACTCGAATATAAGCCATAGTCATCTCCATCCAGCAGTTTCTTGAACATAAACCACAGTCATCTTAATCCAGTAGTCCATTTACTATAAACCATAGTCATCTGATTCCAGCAGTCACTCGAATATAAACCACTGTCATCTCCATCCAGCAGTCAATTGAATATAAACCACAGTCAACTCCATCCAGTAGTCCATTGAATATAAACCATATTCATCTCAATCCAGCAGTCACTTGAATATAAATCACAGCCATCGGCATCCAGCAGTCCCGTGAATATAAACCACTGTCATCTCCATCCAGCAGTCGCTTGAATATTAACCACAATCGTCTCAATCCAGCAGTTACTTGAATATAAACCATAGTCATCTCCATCCAGCAGTCACGTATATATAAACCACAGTCGTCTCCATTCGGCAGTCACTTGTATATAAACCACTGTCATCTCAATCCAGCAGTCACGTGAATATAAACCACAGTCAACTCCATCTACCAGCCACTTGTATATAAACCACAGTCGTCTCCATTCGGCAGTCACTTGAATATAAACCACAGTCATCTCCATCCAGCAGTCCCTTGAATATAAATCACAGTCATGTCAAACCAGCAGTCATTTGTATATAAACAAGTTCCATCCAGCAGTCACTCGACTATAAATCACAGTCGTCTCCATCCAGCAGTTACTTGAATATAAATCACAGTCGTTTCCATCTAGCAGATCACTTGAATATAAACCATATTCATCTCAATCCAGCAGTCACTTAAATATAAATCACAGCCATCTGTATCCAGCAGTCCTGTGAATATAAAACTCTGTCATCTCAATCCAGCAGTCACTTGAATATAAACCACAATTGTCACCATCCAGCAGTTACTTGAATATAAACCATAGTCATCTCCATCCAGCAGTCACGTGAATATAAACGACAGTCATCTCCATCTCTCAGTCACTTGAATATAAACCACAGTCGTCTCCAATCGGCAGTCACTTGAATATAAACCACTGTCATCTCAATCCAGAAGTCGCTTTAATATAAACCACAGTCATCTCCATCCAGCAGTCACTTGAATATGAACCACAGCAATCTGCATCCAACAGCCACTTGAATATAAACCACTATCATCTCCATCCAGCAGTCACTTAAATATAAACCAGTCATCTCCATCCAGTAGTAACTTGAATATAAACCACAGTCATTTCCATCTAGCAGTCCCTTGAATATAAACCACTATTATATCCATCCAGCAGTCACTTAAATATAAATCAGTCATCTCCATCCAGTAGTCACTTGAATATAAACCACAGTCATCTCAATCTAGCAGTCACTTGAATATAAATCACAGTCATCTCAATCTAGCAGTCATTTGAATATAAACCACAGTCATCTCCATCTAACAGTCACATGAATATAAATCACAGTCATTTCCATCCAGCAGTCACTTGAATATAAATTACAGTCATCTCCATTAAGCAGTCACTTGAGTATAAATCACAGTCATCTCAATCCAGCAGTCCCTTGAATATAAATCACAGTCATCTCCACCCAGCAGTCACTTGAATATAAATCACAGTCATCTCCATCCAACAGTCCATTGAATATAAATCACAGTCATCTAAACCAAGCAGTCACTTGAATATAAATCACAGTCAGTTCCATCCAGCAGTCACTTGAATATAAATCACAGTCGTCTCGATCCAGCAGTCACTTGAATATAAATCACAGTCATCTCCATCAAACAGTCACATGAATTAAAACCACAGTCATCTCCATCTAGCAGTCACTTGAATATAAACCGCAGTAGTCAGTTGAATATAAATCACAGTAATCTCAATCCAGCAGTCATTTGAATATAAACCATAGTCATCTCCATCAAGCAGTCGTTTAAATTTAAACCACAGTCAACTCCATCCAGTAGTCTCTTGAACATAAACCACAGTCATCTTAATCCATTAGTCCATTTAATATAAACCATAGTCATCTGATTCCAGCAGTCATTCGAATTTAAACCATAGTCATCTCAATCCAGCAGTTTCTAGAATATAAACCACTGTCATCTCCATCCAGTAGTCAATTGAATATAAACCACAGTCAACTCCATCCAGTAGTCCATTGAATATAAACCATATTCATCTCAATCCAGCAGTCACTTGAATATAAACCACAGTCATCTCCATCAAGCAGTCACTTGAATATAAACCGCAGTCACCTCCATTTAGCAGTCAATTGAATATAAACTATAGTCACCTGAATCTAGCTGTCAATTGAATATAAACCACAGTCACCTCCATCTAGCAGTCACTTGAATATAAATCACAATCACCTCCATCTAACAGTCACTTGAATATAAATCACAGTCATCTCCATCTAGCAGTCACTTGAATAAAAACCACTGTCATCTCCATCCAGCATCTGTCATCTCACTGTCATATCACCACAGTCGACTCCAATGAGCAGTCACTTGAATATAAACCACAATCATCACCAATAAGCAGTCACTTGAATATAAACCACAGTCGTCTCCATGCAGCAGTCACTTGAATATAAATCACAGTCATCTCCATTGAGCAGTCACTTGAATATAAACAACAGTCATCTCCATGCAGCAGTCCCTTGAATATGAATCACAGTCATCTCCATTGAGCAGTCACTTGAATATAAATCACAGTCATCTCCATTGAGCAGTCACTTGACTATAATTCACAGTCATCTCCATTGAGCAGTCCTTTGAATATAAAACACAGTCATCTCCATCCAGCAGTCACTTGAATATAAATCACAGTCATCTCCATTAAGCAGTCACTTGAATATAAATCACAGTCATCTCCATCTAGCAGTCGCTTGAGTATAAATCAAAGTCATCTCCATTGAGCAGTCACTTGAATATTAACCACAGTCATCTCCATGCAGCAGTCCCTTGAATATAAATCACAGTCATCTCCACTGAGCAGTCACTTGAATATAAATCACAGTCATCTCCATTTAGCAGTCCCTTGAATATAAATCACAGTCATCTCCATTGAGCAGTCCTTTGAATATAAAACACAGTCATCTCCATCCAGCAGTCACTTGAATATAAATCACAGTCATCTCCATTAAGCAGTCACTTGAATATAAATCACAGTCATCTCAATCCAGCAGTCCCTTGAATATAAAACACAGTCATCTCCATCCAGCAGTCACTTGAATATAAATCACAGTCGTCTCCATCTAGCAGTCACTTGAATATAAACCACAGTCGTTTCCATTCAGCAGTCACTTTAATATAAACCACAGTCATCTCCATCTAGCAGTCAGTTGAATATAAATCAAAGTCATCTCCATTCAGCAGTCATTTGAATATAAACCACTGTCATCTCCATCCAGCAGCCACTTGAATATAAACCACAGTCATCTCTGTTGAGCTGTCACTTGAATATGAACCACAGTCACCTCCATTGAGCCGTCACTTGTCTCAAGCAGTCACTTGTCTCAAGCTGCCATTTGTCTCAAACAGCCACATTTACTAGTACCCATTTCTATCGTTTCAGAGCAGATTAAACTGGATTAAGTAACAACCTGTCTCCAAATGCTTCTTTTGCGCTTTCCTTTTGCTGGGTGATTAAGACAGGTTTTACTGTATACAGCATAATACAATGTAATACTACATACAATTCACGAACAAGTTAAGTATCCGCTACAGTGACTTTGAATTGACCAGACCATTAATAAGCTGAAACTAAGCTTCTACACATTGTTCAGAAAAAAATCTTCTTACTCTTCGGGAACAATTTATATATAAGCGTACTTCGTATTATCCACGAACAAGTTTTAAAATATGGCAGGATAGGCATACTTTATAATCAGACATTTGAATTATTTCTTGAGTTTCTTCGTCAGTTTGATTCGTTAATTACTACAAATAAGCGAGTTGTATAAAACGTATTATGAACTATTCTTCCGAAACGATAGGCCGTAAAACATATGTTTTATATCTATTGATAATGAGATGTATTTCATCAATTATGCTTTTATTTATGATTGATAGCACACAGGATATGAGTAATCCGCGTTAAGGTGATGAACAAAAAACAAACAAAAACACACAGTCTTAAAAACAAACACGAAATAGGTTCAAATAAGTTTAAACGAGGATTTTCCCACGTCGATGTTCTTTGTCAATTTGCGCTATAGATATATTGTTTATGTTTATGCTTTTTATATTCAAATCATCCTATAAAACAAGATACCCCGCTATGACGTAAGATATATATAAAGAGAGTCTAAAATAATTAAATATATATATATATAAGCATTGAAAATAACTATTTACTTGAGCTGTAATGATATGATAGTTTAATACAAAAACGTTTGTTTAAGTCTATTACGAAAATATCAATACTGGGGTGAATCACACCCGTTATCCTTGATTAAACTACACAGACCTCTATATCCTGTATTTTAGTTTATACTAATTTATTGTAACTCAAATGCAATGAAAGCTCAGAGCTCATATGGACCGTTCTCGAGTCAGCTTTCTGGGTAGAACCAGTACTGATTGTTGTTTTATGATAGGCATCAGGTCGAGCTACGGATCGAACCCACAGCCTCTGGCGTGAACAACCATCACTCTAGCCATTAATTGTGTCCTGGCAATGTTATTTCTGTCTACAAATATTGACATTATTGTCTTGATAATTGTGTCCTGGCAATGTTGTTTCTGTCCACAAATATTGACATTATTGTCTTGATAATGTCCTGGCAATGTTGTTTTTTTGTCTACAAATATTGACATTATTGTCTTGATAATTGTGTCCTGGCAATGTTGTTTCTGACTACAAATATTGACATTATTGTTTTGATAATTGTGTCCTGGCAATGTTGTTTCTGTCTACAAATATTGACATTATTGTCTTGATAATTGTGTTCTGGCAATGTTTTTTTTGTCTACAAATATTGGCATTATTGTCTTGATAATTGTTCTGGCAACGTTGTTTCTGACTACAAATATTGACATTGTTGTCTTGATAACTGTGTCCTGGCAATGTTGTTTCTGTCCACAAATATTGACATAATTGTCTTAATAATCGTATCCTGGCAATGTTATTTCTGAACTTGATAATTTTGTCCTGGCAATGTTGTTTCTGTCTACAAATATTGCCACTATTGTCTTGATAACTACGTCCTGGCAATGTTGTTTTTGTCTACAAATATTGGCACTATTATCTTGATAATTTATCCTGGCGATGTTATTTCTGTCTACAAATATTGACACTATTGTCTTCATAAATATGTCCTGGCAATGTTGTTTCTGTCTACAATTATGGTCACTATTGTATTGATAATTTATCTTGGCAATGTTATTTCTGACTACAGATCTTGACAACATTGCGTTGATCAATGCGTTTTAGCAATGGTGTTTCTGTCTACAAAATTGACAATGTTGTCTTGATCGTTGTGTCCAGACAATAGTGTTTATGTTTACAAATATTGACAATGTTGTCTTGATCATTGTACCCAGACAAAAGTGTTTCTGTCTTCAAATATTGACAATGTTGTCTTGATCATTGTGCCCAGACAATAGGATTTCTGTCTACAAATATTGACAATGTTGTCTTAATCATTGTGCCCAGACAATGGTGTTTCTGTCTTCAAATATTGACAATGTTGTCTTGATCATTGTGCCCAGACAATAGTACTTATGTCATCAAATATTGACAATGTTGTCTTGATCGTTGTGCCAAGACAATAGTACTTCTGTCATCAAATATTGACAATGTTGTCTTGATCGTTGTGCTCAGACAATAGGATTTCTGTCTACAAATATTGACAATGTTGTCTTAATCATTGTGCCCAGACAATGGTGTTTCTGTCTTCAAATATTGACAATGTTGTCTTGATCATTGTGCCCAGACAATAGTACTTCTGTCATCAAATATTGACAATGTTGTCTTGATCGTTGTGCCCAGACAATAGTACTTCTGTCATCAAATATTGACAATGTTGTCTTGATCGTTGTGCTCAGACAATAGTAATTCTGTCTACAAATATTGACAATGTTGTCTTGATCGTTGTGCCCTGACAATAGTATTTCTGTTTTCAAATATTGACAATGTTGTCTTGATCGTGTGCCCAGACAATAGGATTTCTGTCTTCAAATATTGTCAATTTGTCTTGATCGTTGTGCCCAGACAATAGTATTTCTGTCTTTAAATATTGACAATGTTGTCTTGATCATTGTGCTCAGACAGAAGTGTTTCTGTGCCCAGACAATGGCGTATCTGTCTTCAAATATTGACAATGTTGTCTTGATCATCGTGCCCAGACAATAGTGTTTCTTTCTTCAAATATTGACAATGTTGACTTGATCATTGTGCCCAGACAATAGTGTGTCTGTCTACAAATATTGACAATGTTGTCTTGATCATTATGCCCAGACATAGTGTTTCTGTCTACAAATGTTGACAATGTTGTCTTGATCATTATGCCCAGACATAGTGTTTCTGTCTACAAATGTTGACAATGTTGTCTTGATCATTGTGCCCAGACAATAGTGTTTCTGTCTACAAATATTGACAATGTTGTCTTGATCATTGTGCCCAGACAATGGTGTTTCTGTCTACAAATATTGACAATGTTGTCTTAATCATTGTGCCTAGACAATAGTGTTTCTGTCTACAAATAGTGACAATGTTGTCTTGATCATTGTGCCCAGACATAGTGTTTCTGTCTACAAATGTTGACAATGTTGTCTTGATCATTGTGCCCAGACAATGGTGTTTCTGTCAACAAATATTGACAATGCTGTCTTGATCATTGTGCCCAGACAATAGTATTTCTGTCTACAAATATTGACAATGTTGTCTTGATCATTGTGCCCAGACAATAGTGTTTCTGTTTACAAATATTGACAATGTTGTCTTGATCATTGTGCTCAGACAATAGTGTTTCTGTCTTCAAATAGTGACAATGTTGTCTTGACCACTGTGCCCAGACAATAGTGTTTCTGTCTACAATTATTGACAATGTTGTCTTGATCACTGTACCCAGACAATGGTGTTTCAGTCTACAAATATTGACAATGTGGTCTTGATCAGTGTGCCCAGACAATGGCGTTTCTGTCTATAAATATTGACAATGTTGTCTTGATCATTATGTACAGACAATAGCGTTTCTGTCTTCAAATATTGACAATGTTGTCTTGATCATTGCGCCCAGACAATAGTGTTTTTGTCTACAAATATAAACAATGTTGTCTTGATCATTGTGCCAAGGCAATGGCGTTTCTGACTACGGATTTTGGTTATATTGTATAAACTATGATATATGTTCTTCAAGTACACGCCTTTTTATGGTAATGCCTATGATGTTTGAGGAATGGTGGCATATTTATTTACAGTCCCTGTCAATGTTGTTTATATCATAATGTCCAGGCAGTTGTCATTTTGGCTATAGACCTAAGCAATGTTGTTTGTCTTGATCATTTTCTTGCTTGGCAATAATTTAGTTTTGAGTTAACAATACTTTTCAATGAAATATAAAAAAAACTGTAAGTCACTGCCCTAGAAGGATGTACTACGGATGTATTATTTAAGTTGTTATACATTCAATGTGTATCACCCTTTACAGGCTGAGATTCTGCTAATTATAAGTAACATGTTATGCATAAATATATTGAATTTTTGAAAGAGAAAACAAACGTCATTAAATCGTGACCTTCACAAAGGAAACAATTATACTCAATTGTTCATGTCTAACACATCAATTACTGTTCAAATATCATTATCCAGTTTCTCACGAGATTATGTTCTTGTAATGACGTCATAACTTTTTATGCAACAAGGAAGTGAACATCCTGTAAACAAATTAATCTATTATAAACGCTTGGTTTTCCTTTATAACAATACTTTTTAAAACACCAAAGAAACTATTTTTATGACTGCTTGCTTCATTACCTCAATTTCGATTATTTCTTTGAAGAAGCCCGTCCTTAGTCATTTTATGAAAAAAGAAACACGTTGCTAACATGCATATTCCGGGTTTTTTGTTTCATGTCCGGGAGAGTGACGCAGTTTCGCATTGTTATCGATGATATCTAACTATCACGAACACACAAATATATAAATATAAATACAATAACATTTAAGTTATATATTGTTTTTAAATTTTTATATAGTTGCTTTTGTGTTGTTGTTTTGTTTTTTTCATTTATAATTTTATACATAGATGTTAACAAATAAAAACTGACGACTAAACATTTTTCACAATCATGAGATTCAAACATTCATCGCATTCAAACACGGCTCAGTTCTGTATTGTTGTAGATAATATCTAACAACCTTAAACCTAAGAACGCAGATGAGCAGACGGGATAATGACTGTGATAAAATGATGTTTCTTTTTTGTAATAAGGATATGATTAGATCATGTGCCAAAACCTGTTTTAAAATATTACAAAATCGTAAATTATTTCTTACATAAATCATGTTTGTTTAATTTCTTAGTTAATCACAAAATACTTTTATGCTTGTGTGAAAAACATCTGATAATAAATTCATCTCAAATCTGATTTAAGGTGATATTCGATTTTTTTAAAAACATTTTGTAAGATGCGCAGTAGTGCCTATATACATTAGTCAAATTTAAGCAATTCAATTTTTATAAAAAAAAAATAGGTGAAAGTCAAGATAGCAGTATTTTTTTAACTTTTATATACTGTAAATAAGTGTTTGTCAGTTAGCTACTATTGTATCTTAGTAACCATATTAAATGATATTTGGTATTACTATTAGATAACATAAGTTATAAGACAGTGGAACCAAAGTTGCCTGTCTGTGTTCTTATACAGAATGGCATATATCATATAATGTAATTTATTTTATAAACTGTATTGTGAAATTGTACATATGATGAGATGTTGATAAACTAATAAATCTAAATATAAATGAGAGGACTGGTGTGCAATCAGGTAAGGTCAGGTATATATGTGTTTGGTAGACTGGCGCGCAGGCAATCAGACAGACAGTCAGGAAGGGACAGGTATATGTGTGTTGGGTGGACTGGCGCGCAGACAATCTGACAGACAGTCAGGAAGGGACAGGTATATGTGTGTTGTACGGACTGGCGTGCAGACAATCGGACAGACAGTCGGGAAGGGGCAGATATATGTGTGTTGGGTGGACTGGCGCGCAATCGATCGGACAGACAGGCAAATAGGGGCAGGTATATGTGTGTTGGATGAACTGGCGCGCAGACAATCGGACAGACAGGCAGGGAAGGGGAGGTATATGTGTGTTGGGTGGACTGGCGTGCAGACAGTCGGACAGACGGTCGGGAAGGGGCAGGTTTATTTATGTCGGGTGGACTTGCGTGCAGGCAATCATACAGACATGCAATTAGTGGAAGGTATATGTGTGTTGGGTGGACTGGCGTGCAGGCAGTCAGACAGACATTCAGGAAGGGGCAGGTATATGTGTGTTGGGTTGGCTTGAGCGCAGACAATCAGACAGACAGTCAGGAAGAAAAAGGTATATGTGTGTTGGGTGGGCTGGCGCGCAGACAACAGACAGACAGTCAGAAAGGGGCAGGTATATGTGTGTTGGGTGGGCTGGCGTACAGACAATCAGACAGACAGTCAGAAAGGGGCAGGTATATGTGTGTTGGGTGGACAGGCGTGCAGACAATCGGACATACAGGCAGGGAGGGAGGGGAAGGTATATGTGTGTTTGGTGGACTGGCGTGCAGACAATCGGACAGACAGTCTGGAAGGGGCAGGTATATGCGTGTTGGATGGAGTGGTGTGCAGGCAACCAGACAGACAGTCGGGAAAGGGCAGGTATATGCGTGTTGGGTGGACTTGCGTGCAGACAATCAGACAGACAGGCAATTAGGGGCCGGTATATGTGTGTTGGGTGGACTAGCGTGCAGGTAATCAGACAAACAGGCAGGAAGGGGCATGTATATGCGTGTGGGGTAAACTGGCATGCAGGAAATCAGACAGACAGGCAGAAAGGGCCAGGTATATGTGTGTGGGGTGGCCTGGTGTGCAGACAATCAGACATACAGACAGTAAGAGACAGGTATATGTGTGTTGGGTGGACTGGCGTGCAGGCAATCAAACAGACAGGCAGTAAGGGGCAGGTATATGTGTGTTGGGTGAACTGGCGCGCAGACAATCGGACAGAAAAGTTGGAAGGGGCAGGTATATATGTGTAGACTTGTGTGCAGGGAATCAGACAGACAGTCAGGAAAGGGCAGATTTATATGTGTTGGGTGGACTGGCGTACAGACAATCAGGCAGACAGGCAATTAGGGGCAGGTATATGTGTGTTGGATGGACTGGCGTACAGGCAATCAGACAGACAGGCAGAAAGGGCCAGATATATGTGTGTTGGGTGGACTGGTGTGCAGACAATCAGACATACAGGCAGTAAGAGACAGGTATATGTGTGTTTGGTGGACTGGCGTGCAGGCAATCAAACAAACAGGCAGTAAGGGGCAGGTATATGTGTGTTGGGTGGACTGGCGTGCAGGCAATCAAACAGACAGGCAGTAAGGGGCAGGTATATGTGTGTTGGGTGAACTGGCGCGCAGACAATCGGACAGAAAAGTTGGAAGGGGCAGGTATATATGTGTAGACTTGTGTGCAGGGAATCAGACAGACAGTCAGGAAAGGGCAGATATATATGTGTTGGGTGGACTGGCGTACAGACAATCAGGCAGACAGGCAATTAGGGGCAGGTATATGTGTGTTGGATGGACTGGCGTGAAGGCAATCAGACAGACAGGCAGAAAGGGCCAGGTATATGTGTGTTGGGTGGACTGGTGTGCAGACAATCAGACATACAGGCAGTAAGAGACAGGTATATGTGTGTTTGGTGGACTGGCGTGCAGGCAATCAAACAAACAGGCAGTAAGGGGCAGGTATATGTGTGTTGGGTGAACTGGCGCGCAGACAATCGGACAGACAGGCAAGAAGGGGCAGGTATATACGTGTAGACTTGCGTGCAGGGAATTAGACAGACAATCAGGAAAGGGCAGATATATATGTGTTGGGTGGACTGGCGTAAAGGCAATCAGACAGACAGGTAGTAAGGGGCAGGTATATATGTGTTTGGTAGATTGGCGTGCAGACAATCAGACAGACAGGCAGTAAGGGGCAGGTATATATGTCTAGATTTGCGTGCTGGCAATGAGACAGACAGGCAAGAAGGGGCAAGTATATGTGTAGACTGGCGTGCAGGCAAACAGACAGACAGGCAGTAATGGGCAGGTATATATATATGTGTGCATACTGGCGTGCAGGCAATCAGACAGACAGGCAGTAAAGGGCAAGTATATATGTGTATACTGGCGTTCAGACCATCAGACAGACAGGCAGGAAACGGCAGGTATAAATGTCTAGATTTTCGTGCAGGCAATGAGACAGACAGGCAAGAAGAGGCAGGTATATGTGTGTTAGGTGGACTGGTGTGAAAGCAATCAGACAGACAGACAGTAAGGGGCAGGTATATATATGTAGACTTGCGTGCAGACAATCAGACAGACAGGCAGGAAGGGGCAGGTTTATGTGTGTTAGAAGGACTGGTGTGCAAGCAATCAGACAGACAGGCAGGAAGGGGCAGGTATATGTGTGTTGTGTGGACTGGCGTGCAGGCAATCAGACAGACAGTCAGGAAGGGGCAGGTATATGTGTGTTGTGTGGACTGGCGTGCAGGCAATCAGACAGACAGGCAGTAATGGGCAGGTATATATATATGTGTGTGTGTACTGGCGTGCAGGCAATCAGACAGACAGGCCGTAAAGGGCAAGTATATATGTGTAGACTTGCTTGCAGACAATCAGACAGACAGGCAGGAAGGGGCAGGTATATGTGTGTTAGGTGGACTGGTGTGCAAGCAATCAGACAGACAGGCAGGAAGGGGCAGGTATATGTGTGTTGTGTGGACTGGCGTGCAGACAATCAGACAGACAGGCAGTAAGGGGCAGGTATATATGTGTAGATGGGCATGCAGACAATCACACAGACAGGCAGGAACTGGCAGGTATATGTGTGTTTGGTGGACTGGCGTGCAGGCAATCAGACAGACAGGCAGTAATGGGCAGGTATATATGTGTAGACTGGCGTGCAGGCAAACAGACAGACAGGCAGTAATGGTCAGGTATATATATATATGTGTGTATACTGGCGTGCAGGCAATCAGAAAGACAGGCAGTAAAGGGCAAGCATATATGTGTAGACTGGCGTTCAGACAATCAGACAGACAGGCAGTAAGGGGCAGGTATTTATGTGTAGACTTGCGTGCAGACAATCAGACAGACAGGCATTAAGGGGCAGGTATATATGTGTTAGCAGGACTCGAGTGCAGGCAATCAGACAGACAGGCAGGAAGGGGAAGGTATATATGTGTAGATGGACGTGCAGACAATCAGACAGACAGGCAGGAACTGGCAGGTATATGTGTGTTTGGTGGACTGGCGTGCAGGCCATCAGACAGACAGGCAATAATGGGCAAGTATATATGTGTAGACTGGCGTGCAGGCAAACAGACAGACAGGCAGTAATGGTCAGGTATATATATGTGTGTAAACTGGCGTGCAGGCAATCAGACAGACAGGAGTAAAGGACAAGTATTTATGTGTAGACTGGCGTTCAGACAATCAGACAGACAGGCAGTAAGGGACAGGTATTTATGTGTAGACTTGCGTGCAGACAATCAGACAGACAGGCAGGAAGGGGCAGGTATATGTGTGTTAGGTGGACTGGTGTGCAAGCAATCAGACAGACAGGCAGGAAGGGGCAGGTATATGTGTGTTGTGTGGACTGGCGTGCAGACAATCAGACAGACAGGCAGTAAGGGGCAGGTATATATGTGTAGATGGGCATGCAGACAATCACACAGACAGGCAGGAACTGGCAGGTATATGTGTGTTTGGTGGACTGGCGTGCAGGCAATCAGACAGACAGGCAGTAATGGGCAGGTATATATGTGTAGACTGGCGTGCAGGCAAACAGACAGACAGGCAGTAATGGTCAGGTATATATATATATGTGTGTATACTGGCGTGCAGGCAATCAGAAAGACAGGCAGTAAAGGGCAAGCATATATGTGTAGACTGGCGTTCAGACAATCAGACAGACAGGCAGTAAGGGGCAGGTATTTATGTGTAGACTTGCGTGCAGACAATCAGACAGAC
Organism: Panopea generosa; assembly: GCA_029582155.1. Classification (NCBI taxonomy): domain Eukaryota; kingdom Metazoa; phylum Mollusca; class Bivalvia; order Adapedonta; family Hiatellidae; genus Panopea; species Panopea generosa. Next base: position 56,763,273 of record CM055906.1, read on the forward strand.
AGGCATTAAGGGGCAGGTATATATGTGTTAGCAGGACTCGAGTGCAGGCAATCAGACAGACAGGCAGGAAGGGGAAGGTATATATGTGTAGATGGACGTGCAGACAATCAGACAGACAGGCAGGAACTGGCAGGTATATGTGTGTTTGGTGGACTGGCGTGCAGGCCATCAGACAGACAGGCAATAATGGGCAAGTATATATGTGTAGACTGGCGTGCAGGCAAACAGACAGACAGGCAGTAATGGTCAGGTATATATATGTGTGTAAACTGGCGTGCAGGCAATCAGACAGACAGGAGTAAAGGACAAGTATTTATGTGTAGACTGGCGTTCAGACAATCAGACAGACAGGCAGTAAGGGACAGGTATTTATGTGTAGACTTGCGTGCAGACAATCAGACAGACAGGCAGTAAGGGGCAGGTATACGTGTGTTGTGTTGGGTGGACTGGCGTACAGGCAATCAGACAGACAGGCAGGAAGGGGCAGGTATATGTGTGTTGGATGGACTGGTGTGCAGACAATCAGACAGACAGGCAGGAAGGGGCAGGTATATGTGTGTTGGGTGGTAGTGCATGCAATCAGACAAACAGACAGGAAGGGGCATGTATATATGTGTTGGTTGGACTGGCGTGCAGGCAATCAGACAGACATGCAGTAAGGGGCAGGTATATGTGTGTTTGGTGGACTGGCGTGCAGGCAATCAGACAGACAGTCAGGATGGGGCAGGTATATGTGTGTTGGGTGGACTGGCGTGGAGGCAGTCAGCCAAACAGGCAGGAAGGGGCAGGTATATATGTTTGTTGAGTAAACTGGTTTGCAGGCAATCAGACAGACAGGCAGGTAAAGTCAGATATATATGTGTTGGGTAGACTGGCGTGCAGGCAGTCAGACAGACAGGCAGTAAGGGGCAGATATACGTGTGTTGTGTTGGGTGGACTGGCGTGCAGGCAATCAGACAGACAGTCAGGAAGGGGCAGGTATATGTGTGTTGGGTGGACTTGCGTGGAGTCAGTCAGACAGACAGGCAGAAAGTGGCAGGTATATGTGTGTTGGGTGGACTGGCGTGGAGGCAGTCAGATAGACAGGCAGAAAGGGGCAGGTATATATGTTTGTTGAGTAAACTGGTTTGCAGGCAATCAGACGGACAGGCAGGTAAGGTCAGATATATATGTGTTGGGTAGACTGGCGTGCAGGCAGTCAGACAGACAGTCAGGAAGGGGCAGGTATATGTGTGTTGGGTGGACTAACGTGCAGGCAGACAGACAGTCAGGAAGGGGCAGGTATATGTGTATTGGGTGGACTGGCGTGCAGGCAGACAGATAGTCAGGAAGGGGCAGGTATATGTGTGTTGGGTGGACTGGCGTGCAGGCAGTCAGACAGACAGTCAGGAAGGGGCAGGTATATGTGTGTTGGGTGGACTAACGTGCAGGCAGACAGACAGTCAGGAAGGGGCAGGTATATGTGTGTTGGGTGGACTGGCGTGCAGGCAGACAGACAGTCAGGAAGGGGCAGGTATATGTGTGTTGGTTGGACTGATATGGCGAATTGTGTGTTGAATATCGAAAAACGAAACACAACCACGAAACTAACCTCGCTCTTTCGTCATTTATATCGAATTTATTTAAGAATTCGTACTTTATGAAAAGGATTGTGTTTCCAATTAATCAATCTAATAATCGACCGATATAGAACGCATATAGGTTTCACGTAATGGGTTTTAGATTATAGTATTGCGCGTTCACGCCCATAAAATCTATATTTGTTAAAACTCGATCCATTAGTTTTTGTTTGAAATACCCGGTGCGTATCTAAAAGGTGTCTCTTACAACATTTGGTTACAGATAACCAGACCTTGAACGCGTTCTGTTGAAGTGGGTTGTACGTGTTTTGTATACTTGCGTCTTGACGGTTTGATTATTAGTACCAGCACGCAATACGGCCGTATTATATTGTCTATTATTGTTATTGAAACAGGTGTTGACAAATTGACAAAGCCTCAAATTAATAAAGACAATATCACCAAATACAAAAAAATAAAACAAGAAAGCGTAAACAAGTATCAACCCTGGCAGACCCTGAGCTACGCGGTATACCATTTTTATACCATGTTTTACCTCTCCCTATCATTAAAAACAACTTGAGACCAGGACTGCGTTCAGAAATATACTGGTTGTTAATAAATTGTGTTCCCTGGTACATTAAATTTTATCGTAAAATGCCTGATTATTCTATGTTGAACCAGTGTTTTTTTTATTATATAAGTAATTTTAGGGTGTTGGCTCGCAAAATGAAAGTGTTTTTTTTTTGTATGTGTAATAAGTAGAAAATGATCATGACCATATTTTGCTGCTCGTTTCATTGATGTTCATTTTTTAAAATGATACATAAATAAAGTTTTATCTTTTTAAATTTTTAAAAAAATAAGGTCATATAGATAGGTGTATTACATGTATGAAACTGATCTTAAAAGCATGAATCTTAATACAAAGTTCTAAAATAAATGTTAATATCTGAAATAATACCTTACCGAGCCAACATTCTTATGTATAAACAGTAGGATAATAAACTGAAACTGTTGATTCACAAGTCTAAAAGTCAGGCGGTAAACCGTGCAACATGTTCACGTAGTACTCTGTTAAGTCACTTTGATTTTTATCTTTCTCCCACTCAATTTGTTTCAAAAATTCTCATTAGCTTATTCTATAATGCCATGCACTTGGTCACGCGATCTGCAAAGGCGGTACAGAAAGGCAGGCAGGCAGGCAGGCAGGCAGACAGGCATGCAGGCCAGACTGACAGACAGGCAGGTAGGCAGGCAGGCAGGCAGGCAGAGACAGCGAGAGGCAGAGACAGTAAAGTTTCAAGGGAAGTAATAAAATAAAAAGTAAAAGTTACAATGCTAAACAATGGCAAGGGGCGTAACAATTTCGGTATTTTACTATATAACGCATTGCAAAAAGGCTGACTATTCAAAACATGTTATTTTTCTTGTCAGATTTACCTCCCTTTCTTCATATGACATTGGATTACCTCGGCGATGTTCGTTTATCACCATGTATCACGGAAATTGATGAAACTGTGCGATTAAGACGAATGTAACTACTTCGGGTTATTGATATATAATTTATAGTGTATATCTTCTATTAGAATAAACAGTGATTTTAATTTCGATTGCGCATGAGCAACAGGAAGGCGAAACAGCCATGGTGAAAAGACGAAACTACAAAGGTGAAAAGTTTAAATTACGATAGTGAAAAGCCGAAATAACTATGGTGAAAAATCGCAACTACGATGGTGAAAAGTCGAAACTACGATGGTGAAATGTCGAAACTACAATAATTTGCTTAATTTGATAAATACGCGGCGGCACCAACAGGACTTCATAGTTAACCAACATAACAACAAAATCAGTAAGATCAACGACTCATTCATTTGCCAATTGAAGTGAAATTTGTAAAAAAATGTATAACTATATCCGAGACAATTTACAAATGACACTTGAAAAAGCAATCGACAAAGGCGAATGGTACTGATTACCAGCGATAAGCAGACAGACGAAAACAGTTATTTTACGAATACACCTAATATGTCAAACTGTTTAGATAAGCACGTAAAATGTTTAACCCCTAGACCTTTAAATAAAACTTAAAAGATATCGCAGTTTTTCTAATTGGCGTGTAGTCAATAGCGTAGTGACGTTCATTAGAATTTATGGACTTTTGGGACAGATATTACAGATAATATCGTTAAAAAGAATACTTTTTAGCTTGTCAATCCACATAAGAAGCATGCAGATTTCCTGAAATGAAGTTGTAGTAGTTGTAGTAGTCATTGCCCATATATATTTCGCAATTTAAGTATTTCACCTCCATCGAAAGAGTTAACGCAAATGTAATATAAATAATTAAACAAATACATAATTGTGTAATTAATTAAATAAATGTGTAACTTTAGGCGGCATAATGCACACACCCTCCCCATTTAATCGCCATTTTTTACACCCAGCCACTGATATATTTCTTACAATATTGACAGAGTTAAACTTGATCTTTTCGTCATTAATGTTATATTGTACGGAAGAATGGGGTTCAACGCCATCTTCAACACATGACAAGTTGAAGTATATATGGCAAATCCAGTTTTATTGGAGGAGGAATACTTCAGAATGAATTTGAGCTGAGTAGAACATTTTTCAAGTCGTTGGTATGACTTGGCCGGGGATCGAACCCACGCCCTCTCGATTGTGAGGGCGACTATCTACAACTACACCATCGCTGGGGTACCCCTCCCCTCCCCTCTCTCCTCTCCCCCAAAATAAACAACACATACTAAGAATGAAAAATAAGATCATTGAATGGGAGAGAACACACTGTAGTATTTCTTATATTTAATCACATTTCTCATTGTATTGTCTTCCCCGGCCTCTTCACACATGCTATAATACAGACTATACACGGGCCATCGATGCTGGTTAACTAATTGCCAGGAACAGTTAACTTGGACAAAATTGCACCGTTATGATCGACCAACACCTCCATCAACAGCCAAAAGTATAGTATGTATGGCCACTTATTACATTGCCGCCGAGAAACAAGTTTTCTTCGGAGTGTAAACAGCATTGTTACAATAGAAATGACAAAAAAGGTAATCAATGCTTAAAATGCTAACCTACCTTCACCATTTCCTCAAAGAGGACTAGGTTAGGGCAAACAAAGATGTTGTTGCTGTTGTTTGTTTGTTTGTTTGTTTGTTTGTTTGTTTGTTTGTTTGTTTAAAATTATGGTTCAATGGGGCCTACACACCTTTCTGTAATGTCATACACATTATTTTATACTATTTCTTTCAGCTATCTAGATTTTTGAAGAAAGTCCAAAGCTTATACAAATATATGTATGAACCTCTTTCGAGTCAGCTTCCTGGGTGAAACCAGTGCTGAGTGTTGCTTTTGAGATATATTGGGTCGTGTTGGATTTTAAACCACAACCTCTTGGTTGAGGATCAATATTCTATCCACGACACTACCTCCCCGCTTAATATATTAAAAACTATTACAGATTTCTGTTTAATTTAATGAAACATGGTGCTCCTTAAAATAAGCAAACCCGTCGATTAACCCTTTACTTCATATAGACGCCTTTGGACACCGAATATAGACGCCTTTAGACGCCTTTGGACACCTCTAATATAGACGCCTTTAAACACCTAATATAGATGCCTTTGGACACATAATATAAACGCTTTTGGACACCTAATATAGACGCCTTTGGACACCTCTAATATAGACGCCTTTGGATACCTCTAATATAGAAGGTTTTTTAATTACTGGGTGAATTATGTTTATATTAACGACAGAGTGGACAACAGTGCAGGAAGTGTAACGAGCAATCTGAACTCTTCCTACACTGTTTTCAAAGGCCTTCTGTAATTGCTGTGGGAAAACGCCTATCTATGGAGTAAAGGGTTAAGCACGCGAATTGCACTAATCCAGATTAATTATCTTATAATTTCTACATCACACTCTAATATACCAATGCAGTATAGTCAGCCATAACGACACAAAGTTCACTGTGCCTTTTGGGCACTGTAACGGATAAGATTAAACTAAGGAGTAATTGAGAATGTTTCTCACCGTTGCATGATTCCTATCTCTCTTTTCTTTTCTGTATTAACCTGTGTGAATGTTCCCTATGATTACATATCATTGAAATAGTTTCAAAATATCTAAAGGTTACTTATCCATTAAAATTTCAATGTTTAAGAATACTGTGTTGATCGTAAATGCCAGTGTTTGGAGAAGGTGCGGGCACATGGGTCATCACCTTTTGTCAATCAAACATATCTGTGTGACTGCACGTTTTGTCGTTCAGGCTTTATCTTGATCCAGTAATCCTCGTGTGTTGCTGTCTCAGAAAAGGGTTCAGGGCGGGCAATTTTGTTAAGAATATATTTGTTACAATTTGTTTTTATTTCATCTGTAGAGAAGTTGTATGCACGAATTTTGCAGATAAGAAAAAATGATATATTTTCATAAACCATCCAATGCTTAAAAGTATCAGAGGGGATATTGCCATAAAACGGATACACTGATGTGTGTTTGTCGTACAGTGGACCTTGCTATAAAACGATTCACTATTGTGTATGTACACAGAGGGGATCACATAAAATTGATTGATTGATTGGATACTTAGCGTCATTTTTATGCCATCGAGGGCTAACAGACGATCATTTAACCTAACCACTGTTTCCTGAGATCCTGGAAGGTTAACCAGTACTCGCACACAACTCATCTCCGCAAATAACTGATGACTTTCCCACTTGAATCAGCGGCGAGAGACGAATGATAATGAGACGCAATACCTTGGCCGGGTGGGGATTCGAACTCACGACCCGGACACAATAGTGTACTAACCAGTGAACAGGGGATACTACTGTGTGCTTGTCAAAAGGGGAATTACCAATGTTACATGTACCAACTTGACTTTCCTAGAAATAAGAGTATTTTACTTCAGATTAAATTGTTACAACAATGGCCGCCATCTGTTCACGTGTCATGAAATTTCATTTCAGGGTTCCAGCTTCTCGGTGTTAGTCTGAAGATGTTGTGGAGTTTTTGTATGTTTTAACCATTATAGCTCCATTCCATGTTTAGTGTAGTGTGAATTGTCGTCTCGCGAGCCCTTCATTAATATTAATTAATGACTGCAAAACCGTATAACATATCCGGGAAAGTCCGTATTCCGGCGAATCATCCTATCATTCTTGAAAGACTTCCCTTTGTACAATGGAACACCGTAATTCTAATACGGTACTTCACGTTTTGAGGTATTTCACATTTTTTTAACGTCAACATATTGCAGAATACCGTTATTCTAATACGGTACCGAATTTCATACTTTTATGACGTCAACGTATTGTAGAATACCGTAATAGAATATCGTAATTCTAATACGATACTGTACGTTTTGAGGTATTTCATATTTGTATGACGTCAACGTATTGTGAAATACCGTAATTCTAATGCGGTACTGCACGTTCTGAGATTTTTCATATTTTGTGACGTCAATGTATGACGTTTTAATGTTAAGGACTTGCACCACTTGAGTACTCCGGGCCTACAGGTGAAGGAGGTAAAACTTTCGATCTCTTTTTCTTTTTTTTCAGGGCTTTGTATTGCAGCGATTTATTATTTCCTACCATATGTTAAATGGTCAACATTTTAGAAATCACCACTGAATATGATGTTGATATCATATTTCTAGGCACTTCTGTGTCATTTAAGAATAGTTGGTTCGAATCGCATCGATGACAAAAAGTTGACATATTATTACTCTGGAAATTGGAATCACAAAACCATTGAAATAAAAAAAATACAGGTCAATGTATGCTTTTTTCCCCCCTTTATACTAAATTACAAATCTTGAACCAGTGAAGTAACGTTAAGGTACTGTGCGTTTTAATGGTTTGCTGTTTCGGTAATGTACGTTTAAATGTTTATTATTTCATTGCACGTTTTAATGTTAATGTGGTGTATGTTTTAATGTTGGAGTAAAAACACTCACAGTACTTCAACGTTGACATATACAGCAACAAACAGTAAATAATAAAACACCGTAACATACTATATTAGATTTCGGGCTACTCATAGCGTGTAGACAGACCAATTCTCGCATCCTTC